>OY728167.1:644666460-645916460 GCA_963277665.1 Viscum album
ATGTGAAGATCAAAGCATACATTTCATAAAATATTACTTATATTTTACTTTATATTTTATGTTTTCTAGGATTTTAGGGATATTACCAACGATTCATTTAGGATTTTTCAATTATTTATTCTCCAATGAAAACTTAGGAAAGATAAGTAATTACATTTAAAAAGGGTGGTAAATGTCAAATTTATTTAAGGAGATTAAATCTCCGGTCACTTTGAAACCCATCCTCATTTAACTATAACTTGTTTAGGGTTATGTTATTTACTATGATTCAACTAGATCTAGTTTGGTTTGTGTTATCATCAGAACACATGAAAGGAATTACTCAATTCTTTACCTAGAAATCGTAATAGTGGTTCATGCCTTGAAAACATAGTACCGCTATCTCTTTGGTGAAAATATAATAGTATTAACTAATCAAAAGTTCTTGAATCATATATTTTCTCAGTGATACTTGAAATTGAGGCAATGAGGATGGATAAAGTATCGTCAGATTTTTGACTTTGACTTTATGTATACACGGGGGAAAGTTAATTATATGGTAGATTCTTTTAGTAAAAATTATTATTGTTTAGTGTTCAAAGGGTCTCATGAAAAATGAATTTTTATGATTGTTGTTTCTGATATGCATCTGTAATATACCGAAAAGAATGATAATTCATTTTTTCTTTTGGTCACTTTGTTTACTAATTTAATCAATTTTTACAAAGATTCCCAATGATAAGATCCTAATCATATCACCACGGGGTCATGCATAAATGGTAGGGATACTATGGATGGATAGTTTGTGGGTCCAAAATCAATTTTTCATTTTTAAATAGAAGAATGGTTCCTTAATCTTTTTAGGAACAAATTCTTTCAGCATAAATCCATTCAAAATGAGATATTGACCCAAACATTTAAAAAATATACATAGAAAAGAAATCTCATTTTTGAATTAAGGTTTGAAAATAATTATTCTATATTATGTTCATAACTTCCTAAATTTTTAGTAGAATAAGAAAGAGCATAAAAACCAATTATCATGCAGTAATGTATACTTATAACTGTTTGAAAATGAGAGTACATTATTATGTACTTTGTCACTACTTTACTATGTATGATTCAAAAACATGATGTTATTTGGGTGATTTTGGATCAAATTAAAAATTTGGCACACTTTTTCCTAATTAGGGAGTCCAATATGATGAATGATTTGTAAAAGTTATATATTTGATAAGTGGCCAAGATGCATGGAGTACTAGTTTTTTTCATATTTGATAGGGATACATGATTAACTTATTGTTATTAGCACTAAATGATACAAGATCCCAAAAGTCAATTAACCATGATCATTTCATATCTTCATCAAATTGATGGAAAATATAAATGAATTATTAAAAAATTAGAAGATATGATTTGGTCATGTGTTATAGACTTTGGTGGCTTTTGGGAATATCATCTCTTATTCGTGGATTTTTCATACAATAACATTTATAATTACACAACATATATGACCTTGTTTGAGGCATTATATGGGAATATTTTCCATTTTCCACTTTGTTGTGTAGAAATAGGAGAGACTCGCTAATTGGACCTAGCCTCATCAAAAATACTATAGAAAATATTAATATGATAAGCCAGAAAAGAGCTACAGATCAAAGTATATATAAATATTATATATATCTTTTTCATTAGACTTTCCCTTTCAATTGGTGTGATCATCCCTTATTAAAAGTTTATTTGAGACTTGGTAATCATCTCTTGAGAAATCAAGGGAATTTTTCTCCTCAGTATATGGGACATTTTGAGATTCTGTAAAAATCAATGACATTTCATAAATATTATCATCTCCAATAATTTTTTCTATTTTACATAATGTATTTTATTTATCTAAAAAAATAATTATAAGCAAGATCCTACTCATGTGATCAGTTGGTATCATCTTATGCTTGAGCAGGATGTGATTTTTATATATGAACCATTCTAAATTTATTATAGACAAGAGAATACTTTGTGAGGGTGATCTATTTATTTGGTAATAGTATAATTGAAACATGGCCAGATATAAGAGAAAACATAGTAAATAGATAAGATTATACAATATTAGTGTCCTGATCTTTTCATATAATTCATTGAACTCTAGCATTGCAAGGATAGAAATCCCATTGGTGGGGAGAATATGGAACCCTGGATTGATATATATCATTATTTTTTCCATTAATTTTATAGTTGGATCATATGGGATGAAATTATAGATTATTTTAGAGGAAGAAACCTAAGGTAATATGAAATTTAGATAAAATAAATATTTAACACCATTAATGGTTATTAATGAAGTTGATGGTTTTTTATAATATGTTGTAAATATCATTTTGTGTGTGAATGGTTTTCTCCTCCACTTACTCACAATTTCCAGGGTTTCTCTTGGTGATTTTCAATGAACTTCATCATATAGACTCTAATTTTGACAATTATTAAAGCATTTTATCATAGAAATAAAAGGTAAATAAGAGGAAGTGGTTAGATCAATTGTTTCATATAAGGAGTCATTGTACCGAACAGATCTGAGGTAGGCATTTTTTCCTCTTTCTAATTTTCATGGAATGTGAAGGCCTTAATTATTTTGATTTATTCCTATACTTATGAACAAAAATTATATTGGAAAAATATTTCTGAAACATTACTAGTTTTTCCTCTTGTTCTTCTTGTTCTTAGTTTTGGGGATGTGGGTGACACCACATCAAATTAAAATGATGGTTTTTTGTAAAATAGATCCTTAGAAAATTTAATATCTTTTGATAGGTGTCTATGGAATGGGTTTTATTATGTATGTTATTGTGCATCCAGAAATTAGATCTTGGATGGAAGTTACCATTACCACAAGGCTATTATGGGAGTTATGGGATATGCATGAATAGATGAGTGTGTGTTTTTGGATATATGGAATTTTTTTATATATGGATTAAACATTCTAGTTATGATGGATCATGGATGAAATCTACCATGTCCATTGGATCATTTTGAGAGATCCAATGTTTGAATAGGTGTGTGATTAGAATCATGGAATTTATGGTTGAATAAACATTTGTACTATTTTTAAAATAATTTTTTTGAATTTGTTTTGATCACCAATTTTATATTTAGAATTTTTCTTCTTAAATAATTATAATATATTTATATTAATATAAACTAATTTAAACTTATTTTCATACTAATCATATTATCTAATAAAATAATGAGATAACATGGTTCTAGTTTTAGTGGGATGTGAGAAAGTTTTATTGGGGTTCCCTACTGGGTTGCTACAATCACCCCTAGATATACAACCCGATGCATATATAGATGTTGTATTCCAAGATATAGGAAAGGTAAAGGTCTCATATTTCACTAGTGTAGCACCTTGATTGTGGATATCATGGATGTTTAGAGATGTATCTTAGTGTATATTCATTCTGTGGTGTTTAGAGTGGTTCCACCTTGGGTCCCAAGTCATTCAATGCTTTGGGGTCATTTTTGTTAGGTTATTTCTATTTTTTTGTTAATCTAGCATTGAATTATTGATTCCATTGAGTTATTGGATTTTATCCCATGCATCATATATATTTTTCAATTTCATTGTGTATATGTTCATTATATTGGTTCTTTTGTATGGTTGTGTGCATGTGTTTTATGGTAAATAATTCACCCCTTCTACACTTGTGTTAAACAATCAGCATTTATTTAAAAAATTGGTGTTTGGATAATGTAACATAAGTATAGTTGCAACTATGACCCATTCCAAGCCACGGGTTTGAGTAGGGATGTTACACAGAAACAATCATGAGATATTATAGACATCTCTTAAGATGATACCTTTTCTTCCCCAAGGGTTTGTTAAGATATAACAGCTCTGAAGATAAAATAACTTGAAATTCATGTCCATAAATAACTTGATAAGATATGAATGAATAAGAAGAATATTTATGAAACAAAAAAGTAGAACTAATAGAAATAATCAAGACTGTTTATCAAACATTATAATTTTCATCTTCATAATTTATTAGTGTCTAGACAAATGCATACAGCCTTCCAACACAATGTCTATGTCCTTTCTCCTGAGGTCTCTAGCTTTATTAAGTTATCAAATTATAATGGGTTTGTATCCTATGTAGAGGTCCCCCACCCCCATTCTAGTCTGACATCCCAGAACAGTTTTATGAATCCTTCAAAAAAATGTTGGAGATGGCATACCTTTCCATATTGGTGACACTCCATAGGTGGATTCTCACAATTCTTACTAAGTATCCCTCTCTTCCCATAGTTTAAGAAGTTTATAGAAACACCTCCCACATAGGAAGATAATTAAATACTTCTCTTATTAACTTTACTACTTTCACCCTAGAGTGACTCCTCTACTTTCATCTTCCTATTATAGTAAGAGGCACCAACAATATTTTTGGGGAAAAACTAATTTTTCCATTGAAATATGAAATAATACCCATAGTTTTGTTCACATACAAGCCCTTATCAAAGTTTAATAAATTTTTATGAACTTATGACAATGTATTTATGCCAAATACCCTAAATCGGTGCCTCATTTATTTTCAAATTACAATCTAAAACTTCCTGGACTTTTGTGTCTCACTTATATCTAACAGAGGGGAAAATTTGAGCTACATTTTGAAATAGACATAATAATTAGCTGTTGTAATCATTCTTAGTTATAGTTCCATGAACTCCTGGGTTTTCTCTTATGTTAGCATCCTCATAAATAACTCCTCAAAGAATATATTCTTTAATTATACTAAAGTAAGACCCTCATGACTAACTTTCTAGCTCATAAGTCCCCACCATCTCCTGGTAGGTCCCTAAAGCATGAAAGTGTCCAACTTCACCCATTGATCCACCTGTTTCTTGACCAGGTCGAATTTACCCATAATTATGTTATTTTATTCCTTAGCATCTCAAGGACCCCCAATACCCTAGAGGGATAGTGGATGATAAAGTAGAAATTTCCATGAATAATTGACCATTGTACTCTTTGACCCTCCACATTGAACTATAAAAAACCAGAAGACTCAAAATTTTAATGGTTCTAAAACCTAAGCTACTAGAGAAGGTGTGGGATAATTATTAATTTTATCCTCTTATATAATCAGTGTTGGAATAGGTGTGTTCTCCATAGCAGGATAATTCTAGTTTGCATCACCAGACAGTCCCATAAAACATATCTGAGGTTTCTTTATCTAAAATTCAAAACGAACACTTAGAACACATATAATAGCTATCTTATGTTAACCACAAAAACAAATCATAGGCACAATTATGAATTTCTAAGGGAAGACCTATCCTAGGAGGTTATCCACAATTATAAGGTAGAACACTTCTTGTACATCCCAAGGAATACACCTCATATTCCATACCTACATGTTAGTCATGGTCATATATATATTATACAACATACAACATTTTTCATTTTTAACAAATCAAAGTTTAATCACAGTATAACATAGAATCACAGATCAAGAAATTTAATTAAATTAACTACCATATATTGAAAGAAACATATATATATATAATATGGTACTATGTGCCTAGTCATGATGCATTAATTCACCCAAATCATATAAACTATGATAATATTCCATACTCATGATCAATATGAAACCAAAAAGCTAGAAGTGTAATAGTAGTACCATCCTTCGTAACTTAGAGGTTCATCACATAAGAGTAGGCCAGGAACATACAAGACTACCCTAACTGAGTTCCACATATCCTAACTCCTTTTTACCTATCCCCAAATGTAAGTAAAACTACCTCTAATATAACATTGAAATTCCTTAACCCAAAACACTTGGTCTGGTTCAGAGTTCTATATAACCTCATGCATGCCTCCTCGTACGCAAGAGGTTTCCAACTAGAAGCGATGGTTCAAACGATGCCGTGGGGAGATTATACCCTTAGTATAAAAATCCATAAATAATAATCATTTCATTAAAATAATGATAAAAAATGGTTACTGGAGTAAATAAAATAATAACAATTCTATAATAGATGGAATGTTAGGTATCTGAAGGACCCCAAAACACCTTGAGAGGGGAGGGCTGAATCCGGGAGTCACCTTTTTTTATAAACTAAAGGATCTTGTTACCATGTTGTAAGGAACCTGTTAAACCTATCTAAAGAGGAAGTGTAGAAAATAAACAATCACAAGAAAAGAAACGACACAACAATTTTACTTGGGTCAGCACCAAGGGCTACGTCCAAGGAGCATACGCCGACAGTGTGCCGTTCAGACCAAAACCACTAATCTTCACTATTTGTGGATTAAAATAGTTTAACACAGTCACTCTGTGCTAGGAACACTACCTTTACAATGTTTTATGGATAGAAAATTACATCCCTCAGATCACATCCGCTGACTCCCCCTTGCTCACTGCATTGGAAGAGTCTTCACACAGTTTAATGAATTGAAGGTTGATTCAGTTGTTCAGCATTATATCATGCATCCTCAGCTGTAAATGTATGATATTTTGAAATACCATAATAACCCACATATTTAATTTATTTTTCCATACACTAATATGGTATGGAAATTAATTTCACGAACCAATTTGGTCAATTTCAGGCTTCATTGGGTTTTCTGTGTACTGCTTACTGTTTCCGCGTACTGCTGTTTTTTCTTCATACTAATATTGTTTCTGCATACTGTGCAATAGTTTCCATGTACCATGCATCTATTTACACGTACTACTACTGTTTTCACATACCGTTCAGGTCCTCCGCGTACTTCCCTGATCTGCGTACTTCCCTACTTCGCGTACTACAACACTCCTCCGCATATCGTCCTACTCCGCATACTGCCTTGCTCCACTGTGTACTACTTTTCTCCTCCATTTACTTCTCCAATCCTCTACAAACTTTCCTTCTCTGTGTTCTACCTTGCTCAGTCGTGTACTATCAGAGCTTCCAGTGTGAACCACACTCTCTTATTTGAACAGTTTTCCTTACGCAGGTGATTCTCTCCGTGTACCGTCTTCTCCTCCGCATTCCACTTTGGACTTCACCAAATTTATTCCCAAAATTTTAATATTAAATCTCATCACATAAAAAATGGGATTACTTCTTCTTAAATAGGAACATATCTCCTTAAATTTTAGTAATCTGATTTACCCAAATTTTCGATGTGGGACAATCTGTAAACTGAACTCCATCTGCGTACGGTTAGCCTCCACCGCGTACTGCAATCCTATGAACTATGAACCTTTATCATGTACCATTAATCTTTTGTGTACCATATGTTTTTCAGTCCACGTAATACAACTCATCACTGCATATTGTCACTACAAACCATTTTCGGCATCATTTCGTGTACTAAATGCCTTCACCGCGTACCATCACTACGAACCATTTTGTCAAAATTACATGTGTCGCTTGACTTCACCACATATCATGCACCTTCACCACATACCGTATTGTAAACTATTTTTGACAAGATTCCTCGTACTGCATTCCTTCACTGTGTATCATTCTTCAAAACCGGCCCCCATTTTAAAAAAACGCATGTATCTTACAAACCTCACATCCGATTGATGAACCATTTGTGGCATTGGGACCCTCTTGATGGGGTGGATATTTTGGTTTTATTTATGGTGAATTTCATGAATGTTTTGATGTGATGAATATATTGAGGAGTGGTGACCTTCAATACTTCTTTCAGTACCAAATGTATGACCCCATTCTTTGAAAACTCCCTAGTCATCGATGTGCATATTAACAACAAACATGAAAAAAGCATGTGCAGATTGACAACAAACACAAACCAAACTCCGATATTATCAATGAAAAACCTTGGTTCCAAAACTCTCCCCCTTTAGTTTTTTTGTAAATATCCAGATACATTCACTGATGCACCAGTCTCAATCAAAACCTGAATCTCCAAGAAACAACTCACCCATCACTCTAAGTCTACGTGAGCATTTCTCAGTATAGATAACAAGAGAGATGATATGAATTGAGTCCTCATTCTTTTCCTTTTTCCTCCATACGCCATTGAATTTTTCCATTATCCCTCATTGGAAATAAACCCAATAAACAGAATCTTGACTTGTGGAGTAAACAAACTATGCTCCCCCTAGATCATATCTCCCGAAAAAAATGCATCATTTCCACAAACAGATTAAAAACAGTTAAAAAAACTGGGGAGAGGGGAATATCGTAACCTCCTTATACACTGGGAGGTGGTTGAACACTGAGGTTTAATCGATGTTTATCAAATACAGCCACTGATAGTGGCTTGGTCATAATTCCAGTGACTTTCTAATCAGTTCCCACATGTTCTATTTTGATTACGCTTAGTTCAACATTTTCCTTGATGAGGTGATATCTGATCTCAATATGTTTTGTATGATAATGCAGAATAGGATTATTCGTTAGATCAATTTCGCTCTTGTTATCACATTAAATCACCATTGGTTGTTTAACCTCATGACCTATGTCAATCAGTTGCTACTTCATCCAAATTATCTGAGTTCATTCCTTGGTAGGATATATGTATTCATCTTCAGCAGTACTAAGTGAAGTACTTTTTTAACTCCCTGACCCTAGTTACCCAGAGTTGGTTCATTATTACATAACAATGTCATGATCACAATAGATAATGTCTCGAAAGACCAATTAGATTAGTAGGCTTATAAGTACTATATACATACATAAGTTTTACAATACATTATGAAATAAAAAAATCATTGTGTCTCCTTTGAACACACTCATATCCCATAGCCTATCCATATAGATCGATTATAAATACTTCTTCACATACTGGGAAAAATAAAATATAAGAAAGGGGTGAGCTCAGATGCTCACTAAAGATGAAAATATAGCGTAAACATTCATAAATAAGCACAAACATTGTATTCAATGTATAAGACTAAAACACAAGCCTTTTAAAATTAAACTTCAGCATAATATAGAAAAGATAAATAAAATAATACCATTTACTTATTCACATGGATATTCTACTAGTCGAATAATGACATGTAATATCAATAGATAATTTCATATTGATGGAATGCATAATGTCGGACATCATAACCACATAGTCAAGGCCTCTTTCAAAGACTATAAATAATATTTTTTCAAATTCTTATTCCAAGACACTAGTTTGTCTCATGATACTAAATGATGAATTGAGGATCTATAGCGGGCTCCACCCATCACTTACTAAGTCCAATTCATTCCTTATATTAAAAGGTTGAAACATAACATAAACATTCATATTAAAACCAACATATGAAATGTTAATACTTTAACCATAAACCATGAATGGTATAAAAATAACACATCCACTGTCAATCATATCACAAAACCTTTAATACAATATGGAATATTATATCATAATAAATCAACTTAAAATAAGTGTAAAATCCATTAATGGATTTTGACATAGAGTAAATCAAAACTATTTGAGGGAAATATATCTTTATATTTTGAAATCTTTTAGAAGATACATTATTATAAAAGAAAACATTTATTTTTAAAATATTCTTATAAGCCTATAAGGGAATCTTTCTAGGTGTTATAATGGCATAAAATAGCCTCACCTTCCATATAAGTTAAAAAAATATTCTTACCATAATTTGTCGAAAAGGTCATGAAGTACCATGTTTGGAAAAAGATAGAATGATTCCTTTCAAAAAAAATTATAAAATTAATAAAATTGCATAAATTAATTTAACCTATATTATATATAATAGTAAAAATGTTTTGAAATACATTTTTAAGAAACATGTATGTGGATGTTAAATAATTCCAAGCATATACTTATGTATAAACAACCTCAAATAAATAAACAGATTGTAAAATTAACCCTTACCTTGTACATTTCCTTGGTCTAGGGTATGTTAAACTCATGTATAATAGTTAAATCATTGTTATTAAATTATACAAGAACCATATACATAAATATGATTTTATATATGATCTTATGATATTGTTTTTTTAATAATATTTCAGTAGTATCATTGTTTCGGGTGTTAACAGGTTCGTTCTCTTTTATATGTTTTTATATGTAAGTCATGTTTGTTATGGATAGGATGTATTTGATTCATATATTGAATGATAATAAGTTCTTAAACATTATTTTTATTCATAAAAGAAATTATTCTTGAATGATTATGATGGGGAATGAATCTCATCGCGTTCGTGGAGACAGTAATTCGTACGTACGCACGAGCTACAATATCATTCTATTGATGGTAAAATCACCTGTAATTGGTTGGTATATAATATATAAAAAGTCATTAAGATATTATATTTATTATTCACATCAATTATACTCATTATTATACCCATCCAAATAATTAAGTGTTGAATAACAAACTACACCACGACATGGACACGGTAAGTCGTACGTACGCACATATGGTTACTTTTTCAATCATAGGATGGATAGAAAAATGAATATGGTTGTACCATATTTATAATAACATCATATTATTTATAAGGTACATTATTTATTATTTTGGTATGGAAACAACAAATAAATAGGATGTGGAAGAAGAAAAGATCTTTGAAAGATGTGATGGAATTATTACCTCTTCTTCGGGTGCTTCCTTTTGATTTGACTAAAAGGGATCCTTAGGTTGGCTTTCTGATGAAATTAAGGCCTCTAGGTTGAAGTGAGGGTTTTTGGGAGGATATTTGAGTAGGGTTTTTTTATCCAAATGGATTTGGAGGTGTGATTTTGAGAGAAGGTAAGTACCTTTTTATAAGAGAGGTGAGGGTCACTTTAGGAAAAGCTTTAAATATTAATTTATTATACAATAATATTGGGTTTATAATGTCTACAAAAGAATTTATTTCGATGATAAGGTGGGTATGGGTCGAAAAAATCTCAACCAATAGGTTTTATATAGGTTTAGGTCACCATATTAACCTTATCTTTTATATTTAACTCTCATTTAAATAGTTTAACTTTTACCATGTATTCTTGTATTATTATAATAAATGGTTAATAGACATACTATAAAAAGCCTAGATAACCCCAAGTGGTTCATTATTGAAATATATATCCTTATCTAAGTCATTTGTATGGACCATAGATTTTTAAGATTATTATATTTATTAATAACATAGTATTTTTTTTAAACTCATTTATGTCAATTTTGACACTATTTAGTATTTGGTTTTTTTCAAAGTCATCAAAACTTGATTACTTAGAAATAAATAAAATAAATAAATCCGAACAGTTCATATTATCCTATATAATTAGTGTAATTCATCATAAGTCTCAATTAACATTTATTTGGATATTTATAATATCAATTATTTTAATCTTTCATTAATAATGTAATTACTGCATCATCATTGTGTCATAAATAAATTTAATTATTTAATGTCTAAAATTTATAAATAAAATACCATTATTCTTTAAATCTTTTTAGATTTCTAATGAATATTTATAGTCTACTTTTTATTATGTGTAAACCTATATTAAAAATCTTTTGGTTATGAAAATTTGAATTTAACACTTTTAAATATTTTTTAAATAAAATAATAATAAATGTCCTAATCTAATCAAAGTGGATCAAAGAGGATCATATTTTATTACTAAGGTTTATATTGGTTTAAAAAAACACTTTTCCAATAAAATTAGTACATTTATTAGGGTAATTATAATATCATTTTTACCTTTAATTACCATTATTACTTTTAATCAGGGTAAATAAAATTCAACAGTTACTATTCACCAAAAATTATTTTTATCTTATTGAACCACATTTTAATTATTTTTGTCATCTGTGTCTCTCGGATTTTTGAAATTCAATTCACAGTAGCGGTAAAATTATATTTTTTGCAAATTTGAAAATGTTCCTAGTAGGTGGGTACAAGACGTTAAAAGGTTCAATAAAATTTTATACATATAATCTTACTATAAAATGACTCCAATTAATTAAAATGAACTAATATAGGTATTATGTATCTATTTTGACTTTAAATAAATTTATATAAAATAAATAATTATTTAAATAAAAATTCTATTTTAAACAATGACGCAATGTTTTCACTATTCATTAAAAATTGAAAGTTTTCAGAAAATTATCAAAAAATCACTGTAACCTAATTTTGATATTATGAATCCAAAAATGAATTCCATTTTGAAAAATAAAATTTATAAAAATATTCAGGTTGTTCTTCTCTCCTTCAAATAATTTCATCCTTTAAATAATTTTGTCCTCAAAATTTCTAGAATACTACTGCATAAAAAGATTCAAGTGGTTCTTCATCATAAGTTCCTTGGGTTCCCACATTGTCTCTTCCATATTATGGTTTCTCCATAGAACATTTACCAGATGAGTCATCCAGTTTCTCAGCACTTTTTCTCTGTTATCAAAATTCTTGACAGGCTCCACACAATAAGTGAGATCAGGTTCTAGTTCTATTTCTTCATATGTGAGTACATGCATTGGGTCGGTCATGTATTTTCTCAATAGTGATATGTGGAACACATCATGAAATTTGGAGAGACATGGGTTCATTTACAAATGGTAAGCTACAACTCCAATTTGTTCTAGAATTTCGAAAGGTTCGATGTACATGGGACTTAATTTACCCTTCTTATCTAGTCATATAACATCCTTCCATGGAGATACCTTCAAGAAAACATGATATCCTACTTGAAATTCCAAATCCTTCCTTTGGTTATTAGCATAGCTCTTTTTCTTACTTTGAGCTTCTTTGATGTGGTTTTGGATAATCTTCACCTTTTAGATTTTTTCCTCAACAATTTTTGGGCCTATGAGTTTTCTTTAACCAACATCATCCCAACAAGTTGGTGTGCGACATCTTGTTCCATATAATGCTCCATATGGTTCCATATGAATATTTGAATGGAAGATATTGTTATATGAAAATTCTACCATAGGTAAATATTGATCTCACTTACCTTTAAAGTCAAGTGAGAAAGATCTCAACCTGACTTCTAAGGTTTTAATAGTTTATTCTGATTGTCCATCAGTTTGAGGGTGGTAGGAAGTGCTAAAACAAATTTCAGTATCCGGGGAATTCTAAAGATTTTCCCATAATCATTATGTAAAATGGGTATCATGATCAGAACCAATAGATAGGGTTACCCCATAAAGTCATACAACTTCATTAATATATAGTCTTGTTAAACATTCAAGTGGTAAATCTTCTCTTATAGAAAGAAAATGTGATAAATTTGTAAGACAATCAACAATGATCCATATTGCATCATTCCTTCTAGGAGTCTTTGGTAGCCCCATGACAAAGTCCATTTTAATGTCATCCCATTTCCACTTAGGTATGGGAAGAGGTTGCATGACTCCTTTAAGATGTTGTCTTCCATCCTTTACCTGTTGAAAAACCATACATCTTGACACATAATCATCAATCTCCCTCTTCATGTTGTCCCACCAAAAATGTTCCTTCAAATCACAATACATCTTAGTGCTACAAGGGTGTATAGAGAAATTGGAGCTATCAGAATCATCCAAAAATTCACTTTTTAGATCAGGCATTTCAGGAACACAAAGTCGCTTCCCAAATTTCAAAATTTCATCTTCATATATGAAGTCGATCAATCTCCCATTGTTCACAGCTTTAATTTTCTTTTCAAACTCCTCATCATCAGTTTGAGAACTTTTTATCCTTTCTAGTAAAGATGTATTGTACACCATTTGGAAAAGTATTGATGTTTCACCCTCCATTATTATTCCCATCTTAATATTTACCAGATCCATGAACATAGGATCCCTTTCATCTCTCGTCTTGTTCAAAACTCCATGATCATTTCTGCACAGAGCATCTTCCACCTTATTTTCCTTCCTCAGGTGGCAGTGTATAGTGAAATCATAAATGTCACATTTTTCACCATAGAGATAGTGTCTCCATATCTTCAGAGAAAATATTACAACTGCTAACTCATAATCATTAGTGGGATAGTTTTGTTTATGAATTTTTAGCTGTCGTGATGCATATGCAATAACCCTATAATTTTGCATAAGGACACAACCATGTCATTTCTTTGAAGAATCATTATAAATAAAAAACCCATCATTCCCCGATGGTAGAATTAAGAGAGGATCATTGACTAATATTCTCTTCAGTTATTGAAAACATTCTTCACACTATTTTTTTCAAACAAATTTAACCCCTTTACTTGTGTGCTTGGTTAATGGGTTAGCCAATAGGGCAAAATTCTGGACGAAATGCCGATAATAACATGTTAAACCAATAAAACTGTGTACCTCTGTTATACTCATCGATGATGGTCATTCATGTATTGCTCTTTTTATAGAAGGACGAATATAGATTCCATCCTTAGAGACAATATGTCCATGAAAAGAAGTATCCTGAATCCAGAATTTACACTTTCTAAACTTATCATATAATTCATTTCATCTAAGAGTCTTTAGAATAATGAGTAAGTGATTTTAATGATCTTAATATATTTTGGAGTATACCAAAATATCATAAATAAATACCACTAAAAATTCATCAAGATATTCCTTGACAACTCTATTCATCAGATCCATGAAGACAGAGGGTTCATTAGTCAGTCCAAAAGGAATTACTTTAAACTCGTAATGCCTATACCTAGTACGCAATGTTGTCTTTAGAATGTCTTCATTCTTCACACAAAACTGATGATATCCAGATCAAAGTTCAATCTTTGAAAAATTTTGAGCTCCATGATGTTGATCGAATAAATCATCAATGTGAGGTAGGGGATACTAGTTCTTTATTGTTATAGCAGTGATCTTCCTGTATTCAATGCACAACATCCTAGATCCATATTTCTTCTTAACAAAAAGAACAACGACTCCCCATGGAGAAACACTAGGGAAAATAAATCCATTATTACTCAATTCATCTAGTTGTTTTTTTAGTTCCATTAATTCCACATTGTCCATTCTATAAGGGGTCTTCGATATGGGCCTTGAACAATTAATTAAATCAATGGAAAACTCAATTTCTTATTATAGAGGATGTCCAGGTAAATCCTCAGGAAACACATCCACATATTCTTGCACAATAGGTACATCCTCTATTTGAACATTCCTTTCCTCACCCATAGTTATTTCATTTTATTCCTCCCCAATAATAGAATTTAGTGGAGCTATTGTGGGTGGATCTATATAAGAATCAGATGGTGATATTTTTGCTCAAAAGATAAGTTATTCCTTATCACCATCAAAAATTGTAACCTCCTTCCTCTTACAAATTTTATTTTCATCATGGTCCGAAATACAATCCATACCAAGGATTATATCAAATTCAATCATGGGTATGACAATGATATCAGTAGATAAAGAAAATTTATATGCCCTAATCGGAACTGATTCACAAAACATTTTTGCAATGATACTTCCCTTAGGATTTTTAACTGGAAACTCTCTTATTAAATAAAATTGGAAATATATAATTTTCTTAGAAAATATGAAGATATGAAACAATGTGATGATCTAGAATCAAAAAAACATTGTCTAAATTTGAGGAAACCATTAAATTGCATACCACCATGTCATTCGAAGTGTCAACCTCATTAGTAGTGTTTGGATAAGGTTGGACTTGCTCCCCTGGCCACTTTTGAGATAATTTTCCTTATCATTTAGGAAACTCATTTGAATAATTCTCCATTTCTCTAAAATTTTAGCATTAAACATTGACATCCCTTTTCTTTCCCTTGTAATCACGAGCTTGGTGGCCTTTTTCACCACACTTTTAACAAACTCTCATTCCATTTAGGCAAGTGCTAGGGTGTTTCATCCTAAATTAACTACAGGATGGAAATTAAAATTTTCCCTTCTTCCCCTTATTTCCATTTCCATAGTGTTCAACAGATCTCTTCTTCTCTTTCTTTTCTTTAAAGTCATGAGACTTAGAGAATTCCATTTTTTGTCTTAATAGCACATGAGACAATATCTTTATACGATGAGAAGGATTATGAGAATAATTCACTATGGATAAATGGTTTTAACCCATAAAATAATCGATCAATATTACTCCTTGGTTTGTATATATAATCTTCTACATGCCTTTCTATCCTTTTAAACTTAGCCTCATAATTTGTGACATTCTCAAATTCCTGTTTCCTCAGACTTAGAAATTGTGTTTTCATATCTTCTTGATGGTCATGAGGAAATTATTTTTCTATTAAAAACTCTTTAAAATCCCTCCATTACATATTTGATACTTATTCATCCTCCTTTTTGTTTTGAATTATTGACCACCATTGATCTTCATCTCTCGTGAGGTGATAAATTGCCATGAAAAAAGTTTCCCTTTCGCTACTCCCTAAATCTTTAAATGTTTTCTCTAAGGAACCTATCCATTTAACATCTACAAATGTATTTGTATTCCCATTTAATGTTGGTGTTTTTTTCCTCATAAATAGTTCTAACATTGATCCTCAATGTTGTGGATCAGGGTGCTCCAAACGGGTAAGGTCATTATTCATAACTTGAGTGAGTTTCCCAAAATGGTTATAAGTTGTCCAACATCAGTTTCATCACAATATCTAGTATAATTATCTTGAGTAGGAGGAAAATCTTAACATGGATTGTGTGCGTTGATATGTTTTCTATTTATTCTACTAGGAACCATCTCTAAACAATAGCATACAGTAGATTAGTTTATGAAACACAATACATAATTCCAAACTGGTAAAATACCTAACATAAATTGAACAGTTTATGCATATAATCCATAATCATAAAAAAAATATTTTCATTGAGGAAGTATTTACTCATAAATCCTTCATAATGTTTTGAAAATAAAATAATAATTATCCTAATCATATCCCCCTGGAGTGTCAATACAAAAAGTGTAGCGAGGCCTGTTGTTGTGTACCAGGATACCTCGGGTCAAACCCAAAACTCCTTGTAGGAGTTTTCACTCCTAGGTATATATGTGACTGATCCACCTCTACCTATTTGTATCAAAACAAGGCTTTATTTTCTTGTAAAATACACATAATATTTACACTACCAAAATTTTTGGATGTTCTTCTATAGCAATCCTCAAAGTCTATCTTAGGGTAATGTTATCTAATAAAAGTTTATCTAAATCTAGTTTCCAAGGATTGTACTAAACATCCTCTGAATCCAACTATAATTCCCATACCCTAGATACCCAGAGTCGATGTATTATTACATAACATTGTCATTATCACAATAGATCAAGTCTCTAAAGACTGATTAGTTTAGTATCCATGCAAGTACGAGATTCATACATAAGTTTTACATTAAATTATGAAATAAAAAACATCATTGTGTCTCCTTTAAACACACTCATATCCCATAGCCTATCCCTACAGGTCAATTATAATATAGTTCTTGACATCCTGGGAAAATTAAAACATAAGATAGGGGTGAGCTCAGATGGTTAGTAAGGATAACAATATAGCAGAAACTTTAATAAATATGCATAAACATTGGAGGAAATTTATAAGACTAAAACACAAGACTTTTAAAATTAAACATCAGAATAATATGGAAAATATAAATCGAATAATCCTATTTACTTATTAACAAGTATGTTCTACTAGTTGAATAATCACATGTAATATCAATAGATAATTTCATAATGATAGAATGCATAATGTCGGACATCATAACCACATAGTCAAGGCCTTAATCCAAGACTACAAATAAGATTTTATCAAGGAATTATTCCAAAACAATAGTTTGTCTCATGAGACCTACAAATGCATCGAGAAGCTATAGCGGGCCCCACCCATCACTTACTAAGTCCAATTCATTCCTCATATGAAAAGTTTGAAACATAACATAAACATTCATATTAAAACTAGCATACGCGATGTTAATACTTTAACCATAAATCGTGAATTGTATAAAAATAACACATCCACAGTCAAACATATCACAAATCCTTCAATAAAATATGGAAGATTGTATGATAATAAATCAACTTCAAATAAGTGTAAAATCCTTCAAAGGATGTTGACATAGATGAAATCAAAACTATTTGAGAGAAATATATTTTTCTATTTTTAACTAATTTAAAAGTATTTATAAAAGAAAACATTTATTTTTAAAATATTCTTATAATATTGTAAGGGATTCTTTGAAGGTGTTACAACGGTGGAAAATAGTCACACCCACTGTATAAGTTAAAAAAACATTCTTACCTTAATTTTTTAAAAAGGCCATAAAGTATCTTATTTGGAAAAAGATAGAAATATTCCATTAAAAACATTTTATAAAAAGTAAAATAAGGGTATAAATGAATTTAACTCATATTATAGGAAATATTAAAAATGTTTTGAAAAACATTTTTAAGAAACGCGGATGTGGATGATAAAGAAGTCACAGTAAATACTTACATATAAACGACCTTGGATAAAAAAAGAGATTGTAAAATTAACCATTACCTATCAATTTTCCTTTGTAGAGGGTGTGTTAACCTTATGTATAATAGTTAAATCATTGATATTAAATTATTCAAGAACCATATAAATAAATATGATCGTATATATGATCTTTTAATTTTTTTATTTAATAATATTTCAGTAGTATCATTGTTTCGGGTGTTAACTGATTCGTTTTCTTTTATATGATTTGCTACGTACATCATCTTTGTTTTGGATAGGATGTATTTGATTCATATCAAGAATGATATTAAGTTATTAAACATTATTTTTATTCCTAAAATGAAAATTATTCTCGAATGGTTACGATGGAGAATGAATCACATCGCATTCTTGGAGACGGTAATCCGTACGCACGCTCGAGCGACAATATCATTCTATTGATGGTGAAATCATATGTAATTGGATGGTATATCATATATAAAGGATATTTAACATTTTATATTTATTATTTACATCAATTATGCTCCTTATTATACCCATCCAAATAATGAAGTGTTGTATAACAAACTACACCACGATGTGGAGACAGTAAGTTGTACGTATGCACCTATGGTGACTTTGTCATTCATAGGATGGATAGAATAATGAATATGGTTGTAACATATTTATAATAACATCAAAGTATTTAGAAGGTACTGGAGTTATTATTTTGGTATGGAAAAAACAAATAAATAGGAAGTGGATGAAGAAAATATCTTTGAAAGAGGTGATGGAATTATTACCTCTTCTTCGAGTGATTTCTTTTGATTTGATCAAAAGGGATTCTTAGGCTGGCTTTATGATCAAATTAATGCCTCTATGTTGAATTGAGGGTAGTTGGGAGGATATTTGAGTAGGTTTTGGACGAGACAAATGGCTTTGGTGGTGTGATTTTGAGATAAGGGGAAGTACCCTTTTATAAGAGAGGTAAGGGTAACTTTAGGAAAAGCCTGAAATATGAATTTATTATAAAATCCAATTCAGTTTATAATGGAACCAAAAGAATTTATTTAGATGATAAGGTGGGGATAGGTCGAAAAAAACTCAACCAATAGGTTTTATACGGGTTTAGGTCACCATATTAACCTTTTCTTTTGGATTTAACTCTTAGTTAAATAGTTTCATTTTTACCATGTATTCTTGCATTATTATAAAAAATGGTTAATAAACATACTATAAAAAGACAAGTGAACCCCAAGTGGTTCATTATTGTAATATATAACCTTATATAATTCCTTTTTCTGAACCTTATTTTTTTAGTAATATTATATCAATTAATAATATAGTATTTGTTTTAAAAAATCATTAATGTAAATTTTGACACTATTTAGTATTTGGTTTTTTTGAAATTCTAGAAAGCAGGATTTCATAAAAAAAAACTAATCCTAAAATGTCATATTAACCTATAAAATTAGTTTAATGCATCAAAATTCTCAATTTACATTTATTTGGATATTTATAATATCAATTATTTTAATCTTTTACTAATAATGTAATTACTGCATCAACGTTGTGTCATAAATAAATTTAATTATATAATGTAAAATTTATAAATAAAATACCATTATGTAGGAAAGTTTTTAAGATTTATAATTAAAATTTGTAGTCTAATTTATCTTATGTGTAACCCTATATTAAAAATGTTTTAGTTATGAAAATTTGAATTTAACACTTTTAACTCTTCATTAAATAAAATAATAATAAATGTCCTAATCTAATACAAGCAGATAAAAGAGGATCATATTTTATTCCTAAGGTTTATTTTGGTCGAAAAACACTTATCCAATAGAATTAGGACAAGTGTTAGAGTAATTATAATATAATTTTAAATTTAATTACACTATTTACTTTTAACTGTGGTAAATAAAATTCAAAAGTTACTATTCACCAAAAATTATTCTCATCTTATTGAACCACATTTTACTTACTGATGTCAACCATTTCTCTTGGAATTTTTAAATTCAATTCATAGAAGTGGTAAAATTAGGTTTCATGCAAATTTAGAAATGTGCCTAGAAGGTGGGTAAAAGACATTAAAAAGTTCAATAAAATTTTATACATCTAATCTTATTATAAAATGACTCCAATGAATTAAATTGAACTAATATATGTATTATGTATCTATTTTGGCTTAAAATAAATTTAAATAAAATAAATAAGTATTTAAATAAAAAGTAGGTTTTAAACAATGATGTAGTGTTTTTCACTATTCATCAAAAATTGAATGTTTTCAGAAAAAATCCAAAAATTCACCCTATGCTAATTTTGATATTTCAAATCCAAAAATGAAGTCCATTTTTAAAAATAAAATTTATAAAATTTTAAAAAGTGGGTATTATTATTCATAACGGCTAGTTCGATTGTTCGTGGTGTGCTAAAACTCGATGTTGCGTATAATGCAAGATATTGCATTATTTAAAGAGAAACGTACCGTGGAAGCTTGGGGTGTTACAACATTAATGTTTCTTGCTTAACCAGACCACACATTTCTTCCCAATACAGAATACTCCACCACTGGTAGACTATCTGTCGAATATATCTTTATCCTATTCAGCATCAGAAAATGTTGATAGTTCCTCATCTCTTCCTATAGAAAATTATAGCCCATAATTATGTGTACCTTGAATGTATCTCATGATTCTTTTCACTATCTCCATATGTTCTTCCTTCAGATTACTCTGAAATTTGGCTGCAAGGAAAGTTACAAAGACAATATTTGGTAGTGTCGTCGTCAGGTACAATAGTCTTCCAATGATTCTTCTCTACAAGGTAGGATCCATAGAAGTCCCTTCCTCATGATTTCTGAGATTTTATCCAATTGTAATCGGAGTCGACATTGGTTTGGAATCATTATTATTGAATTTCCTCAGTAGCTCTCTTGCATACTTTTCCTGAGAAATAAAAGTGTAATCCTTCTTTTGAAGAACCTGTAACCCTAAAAAGTGTGTGAGTTCACCAATCATGCAAATTTAAAATTCTTATTTCATGTGATTGGAAAATTCATCCACTGATCTGTGTCTTCTTCTACCAAAAATAATATCATCTATGAATACCAATACCATGAACTGATCTTATTGAGAGTTCTTCACATAGAGATTGTGATCCACTCCTCTTTTAAAACTCAAAATTTCTCAGATTAGAGTCCAACTAAAAGTACCACACCTTTGGTGCCTGTTTATGGCCATAAAGAGATTTCTTTAATTTTCAAACCATCAGTTCATCATTTCCAAGAAAGAACCATAAAATTTGTTCAATGTAGACTTCTTCTTCTAATACATCATTTAAGAATGTTGTATTGACAGCCATTTGATTCACTTTATAACCACTTTGGATTTCCATGGCAAGAAATAGCCTAATTGACTCTAGTCTCACTATGGGAGCATATGTCTCCTCAACATAAATGTCTTCTATTTGTGAATATCCTTTACAGACCAAACATGCCTTATTTCTGATCACAATTCCATGTTAGTCAACAATTTTCTTGAAAATCCACTTCGTACCAATCACATTATGATCTTCAGGTATTTTAACAAGATCCCATGCCCGATTTTTATCAATCTGATCTAACTCTTCATTCATTGTTTTCACCCATGACTTATCCTTTGAAGCCTCTTCAAATGAGGATGGTTCCACAACTGATCAAAATGTATATTGTGAATTATTCCTCATTCTCCTTGTCTGTTTAAATGAATTCTGATCCTCGATAATCATGGACTAATCGATTTCTGCTCATCGATTTCTCTTTTGGGGTTCGACCGAATTCTCTCCAGTTAGGGATTCCTCTTTTGATTCTTCATCAGATTCAACATCATGATGTGACTCTTGATAGTTTTGTACACCATCCTCTACCTCTATATTGTCATTTTTTCCAATTTCACATTCTTCCTCATCCTCTATCACATTAGCATAAAAATTCCTTGAAGCATTCAGGTTTTCTTCTTCAATGATCTTTACATCACTCCTTTCCACAATTCTTCCCAAGTGCTTATTACAAAACCCATAGGCTTTGTTGTTCATTGAGTATTCAATAAATATTCCTTAGCATTGTCTCCATACTTCCCTTGACTTCCTTCTTTGTTTTGAATAAAATATTATCTTCCGAAAATACAAAAAATATTTCAATGAGGGCTTCCTTCCATGCCACAATTCATATGGTGTCTTTGTTTCACCCATATAGAGCCCTGTTCAATTTTGAATATACACTGCAGCTTGTACTGCTTCTTTCCAATAATGTAGAGAAATACGACTCCCAATTAGTATAGTTTTGGCCATGTTGTTCACTTGTCAATTCCTACACTCAACAACTCCATTTTGTTGTGTAGTTCTCACAACTTCCACCTCATGTTGTATCCTGTGATTCTCTAGGTAATTTTCAAATTGAATGGACATGTATTCCCCTACAATGTCAGATCTTAGTGCATTGAACTTCCATTCAGTATCATTCTCAATGATTCATCGATAGGTTTTCATGCAATCAAGAACTTGTTGCTTCTTGTGTATAACGATCACACATGCCATTCTAATGTAAGCATCTATGAAAAGAACAAAGTACCTCTTTCCATGTGTTCTAGCAACATTTACCAGGCCAAATAAATTTGTATGGATGATGTCAAAGAGATTTGATGCTCTTTTCTTCTTTGGCTGGTAGGAGCTAGAGACTAGTATCCCTCGCATGCATGTGTCACAGATATTTTCTAGTACACGCTTAATATTATGGATATCCATGACTATATTCATCTTAGTTATACTTTCCATGTCTTTCTAATTTATTTTCCCCAATATTATATGTCGTAAGTTGTTTTCCTCTTCAACTGTTATGTAGAAAATGTTCTCTTTGATGTAAACCTGATATTATTTGACATCTGTTCTATAACCTTTCATGAGTGAATTCCTATACATTCCTCTTATAGTACATACATTTTGATTTAATGTCACAATAAGACCTGAGTCACAGAGTTGACTCACGCTAAGAATATTGTGATGCAGACTTTCCACATAAAGGACTTCAATTTTCTTCAACTCTCCACTAGCTAACTCATAACTTCCACTGGATTTTATCTTCAAAGCACCATCATTAATGAACATCACTTTCTCATAGACCTTTTTCTTGACATTCGTTAATATTTATACATTAAACTTTGTGTGGGATGAACACCCACTATCAAGAATCTAGGTTCTTTTGTTATTTGTAGCTTTGATGTCTACAACTGCAAAATTGGACTTTTCATTTTTCCTCTTTTCACTCCAAGAGATATTGAATTGATTGTAGGATGCTTACGGAATTTAAATTCTCTCTTTAATTTAAATGGGTTCTTCATATTAAAATTCTTCTTCTAGAGGAGAAAACAAGTTTGAAATAGCAACATCATCTGGTTGATCTATATTAACGTTCCTCTGAGCATTGAAATAATTTCTCCTGTCATACCTCTGTCTTCAATACATAGCTTAATGACCAAATTTAGAACAGTTAAAACAATATCCATATAAATTATTTCTTATATAATATGTATGATATGAATATATTCTCCTTTGTTGAACTCCTAACTCTTCCCCATTCATATAGCTCCTTGCCTCTTCGTAGTATGACATGGTATGGACCAGATAGCAAAAAAATTGACACTTAATGAAAGGAAATTTCTTCTCACTTCTATTTCTCCTCATCCCTTCTTCATCAAGAAAATAGTTTGACTACCTATCATTTCTGTAAACTCGAGGATAATCTTCAGTTCCCCTTTCAGTTTGATTTAAGGGTTTATTTTTTAGCACTTCTGGTGACTTTTCAGCATGATCAACTTTCATATTTCCTTTATTCCGGTTCACTTTATTAATAGAATTTTATGTTTCAACATCACAACCAATTCCACTATTTCCCATGTGTGTGGTTCTTTGATCACTCAAGATCTTTTCAACTCCCTTAGAACCACATTTTTCTCTCTCTAGCAGCTCACCATCTTAGAACCTTCCGAATTGTATTTTCTTCTTTGCTTCATTTGAAATTGAATCGCTTTCGAGTTTAATTCCCATAGTAAAAACTTATTCTTTGATTCCTTCAATAGTCTTGGACTTCTCCTCTAGTCTCAAGGTAATGTCATTAATGACCTTTTCTTGTTCTTCAATTCTTTTTTTTAGTTCCACAACATCATCAATGCTTTCATGGATTGATGATTGAACATTCACCAGTTCTTCAAGTCGTTCAATTTCTACTTCTAGATGATCGATATATTCTCATGATTCCTCCACCATTTATTTACACTTATTACATATCTTACATTTAACCTCAAGCTTACCAAAATCACCCTTGAGTTTCAACTTGGTATCGAAATTATTATTCAACTGATTATCTTTAGCTTTATCTTTCAATGGTTCTGAATTTTCAATGGTATCCATCACGGAGGCATGGTTTCCAGTCTTAAATTCTGGTTCTTCTTCCACACAGAATTTATTATCATCATCTTCCTCCTCACAGAAAAAACTCTTCTTCTTTACTTTCTCTTTAAATGTTAAGTTTCCCCTTTTAAGATTATTTTCTGTGGCTTCTCCATGCTTTCAACTTTTCTCTCTTCATCTCAAATTTTTTTGAGCACTGAGAGGCAATGTGCCCAACTCTTCCACAATGAAAACAAGCCAGAGGTAGCTTGAATTCAATTTTACATATTCCCTTATTGAGCTTATTTGAAATGAGAGAGAGAGTTTTGTCTTCCACATCATCTACATCACTACTATCTCCTTAAATTTTTAGTTTTTCCATGGCTTTGAATGCCATTTCCTTCCTCATACGAGTCATAGATTTTTCTGGTTTGATTCTAATTTTATAATCTGATATGTTTCTCAGAAGATCATACAATAAGGGTTTGGAGAGATCTCTTTCCTCGAGAGCTGACACCTTTGACTGTAAAGGGGTGGAAGTCTTCTTAATATTTTCTTCACTGTTTCAATGTCTTTTATTTCTTTTCCCAAACCTCAAATTGCACCTACAACATTAGAAATTTGATTGAAAAATGAGTCTTCATTCTCATCAGGGTGCATCTTAAGATCATCAATCCTATTGTGTAGTACATGAAGTTTTTCCTCCTTCACTTTGTTATCTCCTTCATAAATATTCTCCAGTTTATCCCACATTGACTTGGTAGATATGCAACTCATTACCTTGAGATAAATCTGATCAGAAAGGGATGCAGTGAGAGAATTCATTGCTTTTGCATCAGCATCAATCAATTTCTTGTCTGTATCTATCATCAACAGTCCTGTAGGATTAGTGACTTGTATTCCCTCCATAGTAGAAAATAATACATCCATTCTAAGAGATATTAGGTTAGATCTCATCCTGTTTTTTCCATATTTGAACATTACTTCCATCAAAGAGGGGGACTCCCCTAATGTTGACTGGATTCTCCATGATAGGAGAAGATAGATTCAACACCATCATCCTTTACCCTCTGATACCACTTGAAGGACCTAAAGACACATTGAGAGGGGAGGGGTGAATTATGGGGTCACCTTTTTCTTCTAAACTGAAGGATCTTGTTCACATGTTGGTAGGAACCTGTTAAACCTGTCTGAATAGGAAATATAGAAAATAAACAATCACAGGAAAAGAAATGACACATCAGTTTTAATTGGTTCACAACTAAGAGCTATGTCCAATGTGCATATGCTGACAGTGTGTCAGATGTAAAAAAACCACAAATATTTACAAGTTATGGATTACAATAGTTTATCCGAGTCACTTTTTGCCTGGCGCACCGCCTTTATAAGGTTTTAGGGATATCACATTGCATCCCTCGGATCACTTTCGCTGACTCCCCCTTTCTCACTACTTTGGAAGAATATTCACATAGTTAAATGAATTAAAGGATGCTTATATGGTTTAGCATTAGATCATACATCCTCAACTTTAAATGGATGCTCTGTTAAAGTCTCGTAATCACCGAAAGATGTAATTTATTTTCCCATACACAGATATGTTGTGGAAATTAATTTCACAAACTGATTTAGTCAATTTTTAGGCTTCCTTGGGTGTTCTGTGTACTGTTGGCTATTTCTGCACACTGTTGTTGCTTCTATGTACTACTACTATTTCTGTGTACCGTGTAGCTGTTTTAGCATACTTCTATTGTTTCTGAGTATCATGCAGGTCCTCCGTGTACTGTCCTGATCTGCACACTTCCCTACTACGCATACTTCTCCACTCCTCTGCATACCGTACAACTCCGCATACTTCCTTGATCTTCCGCATACTGCTTTTCTCCACCGTGTACTGCTCTACTCCTCCATGTACTATCCTGATCTGTGTACTGCCTTGTTTGGCTATGTACTATGAGAGCTTCCAGTGTGAACCACGCTCTCTACCGTGAACTATTTTCCTTACGCAGATGATTCTCTTCGCGTATTGTCTTCTCCTCCATGTACCACTTCAAACTTAACCAAATTTCTTCTAGAAATTTTAATCTCCAATCTTGTCACTTAACTAAGGGGATTAATTCTCCTTAAATAGGCACATATCTCCTCAAATTTCAGTAATCCGATTTACCCAAATTCTCAATGTGGGGAAATCTGTAAACTAAACACCATCTATGTATTGTTAGCCTCCACCGCATTCTAAAACCCTCTAAAATACAAACATTTATTGTGTGCTGTTAACCTTCCGCATACCGTATGTCTATCTGTTCACGTACTGCAACTCATCATCACTTATTGTCGATGCAACCCATTTTCGGCAGCATTTCTCGTACCACACACCTTCACCACATACCTTCTCTACGAACCGTTTCTTTAGCATTCTGCATTCTACATGCCTTCACTACGTACCATGCACCTTCACCGCATACCATGCTGCAAACTACTTTCGATAAAATTCCTTTTACTTCTTGCCTTCACCGCATACCGTTCCATAAAACCGACCCCCTATTTACAAAAAAGCTCGTATCATGCAAACCGCACATCCAATTGAAAAACCATTTGAGGTATTGGGACCCTCTTGAGGGGTAGGATCTTTTGGTATGGTTTTCGGTGACTTTAATGAAGGTTTTGATGTGATGAATATCTTGAGGAGTGGTGACCTTCAATACTGCTTTCAGTATAAAACGCATGACCCCATTCTTTGCAAACTCCCTAGTCATCCATGTGCAGATTGACAAAAAACATGAAAACTCCATGTGTAGATGGAAAACAAACACAAACCAAACTCCAATATTATCAAAAAATAGCCTTGGTTCTAACCGTATCTTGGATTCAAAATAGTTAAAAAACTAAGGACCCCTAATGTGGTGGGTTAAGCATAGTATAATCATGAAATGGAAAAGTAAAATATGGAATCACTATAGATTCATTCCTAGTACAACCTATGAACCACATCCTCATCTCTCCATTATTGGGACCATTCCCTTTCCAAGATCCCTAGTCATGTAGTTTGTATTCACTTCAAGATGCCAGTGTAGGGTGTGAGTATAAACCCAGTAGGACACTATCAATGCATCCTTAAAAAAAGTGCATATATAAATGGTGTGTATTCCAAAACATTAAATTATTGAATAAGTAAACAGTAATCCACACAATTTTTGGGTCATCGTGTACTAACAAGCTACCACAAACCTCTACCCCACCTATTTTGGAACTATTCTGGTAAGGATTCCAGTGTTAGTCACCACATATCTTTGAAAAATGCACAATATCCATGTGTAGATTTTTTATCCTACACCCATAAGTCATATGTCCACATTACACCTTTAATAAATACCTCACACCCTACCATTGGGTGGCTATCTTTATGGGACACATCACATCCCACTCTAAGGTGGTCATCTAATCTCATGTGATGGTATGTCTACCTAACAAGACCAATGAATTGGATCACAATCACTCCTGCATAGTCTTTCTCCCATATCAAAATTATGATGCAATGAATAAATTTAACCCCTACATGGTTTATGTAGAGACCCGAAGCCTGACGTACATTGACATTATATTACATTTGCGGAATACTTAGTACATAACAAAACACACACACAAGGATCGTAATAGTTTAGTGTCTTTGGAAACTCGGAATATAATCTTCTAATCGTGGTGAAAGATCTTCAACATCTCCCACAAAGATCTTCCTTTTTTTTACCTAAAACCTTTCTTTATATCCTGGGGAAAAGAAAACATAAAAGGGTGAGCTCAAATGCTCAGTAAGGGTAAACAAAAGAAATATCAATCACATCATATTCATAAGAACATAACATTTTGGAAATCTTAACCTGCAAAAGAGAGCATAATTTCATAACATGGGATAAATCATGGTAGTGAAATGTAATCACAATAATCATAAATTAAAACATGAAACTTTGTGGCATTCACACATAATCATAGAGAATCATTTCTTGTTAGTCAAGACTCATTGCCAAGACTATCTTAGTGGACAAAGTCCCTTTCTGAATCGAGTAACCCTCGTTTCAGTCCTGTTTCACTGAACCGGTATAACCTACCATTCCAGCCATGTCTATCTCATGAGATATAAAATCTTTACCCAATGCATTGGAGGGATATATAGGTCCCACCCATCTCATAATGATACCATTCTTATGTGTGCCACAAAATCTTAAAACATACATCATTGCATAACCCATGTAATAAAAATGGGAATCTTAAACATCGTGACATCATAAAACAATTCATATACGATAAATGAATTCATAAAAATAATTCCATCACAACATAATCAAATCAATGTAATAATAGGGATAAAAACAGAACCCTTTATTATCTTAGATGGAAAGTAATTTTGATAAAACAATTGAACTTCATTCTTGAGGAAAATATCCTTTCTTCTTCAAAAACACTTTTCCTTTCTTAACATGTCATACAATTTTAAACTAAAATAAGTTGATTAAAAATAAACTTGAAAACTTTAAAAGGAATCTTCTTGGAAATAATTTTTTAAAAATCCATTCATGCCGTATAAGTTAAAAAACATTCTTTTCGTACTTTTGTCGGAAAAGTCAAAAAGTACCTCGTACGAAAAACGGAAAAAGATTCCTTTCATATTCTTTACTAAAAAATAACCAAAGAGTAAAATTGGATTTAAACTATTTTAAGTGGATGGAAACAATATTAAATATTAAGGGAACATGGATGTGGATGATAAAATACACCCCAGTAAATGCCAAAGTATAAACAATCTCGGATAAAAATGAGATTGTGATATTTCCCTTACCTTAGGTCTGACTTGCTTTGTAAGTGTCCCAACCTCCTGTATAATTATTTAAATCATGTTATTGACTTATTCCAGAATCATATTCATTGTTATTATATCATATATGGTCCACTTATGACTTTATATTACCTGTTCTTTTGTAAATTCATGTTAAAGTAGCGTTTTGGGTAAAATCGTCTCATTTGTCGTTCGTGTTTTTAACGTGTAATTATTCATATGATTACTTAGATCATGATTAATTAATTCCAGAATATATAACATGGTTTATATATATATATATTCATAATATACATATATATAATAAATTAGTAAATGGAAAGAAATACACCGTTCATGGAGACGGTAGTCCGTACGTACGCATGAACGCTGTTTTCGTTTCCTTATTGAATTGAATGGAATTAAGTAGATGAAATACATATAAATATAAATAAATCCAGTATCATTATTATGTCATATATTTCATTATTACTTATTATATATACTTTATAATCATTCATGAATGGTTAATCATTGAGAATGAATCTCATCGCGTCGTGGAGACGGTAGTCCGTACGTACGCACGAGCGATGATATCATTTCCATAATTATTGAATTGAATTAGAATGGATGATACAATATATGAGAATCAATATCACTTTATAATAGTCATATATGGTCATTATTTACACCATTATACCTATCCAAGTAAGGTGGTGGTGGAAAATAGATTTCACCACGGCGTGGAGACGGTATTCCGTACGTACGCACGCGCGGTGATTTCGTTTTCCGTAGGATGGATAGACGGTGAAATAGGGTTGTTTCATACTTATAATAACATATCAGTATATGAGTGATACTGATGTTATTACTTCATAATGAAACAACCTAAGAAGAATAAGTGGAAGAAGAAATAAAGGTGAAAGAATCGGTAATGGAAATTACCTCTTCTTTGAAGCGCCTCTTTGAGACCTCCTTTTAGGAAACTAAAATTGGTCTTTGATGAAGACCAGAACCTCTAGGATGTTTCTAGGGGAGTGGAGAAGGGAATTTGGCAGGGTTTGGCCGAGCTTGAAGGCTCAAAGTTGTGTGAGGAAGAGAGGGAGGAGGTTCCCTTTTATAAGGGAGGAGAGGGGCACCTTAGGAATATCTCAAAATATTATTTTATATTAAAGTCAAAATCGATTTATAATGGTTCCAAAGGGTCTTATTTCGAAGCTAAAGTGGGGATGGGTCGAAATCCTATCAACCAATAGGATTTAGACAAGTTTAGGTTATTATTTTAACCTTATCAATTAGATTTAACTCTAAGTTAAATAATTTAACTTTTACCGTGTCTTTTTGTTTTCTTACACTATATGGTTAATACACTTACTATAACATGCCAAACGAACCCCAAATTGTTTATTATTAATATATATATCCTTATCTAAGTCATTTGGCCGAACCTTAGATTTTTAGGAATAAAATAACAATTAATAATATAATATTTGATTTAAAAACTATTTTGTGTCAATTTTGACACTATTTGATATATGATTTTTTTGAAAGTCATAACAGAATTATATGTTCTAACCAAGTTGATTAAATCAACTATAATATATCATAGTAACCTATAAAATTAGTGTAATTCATAAAAAGTCTTAAATTACATTTATTTTGCTATTTATAATATCAATTATGTCAATATTTCATTAATAAGATAATTACTGCATCATCTTTGTGTCATAAATAAATTAAATTATTTGATGTCTAAAAATTACAAATAAAATACCATTATGTAGAAAATCGTTTTATCTTTCTAATGAATATTTAAAATCGAATTTATCTTATTTATAACACTATATTAAAAATGTTTTAGTAAATAAACTTTGATTTTAACTCTTTTAACTCTTCTTTGAATTAAATAATAATAAATGTCCTAATCTAATCCAAGTGGGCCTAAATGATAATATTTTACACTTAAGGTTGTTTTTGGTCGAGATAAACTTGTCCAATAGGATTAGGACATGTGTTAGGGTAATATTAATATCATTTTTACCCTTAATTACCCTATTTACTTTTAACCGTGGTAAATAAAAGTAAAAAGTTACTATTCACCAAAAATTATTTTCATATCATTGAACATTTTACTTACTGACATCAACCGTGTCTCTCAGATTTTTGAAATTCCATTCACAGAAGCATTAAAATTAAGTTTTATGAAAAATTCAGTTTTTTTAACTACCACTTAGTAGTTTCACTATTCATCAAAAATTGATGTTTTTCAGAACAATGCCAAAATTTCATCCTAGGATATATTTCATATTCCGAATTCAAAAATGAAGTCTATTTTACCAAATTCATAACATAGAAGTTGCATTAATTAATTTTATAATTAAATCCCGTTGTTAAAACAAATACCGTGTTTTTAAGAAACAATATCTATCAAAAGATTGACACTTTTTTATGTCTGGTTTAAATGTGAAATTACATCCAATGACCAACATTGTATTAAATTGTAAAAATATATTCTAAATATACTTTAAAACCACTCAAATTAATAATTTATCACTATTAATTATTTCGATTAAAAAAGTTGTTTTTAATTAAAATTTAGTAATTTTCACTATTCATCAGAAAATAAAAGTTATCCGAAAAGTACCAAAATTTCACCCTAAGCTAATTTCAATATTATGAATCCAAAAATGAATTCCATTTTGAAAAATAAAATTTCAAAATTTCAAAAAGTGGTTATTACTATTCATAATAGCTGGTTTTATAAATATTTTAATAGCATATTACTGTTTAGTGAAACTCGTTATTGCGTACTACACACACTATCGAGGAAGGTCGTGATTGCGTGTAATGCAAGGCAAGTCAAGGATGTGTGTTGTGCAAGCTCCTTTTGGTGTAGCGTACAACACAAGACATTAGTGAAATTAAAAATAATATTTTTTCATAAAATCTCGGGGTGTTACATTCTACCCCCCTTAAAATGAATTTCGCCCTCGAAATTCTTCGGGGTTATAAATGGTTTACTATTCGAAAGTTTCTTTAATAGAAATCCACATCGTAAAAAGGAATACCAAAACCAATCTTTAAAAACAAAAGTATGAAACATAACGGTTACCCAAATAAACTAATCACTGGGTTTCCACATAAGTGAAAATATGGATATGGAAGAGAAATCTAACCATCATGTTCTGATGGAGAGTGGTAGAGAACATGGCTATGGAAAAGCCAGCAATCACAAATCCATAAATTTGTGACGATCTAAGGTACCATCTGATTAATCCGATATAAGAGCACTAGGACAACATTTTTGGTTTTCAAGATTGTTTCCCTAAAGTTGAAGAGTTTGAATTAGAATAAATACTTACTTTATTTTGGTACAATCTCACTGTTGTTCGTGCCTTGAACAATTTCTACTTCATCTCTTAAATAAATTAAGTTGAATTTGTTATTCGTGAAGTGTTAGCAGATCATGTGATAGAATGACGGGTCATTCCATCTGTCTCAAAAGGTTAGCAAAATTTATATACATAAGTCGATCTATAGTGAGATTAATCATATATGGTTCCTAAAATGGACTTATACTTCATATATCATTCTTCTTAATATAATAAAACTAGTTTCTACTAACCAGGGACTTCCTGTAGGCCAGTGGTAGGCGATAAAGGCCAGTCGCACTTCGGTTGTGGGTTCGATTCCCACAGCCTTGTCCGAAGCGATGGGCTGTCGCCCGTCCTGCAGGTTGTCCTTTTTCTAAAACTATATTACTATAACATCCCATCAATAATATCCAAAATATTCTATCCTTAAACAATACTAACTTATGTCCAACATAATCCATTCTAATCTTTAGGCTTATCCATAATATTGCAGTCCACTCTCATGATATAGTGACAACGATTACCAGAGATTTAATACTGTCGTTGATCCCCACATATAATAAGATATGTCTTGTTGGTCACATTCCAAACATTCAAAGGCCTTAATCATGTATTCTCTTGAATACCCATTGAACCATAGTAAAAACTTGAATGTAGTTAAAAGTTAACACCTTCCACATACCAAAATCCTCAAAATTCTATATACTCAAACCATGATATCACTTAGTCCTTATATTAATCATGAGCTCATGAATACTGTCAAACATTTCATTTTCTCCTTATCCCTTCATTATGCGCATATCATCTGCTTTCAAAAATATTTGAATCACTTTTCATGGTTACCGGTACCTTAAAAATATTGAAAACCACAATAGAATAATACAACTATAAAAGTACCTCAACAACATTATTCTTGAATACCAATACATAAACACTTCAATCCATCCTCTTCAATTATTGTCCTGGAATAAGTCCTTCCTTGATTTAGAAGTAACTTTTTAGGTCAGGGCATTGAGTTGGGTAATGCCCATGTTCTCCACAAATAATTCATTGAACTCCATAACAGTCTGTCACTCTATGACCCTTTTCTCCACACAGATAACATCAGTTCCTCCATTTGAGGTATTCCTCAAGGTTCTTCTTCCCTTCTTTAGAAATCTCAATCTTCTTTTCTCTATGCTCCTCAACATGTGAACATGCATAATAGTTTATCTTCCTCTTCTTTGATGAATTAGGCATACCACTAAATTTCACCTTGTTAATCATATATCGCGATGACTGATTTGGCATAATCACAAGATCTTTCTCTATAGGAATTACACAATTTTGTTGCTCATAGTCACCAATTTGTCCATTGGATTCAATGTTAACCGAATTCCTTCTGGTTCCCTCCATTAACTAAAACACAAAAAGAATCTTGTGAGAGGCAAAAATCATGCTAGGGAAAACAACATAATAAAGGGGGAGTACCTTCAATATCTAACATCTTAGGTTTAATTCTATGATCGTTAGTGTAATTCTAGTACTATAACCTATACGTATACTTAACCTTAGGGACATCCCTAGACATACCTTAGAAATATCTCTAGGGATCTCACTAAAGTTCTCGCATCCTAGTTTCCAAAGGTTGACTAAACCTTTCCTCTGATACCAACTGTAGAGACCCGAAGCCTGACGTACATTGACATTATATTACATTTTCGGAATACTTAGTACATAACAAAACACACACACAAGGATCGTAATAGTTTAGTATCTTTGGAAACTCGGAATATAATCTTCTAATCGTGGTGAAAGATCTTCAACATCTCCCACAAAGATCTTCCTTTTTTTTACCTAAAACCATTCTTTATATCCTGGGGAAAAGAAAACATAAAAGGGTGAGCTCAAATGCTCAGTAAGGGTAAACAAAAGAAATATCAATCACATCATATTCATAAGAATAAAACATTTTGGAAATCTTAACCTGCAAAAGAGAGCATAATTTCATAACATGGGATAAATCATGGTAGTGAAATGTAATCACAATAATCATAACTTAAAACATGAAACTTTGTGTCATTCACACATAATCATAGAGAATCATTTCTTGTTAGTCAAGACTCATTGCCAAGACTATCTTAGTGGACAAAGTCCCTTTCTGAATTGAGTAACCCTCGTTTCAGTCCTGTTTCACTGAACTGGTATAACCTACCATTCCAGCCATGTCTATCTCATGAGATATAAAATCTTTACCCAATGCATTGGAGGGAGATATAGGTCCCACCCATCTCATAATGATACCATTCTTATGTGTGCCACAAAATCTTAAAACATACATCATTGCATAACCCATGTAATAAAAATGGGAATCTTAAACATCGTGACATCATAAAACAATTCATATACGATAAATGAATTCATAAAAATAATTCCATCACAACATAATAAAATCAATGTAATAATAGGGATAAAAACATAACCCTTTATTATCTTAGATGGAAAGTAATTTTGATAAAACAATTGAACTTCATTCTTGAGGAAAATATCCTTTCTTCTTCAAAAACACTTTTCCTTTCTTAACATGTCATACAATTTTAAACTAAAATAAGTTGATTAAAAATAAACTTGAAAACTTTAAAATGAATCTTCTTGGAAATAATGTTTTAAAAATCCATTCATGCCGTATAAGTTAAAAAAACATTCTTTTCGTACTTTTGTCGGAAAAGTCAAAAAGTACCTCGTACGAAAAACGAAAAAAGATTCCTTTCATATTCTTTAATAAAAAATCATCGAAGGGTAAAATTGGATTTAAACTATTTTAAGTGGATGGAAACAATATTACATATTGAGGGAACATGGATGTGGATGATAAAATACACCCCAGTAAATGCCAAAGTATAAACAATCTCGGATAAAAATGAGATTGTGATATTTCCCTTACCTTAGGTCTGACTTGCTTTGTAAGTGTCCCAACCTCCTGTATAATGATTTAAATCATGTTATTGACTTATTCCAGAATCATATTCATTGTTATTATATCATATATGGTCCACTTATGACTTTATATTACCCGTTCTTTTGTAAATTCATGTTAAAGTAGCGTTTTGGGTAAAATCGTCTCATTTGTCGTTCGTGTTTTTAACTTGTAATTATTCATATGATTACTTAGATCATGATTACTTAATTCCAGAATATAAAAGATGATTTATATATATATATATTCATAATATACATATATAAAATAAATTAGTAAATGGAAAGAAATACACCGTTCATGGAGACGGTAGTCCGTACGTACGCATGAACGCTGTTTTCGTTTCCTTATTGAATTGAATGGAATTAAGTAGATGAAATACATATAAATATAAATAAATCCAGTATCATTATTATGTCATATATTTCATTAGTACTTATTATATATACTTTATAATCATTCATGAATGGTTAATCATTGAGAATGAATCTCATCGCGTCGTGGAGACGGTAGTCCGTACGTACGCACGAGCGATGATATCATTTCCATAATTATTGAATTGAATTAGAATGGATGATACAATATATAAGAATCAATATCACTTTATAATAGTCATATATGGTCATTATTTACACCATTATACCGATCCAAGTAAGGTGGTGGTGGAAAATAGATTTCACCACGGCGTGGAGACGGTATTCCGTACGTACGCACGCGCGGTGATTTCGTTTTCCATAGGATGGATAGATTGTGAAATAGGGTTGTTTCATACTTATAATAACATATCAGTATATGAGTGATACTGATGTTATTACTTCATAATGAAACAACCTAAGAAGAAGAAGTGGAAGAAGAAATAAAGGTGAAAGAATCGGTAATGGAAATTACCTCTTCTTTGAAGCGCCTCTTTGAGACCTCCTTTTAGGGCACTAAAATTGGTCTTTGATGAAGACCAGAACATCTAGGATGTTTCTAGGGGAGTGTATAAGGGAATTTGGCAGGGGTTGGCCGAGCTTGAAGGCTCAAAGTTGTGTGAGGAAGAGAGGGAGGAGGTGCCCTTTTATAAGGGAGGAGAGGGGCACCTTAGGAATATCTCAAAATATTATTTTATATTAAAGTCAAAATCGATTTATAATGGTTCCAAAGGGTCTTATTTCGAAGCTAAAGTGGGGATGGGTCGAAATACTATCAACCAATAGGATTTAGACAAGTTTAGGTTATTATTTTAACCTTATCAATTAGATTTAACTCTAAGTTAAATAATTTAACTTTTACCGTGTCTTTTTGTTTTCTTACACTATATGGTTAATACACTTACTATAACATGCCAAAAGAACCCCAAATTGTTTATTATTAATATATATATCCTTATCTAAGTCATTTGGCCGAACCTTAGATTTTTAAGAATAAAATAACAATTAATAATATAATATTTTATTTAAAAACTATTTTGTGTCAATTTTGACACTATTTGATATATGATTTTTGTGAAAGTCATAACAAAATTATATGTTCGAACCCAGTTGATTAAATCAACACTAATATATCATAGTAACCTAGAAAATTAGTGGAATTCATAAAAAGTCTTAAATTACAATTATTTTGGTATTTATAATATCAATTATGTCAATATTTCATTAATAAGATAATTACTGCATCATCTTTGTGTCATAAATAAATTAAATTATATGATGTCTAAAAATTACAAATAAAATACCATTATGTAGGAAATATTTTTATATTTCTAATGAATATTTAAAATAGAATTTATCTTATGTATAACCCTATATTAAAAATGTTTTAGTAAATTAACTTTGATTTTAACTCTTTTAACTCTTCTTTGAATTAAATAATAATAAATGTCCTAATCTAATCCAAGTGGGCCTAAATGATAATATTTTACACTTAAGTTTGTTTTTGGTCGAGATACACTTGTCCAATAGGATTAGGACATGTTTTAGGGTAATATTAATATCATTTTTACCCTTAATTACCCTATTTACTTTTAACCGTGGTAAATAAAAGTAAAAAGTTACTATTCACCAAAAATTATTTTCATCTCATTGAACCACATTTTACATACTGACATCAACCGTGTCTCTCGGATTTTTGAAATTCCATTCACAGAAGCGGTAAAATTAAGTTTTATGAAAAATTCAGTTTTTTTAACTACCACTTAGTAGTTTCACTATTCATCAAAAATTGATGTTTTTCAGAACAATGCCAAAATTTCATCCTAAGGTATATTTCATATTCCGAATTCAAAAATGAAGTCTATTTTACCAAATTCATAACATAGAAGTTGCATTAATTAATTTTATAATTAAATCCCGCTGTTAAAACAAATAGCGTGTTTTTAAGAAACAATATCTATCAAAAGATTGACACTTGTTTATGTCTGGTTTAAATGTGAAATTACATCCAATGACCAACATTGTATTAAATTGTAAAAATATATTCTAAATATACTTTAAAACCACTCAAATTAATAATTTATCACTATTAATTATTTCGATTAAAAAAGTTGTTTTTAATTAAAATTTAGTAATTTTCACTATTCATCAGAAAATAAAAGTTATCCGAAAAGTACCAAAATTTCACCCTAAGCTAATTTCGATATTATGAATCCAAAAATGAATTCCATTTTGAAAAATAAAATTAAAAATTTTCAAAAAGTGGTTATTACTATTCATAACAGCTAGTTTTAATAATATTTTAATAGCATATTGTTGTTTAGTGAAACTCGTTATTGCGTACTACACACACTATCGAGGAAGGTCGCGATTGCGTGTAATGCAAGGCAAGTCAAGGATGTGTGTTGTGCAAGCTCCTTTTGGTGTAGCGTACAACACAAGACATTAGTGAAATTAAAAATAATATTTTTTCATAAAATCTCGGGGTGTTACAGTTTACTCCCACATAGGATGAACATGTATTTTATATCTTATTAGTACCATAATGAAATCCAAGTTCCTTGTCCTTCATTGCACACCCATCCTCCCCCTCTAAGGAGGTATTTAACCAATTCTATAAAACCCAATAATCTTCATATATGAAGAAAATTTCCATATTACATACAAAACCTACAATAAAATCATATCATAGTAAGAATAACTAGTCATGTATAGTATGGTTCACACATGGCCACAAACACACCCACAAGAAACACACATCAAGCATGGGTATCAATGCACACAAGCACATACCATCGTATTATTTCTACAATCATTTAAAAGGTCCCTATTTTATACGAAGATTCCTAACACTAGTGTGTTGATAAAAAATATTAATAGACACTAGGATTCATCGCCTAAATCAAGCACACATGCTAAGGATCACCAATGAGATCTTTCAACAATGGTGGATCTGGATCTGGATCTAGTTGAGAGAGGTCAAGTGATTCTCAATGTATTTGGGATTCTATCTTTCAATGATGTAAGAATTATCCATTATATCTTTTATGAACCCATGTATTTGGCTACATCATCTCAGATTTATGATTTATCCTGAGATAAAGAGGAATGATCTTGTGAGGTCAAGAAAAAATGGAGAACAAAAATCACATACCTTGAATCCTCATGGTCCAAAGTCTCTAGATTAACAATCTTTAGATTTTTAAGGGAGAATAATCACAAAAAATCACCACTATATTCCCTAGGTTCTCAAACCCTAGGTGAGATAGAAATAATTAATATATTCAGTGAGATTATGGGTTTAAAACTCAATTTTTGGATTAATTAAAACCTTGTGAATGGTTTGGTCACATGGTTAACTAAAACACGTGTCAACCATGTGAGGTTCTATTCCTCTTCTGGTCACCCACATAGTTTGGTCATACAATTTAGTAAAATATTTTCCAACTATTCTTTTCACCTCTATCTTGAGTCACATAGTTTTCTATAGAATTTTCATGGTTATATCTAACTATAATTCAATCATGCACCACTCATTGTACCTCTCCAATAAGAAGCATGGTTTCTTGGGGAGAATAGTTTGGTTTTACCTAACCATTATCAAATTTTGAAGCACCTTAAAGGCCTCTAGAAACTTCTAAACCCCACAAAAATATTCCCAAGACTTCACCAAAGAAAATCATAACGTAAAAAATCAGATATGGGTTTAAAGTAAGTCATAAGGTAACAAAAACGTTTGGACCATTATATATTTAATACTTGATCTCGGAATTTACTGATCATCTAAGAAATTAGAGAATGTTTCCGCAAATCACTTATCTCGGAACTCTAAAGTGGAATGGTGTGTCTGGGAGGAGGAATCATACTGTTTTAGATATGGCTTGGATGATTATGAGTTTATATGAACTATTAATTTTAATCTATGGATATTCTATGGAAATTACTATATTTACATTTAACCACAGTCTATATAAATAATTCATACATATTAAATATAAAATATGGATTTGGAAGTTACCCAATTTATATTTTATGTGTAATTTGGGTCATTAACCATATGTATGATTTTTGGACTCTCAAAAACCTGAAAATATATCATATAAATTCTTATTTTTTTGGTTATCCAAATGAAACTGTTGGATATATTTTCTATAACCTTAAATAGAGAAATGTTTTTGTGGCTTGATAGAGTATTTTTATTGAGAAGGATCACATGAATTGTAGTGTCAGTTGGCATAAAATTTAAAATAGAGAAATTCAAGACAAAAAATAATAATTTTTCCAAAAAATGGAATGTGAGCCACTTCTATGAAGGATTTTGGAAGAAAATTGAATTAGGTTATACAAGAACCTTGAAGGTATTATAGGGTATATCAGAAGATAGAATGGTATAGATTTATTATGGAAATTTAAGATGAATTAATATTCATATATTATGAACCTATTACCTATTTATATGAAATTTAGAGTTTATTTTTTAATAAATAGTTAAATTACATGGAATATGAGATGGATTCCTTTTCAGTTTGTAAATTCATGGTTCCAACTGAATGGGTATGACCTATAGGGTGTAAGTGGGTTTTCTGTAAGAAAACTTACATGAATGGTAGAGTGCCTTCTTATAAATCCCATATGGACGATAAAGGTTATAGAAAAGTTCCGGGTATTGACTATGAAGAGATATTTTCTCTAGTTACGATGATAAAGTCCATTCAGATATTTATATCTATAAATAATCATTATTATTATATGCTACTTAAAATGAATGTTAAAATTTATTTCCTTAAAATGAATTTAGTTAATGATTTATATATGATACAGTGTAAAGTTTTTAATGTATAAAATGGGTAATCTAATATTTACATGTTGCAACAAGACATTAATGAATTGAAAAAATGTTATCAAATTTGGAACATTCATTTTTATGGTGTAATAAAATATTTTTGTTTCATAAAAAAATATGGTACTTCTGCATATATGTAGGTTATTGGGAGTATTTTGGAATTTTAATATTGTATTTTGATGAAATATTGTTTATTAGAAATGTTGTCCCATATTTAAATTATATAAAGATGTGGTTAGGAAAGTTATTATTGATTAAATACATGGGCGAATTGTCCTACATAAAATTTATAAATATATATAGAGATATATTAAAAATATTGTTTGTAATAAGTCAAAACAGAGAAATTAATACATTTCTAAATAGTTTTAGAATGTAGACCTCTATAAAGTGGAATCTACCAGTGTTTTAAAGGGAATAATAATCCATGTTACATACTTGATCTAATTTTGGTTATTATATGATCATAATAAGTAGATATGAATCAAATACATGTCATAGTAACTATATCTCTATAAAAAATATCCTCAAGTACTTATGAAGAATTAGGGGTATGTTCATAGTCTTTGGAGGTGAGGATTTTCTCGTTGTAAGGGGTTACATTTATGTTGGTTTTCTAATTAAAATAGATGAAATGAGATATAAATATGGTTTCCTATTTTTCTTCAATGGTGTATAATTCAATTTCAAGAGTTATAAATAATCTATATAGAAGACTTAGAAAAAGAGGTAGAGTAAATAGATGAATCAGATACTGCAAAGGAAGCTATTTTATTCAAGAAGTTCATTACTGGAATTAGGGTTGTTCACAGTGATGAGGGTGAAATTCAACTTTTATATGATAAAAATGGAGTTATGTTAGGTCTAAAAGGGTCCTAGATACCCTAAGAGGGGGGTGAATCAAGGTATAGACATTCTATCAAAAAATTCTTCCTTCCCCACTAGATCTTGACCTCAATATTATAACGGTCACATTTTCACTTAATTGTTAATGATGATCTTATTATGTCCTTCTTTATCTAATGAATATTCTTTGAATGTAATGTAGGAAAGGAATCACAGTGACACAGCAATTTTTACTTGGTTCACCATCATTGGTATATGTCCAAGGAGCATACAACGGTGATGTGCCGATGTAGAAAATCTACAAAATCTCACTACCAATCACAAGGTTTTGAGAAAGATCAATTCGATGCCCAGGTTCACTACCTTTACAATGTTTAGGGTCTGCTCACTAAATTCCCAAAGGTAACTCACTAAGTCTCTTCCTCCGGATCACTACCAATGGTAATTATTTATTTCTTCCTCTTCCTTCACTCGATACTCTTGGAAGGTTCACCGTCTTCATCTTCCTTCGCTCACTACTATTGGAAGGCATCCATTCACAATTTATATACTTGTAGGTCCATTCATTATCACTAATGAATGCATACTATACTTTATGTAGATGTTCTATTTAAGTTCCACTTTCATCCATTAATGAATACCCATTTGCCATAGAACACTAGGAAATTTCTTTTGAACTTACTTTCGTAAATCTCACTGCTTCACGGATCTCCCAATTTTAAAAATCTCCAACATGAATTCGTGAAGTTCATTACTATTCTCAAATAACATGCCTTCGCCGAGAAGGCTGCTTCATATAGTGCACTTCTTCACAAAGATCAAGTCATTACAGAGCTCAATCCATCTCAGAGCACAGCTTCCTTTGTGGAACCCACAACCGTTACAATGCACAATGCCTTCACGAAACAACTTCCTTCGTGAAGCTCACTGAGCCAACGTGGAACACCCCATCTTTAAAAATCTCTTAACACATATAAACATTTACTTAAATCTAGAATAGAATAGTCCTTTCAAAAATATCAATCCTCTCTTTGAAACCTTTTCTCCACGAATCACCATTTTCTTCACAAAATCAAAGTGATTCCAAATTTTCTCTCTTCAAATCATCTAGAATGAAGAGGGATGGCCTCTTATTTATAGTCACATTCAAACTAAGATCTCCACTTCTTCCAATGTGATTTATGGATTAGTTGAAAATATCTATGAGGCGCTCCTTCCATTCGCAACGCACCACTGAAATTTTACATTGCTTCAATGATCTTCTTCAAATGCTTCACACCACTACAATGCCCCAATTCTCGTAATTGCAGAGTCTTTCTTCAAAACCATTGACCTGGTGCAATTATCCTATTCAAATCTCTTCACCTCTTTCATTCACGAATCTCATCATAATTAAAGATATCACCGTTAACATTCTTCATGTCTTTGAAAAATCCACTTCATGAAGCCCATCTTCATTATATTCATTCCTTTTCCATATTTTGATGAGATCTTCAATGAAATTCATATTTTTCAATGCTTACCAAACTCCAAATTTTAGACCCCAAATATTTGGAAAACACTAGATAATAGAACTACCTTGTATCTATTCTTTTTGTACTACCTCCAGATTTTTCATTCTTTATTCATGGTTATTTGTCAACATGGGTTGTCAACAATATCTCTAAAACTAAAAAATTCACCATGAAAATATACTTTTTCAACAAACACAACCAACCAAAAAATACTGCAATGTTACCTTGATGGAATTTTTCCCAACAAGTTATTACTCAGAAAAAGTAACCATACTATCCCCAAATGAAAAAACAAATCCATTTCAAATATCACATCATATGGGAGATCATTTATAAGAGTGATTTATAGATCTATTAGGTGGATATATATGATATTTGTGTAGATCTATCGAAAAATAGAATAACACAATAGGTTCATGAGGTTCATAGAAGTGTTTGGGTATTAGATACATGAGAGACAAGATGTAATTATTTCTTTAATGGGCATACATCATGATTTTATAATAAATAAATTCTCTATTTATCATTCATTCATGTGGGATGCTAGATTACATGAATAGTGGAATGAAAATCCCCTAAAATTATTTCTTTGAGTTATCTATAATCGATGACCATTATGGAGTGTTATGGGTTTTGATGATATGTTCAGATTAGCCTGAGAACAATTTTCAATGAAATACATAGTAGACTCATGAGACAATAAGTAGAGACTTATTATTTGTACTGACACATGAATGTATATCAAATGGAATATAATATGATCATTGATATAATTAGGGGTGTTTGATTACTATAAATTTACATTACATGAGGTTACCAAGATACATATCGTGTGAACCTTTATACTTTAGCACTTTTATTATTCCATCCTTGAGGTTGTGCTAATTAGGGTTGGTTGGGTATGTTACTAATCATATCATTATTTAAGTTTAACTTTGAGAGTATTTTCATTCTATATAAAAAGTATGAAATTTGGTCTTATGATTTAATTAAAATTTGGAAATCCCTAGCCATTCTTAGTTGGGTGACATGTGATGTTCTCAACTACATGGATTATATACATATGATGTATTCATTAAAACTATTTAGTCTGTTTTAAAAATTCCATAACATATTATATATCCTACAAAATATTGACATATATATATATATTGGTCACTTAATATCTTAGAAAGGGTTATTATATAATAATACATATTATGTATGAAGATATATTTGCTGGTGGACGTGTTCATAGAGGGATATGATTATATTTTATCAAGATCCCACCGGACCCCATTGTAGCATGAGTAGCAATGACATTTTTTAATGGATTCACTTTTATTAAAATTATAAATTAGGGAATTAATAATTTTTATTGATGATATAAAGGAATTTTGGGTAAAACATAAGTCCCTATAATAGTTATTGGTTTTGGTAAAAAGTTTTTGTCTAATATTGTAGCTATATTATGATAATCATTTCTAAAGGAATGAGGATATTCGGAAATAATTAATGATTTTTCCATAAATTCATTAATGATTTATTATAAGAAAAAGATTTTTGGATATTAAGTACAAAATCATAGACCATAACATGGTGAAGTACACCACATCATGGTCAAGTTATACATAATTGTTTTCCATACCACATCATGGTGATCATATGGAATGATATATTATATCATTCAATTATTTCTCCAATTTTTATTATCATGTCCATTTTAGATTATTGAAATATTATATGATAGTATATAGATAAAATATTGATTTTTAAATTAATTTAACAAATGAATTAATTAATGAGGTGGAAGGAAAAAATCCCATCACATAGTGTATGAGACATTAAAACTCTAAGAGTCCCCTATATTCAATAAATTATTCCGATAAAATAGAGATTCATGGACCTAATTTGATATACATGTGATAATTCTCCATTGGCTTAAATTATTTCTCTATATTTATTTTCTCACTATTTTAATTTAAGAAGTATGTACTAAAACACCATTTTGAAAAATAGGTCCCACCAAAGAGATTGTGATTCCAATGGTTTTTGGATAACATCAATGGAAAGAGCCTGTAGTTTATTGTTTAGGCAACTCGATCAAATTCATTTTAAATTAAGAATAAGAGCATGGACAATGAACTTCAATTGTTTTATGGTTTTCTTATTGTTTTCATATTTATTATTCTCCTACTGAATATCAGTATGGGTTTTTTGTTTTATTCCCCTATATATGTGTATAATGATATCCCAGGGAAGCCATAATGATATCTATCTATTATATGGGGTGTCTCTCTTAGAAAATAATAGGTCATCAAGGGATTACCTAGAACCCATATATATTATGAGGTCTTATGTCCAGACATGATGTTGCTTCCAAGGGAGTTCCTAAAACCCATATATATAATGTAGGGATATTGTGATTCATTTTAGGGGGGTCATTATATGATTGATGGTAGTGTAAACAAACAAACGTATGATAATTCTATCCTCAATAAAATTAATATTCCAGGAAAACAAAGAACAAGATACCTATATAACTGAAGAAGTATCCTCCATCACCATAGGTTTTTCTTAAATATGTTCCCAAGAGAAGAAATTATAAGACTCTTACCTATGAGGAATTTCACAAGCCAAAGGATACACAATCATATCATGAGGATTATCATGTTTCAAGAGGGGTGTTATTTCCTTCAATATATTTGATTAAATGATCTATGGGAAGAATGTATTTTTATAAAAAAATTTATGAACCCAATGATCACCATCACCTATAACATACACACAAACAAGAGGGATCAAATCCATTTTATAGTTCTCCTCAATGTATCTGATTGAAGGAAGAACATGTCATCCATATTGGGTGTCATCAAATCCCACCCATGAATTACATACCATTGATGTAACCATTGAACTCATTTAATAAGCATATGAAAATAATTTAATCCATTCATAATGTATTATTAACTGAGGAAAACCACATGCGATCGAAGTGGTAGATGCATTCACTCATCCTGCATTATGTTGGGTGTAATGTAGTCTCATGTTTCATTACATGAAACCATACTACATCAGTACCAATGTAATCATAGGCTCGAGTTTAAGGATACATTAACACCAGTATATCCTTAATTCATATCTATCACATATATATATACATAAGTTTTTATCATATAACCAAAAATCTATTACTTCTACTAAAATCCATAATGAATCTATGTATAACCTCACAACTCTTTATGAATCCATCAAATACATTTTGTGGAAATAATTTCATAAAACCCTTTTCATTTAATTTTTTTTAAAAAAACATACTTCTTATCAAAAGTATTAGTAGTGTAACCCTATTGAACTTTATAGAATCGAAAAAATATATATGAAATATCTATTTAAAATATGAAATTAAAAAATAGCCTCTATAAAATCATAAGTGATACTCAAGCTAGTGAAGAGTCTAGTGTGATATCTATCAAATATAATCATATATTTATACAAACATAGACACCATAAGATGTATCACATACATCATATGTATGCCTATATAATACATTTTTATATGACATTGAGTGACCAATAGACATGTAGCAATTTCAATCTAGTATAATTCATCTCATATTTTCTTGATTCTCTAAAAAATATTGACTAGGTTGATGAATACATTGAATGTAATTCATCTAAGTGATGATTACATCACATATCCCTCTTCAAATAGTTGAAAAAATCATAATGACACAACTAATAATTTCTATGCATTTCCTTGACCTAATTTAATCATGGTATATTTGTCTTTACTCATCATACAAGTGGAAAAATATATTTTGGTTGTGCTCCAGCTAACGACATGATCAGAAACATACCCAAACACCCCCGGATTATATAATTTGGTTTTGAATTTTAGGAAACTCAAGAATAACATACATAAATATTACATTATTCTAGATTAATATTCAATACATATCACAATTTTACATGAATAAGTACCATAAATTTTTAGTGTCTTTGGAGACTATATACATAATAAACTTATTTATTATAATATTTTCATGATCTCCCACAAATATCTTCATATTAGTACCCTTATATACATATTATACTAAGAACATTCCATCAAAAACTATGGAAGGAAAATGAAATAAAGGGTGACCTTAGATTCTCTGTAAGAGTAAATATAATATATATCAATCATAAGATCAAAAAATGGTTATAAGGGTATAATAGAAAAAATTAGGTGCATGTTCTCAGTGTAAAATATTCATACCTAGAAAATCTTTGAATATTAACTAAAAAATGAATTCAAAAACAAAATAATTAATAACAATAATTTCAAATAAGTAATCAGCATTCAAGAGTCATAGCATAGGCATGTGACATCATAAGAATTGGAAATCATAACATAGTGAACCTAGATATTAAAAATAATATCCATGAATAATCTTGTGAGAATAGGTATAAGAAATCATACTCAAACATAAAAATGTGTATATATCTATTCAAAATCATTTTTATGCATAATCTTGTGAATGTAGCTAGAATAAATCATACTCGTGCATCAAAACTTGAAAATAGTTATTCGCAATCATGTCCATGCTTATCTTCATCATCTCATGATATATATATATCAAAATACACAATGCATTGGAGAGATATAATAGTCCCAAACATCACATAATCATAATAAATTAATATGTATTTTAAAAGTTTATCAAAATATTTAACATTTCATCACAACATAACCTATCGAAAAGAAAGAGGGTTTAATCAAGATTTCATCATCATAGTCAATAAAAATCCAGACAAATAATAAGGATAGTATAGTTGTTTTATATCCTGAGTGAAGAATAAGTAACATAAAATGATGCTTTCATAGAAGAATTAACTTTAAAATATCATTCCAAAATTTCTTGAGGAAAATACCCTTTTTATTTTAAAATCACTTATTTAAAATCTAAAAAATTACAGAATATCATGAAAAATATTTTATTTAAAAATAACCATAGAAAATTATAAAGTAATTTTCAAATCAATGATTTTTCATGATAGTGGAAAAATTCCTTAATTTATTATACATTAAAAAATTATTTTATCTTTTGATAAAATATACCTCATTCGGAAAATGATAAGAATATTTTTTTAAACATTCTCATAAAAGTTCAATATAGGAATAAATGACATTAATTACTAAATGTATAATAGTAGAAACTTTCTTGAAAAATTTTTAAATAAAATATAGACATGGATGAAAAAGTTAATCAAATAAATATAAAATAATGTTTCTATTTCTTAAAAACATTTTCTAGGTCATTTTAAGTACCAAAGATAGGAAAATGAAAGGAAAAAAACAAAAACTCCATAAATAACAAAAATAGATTAAAATAGATGGAGTAAAGAGGATAAGGATTATATTATTTCCTTAAATGTAAATTTAATATTAAAAATAAAAAACATAAATGAGATTATATCATAATTTCCTTACATCAAGTCCCACCTTTATTCAAACGCATTCAATCATCCTCTTCTATGATAAACCACCTTTGAATCACTTCTTAAGGACTCGTGTGTTTTTATTTTAAGAAGATAATAAACTATACAGTGTGCATAGGGAGGTTTAAAAAGGATTTGGTCATGTTTTGGTCAAGATAAATGGCTCAAGTGGTGTGGAATATAGAGGATATGGGGTTCCCTTTTATAAGTGAGGGGAGTGGAACACTTGTAATTATTAATAATATTAAAATAAAATAAATTCACCCTCATAGTGAAGTGGCTATAAATTGGATCAAGTTTGAACATTGGATGATATATAATATAAGTATATTAATTAAACTGTATTTATAATTTTTTAGGTTATTTCAACCCTTATATCCTTATTTTAATCTCACATTAAACCCTTTTAACCTTTATCATAGTAATGATTTTTTACCTCAGTTATTATTCATGATAGCCAAAAATTAAGTTAAACTCATTAAATAATTTTAATTATGATTATTATAAATATGGAATCTATTTTAAAAGGTTAAATTTCTATAATTTGAATAAATTAATTTTAAAATAAGTGTCTAAAACACAACAAAACCATTTTTATAAAAATGGATTTTTATACATAAAATTGTGTTTACCATCATTCAATTCCATGTAAAAACTATTAGATGAATATAGAAATATTTTTTTGAATATACTATATAAAATTTTAATTAAAATAATTAATCAATAAATTTAAATTAAATATATTAATATAAAAACATAATAGGTGCCTAGAAACAGTTTTTTAGAAAGATATCTCTTTTTACCTTAAAATAATTTTAATTAAAACTAAAAAATTGAAAAACAATTAATTAATTTTATACTTATGTAAACAATATTTTTTTTATAATTTATTTATTCATATCCATACCCTTAAATCAAACAACTTGGAAATAACTATTGCAATAAATAATAAAAGTTCAAAAATATTTCTTGGTTTTTTTAAACTCAGTGATAAGTGTAAATAAAACTATCAATGAAATTAAATTTATATAAAGAGAAATATACCATAAAATATCACGGTGTTATAAACATGTATAAGAAATGTATCAATGTATGAAGGTTCTCATGATCGGTATCATTCCAACCTTAAGTAATGGGAATTTATATTAATTATACACCCCTAAGTACATTTATAATTGTATGACATTCCACAATATATACATTGACAGACCAATCTAGGTAGTAAGTCTCTACTTATTACCCCATGAATCTATTCTTCATATCTCATATATAAAACTTTATAATGATTATAAGATTTCATTCATTCTAATCATAGAATATCAACATAGACCATGATATTCTTTGAGATCATATATTAGGGACAACACAAAGTCACACTTTAAAGTGTTATTATCATTCGAATGTTCATGTAAAGTAAAATGAAACACAATTCCATAAACGATAAATGTAGGATGAATTTATTTTAATATCATGATTAATTTAAAACCATTTTAACCAATATATCATATTTTTAACACACATAGATTCTATATGAAACTCGTGTTGTTGTCGTGGTAATGGTTTTGTCAACAGATTTGTTATGTTATCGTATATAGAAACCCAATTGATCTTTACATCACCCCTCGCAATAATATCTCATATAATATATACCTCATGGAGGATGTGTTTTGTTATTTTGGATGAGGTTCCTAGTCCTGAGTGGTGGATCCTTTTTTCATAGTAAAGCTAAATTACTCCCTTCATGCTAGGAACCACCTCTATATTAGAGATACGCTTCCTGATATAAATATATTTTATTATAGAATCTTAAATAATTATGTACTTTGGCTCTATTGTAAAGTCCAATATGGTTCCTTGTTTGAAACTCTTCCAACTAATAGCTAAACCATCCATAAAAAACACAAAACCATATTAAGACATTATATCATCTCTATAGGATTGGAAAACTAGCATTTTTTAACCCATTACATAGAGATCATCCTCTCCTTCAATGTTCAATAACATATCATTTTTCCTTTTAAAGTACATAGGTGTATTATTCATAGTAATCCAATTATTATCACGAAGATTAGGTAAGTATCTATAAGTAGTTATAAGAGAATAAGTGGCATCTAGATGAGTAATGACCATGGAATATATGATAGACCCAATGGTGGGTGCATGGAGAATTTTATCCATCCTCTATAAATCTTTAAAAGGATTGTGAATCTTTATAATATTTGTTCCATGTAATATCGGTAAATACCCCTTCATGTATTTCTCCATGATAAATCATTTTTGCACATTATCAATATAAGTGTCCTTACTATATCTAAAAAGCCTTATATATATATATATATCTTCATGCTTTGAATATAGGAATATTCACCCATGTCTTTCATCAAGAAGCATTTACCCTACCACATATTCACAGAGTGAAGTGGTAGGATTTAATTTACACTAACTATTATTTAATCCACATATAATATCTGAAATACTACAAAACTCCCACTAATACTATTATATAGAAAATAATCATCTGAATTCATGATGAAACCAAACTTTTGAATTGAAAAATCAAACTGGATATTCCAACTTTGAGAATTTTTTTTAATACATAAATGGATCATTGCATATGGAATACCTTAGTAGACTCATTTAGAACATCATAATATTCAGGGTGTATCATATACATATCCTCAAATAAATTCCCATTCAAGAAACTAGTTTTTACATCCATTATATATATCCCATAATCAAAATGAGCTTTTACAGAAAGAAATATTCAAACGGACGTTATCATTGAAATAGATGAATATGTTTCTCTATAGTAAATACCATAAATTTTCTTATAACATTTTGTAACTAGGTGTACTTTATAGGTAGAAATTCTAGCATCCGTTTTAGTTTTCTTGATAAAAACTCACTTTCACCCTATGGGTATCACCCCTTCAGGTGTATTCACAATGTTCCAAACATGGTTAGTGTGCACATAGTCTATATTAGATTCCATGAACTATAACATTTATTAGAATTGGGAATATATATGAACTCCTGGTACGTGGTATGAAGATTAACTCATCATTATTATCTATGATAAATCCATATCACATGAGCTCTTATTGAATCCTATATGACCTGTATGGTTCTTGTGTAACATGATTTATTTCTTCTTATGCAATTATTTATGGAAATAACTCAACTACCTTATCAGGAACATTTATAGGTTGATGGTACTTAAATTCTCTAAGTTTAACACCCCTCCAATTGACTCCATTATTGATAAATTCATTCTCATAGAATGTGGAAAATCAATCCGGAAAAAAAATTATCAATAGAATTATATAAGAAATATCACATAGTTTCCTTGTATAACTAACACTCTTATCAAAATAAAATCATTATATGAAATATTTGAATCCAAATTTTTTAATAAAAGACATTATGGGATTATATATATCATTTAGTGTCTTTATGAATGATTTATATTGAACATGGTTTATTATAAATGAAGCAGTCTCCAGAGAATAATCCCATAGTGAAATAAGAAGGTCACATTGATATTCATTGATTGAACCATGTATAAAAAATAATAATTCCCCCTCTAAAACACACTATTACATTTTGGTGTTCTAGGAGGAGTGATTTGTGATACAATTCCACAATCACTCAGATGAACAATGAATTCCTAGCTTAAGTATTAACCAACCTGATCTAATCATGTATTCTTGATAATTCTTCCCATTTGATTATGCACTCTATTCTAAAAATCATTGAAATTTTCAAAATTTTCATTCTTTTGTTTCATATAGTACACATATATAAACCAAATAAATTCATCAATAATGTTAGAAAAGTACCTAAAACCACTACTTTCTTGGGTACTTGGTCTACATGCATCACTATGTATAAGATCCAATAGTCATCATTCCCTTTCACATTTTCCACTAAAATGGTCTTTCTTTATCTTTCCCAACAAATAAGATTCTAAATTATCAAATGATTCATAATTTAATGGTTCTATGATTATTTATCTATGGTGTCCTTGGATGTGTTTCAATTTCATATGACCAAGATGATAATTCCAAATATAGGTGGGATTAGAATCAATCCTTACCTTCTTGTTATGAATGTTATAAATAGTATTATCCATATCTAAAATGTATAAACAATTTAAACTATTTATAATTCCATAAATCAAGTCATTCTTATATATAGAACATCTCTTTTTATTAATAGTGAATGTGAATCCATTATTTCCTAAATAAGATATATAAAAAAAGATTTTTCTATAGAAGGAACATAATAAGGTTATCCAATTATAATATTAATCCCCTCGGTAAATTTAGATCGCAATTGTTAACTTATAATGCAGAAACTCGTGCTCCATTACCAACATTAATAACTACTTTACCCTTTTTAATTCCCTCTTATCGTTTAGTCTATGTTTATCATCCCAAATGTATATTGAATGCCCGGTATCTAATACACATGATTCAATGTTTGTGGTATTGATATATAAAACATTGAAATCCAAATTATTATAATGATTATATTTTAGAAAACATATCAACTATAAATCCCATCCTTTGATAGTTCTATAGTCCATAACTGTAAGGGATCTCAGTACGGTTATTATGAAGTAATTATTAAATTAATTTTAATGAATGTTATCCTAATAAAAATGATGGCCTCATAAATCATTTTTTACAGTGATAAAAAAAATTTATTTCACTAAGTAATGAGTCTACTTTGGAGTTTCTCCTTCCACCTATCTATTTAGGTAGGTAATTTTCTCAATCATAATAGTTGTGATTTTTTGGATGGTTTAGTGCGAAACACTTTACACTGATCCATCATATGGAAATGTTTTAATCTATTATTATGGTATCCTAACTATAAAGGTTTCCAGTTATGTGTAACCCAAAGTAAATGTCCAAAATATGCTAACAAAAAGGAAACCCAGGGGCAAACTCCTTTGGAATATACAACCTAAGTATGATCAAGTCTCACTCATTACTTTCTTGACTTACACAAGATAATCCGTAGGCACCCTAATTTGGTAGAAAACTGCCCATTTTTGATGATTTAGTTCTTGATAATCTCCACTTTATAAGAAATTTCTCACTTAGTACTTGAGAGGTTTCCTTTTAAAAGTCTCACCAACTTAATATACATTATATGAATTTATATTTCTAAGTATTTCATCTCATTAAATATTTATCTTCTCATGCTTGATTCCTTTGTGTATGAATGATTCTAAAAATTTAGTTTTCAAAAACTTATTCCACCCACCAAATTAATTTTTCTACAAAAAAATAATTTTAAGCTCTTTACACAAACCTCAAGTTTGTGTTATTTACCCATAAATAAAAACTAATTATATTCATACAATTTGAAATCATCTCATGTATATGTATATAATATTTTAATTATAATAAAATTTAAACTATCCTTATGAGTAATATCGGAGTGATAGATATCCATTCTCTCTCCATTCTAGTAATAATACATAAGCTTCTACGATGGCAGGTATTATGACCCCAAGTACCTCTCCTCAGGGAGACCTTACTCAAGAGATAATTCAATTCATGATATCTCTAAAACCTAATATAAAAAAACTATATTACAAGACTACTATTAGGAATATAACTATAAAAATAAATGAAGGTAGGAAAATAAAAAACTAAATCTTATATAGTCACAACTATCATGTAATGCAAGGCTGCATCTCCAATAAGTAATTTATCATATAAAAAACACGCACATTATTTTGATTCTATAAAAAATTTATAAATATGAGTAATATAATAGAATAAACTATTTATTTAACATGTGAAAAAAATATGACCCTTTCATATTTAAATTTAGGCTTTTGAAAGACCATATTATAAATACTAACACTTATAATTTTTATATAATTTATAAACTAGAATTAGAATAACTAAATGAAAAAATGTTTCTTCAATTTATTTTAAACTAACACTTAAAAAATTGTTGAACATCGATGTATTATCGAATTGGTGCATAATTTCATTGCGGGTAAACACTAGTGGGAAGTGTTCAATTTGGCGTAAGGAAGAAGCATTGTTATATCCTCTCATTTTACTATTTATTCTCCTTTGAAATAAATATTTTATTGAATATCTTGTTTCACACGTAACACCAAACCAAAAAAACCATGATAATTTTTAGTGATATAAAATTATAAGAATTAAATGTGATTTTTTTATATAGTCATTGAATTAGTGTGAATAAAAATAAATAACCTTATTATGAAATATATGTAGAAAATAGAATAAAGGCATCCATCCATTGTATCCTTCCTTATAAGGCTCGTTTTTTCTCATGCTTGTAAAGGAGGTAATGTCATTATGATTTCTCCTTCATGAAATCCAAATATAACTTCAAAAAGTATGTCTTGAGTGAAATAATATTTGAGAGAAGTTTAATCTTGTAGAAATCACTATGAGATCCCTACCAATTGAATCATCACATATGACTTCCACCATTTGATATATACTCTTAGATCTTAAGATGAGGTCTTGATGGGTTATTTAAGTATATGTTAAGATGATATAAACAATTAATTTTTAATATAATAAACTTTATATATGTTCATAATATTTCATTTTTAATTTTAATAAATATAATTTTAAAATAAATTTGAAATGTTGTTTTTAACAAAAATGTGTTCATTGATGCCTAGGAAATAAGTAATCAATTTTAAAATTAGTAATAATCACATTAATGTTAAAAGTGAATATTACGTATTTTATACTAATAAATTAAATTGAACACATTTAAAGGATTATTCTTATAAAAAATTGCAATGTACAAAATAATAGATTAAACCTCATTTAATTGTTACTTGATATCAAATAACATTTAGAACACCTAAAGTTTAAAATTCATGTTTTTAATAAAAAATGATTTTTGTTATATTATGTGTTTTCAATTATAAGTTTAATTCCTAAATATTAAATAATTATTTTGATATAATTAATGTAATGTTTTGAATTATCACTTCGAATTTATCTTAGGGTGAATTTTAGATATTTTTCTAAAGAAGTTATTTTTTTAATAATAATAAATATAGTTTTTACGAATACCACAACTTTTTTAATATCATCATAATTTAATAATGAATTAAAAATTTAAGAAACCTTTTTATTAAATAAAAAATAAATTTATGAATTAAAATAATGAATTTAAAAATATTAAGTTGAATTTAAAAACTTATATTTTACATTTTTGAACTGAAATTATATTTTATCTTAATAAAAAAATTTGGATTTTTTTCAATTAATTGAGTGGTTGGAAGGTTATATTCAATTTTCTCCTTATCTAAAAAATAGCCCCCATTTTATAATAATAATCCAAAAAATCATGGGAATAGTCACTACTCAAAATAATTTGGCCAAAATAATAAAATAATATATATTTTAACCTAAAAATACCCCTTCTCCTTTTCCCTGAAGGTAATTTCCCATTCACTTCTAAAAGATCGAGATCTACCCATTTCCCATTTCCTTAGTCTCATAGTAAACTTAGAGAAGTTCTTTAGTTACACAACACCAATACATCAAGGATTTAGAAAAGGAGTAAATCTTTAAGGAATAGGTAAACATGATTCTCCTTTCATTAATTTTCCCTCTTCTTTTTTCTACTCTCTGATTAAATTTTCATTTTTATACCCTTTTAAAATATTTAATATCTAATTATATGACATATAAATATTTTTATGATAATGTTATAACTATTATAATATATGTATATTATATACTGGATATCCCTCTCTTTTGACACATTCCAATAATGGTTAGTTTCATCCACTATTGAGGATGTTTTAAATGCTTTACTTATAAATGACTTCATGGATGGTTTGTACTAATTTATAAAATAAATTCATATTAATTTATCATAATGTTATCTTAATAATTTTAAAAATTCATAAATTACTAAGAATAAAAATCATGAAATTGAAACAAAATGGAATAATTTAAAACAAGACATGTATTTAAGCCATTCACTATTCAAATGAAATAGTTGTAAATAAATTCCAGTGGTTATAATTGAACAAGAATAAAAAATTTAATATAATTCATTTACATATTCATGTTTTAATAAAAAAAAGTTTATTATAATGGATTTATAAATATGATGAAATAAAAATGGGCCTAAGGTAAGGGTTTCTTTGCCTTAATTTCAATTTTATTGGAAATATTTCTTATTATACACCAATTTACTTTCATATGGTGGAAATACAACCCTATTAACTTATTATATCTTAAATAATTTTTTATAATTGGGATTTTAAGTTACATTTAATTTCTTTCCTTCACTTTTCCTTCAATTCATATATCACCTAATATATAAGGGTGTTGTCAACTCGATTTGCTTTTCATTGGGTCATAAACTTTCTCACTTGATTATATAGTTATAAGTTTGTTATTTTCTGAAATTTATATATTTCATATGGTATTTTACCTTTCTATTTGGGAAATCTACATTTTTACATAATAATATTTTCTTTTATTGATTCCTTCTTCATAAAAATACGACATTGTTAAAAACATTACAATTATTTCTAATGAATCTTTCTCTTATATTTCTATAATACAATTACCATAATTTTTTATTTTATTTAAAATAAGTAATTATAAACTTCTATAATATTTATATCTCCTTATAAATTTATAAAAGGTATATTTTTTAACACTTTCTCCAATGTAGGTTTTTCCATAAAACTGCCTATAAAGGTTAAAAAGGTATTTCCTTCCATGTTTATTAATTTTTATCTTACATAATGTGTTTATTTATTTAAACAATAATTTTTATAAAAGTTCCATTATTTGGGATTATTTAAAGTTATTTTTTAAAAATTCTTACTTCCACTTTCTTGGAATTTTTTTTTAAAATTGACTTGTAACTTTGACTTTTATTATAATGATATAAATTATTTCAGAAAACTCTTTTAATGAATTTGATTCCATTTTACTCTCTATTTATAAAAGTTATATAAATAACTGATTAAATTTTATGACACTCTCTAAGTTATTTTATTATGTAATTATTTTGGGAGATGGAATTTTGGTTTCGACTGATCTACTCTTGATGTCATTTTAAGTGATACTATTTTCAACCCCATTTTCTTTTCATGGGTTTTTCCTGATATGATGAATTGTTGACTTCAAGTTGCACACATATGTATGTTATATAATTATGTGATGGGTGGGGTCCTATATATCCCTCTAATACATTCATTAATGTTTTATTTATCATGAGATAATGATGTTAAGTGTGGACATAACTGGGTTTGTTCTTAACTTAATGCATGGGAATGATTAGATTTTCTCACATCATAACGCATATACATAATTGGGTTTATACACAACATAATTCCTTGGAATTATTGGGTTTTATAAAATCATAATACATTGACATAATTCATTTTCATCACAACATAATACATCGGAATGATTGGGTTTTCTCATAATGTTTTGATTACTTATTCTTTTCCTTATTCCATATTTCTATGCCATGCCATATTAATATGTTATTTTCCCTTGGTTTATGATTATTTTCACATGTTTTCAAGACAAGAAATATGTTCCATGATTCCATGACGGTCATGTTATGATCCTATTATCTCATTTCTTGATCTATGATGTTAACGAATTTCTTATGATCATCTATTATGATTTTATAGATCTTTTAATGAGATATTTCTTCCATTATCATGTTTTATCATATTCTTATGATCTAAACCACTATAAATCATTGATAAGTTTTCCATTATTGAGAGTTTGAGATCACCCTTTCTTTTGTTTCACATTCCCTATGGAATTATATATAGTATTATGTGTAGAATGATTTTTTGGGGAAAAATATTTTTGGGAGATGTTATATTTTAATATTAGATAGATAAAAAATTTATTACGAATTATTTATTCAACATCTCTCAAAAATGTCTCAATATAATATTTCCTTCTATAGGTAATCCTTCATATAATTCCCTATAAAATGGGAAACAAAATAAATTTTGATCGTAAATTCTTAGTAACATAAAACTTTTCAATAATCCATAAAGGGTTATATCATAAGAATTTGAGAAAAAATTAACATGGGAGAAATTTATAATTAAATTAACTATATAATCATAATATGTAATCATAAGAAATTATATAATATAATAGATCATGTCATGAGATCATAGTATCACAAAAGGACCATTATAGAAGCATAATACATATACCATATATTGTTAACATGTTAAAATAATATAAACCTTGTAAACATGACATTAGAATATAGAACAGCATAAAAATGTGGCATAATCATAAGTACATATAATTAGAACATTTTAATAATACTTAATCATTATCATGCATTAATTAGTTCAAACCCCCAATTATTTCCATGAATTATGATGTGTCGAAACCCAATAATTCCCATGAATTCATTTTTGAACAAAAAAAATTACTTCCATGAATTATGATGTGAGAGAACCAAATCATTCCCACATGTTAAGTTATGAAAAACCCAATTATCTTGACACTTAACATTATTATCTCATGAGGAATAAAACTTTAACCAATGAATTAAAGGGATATATATAGGATCCCACCAATCACATAATGACATAACATACATATATTTTTTAAATGAATTCAATCATTTATCATATCATGAAAAAACTGTGGAAGTAAAATGGGTTACAAACTATATCACTAAAAAGGAAATAAAATGTTGATAGGTCGATACAAAAAATCAATCTCACAAAATAGGTGGATTGAAAAATCACTTAGATAATGATCATGAAATTTTCTCTATGATAATATTACTTTAGTATATATAAGGTAAAATTGAAGTGAATCCATAAAAATAATTTTTTATATCAATTTTATCATTATTATAAATGTCAAGGTTACAAGTCAATTTTATAAAATCATTTACAGGAATGTGAAATAAATAATTTTTAAAACATAAATTTAAAATAAACCTCAAAAAATGAAAATTTTAAAAGAATTAATGTTTATGTAAATAAATTAATAGTGAAATATAAAACTGAATTAAAGTGGAAGAAAATATGAAAGTATTTATATAATTTGATTTCAAGAAAAGAAACATTTATGGTAAAATTAATATGGAAATGAAGGACAAATTGATAAAAAGAATTTGAATTATTGAAAAACCTTTGTGTTGTTTTGTTTAAAAAAAATTATTTGTTGACAACAAATATTTTTGTTGAAGAATGTTTTTTGAGTTACAGAAAGTTGAAATTGCTAGTTGCTGAATATTTTCTTAAAGAGGATGTTGTTGAAGAATATGAAGTGAGAAGTTATGAAAGAGTCTCAAACATTCTTAATCAAATCATAAGATGCTTTGATGATCTTAAAGTTATCAAAAATAATGAAAAGTTTCATGATAAAAGGTATTGAATAAATGATGGGGTGGTTTGATTATTTTCTCAAAGAAAATTTTTGAGAAAATTTTGAACTTGTTTTTTAAACCTAAAAACCAGAACCAATTTTTGGAACCTGATTCCTGAGAAAACCAGAACCTGATTTCTGAACCTGATAACCAGAACCTATTTTTGGAACCTAATTCATGAGAAAACCATAACCCAATTTCAGAACCTAAAAACTGAAACCTATTTTCAAAACCTAATTCCAGAGAAAATGAGAACCTGATTTCTGAACCTGAAAACCAGAACTTTTCTTCGGAACCTAATTCCTAAGAAAACCAAAATCTGATTTTTGAACCTGAAAACCAGAACATTTCTTTGCAACCTGATTCCTAAGAAATCCAGACGCTGAAATATGATTAATTTGGATCCTAATTTTGGAACAATTAGGAACCTGATTTCTGAACAATTTGGAAGTTGATTTATGAGTAATTTGGAACCTGATTTCGAAACAATTCAAAACCTAATTTCTGTACAATTCGGAACCTGATTTCTTAGTAATTCAGATCCTGATTTCTGAACAATTCAGAACCTAAATTTTGTATAATTTGGAACATGATTTCTACACAATTTGAAACCTGATTTCTGAGTAATTTGGAACCTGATTTATGAACAATTTAGAACCTAATTTCTGTATAATTTGAAACCTGATTTTTTTCACAATTTGGAATCTATTTTCTGAGCATGTTTCTGAGAAAATAAAAACCAAGATCCAAAATTATCATTTTGAGAAATATATGAAGAGTTCAAGAAGGAATACCTGAACATCATTTTTGCATAAATCTTATAGAAATTTAAGAAGATTTGAAGAAGTCAAAGATTACAGATTAAATGCGAGTGATTTGTGGTGTTTTTTAGATTTGAGGAAGTGGGAAAGATTTTCAGAATTTCTACCTTTGTTTTTTGAGTAGCCTATAAATATGTGCTCAGATCATTTGCTCCCAAAAAACTTTTACACACACATAAAATGTAAAGACCCAAATTTTCCATGTAATTTTATTTTAATTATATGGAATTATTATAAGTGTGTGAAAATTGACGGTGCGTGATTCTGAGGCCTAGTGTGCCCAGAATGAATTTATGAACTTTTTTAGGTACGTTCAGTAAATGCATGAGTGGGATTTTATAACATTTAAACCATTGTTTGGATTAAAAATATGAGGGCACCATTGAATCCGTAGCATCGGGATTCTCTTAAGGGGAGATTCACTTCGACCGTAGTAGGTCCGGAGAAAAAATTATTTTTTTGGAACTTTTTCATAGAATAAATAAAATAACATTATTATTTTATTTTTATTCTATCCATCCAACGAACGAGCGGTAATTTGGGATCGGCGATGTGTCAAGTCAATAAATGGCTTGACCCTCCAATCTATGTAACAAAAACTTTGGGGGAAATTAAGAAGTTTCCTAATTAATGAGCCCCATTAACTCATCCTGTCGTTACTTACTCTCCCCCTCTCCTATAAATATAGATCTTAGGGGATGGTAATCAGACAAGCTTCACCTGGAAAGGAAGTTCTGCTGGAGTTCCATAGTGTATAGCCCTTAGAGGATGGAGCTGACCCTAGTAGGAGGTGACGTACAACAATAAAACCCCGAACAGGAGTTTGACGTTTGAGCGGTGGTGAGGACAGCTTGTTGCGGGGACGAAGAACAACGAGATTCCCCACCCACTAGCATTATCAAATGTTTCAAGGTAGGGGTTTTATTTCGTTTGTTCATTTTGATTTCCCTCTTCCCCATTCATAAAATTATACGAAGAACACTGGTCAACCGACTAACGGGTAGACCTGTGATTCATTCATCTTTTCGGGAGGTTGTTGTGGGGTATCTTTGTGGGGTTATATTGTAGTTAATTCATTTGATTATTCACCCCTTAATATCCTCCATAATACAAGCTAATGCGGAGGGTGCGGGCCTAACTAACTCATCCCGAACCCTCTGTTATCTTGTTATCCTTGCGCCACCTTGGAAGTCTGCGAGTACATCGATGCACACCGCAAGAGGTAGGTTGAGGATTGTCGGCCACGAAAAATGGAGGAGGTGGAGTGACCGTCACACCTCTGGAAAATGGAAGTTGCGGAAGAAGCCGCGGTAAAGGCCAATCCCACCTCCGGTGGGTTCCATAATGACAGATCGGTGCCCACGCAGTGTCGCCGCCTCTCCAACCAAACGGCCTTTGGGATGTTCGGGAATCCAGGAGAGTAGGGGGGTTACACACCCCTATATCGGACTGAGCCGGGCCACTGCCCTCAGAGCTGGTCGCCGCCCTCAGAGCCAGGTCGCCACCCTAGAAGTGGGTTGTCGCCCTCACGTAAGGCCACCGCCCTCAAGTCGGGCCATCGCCAACGAGCTGGGTTGCTGCCCTCGGAGAAGGGCCGCCACCCTCGGAGTGGGCCGCCGCCCTCTGAGTGGGTCTTCGCCCTTACTCCGGGCCGCCGCCACCGAGTCAGGCTACCACCCTCGATCTGGACCGCCGTCCACATATCGAGAGGCCACCCCAGCGGGCTGTCACCCCTGGGACGGGCCACCACCCCTGGGCTGGGCCACCGCCCTAGCGGGCCTCCACTTGTGGGCCACCCTGTTTGGGTCGGGCCACCCTTGCGGGTGGCCCCTCCTGCGAGTCAGACCAGACATCGGCCCAGTGGGCCGAGACCACCTCGGCCCAGCCCAGACCGGGTCGAGTTTGGTCGGTTCGACCGGGTCAGACCGAACCTCGGCCCAACTGGACCCGGGCCCAGAAACACTCAAATAACCTTATCTTATGAACTGGACGCCCATTTGACGAACCATATGTTGTTTTGGGACCCTTGTAATGAGAAGGTCTATTTTCCTTACTCTATTAGAGTTTTGGAGAAACTTAGAGTACCATCGGGTTGGATCGCACCCGAATCCAAACAGGCCTTCGGCACTAAAATGCTAATAACGCACAGACCGAGCGTCTGACTGACGCATTGTCTATTGCGTTGGAACCCGCATGACATTGAGGATCATTGGGTTACTTATTTGTGAGACTTCGTGCTGGTTTAAATACAAATGATGTCTTGGGAGCGGTTCTCCCAAGCGCACTACGTACGAAACCCTGCGAATGGCTGAGACCTAACGACTGATGACTTTTCGACTCGGAGTGACTCTATGGTCATGGTACACGATGGGGAGGAGTACCTTAGCAGATCACGATTGGAGTTGGTGGTTCTGTGTGACCTGGAGGGCCATGGTGGGGAGAATTCACGGTACGCGATGGGGAGGAGTACCTTTGCAGACCGCGTTGGGGGGATAGCACTGTGTGACCGAGCAGACCCACAGTATGCGATGGGAAGCAGTAATTTAGTAGTTCAAGGTTATTGGGAAGCACCATTGTGTGACGCGGCAGGCCCACTGTACTCGATAGAGGAGGAGTTCACCAGAAGCAGAGGAGTTCGACATTGTGACTGGGGATTTTACTTGTTACTTCCCCTAGAATAAATCCTAGTTTGATATGTCCTTACTTTGTGCTTGTGATTGAGGTTATGCTAGGTCGTACTTCACTTGTGTGGTACTTTAACTTCATAGTGTTACAATGTGGTTTTTATTTGTAGAACTCTAGGAGACCTTTGGGATCTCAGGGTCCCTACTGAGTATCGTTATACTCACCCATGCACGGGCTTCGCCCGCACCTTTTTGTGTCTTGTGCGGACGACGAGCAGCTGGGATGAGGTTTGAGGGAGTCAGGACCTGGTGTTACGCAAAGGAGACGAATGGAAGTGGAGTGTTGAGGAGGTTATCCGTACCTACCCTTCAGGTAGGAACCTCGGGAGAATACCCATTAGATATTTCCCATTTTCTTTTCAATTGTTTGTACATATTCAGTTATACTTGTACTTTTTATGGTTGGGATTGTATTCCGGCCCCTTTTACTTTAAGCACACTTTACTAAAGTAGTTTACTTCACAGTTTCTTCTTTTTGTGTTCTCGGACCGTGTGTTTGTATAGGTTTAAGGCTATGCCTTCCCATTTTAGGGAATACGCCTTTAGATTCTAGTCTCCAGCTCCTGGCCTATGGAAGGCGGGTTTTGGGTAGTCACGGTACAGGCCCTAGGGGACGGGTCCTGACAAAGTGGTATTAAAAGAGTTCATTTTTACCAAAGAACTAGGAATCTAATATTATTTATGTGTAAATAGTGTTAAGTTTTATGAGTGTGGTTTTCCGTTTGGGGAGTCCAGTGTTGGTGCGGCTGCCGACGTATCCATACACTAGGACCCTGAATTCTGATTTTCGACTCTGCGTACGAAAACACTGATTGAGTTTGTTTTGAAAAGTCTTTCTTATGATTTCTTGAGTCAACTCACTAGTTATAACTTTTAACCGTAGAACACCTGTTTCTTTTTAGGATGCCTCCACGAATGTAGCCACCCAGGTTTCATGAGAGATTTCATGAAGACGGCCCACTGAACGATGAGGCCTCAGTACAGGGCCCTCTCACAACGTTAGCACCTTCAGGTGGTGTACCAGCAGCACCATTTCCTGTTGGGAAGTCATTCCCACTAGCCTCACCAGGATAGGATGCACACCAACTGATCACGTTGCACGAGTTCCATTTGTAGAGGCCTCTGAGGTTTTGAGGTGAGACAGACCCACAGGTGGTTCAGGACTAGCTAGAGGTTGTGGCCTGGGTTTTTCACTTAGTTGGGACACCAGCAGATTTTATGGTGATCCTGGCATCCAGCCTTTTTCAGGCGGTATCTAGGAGATGGTGGACCCTGATACTCTAGATACACGATGATGTGACCCTCATCTGGGCAGACATTGAGGGCCTTTTCCAGGCCATGTTCATCTTAGTGACATTACGCTCTATGTGTATACAAGAGATGTGTCACTTACAGTAGGGAAACATGAAAGTGTCCCGTTACTCGATGAGGTTCACTGATCTCTCATGCTACTCCAATGACATGGTACGAGACCCTCTCTTCAGGACCTGTACCTTTGATCAGTGTCTCCGACGGGAGATCAGAGCATCGATGTTATCCCTTAGCATTCTGACGCAGACTGGGGTGCTTGAGCGAGAACTTTTGGTGGAGATCTTCCTAGCGAAGTAGGAACTGACGAAGAGAGATACCACCGAACGATAGGTAGTCGGGTCATCTACAGGAGGCAGTAGGTAGATTACACATATATCCATGCAAACTAGACCTTCTAGTGGATGAACCAGGGACGTAGGATCAGAGGTACGAGGCTCAAAAGGAAAAGGGAGATAGGCGAGGGGCACGCAGTGGTACACGTGCGGTGGGTAGGGTCATATGGCTCGCAACTGCCCGACCCACCTTAAAGAAGACCATCAGACGGTCGAGATACCACTGAGGAAGAGGAAGAGGTTCGATCGAGGAGTTCCACATGGTGGAGGACGTGGCAGAGGAGATGGTCGTGTAGTAGGAAGTGGGAGGCATTTCTAGATTCTACTGCCACCACCGACAGTTGGTCCACCCCAACCCCAGGGAGTAGGAGGACAGGGACGAACTCAGATCTAGGTAGGTGAGACCTATGACCATGGTGCTCCGGAGATGATTATAGGTACGATCTGTGTATAATACACCTTAACAAAAGTACTTATAGACACATGTTCTAGTCACACTTTTATTGTCATGGACCTCGTTCAGAGATCGGATATTCTAGTGGAGTCGTTGGCTCCATCTTTACGGCTAGTGACTCTTATGGGAGTAGATTTGATGATTATGTACTGGTGTTAGTAGTGTGATCTTACACTAATAGGTGAGATCTTCAGTTGGGATCTCCTAGTAGCGACATCAAGGCCTTATGACGTCATCTTGGGTATGGACTGTTTATCCATAGTCCATGATCAGATTGACTGTATTATGCATAAAGTGCGGTGTGTCTGCACAGATGGGACCATTTTTTCCTTCACCGGTGAGAAGGGAACCTTTGCAGCACAGGATGGACTTTCCCAGAGGAGGGTGAAGCCGATTACTCATCAGTTGGCTAGCCTTACCCTCAGAGTAGTTGATGTTGAAAGTCTGAGCTATCCTGTAGTGGTGGACCAGTATGTCGATGTCTTTCCTAGTGACGTTCCAGGACTACCTCCATGCATAGAGGTAGACTTTTACATCAACCTACACCTTGGGACGGCATTGATATATACACCATCATATAGAATGGATCCTTCACAGCTTCGTAAGTTACGTGTATAGTTGGAGGACTTGTAGGGAAATGGGTTCATAAGACCCAATGTTACTCCATGGGTAGCCCTGATTTTTTTCTCCAAGAAGGAATATGGGAGTTTGAGGCTCTGTGTGGACTATCGGCGCCTGAACCAGGTGACCGTTAAGAACAAGTATCTACTCCCGAGTATTGATGATCTTTCTTATCATCTGAAGGGAGATCACTGGTTTTTGAAGATAGGCCTCCGATCAGGCTATCATCGGCTCAGGATATGATATGAGGATGTGCCGAAGATGACCTTCAGATGTCGGTATGGACATTATGAGTTCTTGGTTATGGATTTTGACGTGACCAATGCCCCAGAAGGGTTCATGGGACTCATGAACTAGATATTTCATCCATACCTCAATCCCTTCATGGTGGTGTTCATTGATGACATCTTGATATACTTGGAGACGTAGGAGGAGCATGCCAATCATCTATAGTTGGTTCTGGACACACTCCAAGAGAACCAGATTTATGGAAAACTCTCGAAGTGACAGTTATGGATCTGAGAGGTCCACTTCCTAAGACACGTTATCTCAGAGGCTGGAGTTCCAGTGGATCCAGTGAATATAGAGGTTGTGCTATCTTGGGAGCCACCCAAGAGCGTGACGGATGTGCGGAGATTCCTGGGTTTGGCTAGATACTACCGAAGATTCGTTCCTGACTTTTCCTGAGTTGCAGAATTATTGTTAGATTGGACAAAGAAGGGTAAACCTTTCCTTTGGATGGAGAGATTCCAACAGAGTTTCCAGGATCTGAGGCAGAGACTGATGAGTGCCCCCATCTTGAGGCTGCCAGAAGAGGGTGTTTGGTATGTAGTATACTGAGATACATCAGGGACCAGGCTTGGATGGGTCCTGATGCAGGAGTGAGCATTGATTTCTTATGGTTCACGACAGATGAGGCGTCATGAGAAGAACTATGATACCCATGACATGGAGTTAGTAGTAGTGGTCTTTTCCTTGAAGATGAAGTGACATTACTTTATGGGAAAACATTTTACAGTCTACTCTGATCACAAGAGTCTCAGGTATATCTTCCCTAATAAGGACCTAAACTTGAGACAATGAAGATCGCTAGAGTTCCTCCAGGACTATGACTTTAAGTTATTCTATACTCCTGGGAAGGGGAATGTGGTAGCAGATGCACTCAGTAGGAGATCTGGTATGTAGTTGTTGGGTTAGGCGATAGAGCAGCTAGCCGCATTGCTGACATCCTTCATGGATAGGGATAGAGCAGCATACCTCTAGTCTATGACAGTCACACCCCCACTCCTTTAGTGATTCAGGTAGGCACAACTGGGGGACAGTGAGGGCAAGGCTTGACGTGCTCAGATATCCTCAGGACAGGCACCTGATGGATTTTGTAAAGTTGGGGAGTACATCATCCTCTTCAGAGGACGTACCATGGAACCAGTGGCACTACGGGAGGAGGTGTTGAGTGAGTTCCATATATCTCCTATGGAGGTACACCCTAGTGTGGTAAATATGTACCAGGACCTTCGGTGTCAGCACTGGTGGTTAGGGATGAAGAATTCAATTGCAGGGTTTGTTTCTCAATGCCTAACTTGTAAACAAGTGAAGGCCGAGCATCCGGTACCAGCAGGATTATCACAACCACTAGAGGTTCCAGAGTGGAAGTGGGATAGGATATCCATGGAAATTGTGACAGGACTTCCATGTACGTCCAGGGGACATGATTCCATATGGTTTATCATTTACTGACTCACCATGTTGGCCCATTTCCTACCTATCTTAGAGTAGGGATCAGTAGAGGGATTGGGAAGCCTCTATGTACAGGAGATTGTGAGACTTCATGGGGTGTCATCTATGATCATCTATGACTGTGACACATGTTTTACAACCTGGTTGTGGAAGGGATTGCAGGGGGAGTTTGGGAATAATCTGTGTTTTTGCACCGCCATTCATCCCCAAATGGATGGTCAGACAGAGCAGACCATTCAAACAATAGAGGACATGCTTCGTGCATGCATCCTAGATTTTGGCCATAGTTGGGATGATCACTTTCCCTTGGTGGAGTTCGCTTACAAAAATAGTTACCACACCACCATCGGTATGGCGCCATTCGAGGCCCTATACGGCTGACCCTGCAGATCACCTCTATGCTGGAAATACCCAGGGGAGTCAGCACTTATGGGTCCAGATTTGGTACTGGCTACCACTAAAAAGGTGCAGATCATCCAGGAGCAGATGAAGACTGCACAGAGCAGACAGAAGTCATATGATGGTAGAAGATGAAGACCCTTGGAGTTCTAGGAGGGGGACCACGTTTTCTTGTGTGTCTCTACTCGATGGGGAAAATGGAGATTTGGATGAGGCGGAATGTTATCACTGAGGTTTATTGGGCCATTTCTGATACTTCGGATGATAGGTGAGGTGGAATACCACTTGGAACTTCCACCGAAGTTGGAGAAGGTGCACAACGTCTTCCACATATCCCAGCTGAGAAGATATGTGCACGACCAATATCACATCATAGACCACGGTGAGCTGGATTTATATGATTGGGTGACATTTATGGAGGTTCCAGTGGAGATTGAGGATCGGCCGGATTGCTTCCTTCATGGGTCGTTGATACCTTTGGGGCATGTTTGATGGCAGCATAAAAACCTCCAAGAGATCACATTGGAGTGGGAGGCTCAGATTCATGCTTTGTACCCCCATTTGTTTTATTAGTCTATGTTGTGGGTTTCGAGGATGTAAAGCCCTATGGTGGGGGAATGTAGAGACCTGTATTTTCCTTGTAATTGTTTTTAATTATATGGAGTTATTACGAGTCTGCAAAAATTGACGGCGCGTGATTACGAGGCCCGGTGTGCTCAGAATGAATTTCTGAACTTTTTTGGGATATGTTCAGTAAACGCATGAGAGTAATTTTCTAACTATTGAACCATTGCTCGGTATAAGAATCTGAAGGCACCGTTGAATCAGAAATGCTGGTATTCTCTTAAGGGATGCTTCACTTCGACTGCAGTAGGTCTGGAGAAAAGGTTACTTTTTGGAACTTTTTGATAGAATAAATAAAATAACATTATTATTTTATATTTATTCTATTCGTCCAACAAAAGAGCGGTAAGGTTGGATCGACATCGTATCAAGGAAATAAATTTCTTCACCCTCCAATCTTAGTAATAGAAATGTTGGGGGAAATTAGGAATCTTCCTAATTAATTATCCCCATTAACTCCCTGCATCGTTACTTACTCTCCTCCTCTCTTATATATATAAAGCTTGGGGGAGGGGTATCAGAAAAGCTTCAACAAGAAACGATGTTCTATTTGAGTGACATAGTTCCGATCCCATAGATGATTGAGCTGACCTCAACAAGAGGGGACGCGTGACAACGAAACCCCGAATCAGAGTTTGATGTTCAAGCGTCAGTGAGGACAGCTTGTTGCGGGGACGGCGAACAACGAGACTCCCTCAACCCAAAGCGCTCTCCATTGTTTCAAGGTAGGGATTTTATTTCATTTTTTCATTTTGATTTCCCTCTTCCACTTTTTTAAAATTATTCAAAGAAAACGGTTCAACTGACTAACGGGTTGACCAGCGATTCATTAAACTTTGTGAGAGGTTGTTGCAGGGTATCTTTGTGGGGTTATATTATTGTTAATTCATTTGACTATTCACCCCTTAATGTCCTCCAAAATAAGAGCTAACGCAGAGGGCGTGGGCCTAACGAAATCAGCCTGAAACCTCCGCTATCTTTCTACCCTTGCGCAACCTTGGAAGTCCGTGAGCACGTCGACGCATGCCGCGGAAAATGTAAGAGGCAGTCGGCATGACAAACGGCTGCAGGAAGGGAGGTGGCGCGACCCTCGTGCCGTCGAAAAATGGAAGCTGCCACTGAAGCCGCGGTAGAGGCTGAAACAGACTCTGGTGGGTTCCGCGGCGATCGAGCGGCACCCACGTGGCGTCATCTCTTCGCCAACCGAATGGCCTACGGGCCGTTCCGGAATCCAGGAGACTGGGAGGGGGTTACACACCCACAAGTCGGACCGAGCAGGGCTGTCGCCCTTGAAGTCGGGCCGCTGCCTTCGGAGCAGGCCACTGCCCTCGGAGCCTGGTCACCGCCCACGAAGTGGGCCACTGCCCTCTCGTCAGGTCGCCACCCTCGAGCCAGGCCGCTGCCCCCAAGTCGTGCTACCACCCCCCGAGTCGGTCCACCACCCTCGGAGCTGGGCCACCGCCCTCACGTCGGGCTACTGCCCTCAAGCCGGGTTTCCGCCCTCGATCCGGGATGCCGCCCATGGACCGGACCGCCACCCTTGGACTCGGCCACTGCCCTAGTGGGCCGCTGCCCCGGGTCGGGCCACCGCCCTAGCGGCCCGTCGCCCCACGTGGTACGGGCCACCCCTTGCGGGCCACCTTATTTGGGTCGGGCCACCCTTGCGGGTATCTCCTCTTTCGGGCCGGACTGGATATTGGCCCAGCGGGCCAAGACCACCTTGGACTAGCCCAGACCGAGTCTGGTCGGGTCGGTCCGACAGGGTCGGACTGCACCCCGGCCCCAAAAACACTCATAGGACCTTATCTTAAGAACTCGATGCATGTTTAGTGAACCGTATGTGGAATTGGGACCCTTGGAGAGAGACGGTCCTTTTTCCTTACTCCATTAGTGTTTTGCAGAAACGTGGAGTATGACCGGGTTGGATTGCACCTGAATCCAATAGGGCCCTGGGTACTGAAATGCCAATAATGCACAGATTGGACGTCCGACTGACGCATCATCTGTTGCGTTGGAACACGTATGACATGGTGGATCATCGAGTTACTTCTTTGTGAGACTTCATGCGGGTTGAAATATGACCAATGGATTGGGGAGCAGTTCTCCCAATAGCACTACGTATGGAACCCTGTGACTGGTTGAGACCCGACGACTGCGGAATTTTCAACTCGAAGTGACTCGATGGATGCAGTACGTGATGGGGAAGAGTACCTTAGAAGACCACGATGGGGGTGGGTGGTTCTGTGTGACCGGGTGTTCCATGGTGGGGAGCATCCGCGGTACACAATGGGGAGGAGTGCCTTAGCAGACTGTGTTGGGGGGGATAGCTCCGTGTGACCCGGAAGACCCATAGTACGTGATGGGAAGAAATACTTCAGTAGTTTATGGTTAGTGGGAAGCACCTTTGTGTGATGCGACAGGTCCACTGTACTCGATAGAGGAGGAGTTCACCAGCTGTCGAGGCGTTTGACGTTGTGTTTGGGGATGTTACTCATTACTACCCCTAGAATAAATCCTGGTGTGAGCTGTCTTTACTTTATGCTTGCGATTGAGGTTATTCTATGTGGTACTTTACCTATGTGGTACTTTACCTTTGTGGTGTTACCCTGTGGTTTTTCTTTGTAGAACTCTAGGAGACATTTGGGGTCTCTGGGTCTATACTGAGTACTGTTATACTCACCCCTGCACGGGCTTCGCCTGCACCTTGTTTTGTCTTGTGTAGACGATGAGTAGCTGGGGTGCGGTTTGAGGGAGCCAGGACCTGGTGGTACGCAGAGGAGACGAACGGACGTGGATTGTTGAGGAGGTGATCTGTACCTATCCTTTAGGTAGGAACCTTGAAGGATGACCCAGTAGTTGTTTCCCTTTTTATTTTCAGTTTTTTTTTAATTTTCCAGTTGTACTTGTACTTTTCCAGTTGGACTTATATTCCAGACCCTTTTACTCTCACCACTCTTTACTACAACAATTTACTTCATAGTTTCGTCTTATTCTGTTCTTGGACTGTGTGCCTATACAGGTTAAAGTCTATACCTTCCTATTTTACGGAATATGCATTTCGGTGCTAGTTGGCAGCCCCTGGCCTCTGGAAGGCGGGCTTGGGGTAGTCACAGCATAAGCCCCGGGGGACGGGTCGTGACAGAAAAGGCGGAGAGCTGAAGAATTCAAAGTGAAATGTTCATACCATCGTGAAGAAGTTTTATTCAGTATTTGAGAATAAGATAATAAAAATCATCTTAACTTGCTAAGAAGATCATAATTATCTTTAATAAGTTTTATTGAGTTTTTAGTAGAAGGAAATAGGAACCAGCATTACCTTGTTGAGAAAACTGGTTTCAGAAAATCAGATTCAAGAAAACCGGACTGGTGATTCAGAGTGATCATTTGTGGATCAGCTTAAACAAAGTTCTTGTTCTTGTGTTTGGCTCATTTTTTCATTCATAAAACATTATAAACTGACAGGAGTCAGTATAATATTTTCTATCAGGAGATAGAAAGTTTCTAATGAATGTTGGAACAAGTTGTATTCACTTATTTATTATAGTGGATTTCCATAGACCCCTGGGAGTGGATATGGAAAGGATGTTAGTTCTCTTATTGAGTCCAAACCTTTTATATATTGTGCACCTTTCATGCATTACATTTCATGCATGCTTGAGTTTCTTTCTAAAGGTTGATAATGAAATAAATCTTAACATGTTTCAAGGGTTAAGTTTCTTAATGTTTTCAAACTTATAAAAAATTTAACAACTGATTCCCCCCCTTCTTTTTTGTTATTAGATCCTTGGAACTTCAAGTGGTATCAGAGGGAGGTTACCTTTTTTAATCCTTATCATAGATAATACCAATTTTGTAAACAGTAGAGTAGTTCTTATATTCAATGGGAAGAACTATTAAGGATCAAAAAATAGGATGATTCCTTATCTCCTATCTCTGGTCTTGGAAGTTATTGATTCTTCCACTATTGGTTTTCCCCTATTGAGAAATATTCCCCCATGACAGTTACTGATAAAAAGAACATAAAAGTTGATGGAAAGTTAAGAAATGCAATCCTTATGTCCTTATCAGAGAATGTTTATCAAAAGGTGATGGGTCTTAAATCTTCCAAAAGTGTGTGGGACAATATTGAGCATGTTTTTGAAGGTAATACTAATGTTAAGGAAGCAAAGCTGTAGATCTTTCATAGTAAGTATGAAGATATTAGAATGAGAGATGAAGAAGAAATTGATGAATACTTTACCAGAGTGACTAAAATTGTTTGCAACATCACGGGGTTTGGAGATGTTTTGGAAGTCTCAGCAATTGTGAAGAAACTTATGAGAAACTTTTTATACAAGTTTGATTCTAAAATTTCAGCTTTATAAGATAAGGATGGTTTATCTCTTGATGAACTGCATAAATTTATTTTGTGCTTATAAAATGAGGAAAGCTCCAATATTTAAGAAGAAGATGAAAGATAAAATGGATTTTAAAGCTATGAGAAATATGAAAATCCAATATTATGATGAATCTCATCCTTTTGGGTCTTATGATAAGGAAGATGAAGAGTTTAATGAAAAAATCATGTCTCTCATATCCAAGAACTATCGAATAGGAAGAGGAAATTATGGAGTAAAACATCCTCTAAAATGTTTTGAGTGTGGAGGAATCAGACACTTTTCTATGAATTTCTCTAAGAAGAAATTTGGAGAATATCAAGATGTTTTTAATGAGAATCCTCAATGGAAGAAGTATTACAAGAATGAAAAAGAATAGAAGACTTCTAAAAAATTCAGGATTATGTTTTCTAGAAAGAAAAGAAGATTGTTGAGAAACAAGGTTGAATCAGAATCATCTGATAATGATTTTTTGGAAGATGAAAGTAAATAAAATTTATAAATTTCACTGTTAAGGTTGAGAAAAAAATGATTCCTCAGAGAGTGAAAAAGGTGGTGAAGAATCTTATAGATAATATCAGCTAAGATATGAACTTTGCGTATGTATTAAACAAAACAAATATCTAATGAAATAAATTCGTGTGATGAAGAATAATCATGAATAATTTCATGATGGAAGTAAAGATGTCACCAAGAGAGAATATGAATACATTAAATAAATTTTATGTTACAAACTCAGAATTGATGAACAGCGAAAGATGATTGAAGATCTCAAAAAGAAACTAGAAACTAAATAAGAAGAGTTCAACAAGTTGCAATCAAAAGTTATTGAATCTGAAAATACCCTAAGGAATATGAATTAAAACTTCACCAAAGACACTAAAGTAAAAGATGATACTTCCAAGATTTCTGAGAAGGCTTACCATGAGAATTAGGTGAAATCTTCTCCTATCAAAAATAATGTTTTATCTGATTCTTCTAACATTTCAGGTTATGTAAAAAGTATTAGTAAATCTTGGGTGGAGAGAGGATGTGAGAAACCTATCAATCCTACAATGGTATAAAACTCACTCAAAAAAAGAGATGGCCTACATCCTGAGTTTTCTAGAGCTGAAAGAAGTTATCAACCTCAATAAAGTTTTTATAATGAAATATCATTCTTTAATAGAAAATAAATATTTGAAGGATATTGTTAGTTCATCGAAATATATGGGCATAGAGCTTATAATTGTTGGCACAATTTATCTCTACTCAGAAGAAGGTTTCAAAAAAGTGGAATAAATAGTGATAGAAGAATTAGTAACTTTTCATACTCACAGAAAGTTGAAAAGTTGAATTATAAAGATGTCAAAATCATTCCAACAAAGAATCAATTTGAAGTTCTGGAAGAAGTTTGTGGAGGATGCGATCATTCTGGTCATCATGCCAAAATATGTATGACACTCCTAGAATAAGTTTCTTATGATAAGAATGAAAAGAAAGTTGAAAATAAGAAGTTTGATGAGAGAGATTTTGTTGTTGAGACAACATTAAAAGAAATTAAGAGGAACAAACCGTGGATTCTTGATAGTGGTTGTTCTTCACACATGACAGGTGATATAAAAATCTTGGAACATGTTGAATGTCATGATGGAGGAGTAGTTACTTTTGGAAATGACAGTTCCTTAAAAATACGAGAATTAGAACAGAATAGATTGAAGTAGAGAAACTGAATCTAAGAAAGTCTTGCTTGTTAATTGGCTAAAACCTAACTTACATATTGTACGTCAACTTTGTGATGATGGAAGAGAAGTTATCTTTATAAAGGATTCTTGTATCATCAAAAGTGTGAAAAATGGAAAAGTGATTACAAAATGAGAACGAACCATTGGGACTCTCTTTCAAATTGGAGAATCCAATAACTCTTGTTATTTGAGTACTAAAGATGAAAACAAGTTGTGGCACCGAAGACTTGGCCACCATGGGAAGAAGAACATGATTATGATTTCAAAAGTTAATGTTATTCATAAATTTACTGAACTGAAAATAAGAGATTAAGATGTTTTTATTACATTCCAGAAAATAAATATGACTAATAAAACTCATAAAAGAGTTGAGATTCAATCTAAAAAACCACTTGACCTTATTCATTCTGATCTGTGTGGGTCGATGAGACATCAGTAAACCAAAAGAGATTTATACTTTATCACTTTTATTGATTATTTCACTCTGATGAAAAACATCATGTTAATGAAGCTTAAGTCAGAGGCTATTGAAATGTTTAAATTCATCAAAAAATATGTTGAGAAAGAATTTGGGGTTTCCATAAAGAAGCTGAGAACAGAAAATGGAACCGAATTCACAAGCAATTATTTTGAAACCTGTTTAAGGAAGCATGGTATCAAACATCAGTATAGTGCTCCTTATACTCCACAACAAAATGGAGTAGCATAAAGGAAGAATAGAAACCTGGTGGAAATGGGAAGATGTATGTTATCAGAATATAAAATTTAAAAATTCTTTTGGAGAGAAGCTGTTAGTACTATTGTACATGTTCAAAATAAATTCTTGTTGAGACCGAAAACCAAGATGACTCCTTATAAGATGTGTTATAAAAAAAAACCTCTATTGAATTACTTCAAAGTTTTTGGAAGTCCATGCTTGCTCAAAATAAAAAATCCGGACTTAGGAAAGTTTGATGAGAAAGATGAAGAAGGAATATTTATGGGATATTTACCAAATGAAAGAAGTTACAAATGCTAGAACAAATGTTTACAGAAGTTGGTGGACTCATATGATGTGAAGGTAATTGAAAATCCAAGTTCCTTCATAAAATCTGTTAAGAATACTATGGAAGATAAATCAGATAATCCCCACAAAAGTGAAAGTGATTTAGATGAGTCACATGGGGAATAAAGTGATGTTGTGAAAGGAAATGTAATATTTCCTACTTTATGAAAACATATTGAATCTGAAAATATTATTGGGAATCATAAGGCTCCAGTTCAAACAAGAAGGAAGTTGAGATTAGAAAATCAGACTTCACTTGTCTCAAAAGTTGAACCAGAATTAGTTTCAGAAGCTATTAAACATAAAGAATGGGTGTATGCTATGAATGAAGATCTGGGTCAGATTGAGAAGAATGAAACATGGGAACTTTTTCCAAGACCATCAAATAAAAATGTTATCGAAACAAAGTGGGTTTACAGAAATAAAATAAATGAGCATGAATAAGTTACAAGAAACAAAGCAAGGCTTGTGTGTGAAGGATATGCACAAGTGGAAGGTGTGGATTTTGATGAAACCATTTCCCCTAGTGCAAGGTTGGAAACTATTTGAATGATTCTTGTAGTGGCTACTAATCAGAATTACAAGGTTTATCAGATGGATGTAAAGTCAGCTTTTTAAAATGGTGAAATTGAGGAAGAAGATTATATTGAACAACCTTGTGGTTTTTTACTTGATGATGATGAAAACAAAGTTTGAAAATTGAAGAAATCCTTCTATGGTCTGAAACAAAATCCACGAGCATGGTATTCGAAGCTTGAAAATTCATTGATAAAGATGAAATTCTCTAAAGTAATGGTTGATAGAAACTTCTATATTAAAGATGTTTACTCTGGAACATTAATTGTAATTGTTTATGTGCATGATATAATTTTTTCTGGAGATGAAGAAAATTTTTGTGAATATTTTTCTGAAGAGATGAAGAATTTTTTTGAAATGAAAATTTTGGATGAATTAACTTTCTTCCTTGGATTATAAGTTCAACAACAAGAAAATCACATTTTCTTATCCCAATAAAATTATGAAAAGGAATTGTTAAAGATGTTTGGGATGGAAGAATAAAATGAAGTTCCAACTCCTATCTTTGTGAGCACAAATTTAAGAAAAGTTGAATCAGGGAAATGTGTGAATCATAAAGAATTTAGAAAGCTGATAGGAAGCCATCTTTATCTTACAGCTTCAAGGCCTGATATTATTTATGATGTGACTCTATGTTCCTGGTATCTATGCAATCCAAAATAATCACACATGTTGGCTGCTAAGATGATTATGAGATATGTTAAAGGAACAAATTCACAGGGGTCGTTATATAAGAGAAAAAAATAGATGAAGTTTCATTGTTATACAGATGCTGATTGGGATGGTGATTGTAATGATATAAAATAAACTTCAGGAGGAACATTTTTCTTAGGGGAATGTTGTGTGAGTTGGAACAGTAAGAAACAAAGTTCAGTAGCGTTAATCATAGCTGAATCCGAATATGTTCCAACTATGTAGGCTTGCACTAAAATGATGTGGATGAAGTTTCAGCTGGAAGATTTGAATATTCAAGTTTCAAAACCGTTGAAGATACTCTATGATAATCAAAGTTCAATTGATATTTCTAAGAATATTTTTCAACATTAAAGATCAAAATAAATTGATATAAAATATCTCTTTTTAAAAGAGAAAGCTGTTGTTGGATATTTCATGATGGAATATATTTTAACAAAGTATCATATTACTGATATTTTTACAAAAGAAATGTCTGAGGAAAGGTTTTTTGAATTGAGGCTGCAACTCCATGTTCAACCTCCTCTTGTAACTTCCTAAAACTCATAAGGAAGTTCCCCCCACCATACTTTGGATTATGTTGACAAAGGGGGAGAGTAAGTAACAATGTTTACTTGGATTTATTTTATGAATCTGAAGTTGTGGTTATCTTATAATTGGGGAGAGAGAAATAAAAATAAGTGAGGAAAATAAAAGTGAGAAAGAGAAATATAAAACTTGAGGGGTAGTTTTAGTAAGGTAATATTTATCCTTACACGACTGAAAAATTTTCTTATCACCAAGGGATGGAAATCCTTCAAAAACAATTCTTTATCCAGTACTATGGTATTAGTAAACTCTCTTTTTTTGTGAAAGGCTATGTTTTGGTAAAGTTCAAGAACATGAGATGTTAATAATTTTTAGAGGTGAAAATTTGTTAACAAGGGTTGCCAACAAATCCAAAGGGGGGTATTGAAGAGACTTTGTGGTGTTTTGTTTTGAATTTTTTTTTACTTTTTGACAACTAAACATTTTGTTGTAGAATGTTTTTTGAGTCACAGAAAGTTGAAGTTTCTGGTTGCTAAATATTTTCATAAAGAGGATGTTGTTGAAGAATAAGAAGTCAGAAGTTTGGAAAGTGTCTCAAACTATATTAACCAAATCAGACAATGATTTTTTTATCTTAAAGTCCTCACAAATCATGAAAATTTTCATGATTAAAGCTGTTGATGAAATGGTGGAGAGGATTGAAATTTTTTTCTAAGAAATATTTTGAGAAAATTCGGAACCTATTTTCTAAACCTGAAAACTAGAGCCTGTTTTCAGAACCTGATTCCTAAGAAAACTTTATCATAATTTCTGAACCTCAAAACTAGAACCTGATTTCTGAGAAAACCATAACCCAATTTCTGAACCTGAAAACTAGAACCTATTTTTGGAACCTAATTCCTGAGAAAACCAGAACCTGATTTCTGAACCTAAAACCAGAACCTGTTTTCGGAACCTGATTCCTGAGAAAACCAGAATATGATTTCTGAACCTAAAAACTAGAACCTATTTTCAGAAAATGATTCCTAAGAAAACCAGAACCTTATTTCTATGTAATTTGGAACCTAATTTCTGAACAATTCAAAACATGATTTCTGAGTAATTCAAACCCTGATTTCTGAACAGTTCGGAACATGATTTCAGCATAATTCAAAACCTACTTTCTGCACAATTTGGAACCTAATTTCTGAGTAATTCAGAACCATATTTCTAAACAATTAAGAACCTTATTTCTACATATTTTGGAACTGTATTTCTTCGCAATTTGGAACCTAATTTCTGAGTAATTCAAAACCTAATTTTTGAACAATTCAGAACATGATTTTTGTATAATTCAGAACCTAATTTCTTTACAATTCAGAACCTGTTTTCTGAGCATCTTTCTGAGAAAATCAAAACCATGATCCATCTTTATCATTCTGAGAAATATATGAAGAGTTAAAAAATGAAAACCTGAATTTCAAGACTGAGTAAATCTCAGATAAATTTAAGAAGATTTGAATAAGTCAATGATTGGATATTAAATGAAAGGTATTTGTGGAGTTTTTTAGATTTGAGGTAGCGGGAAATATTTTCAAGATTCCCACCTTTATTTTCTGATTTTCCTATAAATATGTTCTCAGATCATTGGATCATAAAAAACTTTTACACATGTAGAAAAGGCGGAGTGCTGGAGAATTGGAAGTGAAAATTTCCTACCATCTTGAAGAAGTTTTCTTGAGTGTTTGAGAAGAAGAGAATTAGAATCATCTTACCTTTATAAGAATATTGGAATTATCTTGAAGAAGTTTTCTTGAGTTTTTAGTAGTAGGAAATCGGAACCATCATTACCATGTTGAAAAGACCGGTTTTTAAAATTCAGATTCAAGAAAGCCAGACTGAAGATTCAGAGTGATCATTTGTGCAGCATCTTCAACAAAGTTCTTATTCTTGTGTTTGGATCATTTTTTCTTTATGAAAACATTGTAAACTGACAAGAGGTAGTATAATATTTTCTATTGTGATATAGAAGGTGTCTAATGGGTGTTGGAACAATTTTTATTAGCTTCTATATTATAGTGGATTTCCATAGACCCATGGGAGTGGCTTTGGAAAGGATGTAGGTTCTCTTATTGAGGCTGAACCTTGTATATATTTTTTGCCTTTCTTGCTTTATCTTTCTTGCATGCTTGAGTTTCTTGCTAATGTTTGATAAGGAAACAAATATCACTATGTTTCAAGGATTATTCTTTTTAATGTTTTCAAACATATAAAATGTTAAACAAGTAATTCAACCCCCCCCCCCCCCCCACACACACACACACACACACTTCTCAGTTGTTATTTGTTCCATGGAACATCAATTATTTTTAAAAAACACATGTTTTTATGAATATGGAATCAATGCAGTAAATGTATTATTATTTGAAAATATAAATTTACCATAGAGAAAGTGAAAATACCATATAAAATAAATAAATTTAAGAATATAAGAAAATTATAATTTTATTTTCATGGGATAAAATTTTTCACCCATTGAAAGGTAAATTGAGTTAATGACACCCTCCTGACTTAATAAATTTATAAATAAAAGGAAAATGGAAAGGTAAAGCTTAAATTAATTTAAAATAATGTCTCAATATTTTACAAAAATACTTGGTTCACTTTTAATCTTATTTTCTTTCATGTAGATCTCTAGTTGTACATGTTGAACTCTAATTATGCTTCTTGAATCTTTGATATTCCTTTCTTGTTAGATCCTTTTGAGGGGTTATTAAATTTGTTTTTTTCCATGTTATTGAGTTCAAGATATGAATGAGGATTATATCTTGGGATTGGGAATGATCTTATAGCTAGAAAAGCTACATGAGTCACACCAGGTAACCAGTGACAGCCACCGGATAACCTATGGGAGGATGGGAATTGGGTGTTTCAACAGAAATCCCACCATCCAACCTATGGGATGCTAGTAGGGGAGTTCATATAATAACTCCACCAGCTATATGGTAGTGTTACTAGGAACCCATTTATTCTATAGGGTTCCCCTGTAACGATTGTGTGATCCGGCGGCTAGTCAATGACATTGATGGGGCTGAGAAAACAAAGGGAAGTATCATAACTCAATTTCATTTAATCCATATTTTAATTCTAAAATAGCTCCTTCAAATTCAATATGACCCTAAACACATTTCTAGGATCTTTGGATGGGATTTTGGTTCTTCCAACCATGATTCTTCATGGATCAAAGTACCAGTTGTATCATTCAATATCTTTTGATAAGTGTAATCTCAAATTGATTGTGAATTATACTTTCATATTATCTCTCTCTCGCTCCCTCTCTATTTGATAGTAGGGTATATTTATGTTGTTGATTCGTATAGATCATGACTTGATGTAGTGTGTTTCTAGGATCCTACCTTGACTGATCCTAGACTTTTGTCTCTATTTCAGTGTGGATCTCATGTTGGGTTATTGCTGATCTTGTGAATTGAGGTTGGTAGATTTGTTAGGAAATTTCTCTCAATTAAAATAGTTCATGCTTGTTGATTTTTAATTTTATTTCTAAATTATCCCAAAATCGTGATTTGAGACCTTGATAAAAAAAATTAAAATGGAATGGAGTTTGTGCGCATGTTAAAACCTCTCTAATAGTGTAATTTGAATATAAAGTTTTGATTTTTTGAAAATGATCTTGATTTTAATGATTAAATTGAAGCATGATTTTGATGATGAATTTTGATAATAAAAGGCATGATTTATTTTATCATTTGAAATGAACTTATTTTATTTGAAAGAAATGTTTTTTATAAAAACCATTTGATGATAGTTTTTGAAATGAAATGGCATGTTTTAGAACATGAACCTAGGGAAAATTTGAAATGATTGATTGAATGATTTGAGATTGAATGAAATGATTGATATTCCCTTGTATGATTGATTATCCTAAAGAACATGAGATCATGGTTAGTTTGAAAGATGATATACATGCTAGGTAAAATTGATTACTTAGAAATGGATTGATGATGACAATGATACAAAACTACTTTGAGGGTAGGGAGCTCATTCTTTGGGGTGTTCTACTATTCCCCCTTAGGCTTGTGTATCTAAGTAAGTGTGTATAGGCTAGGATCCATATTCCACTAAGATTGTGTGGAACCTCATAACTCAATCTAAATAAATCTTGAGGCTTATAACCATGGTGTTATGATTGAAGATGATTATCATATGCCAAATATTTATCAAATTTTTATAAATTCCAATTTTGACTGAAATGATTTTTCAATCCTATTTTGAAAAATATTCTTAGAAATTCCTAATTTTATTGAAATACACTTTTATACCATTTTTATACTAGCCATTGATTTTTTTTGAAAACCATGTTTATATTTGGATTATAAAAAATATTCTCATGTTATGTTCAATTTCAAATTTCACATATTTTGTTTATTTGATATGTAAATTATTATAAAATGTTTGGGGAGATCCTACTGGGATATTTTTCTCACACCCAACTTTTTCCTTTAGGCATTTATAGATTTTATTATTCCAGGTATAGAAAAAGGAAACGAATCACTTATAGGTAGTGGATGTTCTTTATTAGCAGAACCATGGGAGTTTGTGGTGATTAGTGTAGAATTTTATTTACTTATTATGTGGTAAATTTTAGTGATTTATTTGATGGATTTATGTGACATATTATTTTTGGGACTTATATCTATCAACTTTTAGTACTTTTCTACTAAGGAGTGTTTGGAATACCAACTATGTATTGATTCATATATATTGTTTGTCATTATGATTTATTCATGAGAAAAAAATAATTACCTCTTTATCATTTATATTTCCCATGCACCAGTCGTCTGCTTGTGCGGATCAATAGCACCCTTCGGGCCATGTCAAGACTGATTTTTGTACCATTTAAGTCGATTTTTTGGGTCAGTTCATGAAAAATTAGTGTCAAATGGAGTTTGTTTCCATTATAAGGTGTTGGTATGATGTTTGGGATGTATTGGTATATATGAGACGGGATTCTTGGGACATAAGGGTTCTGTTAAAAGTTATTTTCTATCCATATATCATCATAAAAATCATGAAGTTACCATGGGTTGTTGGAAAAGGTGGATTTGAAGAAATTTTTTAATACGATTATAGACTTTTCCCAAGATTTTATCTGATATTTTTGTTTCCCAATTGAATTATACTTGATAGAGTTGATGATCTTGAGTCTCATAACTGATGTTTCCTTGTATCTATTGTTTTTTTGTAGTACGGTTGACATTTTAATAGACTTTAGGAGGGATATACTGATGGATCACAAAAAGTGAACCCTCAAATACACCAGAACCTAGTGGAGGTTGTAGTGCATGTGGTCCAAGCTCTAGGCCCGGTGACTACACCTATTCATATTTTGGATCCATTGGTTGAATATATAAAGGGTGATTGTAGAGTTCATGTACTGTAGTTTCTTTTTCAGATACCACCATATTTCCAAGGAACCAATAATCCTAAAGCGGTACAGGATTGGTTAAAAAATATTAAGCAACTCTTCATTTTTTTAGAGATACCATATTCTGTTATGGTGAAATTATTTATATTCAAACATAATATACCTAGTAGGTGTTGGTGGTATTTTATAGTCATGAAGAAGAATAATGAAGTATTATAGTAAAAATAATTTAAATATATTTTTATATAGTAGGTATATCTAGAATCAATGGTTTTGGATGTGTTAATGGAACTTCTTAACCTTTATAATTGTGATTTAAAAATTACTTAGTATGCCACTAGATTTTATGAACTTGTTTAGTTCTCACTTGAGGTTTTATTGAATGAGAACATAAATTCCCAACGGTTTTAAATGGGTCTTGGATCTAATATTCAATATTATGTCTTAATATTGAGGATTACTACTTATTCTGATTTTTTGGATAGGGAATTGATGGATAAAATTGATCGAGCTAGTAATTCATGGTTTATGGGAGTTACTCCTACTCCTAGTGGTAGTTTTAGTGGTCCCTTTAAAGTGAATAGGAATTGAGATTGGTCTTATGGTGGAAATCATGGTGGTGGATCTCAGCAGTAGTCTTCTTCTAAATCATATGTAATGTATATCAAATGTCCGTTGAATTTTTTCAAATGTGGAAAGGTTGGATACAAGAAACATACTTTTATGGAGGAACCAATGATATATATATCTTGAAGTTATTAAGGACACTTTTATATTTTTTTTACCATGTTTTTACCACTCTGCATAGTGGTACAGGCTCAACATTACTAAGAGTATCTTTGTAGAAGTCAAATGCTTTAAGAAGGCATGGTTTCCATCCACATGCATCAGGAATGAAGCGCATTCACATAGTGGATGAGTCTCTAGAGGGAACCATTGTGGTTACTTTGATAGAGATAGGTACCATTATTGTTACTTCATATTTAGTGATATATTTATCTAATAATGGTGCCAATCATTCTTTCTTATCTAGTTACACTGTGGACTTATTGATTCTTCCTATAGAGCTCATTCCTTATGTAATGGAATTTGTTATTCATCTTGGGATGAAGTGAGAGTAGGGTATCAAATGCATCTCTTATGATTTTTCATTATAAGAAGTTGATATTACTTAGGAATTTTATGTTCTTGATATGAATCCACTAGATCTCATTCTCGGTATGAATTTCATCATTGTTTATAATTCCACTTTTGAAAATAATTCCTTTTAACATTGATTTTTTGTGATTTTTAATGTTGATTGATAGGTGATGTTGTAACATGGGACATTATAAATATGTTTATAATGTTGGTTAAAAAAACATACATTTTAAATAATTCTTATGGACTTTTTTACAAAATTTATTTAAAAAATGATGTTAAATGTGTTCTTCCATGTCGGTTCTCTAAAATAAATGATGTCGAAGAATGATTGTCACATCGGTTATTTGATAACCGGCATGAAATACTATATATAATTAATCTATCACATAGATTATTTAAATAACTAATGTGAAAGTTCAATAAGATCCATTTGTCACATCATTTATCGAATAACTGATGTGAAATATCAATATAAAAGCCTTCTTCCACATCAGTTTTATAAAAAAAAACTTCTGTGGAAGAAGGTCTTTAACATCAGTTATGTGATAACCGATATGAAAAACTAACTGTATTGATTTTTCAAATCATTTATCAAATAAATGATGTGACAAATCAATTTTTTTAAATAATGTTACATTCATCCACCTCCCTACCAAAAACAAGTATAATGTTTTTAGAAATATAGAAATCAAAAGAACCAGAAGAAAAATAGAAAAGGACTTACAATTTCAACTTTCAAGTTTACAATATATATTAAAAATAAACTATAATATATTCAAAATTATGGAATTATTTTCCAATTCATTTTTACAGTCTCACAAATAATGCTCACTATAAGTCTGAGGGTCATCAAAAAGCTGAAAATTGTAAATAAATCATTTAACTTATATTAATGATAAATAAAATAAATGAGATACCAAGGAAAATTTTATAAATAAATCTAACCATATTGAAGTTAATAACCATCCTAGTTGAAATTATTTAATACATAAATCTTAAAACATAGTATCCATGTTATTTTACACCTTTTTTATAAAATTTTTAGTTAAAATAATTTATCAATTCTAAATAAAATTTATAAGTAATATATCTAACATATATTAACTGTAAATGAAAATTCACACTTTTTATTACATATTTGGTATTGGCGCTCTTATTTTGTGTGATATATCTAAATAAATTCCATACTCTAATTTAAAATAATATGAATAAAATAAATTTAAGTTATTATAATATATAAAATATTAAAATACACAAACTTTCATGTTCAATACATTTATAAAATTTTCTCGCACTTCACCATGGATAGAGCATAGCTAGTAAAGTGTCTTCTCTCTTTGAAAAAAAACTCCCAATATCTAATGGAAAAAAATATATAATAAAATATAATTTTAGTTGTTATCATGTTAAGTGATATAAAACACTTTTTGAGAAATATTTTTCATACTCTTAAAGATAAGGAAACATCCAACACTGAATAATTGTGTTCTTCTGAAATCATTCAGTAATATAAAATGTTCTTTCTGTATCATTCATTGTCCTATCTACTGGTGAAATAAATTATGTATCCATAAATCCAAATACCTCTATATTTTCATGACGTGTAAAAATTTTATAAAGATAACTAATAAAAAAATATAAGTATAAATTTTTAATAAATTAAACAAATGTAAAAAAAAATTGTTCACTGACTTACAATTAAAAAATCGACATCATTTTGATGCCCAACTAATCTATAGATACAATTTAAATGATATAATTTTTTAAAATACCCACATTCATTAAATTACCACGAACAATAGCTTTAATTGGAATCTCAAATACATTCAATAACAAATTTTAATATCTTGACAATATGTCAAAACTAGTAGAAACTATATCTAAATTCATAAAACTTTGTATTTTTTGTTTTCTATACAATATTTCATTACTATTAAATTATTAAAATATAAAATAGATAAATATCTAAACATTAAAATGATAAAAAAAATATCAAAATTTAATCAAATATAAAATATACACATACCTCAATAGTAATATGTTGAACAAGTCTAGATGGCCAAGCTAAAATTGGTTGATACTTCGTCCAAATTTACTCACCTCATCTGTAAGACATGGTAATATTGAAAATATATCTATAATATCTTTTAAAGTGACCCTATGATGATATATCTATATATTTTTATGATTAATAGTGTATCCAAAATAAAATCTTACCCCATACGCAAAAATATGTAGGGGATCATCAATATATAACTCTCAATAACTAGGAAGTTATGGAGGAGGGGTTGCAGGAGTAGGATTAGAATGAGTTGGGTCTGCAGGTAGGGGTGTATGAGTAGGATAATTAGGATTGGGATCTAATGGAAGATGTGGTAGAGGATTAGAAGTCATATCAGTAGTTCAAAGTTGTCTTTTCATGTCTAAAAACGTCACTTACATTGAAGCTCTAATCATATCCTCCATTATCATGGGAATATCCTGAGCTTCATCTTCCAAATATTATATTTTTTATACACATCCTCCCTTAAAGAAGATTCATAACGGGGAAATTATTTTTTTATCAATATCCTTTCCAGGTATCCTCCTACAAGACCCAGGTGTTTGGGATTTCCCAATGTTGTGGATAAAATATCATACCTACCCTCAACTATAAAGATCCATTATGTCCTCTTCTCCTCAAGATAATCCTATATGGAATATTTGAAAAATGACTTAATGAATCACAATATATAAAAATTTATTTAACATAAATAGATAACTAAATTAAACATCTTACAATCCTCTTGGCTATAAACCTTGACTCTTCTGTAAGATATTGTCCTTTTTTTCTCATCTGATCTCTCTTCCATTTTCCATGTCTTTTCAGGTGGGTGTCAACCTCTTCTGATCCTTAAGACTCATCACTTAGTTTTTATAATTTTTCATCCATCATTTGATCTTCAAGTAATGTATACCATCCCTGAGATAAATTATGAGGATATATGTTTTCAGATTGGATCTCCTGATGAGATCTCCTCAATTGTTGTAAATTAAGAATAAATATATCATTAATATGATCATTAATATAAAAAAACTTCTAAAAGGTAACATTGTACTTACCAAAGATCCTTCTCCTATTCTTCTTTCAACAAATTACTTCCATGTATATTTATCTATAAATGGATATATATGACATGGATTTTCATGTTGTTTATCCCCAAAAATGAATTCTAATGTGAGGGTTGATTTAAAATCTCTCCATATCCAAGAATCCAATGAAAAACATTTATTTTTGACTCCTCAAATGTTAGAAATACCCTATGTCATCTGATAATAAGGATGAAAACATATATTAATATAAAAATTTCAATATAAATAAAATAATAACAAATGAGCTTACAAAAGTAGTCCTTCAAAAGTGAGATATGGTCACTTTTTCAACACTTATCCAATTATCTATCAAAATACTAACTATAATTTTAGCCTGGACTAATATAGAAGTCTTGATTTTTTTTCATTTGGACCTATTGTAATATCATTATTATCAAAATAAATTGATATCCTCTGGTCCTTACTAAGAGAAATAGATATTTTTGGTAAACATGTAATGCCTCATTTAACCACCCTCTAACTCTTTTTTCCCCTGTAGAAGTTTATGTCTCCTGTAAAGAAGGATGAGGAGACTCCTTAACAGGAGAATGGGTGTGTTCCTCCCCAAAGGTATGAGCATGATCATCTCCCGAAGTATGCAGTGGACCAAATGATTGATCTTTCATTATCCTAAAAATCATGGAAACAAACAATTAGTAAAAAAACTACAAATACAAATATTACAGACAAATATAAATAAAAAATGAATAATTACCAAACAAAAATTTAAAAAAACTAAACTTAACACATTTTTATTCATATTTTTTTAGTTTGCTAAAATTATAACAATACTAATGAGAGATGAAATGACATAAACAAATTAAATAAAATCCAAACATGGTGTGTTAAAATTTAAAAAATTCAAACCTGATAAATCATTTTTTATGCCAAAAAGAATTTTTTTAATATAATATTACACAATATATTTTGTTTTAATTTTTTCATATTATATTTGAAATAATTATTTTTTAAAAAATTAAATTAATAGATAAGTTACATAACTATAAATATGGTAAACTAAACTAAACATAACTAATATAAAAAAAACTTAACTTATTAGTTATAATATGTGTTTTAATAAAGAAAATAAAATTAAAATATATAACATTTGATGAAATTTTAAAAAGTAAACTAGAACAAATCATATGTTACCTGTAATTTTAATAATGTACTAAAGTGTTTTTTGTTTCAAATTCCTTCATCATGATCATTCTGTATGGCACAAACCATTTCTTCAATGTGCTCATATATATTATCTATTAATCTTTCTATAGATGTAGGGATCTCACATAAATCAGCATCTTAGTCAAGTTTATCATCACAAAAATACTGTTTTTTTTCTTATAAAACAATATGACATTGCATATAAGATTGATTAAGAATATAGAAAATTAATTTTTCATGTGTCTCCATGATAAAAGGATCATATTTGTATTCAAATTTATTCAAATTAACTAGTTTAATTCCAAATTCATCATGTATGACACTATTTTTACGAATAAACCATTTTAATTTTAACATTGGAACATGAAATTTAATGTAATAAACCTCCAATATTTCTTTAAATACTCCATAATATTCACTAGATGAAGAGATTGAGTTTCTTTATTTGGCACTAAAAAATGTATTTCTACTATTAACACCAATACACTACCATTCTAAACTGCACATTAATTATCTTGGTCTTTTGTGTGAGATATATAGCCATCAATATCATACTCAGACCTTGTTATCAAATTTAAACTAGGACCACCCACTAACCATCTCAATTTTCAGATGCATTTGATATACTAAGCATGATATCTTTAAACCATGGAAAAAGTTTTTTTCTTCTCATTCAAAATATACATATCTTTCTTCTTTGGATAACATTATTTCAACACATTAATATGAAATGTTATATATATTTGAGCATCATATATGTTATTAAAGATGTATAAATTCACCTTATTTATCTCTTCACATGTCGAATATTTTACTTTCAATCCAAGGATCCCCTTTCCCCCATAATTGAATCGTTCATATAATTATTTAGGAAAAATGATGTGCTCCACTACATACAAGTATCTTATACAAAATTATGAAACCTCTTTAAAAATATACTTCTCAAAAAATGAGGCTTTAGGTCAATTTGGATTCTTAACATACCCCATTAATATCTTTTTATATATTTCAAAGGGATATATCCAATGTAGATATACAGGTCTTCAAAGCTTTCTTTATCACACCAAATGAACCATTAATGCACCATGATATCAAAAAAGGATGGAGGAAAATACATTTTCAATTGAAAAAGTATATAATCCACTTAGTTCTCTAGATTTTTCAAAGTTTTCAGATCAATCGCCTTATTATAAATTGAATTGAAAAAATAACACATGTTCATGATAGTTATTATTTCATAGATGGTGAATATTCCATGAAATAAAACCGGTAGGAGTTGTTACATAATGATGTGAAAATCATGAGATTTCAAACCTATCATCCTCAAATCATTTTAAGACAAAAAAATTACATTTTAAGAATAACCATATGGAACATTGATACCACAAATAAACTGAAAAAATATAATTTTCTCCCTCTTAGATAATTTATAACAAGCTTAGGGTAGGAATGTTCATCTTCCATTGGGAGTGGGGCTAGCTCCAAACATATTCCCATTGAGAGTAAGTCCAATATTAAATTCAACCCATATATAGTATATTCTTTAATATCTAACAATTTTCTAATCAATTTGTCATAAATATTATTATCCATATGCATGACATCAATTTTATATTTTACCTCATGATATCTCCAATATGGTAGTTCAAAAAATATTGAATGTTTCTTTAAAATATTTATATCATTACCATATTTATGTATCTTTTCAAATGTCACATCAATGTTTTTCACCCACTCAAAATATTTATTGGTGAAAAAAGTTTTTGCCGCACTAAAAAATTCATGTGATCCATGGAATGCATTTTTTAATCTTCGATAAGAGTGATCCATAGACAAAAACATTATATGACCCATGTATACTGTTTCTCTCCCATGGTGTAGTTGATAATATTAAGTGTGTTGTTCCAAAATTGAACAATTTTTATGCCCCTTAACACTGAATCCAGAAATATTTCCATATGATAGGAAGTAATTTATAGTGAACAATATCATTGTATGTAGTTGAAAATATTTTATTTTAAAATAATCATACACGCTAATACCTTACTCCCATAAAAGATTCAAATAATCAATTAATGGTGATAAAAAATATCAATATCATTTCTAGGATGTTTTGGACCATAGATCATTAAGCACAACATGACATATTTTCACTTCATACAAAATTCATGATATAAGTTGTAAATTACTAATAATATAGGAAATGAACAATATGTGCTATTAAGGTTTTTATATGGATTCATTCCATCCATGTATAATCCTAGTCTGAAATTTTGTAACTTCATTTATAAATATAGGAAATTGGGGTTAAATTTTGTTCCACTATAGAAAATTAGCTGGATGCCATAATTTTCCATCATATATCTGCTCATTTGTATTCCATCTTAACCTTTTTCCATTATGTGAATTTAAAAATAAACGTTTCAAATGATAAATTATAATAATATTCCCAAATTCCTTGGAAGGGGTCTCTGAAACTGCTAAATCATCCTATGATTTATCATTCAACTTATACCATGACATCTCAAATTTAGGACTCTCTAACATAAATTCATATTCCTTCCTATATATCACATAGTCATTCAGGTGGACATGTATTTTATTTTACCCCAATACCATGTGGAATAATATTTTCTTCACTTTATAATGTTAATCATGTCTTTAGGAAAAATGTTTTTCAATAATTGTAGCAGTTCTATAAAACTCTTGTCACTCCGTCCATGTTTTCCCTTCAGGTTAATAAATCATAACACCATCAATAAAACCATAAATTCTATACAACCCAGATAAAATTGTTTTTCAGAATCATCATATAGATGCTCAATTTTTAGTTCTTTCTCAATTTCCACAACTTCAATATTAGTAATCATTTCATCAAGTTGATTAGATTTATCATCTTATAAATCATGATCATCAATAGATCCAAAATTATACTCAATTTCACTATGCCAAATCCAAGGGCTATAACTCGGATTAAAACTATGAAAAATTAGATGATCTTTGATCTCTCTACTTTTTAGTTTCTTCAAATTTAATAATTTCAGGAATAGATATAAAAACACGCCGTTGTTTGAAACATATTATTTAGAAAATTAGAAAAATCATCAAATTATTCCTCATATTCATCACCTATTTGAGATTCCATAATCCAAATTTGAATCATTATTATCTATAAACACTATAAAAAATAAATATCAAAAACAAACATCTTTTCAAAAGAATATAGTAGTGATAAAAGTGATTTAGAGGGGGAAATGGTATATTATTCCAATGATAATCAAGATTTTAAAGTAATAGAAGATAAAATTTTCTAACCACATTAAATATAATAAGGTGTTAAATACCGTAATAAATTTCCAATAATTTTAAGGGATATAATAAATTAAACTGTCAAATTATGATTAAAGTTACATATCTGTAGAACATAAATGAGAAAATAATCATAATCCTAACATATCATATTGAACACAAGATAAATAAATTGAATTAAATTTATTTTACAAAAAATTGATCATAATACATACTAAAAAATAAGTTGGTTGGTATCATTAGAGTATATATCAAGTGTAGAATAAGAAACATTAAATGGATTTTATGTTGATGAAAATTACATTATAACAGCATTATAAAATTACATTCAAAAATAAGAATATATTATATTTAAATTTCTTATTAACCTTTATTAAAAATTGATTAACTTATGAAATATTGATATTAGAAATGACATCAAATAATATAAAAAATAAAGGATGGAAACATTATAATGAAAATAGAAAATTTTGATGAGAAAAATCATTCATACAAAAGGAATTACAAAATATATTCCTTTAAAAAATATATAAAGTAAAAAAAATGAATATACCCTTATGAAATTATAAAAATATATACAATGATATACAAATTATAGTATATAGAATATATACATGGAGGAGAATAATTCTCATTTTAAATAAATGATATTAACAAGCAGAAACATACCTGAAACAATTGGTGTGTGACCACATCATACATAGTACATGGTCACCAATTAACCCCTAACAATCTATCATAAAAACATGGTATATCAAGAAGAAACATAAAATAGGTAAATGAGGAAATAAGAAATCATAATAATTTTTTAAAAAGTGTATAAAATAAATAATGAAGGTCTTATCATATTGTTAATTTCTAGAAACTATTTGAATTGTTGTAAAACTAAACATACTTGCACTGAGATTTTCTAAAAATCAAACGGTAAAGATTATATCCTCTCATTCAAACCATATTGGAGGGAAAAAATATATTACTTGAATATTCAATAATGAGGGAAATGTTTCCTTTGAAATAGGCTACATCCTTTCAAAATAGGGAACATATAACTATAGATATGGATATTTATATATATCATGAACCATTGGAATATTTGTCACACTCTCCCTTTCTAAACTGATGAAACTACAAACAGTTTATACTAATAGTATTTTCCTTCCACTTTATTTGAATATTAAGAAACAAATATACATATATAAATATATAAATGATCAAAATACTAGAATGACATATTCTATAAAATAATTTTAAAGTAATCCAAACTAGGAAAAATATATTGAATGGGAAAAACTGATTCATAATAGAAATAAAACAAGGGAGAACTAATTCAAACTTTCTAAAAGATATTCAGACCTTCAGGCGAGCTTGTTAGATATGAGTAGATCTATAATTGAACATTCAATGATAAGGCCGAAAAAAACTCAAGGGTTTATAATGATGGTAATGCAAAAATGCAGTCCACCGGATAGAACAAACTATTGTTATGGATTACATTCCAAAGAATAATGAAAATAGATAAACAGTAATGTTTGAGGAGTACTTCATAGATGATCAGATTTATCTTGGATGAATAAGATGAGGCCAATGAAACTAGAGGGTGCATTAAGATAATAATTCAATATTGTACCATCAGATTGAAAAAATGAGATAGTTAGGGCTTGGGTGAGAGAGAAACGAGGCTTGCGTCATGATAATGGAACATGATGAAATGAATCCACTGAAAATTCATAAAATTTTAAAAGAAATATAATATCATTTTTTATATAACCAATGTGGAAAATGGTTTTTCATGTCAGTTATATGATAGAACCAATGTAAAAAATCAATTTTACACATTCGTTATGATATAACCGACTTGAAAAAGTTCCAAAGATGGATTTTTCACATTTGTTGCATAATAAACAACTTGAAAAAACAATTTTCATAGATTTTAAAGTTGTTTATAAATAACTGATATTAAAAGGGATATGTTATATATAGTTTTTATAATAGTGTTCCCAGATTTACTGTTATATTTAGTGGGTATCTTTTACTTCCCTCAATGGGGGTATGCCATGTTTTTTGGGGAAAATGGGACCCAAGAGGAATTCATGTCATAACTCCTCATCCAAATTTGGTTAAGATGATATCTTTAAGTGATTTTTAACAGATGTAGTAATATTCAAGTGGTGAGGTCCATCCAGTGGCTGTAGATTTTTGTATATCTTTTCATCATAATTTTCTTATCTTCCACCAGTTATGGATTTGGAGTTTTCTATCGACTCTGTATTATATACCCAAACTATTTATATTCCTTCCTACTATATGGAACCAATTAAAATTGAGTATTTAAACACTCTTTTTGCTGAATTGATTTAGAAAGGATTCATTCGATCTAGTGTTTCACCTTGGGAAACTCTAGTTTTTTTTATAAGAAATTCCATGGAACCCTTCACTTATTTGTTGATTCTTGAAAACTAAATTAATACATGGTCAAGAAAAATTATTTTTTCCTACATTGATGATTTTTTCCCATATGAAAGGGGAAAAGTTGTTTTCAAATATTTATCTTTAGTTTTGTTGTCACCATTATAGGATCAAGCATTCTGATATTCATAAGACCCCTTTCTAGTGTAGGTATAGCCACATTGAATACCTTGTTATGTCATTTGGTATGGAAAATGATTTTTTATGTGTTTATTGAATTGATTAAAATTATTATCCATTAGTTTCGATAATCTTTTATAGTGGTGTTTTTGGATGATATCTTTGTTTGCTCTAAATTTGAGGAGAATCATGTGCATCACTTGAGAAAATCTCTTAACATATTGAGAAATAACTAAATTTTTGACATGATTTATAAATAAAATTTATTGATTTGAGAGGTAATTTAATTTAGACATGTGGTTTCTAAACACAGTTTTTCAGTTGATCCTAATAAGTTAAAAGTTGTTATGACATGGGAGTAACTGTGGAATGTCTTTGATATTTTCAACTTCTTGGGATCGGGACTGTATTATCTATTCGTTGTGAAATATTTCTCAATTATTGCTTATTTTTTTACCACTCCCACTAAAAAGGGAGTAAATTTCATATGGGATTTGAAATTTCGTGCTTCCTTGGATGATTTTAAGTGTTGTTTTTCTTTTTCCCCAATGTTAACTCTTTCAGAGGATGGGAAGTGCTATTTGGTCCTCTATGATACATCAGGTATAGGTTTGAGCTACATTCTTATATGGGGTGCTCATACTTTGGAATATGGTTCTCATTAGCTTTTTCCTCATGAAATGAACTATCCAACACGGTATCATGAACTCATAGTTGTGGTGAATTCTATTAGTATTTGATAGCATTACCTTTTTAATGAATGGTTTACCATTTATTCTAATCACAAAATATTGAGTTATATATTCTCAAAAAAACATTTGAATCATCGTCATAGGTGATGTGATGATTATCTACAATCTTTTTAATTTTACATTACTTATATCCCTAGTAATGGAAATTATTTTATTAATTCTTTGAGTAGGAAACTTATATATTTGACTGTGAAAGAATCATCAAAAGAGTGGAAATTGATAGATCACTTTGCTCGCATGCATTTAGGAGTTTTAGAGGATGACACCTTGGATATTATAGTGATTTTTAAGTTGAAATACTCTCTTATTAATATTATTCTCCATGATTAGTAGCTTGATGGTGATTTTTAGGCATTAGGGATTATTTATATGGTGGGGATACCATCGGTGAATGGTCTCTATCTTCTGAGGATATCATTTACTTCAATAACTGGTGTATTTTTCTATTAACTATGTTGAAGGTTGTGATAGGTAATTTTCATCATTATAAGTGGTAATTACCCCTAGTAACAATGTAGATGTACCATTATATGAGGCATTGAATCTGGTTTCTAGGTATAAATAGGATATTTCTGATTCTTTTTCCCTATTTGTTTGTAGATTAAGGCTAAGAATTAGTATCAATCTGTCTTTATTTTTCTCATTATCGTGATGAATTGGAAGTGGTATGATATATTTATAGACTTTTTGGTTGGTTGTCGCATACCACTCATGTAAATAATATTATATGGGTGGTGACTGATTGATTGACCAACTCAACTCACTTTATTCCCATTCATTATAAGTCCGAAGTTTCAGACATAGTAAATACGTATATGCAGGAGATAATCATATTATATAGTTTTCCCTATGTAATTTTTTATAGGGATCCCTATTCCACTTATTGATTATGGAAATTCCTCTAGGAGTATTTGCAATCCCAGGTAAATTTGGACATAGTGCTTCATTCTTGGATAGATGGTTGCATGAAATGGGCTATATAGATTTTGTAAGACATTCTTCAGAATTATGTCCTTCACTGAATAGGAGATTAGTATTTTCATTGTGGGCTATTTTAGATTTACTACAATAGTAGCTACCATTATTCCATTAAGATGGAACCATTTGATGACATGTGTGTTTGACCTTCTAAATATCCACTCTATTGGTCATATATTGGTCAATATCTCTATGTGGGACCTTGATTGGTCTAAGAGATTATGGAAAAGATTTAGTTTATTAAATAGATAATGGTAACAACACATAGTTGGTATAAGTATTATATTGATCATCGTCAATTCCCTTTGTAGTTCTCCATCGGTGACCATGTGTTTTTGAGAGTCTCACCCTATTTGGTCATCAATGGCTTAGTAAATAGTGGAAGTTGTCACCTAGATATATGGGATCATTTGAGATCTTTGGGATAATTAGGAAGGTGGTTTACTTGTTATCTTTTTTACCACATATGATATTGATCCATAACATTATTTATGTATCAAAACTCTATAACTATCTTTTAGACTCATCTCAAGTCTTTATTTGGTAGGATCTTGATGTCGAACCAAATATTTCTATGATAAATATGTTGGTTTGGATTGTAAATTATCATACAAATATTCGTCATGGAAATTCCATACCTCTAGTTAAGGTGATATGACAACATTTTTAGGATTCTCATGAGATGTGGGAGCATGACAATTTGATAAGAGAGCAGTGGAATCAACTATTTTTTATGGACCAATCTTCTTGATAGGATTTTTGGGGGAAGAAAGAATTTATGCGGAGGTAATTTAACATCCATACACTATCTATCAGGTATGAACCTTTGTTCATATTCACTCTTCTTATTTTTTTTCATATTAATATATGGTTGTTCCTATAGATCATTGGTTATAATTGTTTAATTTTTGTTGTTACTTTCTTGTTAGAGACTTTTTGGGGGTCGAGAAAGTTATTTTGGTTCATATTCAAGGGGTCAGGAGAAGGATGAGGTGTTTATATTGGATGTGGTCAGAGTATTAAAGATGGAAAAGCTGCATTTGGACCACCTTCTCTCCAATGAGGGCCACCATCTAGTCGATGGGAGGCTAGAAGTTGGGTGTTCATATTTGAACCCCACTTGATATATGGTGTTCCACTAGTATGATATAGTTCCTACAAAAACTCCACTATCCAGCTAGTGTTGTTCCTATGAACCTAGATATTATTCCTAGAACCACCATCTAATAGTTGGGAGCTAGTGTCAATCCGATGACACCGATAGGGTTAAGAAAATGAAGGGCAATATCGTAATTCTATTTCATTCAATCAAAATTTTAATTCTAAAACACCTACCTTGAATTTCATTTGACCCTAAACGCCTTAGAGGCTCTCTAAAGTTGGTTTTGGATCTTCCATCCTTTTTCTAAAAGGATTTATGTACCATTAATTATGATAAATATTTTCTAGTAAGTGCAATATCAAATTTATTGTGAATTCTCTTTGCCTAATTTCTCTCTCTCTCTCTCTTTAAGAGTAGTGGATCCCCATGTAATTGATGGATCAAGATCTTGACTTTATTTATTGTGTTTATAGTATACTCTATTGATCAATCCTATCATTTCACCTCTCTTTAGATTTGGATCCCATGTTGGGTGATTATTGATCTTATGAACTGATTTAGGTAGTTTTCTAAAGAAATTTATCTCAATTGAAACCTTTAATGCTTTTTTTATTTTTAATTGGATTTCAAAAAAATTCCTAAATCATGATTTGAGTCCTTTATAAATAATTTGAAAATGGTATGGTTTGTGTGTATGCATTGAATACTCTTTAACAATGGATTTTGAAAATAAATTTTCCATTTCCAAAAAAATGGTCTTGATTGAAAAGAATTATTCAAAGCATGATTTTGATGATTAATTTTGAGAAGAAAATTGATGAAATGTTTTATGATTTTAAATGAACTGATTTGATTTGAATGGCATGAATTTTGATAAAAACCATTTGATATTGGTTTTTTAAATGAAATAGCATGATTTAGAACATAAAATCAGGGATGATTTCAAATGATTGATTGAATGATTTTAGATTTAATGAAACAATTAATATCCCATTTTATGATTTATTACCTTGAATCACATGAGATCCTAGTTTGTTAGGAGGTGGATATGCATTCTAGGTAAAATTGATTACATGGAAATGGATTGAATATGACAAAAATACCAAACTAATTTTAGTGCATGGGGTTCATTATTTTGGGTGTTCTCTTATGACCCCAAGGCATGTGGATCTAGGAATGTGTGTGTGAATCAATTGTTGTATTTCATAGAGATTGTGTAGAACCTCATAGCTTGATCTAACTAACTCCTGAGGCTTATAAACATGATTTTATGATTGAAAATTATTATCAAATTCTACATGTTTATGAAATTTTTATCCACGTCTATTTTAATAGAAACAAGTATTCATAATTCTTTTGAAAAAGATACATAAATATTCCAGATTTGATGAAATTCACTATTATAACTGTTTTATAATAGACATTTAAATGATTTCAAAACAATTTCAATATTTGGATTGTGAAAATATTCCAATGCCATGTTTTATTTAATATTAATCATATTATTTTATTTTATAAGCATAGGCTTATGAAATTATTGGTGACATCCAATTAGGATATTATTGCTTACACCTAACTTTTTTTTGGTAATTCATTGATTTTCTTATACTAGGTCTAGGGAATGAAAAAGAATCACTTAGAGGTGGTTGATTTTATTGATTATCAGGACCATGTGGTTGGTTGTGATCAATGGTGTGTGTGATACACTTATTGTGTGGTACTTTGTGGTGATGTATTTGATGGATTTATGTGATGGGCCATTTTTGGGATTCGTATCTTCCTATTTATTGTACTTTTATCTTGAGTAGTGGTTGGCATACTAATTGTTTACTTATTCATATATATTGTTTATTTTGATGATTTATTCTTATGGTAAAATAGTTCCCTCTTGATTATTTTCAGTACCCAGGCACTAGTCATCATCCCATGGGGATCAAGAACACACTTCAGGCCTTGTCCGAACTCATTCGGGTATCATTTTAAGTGTGTTATCTAGGTTTGTTCATGATAATGAAACTACAACTCCCAATAATAACAAACTATTTTAGATATATTATTTCAATATATTAATATTAAAATCATGTAAAAGTAAATTGGTGTATGATAATAAACATGTCTCGATGGATTGAAATTGAGACAAATAAACTCTTACATTATCTTTCATTTTATTTCATCACATTTTCACATCCAATGTAATAAATTTTTGTTTCTTAAAACATGAATCCAGAATTGTATTATAATCCTTTTTTAATTATATTTTAGTAATAATCATTTTAATTTATTTTAAACTATTTAATTTAAATTGATAATGGCTTGAAAGCATGTTTTACTTCAAATTATCCAATTTTGTTTCACTTTTTTGATTTTCATTATTTGTAATTTATCACTTTAAAAAAAATTATGATATATTAGAGTACATTTATATTACATAATATATACTAATTATCCATATATAAAGTGATAAGTAAACCTTTTACAACATCCTTGTAGGCAGATGAAGCCAACCATTATTGGGACATGTCAAAAGAGAGGGAGAGAGAGTATATCCTATAAATAGATTAAAATAGTTGTAACAGTGTCATAATTACATTGATATGGTATATAATTATATATTAATTTTTTTATAATGATATAAAGCGGTAAATTTAATGGGATAGTTGAAATGAGAAGAGGAAAAATAATGGAAATAGAATTATGGTTACCTATTCATTGAACATTTACTCTTTTAAATCCTTGAAGGATTGGGGTTTTATAATGCCAATGAATCCCTAAGGGTAATAAGAGACTTAGGATAAGTAAAATAGGTAGATATTATTCTTTGATATTTGAATGGAAATTTATTTTCCAATGGAAATTGAATGCGTATTTATATTTGAGGAGGGGTATTTTTAGGTTAAAATATTGATTATTTCATAATTCATGCCAAAGAATTTTGAATAGTGATGATTTACAATAATTTTTTTGATTTATAATAAAAAATTAGGGTTATTTTTAATTTAGATTAATCCAATAATGAATGGAAGCTTCAAACCACTCAATTAAATTAAAATAATCATAAATATTTATTTATTAGGATAAAATTTAATTTCTGTTCCAAAATGTCAAATATATGTTTCTAAATTCAACTTAAAATTTTAAAATTCATTATTTTACACCATAAATAAATTTTTTTCTCAGAAAAAGGTTTTATAAAAATTTAATTCCAGCATACATCATGTTGATGTTATAAAATTTTCAATATTTGTAAAAACAACATTTTTTACTATTCTCCAAAAATAAAATTCTTCAGAAAAATATCAAAATATAAATAAAATATATAATAGATGTAATGATTCCAAAAATAAAAATATTTTTATAAAAATAATTATATAATAGTGGTCATGTTGTGTGGTATTTTCAATGGAATTCAATGACCCCCTATAGCACTACCATGGTAATGAAGAATGGTGTTGTCGAGTTAAATTCCAATGTGGGATTTGCTCAGTTGGGATCATTATTCATTTTTTATGTGTGTGTGTGTGTTGAATTACATGATTTGAATTATATTTTATCATAATGTAATTTCAATCCCACTCTTGAAATTATATTGATACTCAATGTAACATTAATAAAGGGGAAAATGATGATTTGGTTTCCATAGTTGTGGTGCAAGCTACATTAACTGCTTAATGTAAGTTTTTCCTTCTATTACACATTGAATTAAAAATTTAATGTAATATTACCAAACACTCTACATTATGTTAACTACGTAACATAATTTTTATTGGATCACCATATATTATGTTATCATATAATGTAATTTTATGAAAGTAAAATCTAGTTTACATTTTGCAAAACTTATTCTTTCAAAACCCTTGAAAGAAACATGTTTTTTTGTAGAGAATAAGGATCTAATACCATAGATGGGTTTTGATATGATCAACATATGATAAATGAAAGTGGGAAAAACCCATATATTTCTAATTTATCCTTGAAAGAATTAATATACAAGAAAAATGAATAAAAATGTACATTTATAACTAATGGATTATCTTCCATCACGATGGATTTTTCTTGATGAATTTCATGAGAGAAACAAACACTGGATTCCTACCTTCAAAGGATTATACCAAATAAAGTTTCTATGATCATATCATGAATATTCTCATGCATTAAGAGGGGTTCTAGCACCTTTATTGTATATGATGAAAAAATATATGGGAAGAAGATATTTTAAGAAATAATTTCATGAAACCGATGATCACTATCGACTCTACCACACACACCAACATGTGGTATCTCATATTTTTTATAGGCCTCCACAATATATTTGATTGAATGAGTATGCATCAGTAGTATTTGGTGTCATCAAATGCCACCCATGAAGTACATATCGTTTATGTAACCATTTAACGAATTCAATGAACATATAAAAATAATTTAATATATTCATAATAGACTATTAATTGAAGTAAAATACATGAGATCATAGTGTAAAATGCATGCACTCATCCAGTATTATGTTAGGTGTAATGTGGTCTTAGGTTTCATCACATGAAATAAGACTATATTTGCACCAATGTAATCTCATGCTTGGGAATGAGGATATATTGTCACCAACATATGTGTAATCCATATGTATCATATATATATGTTTTTATTTCATAACAAATACATACCCCATAACACAAGTAATTTTCTAAACTCCATGAATGGTGGAGCATGAATCATAACATGGGGAGGGCCTAATATCCATTAATCATATGTATGAACAGGACTTAACACAAGGACACCTCCATGGGACTAATTAAACCCAATCTATGCTCTAAATACCATGTCTAAACCCTTTCTTCATCTATATGAATATTGGATGCTTAAAACACAACTACAAAACAGGCATTTAACATCACATAAAATGGCCTTTATCAGCGCTAGAGAAGCATTATCTACCAGAACAAGATTAAAATCCCTATTGTTTTAGCAGTACTAGAAAAGTGCTGATAAAAGAACCATTTATCAATGCTTCTAAAAGTGCTGAGTAATGGGTCCTTTATCAATTCTTGTAGAAGCGATGATAAAGGGGCATGTTGTTGTGTGTTGTAGCAACACACCACAACACCAAAAACACCATGAAATCAGGAAATTCAAGTACCAATATAGAATTTAAATAAAATAAAATTTACAACACAAATATAAGAAAAAACACTATATTATATATATTTCAAACATTGGTTTATACAATTAAATAAGTATAAATTATTACATACATTCAAAAACATCAGTGTTCCTTTATATTTTGATCCTAAAACCACAATTATATGAGAAAAAAATTCTTAAGTTAGTAATAATATAAAGAAATAAATTAACTGAAAGTTTTAGTTTTAAACTAAACTTTGAGTCATACCAAGAACACTATGTATCAGAATGTGTTGTCATTTATTCTTCCACCTCACACCATTTCTTATTCGCCTTCAAGAATTATCGCTATGAAAATTCAATAAATAATTATAAGATAATAGTGATATGTAAATAAATTAAGTAATATAAAATATAATTATTAGAAAAAAAATCTATGCCTGTTTTCTCAGTTTTGGCTTCGTGATGTGTGTTTTAAACTAAAATGGAACTTATATATTGAAAAGACGCACTTGGAGCCATATCAGTCAAACCATGCATAGTATTGAGGTGAGGCTGATTCGTATACATCTAAAATGACTCACGTATCATTTTATTAAAGTATCAAAACAATATGAAAGTGTTTTCCCGGTTTTGAGTGTGTTGTTTGTCTTTTTTACTAAAATTTCATTTTTAAAATGGAAACACGCACTTTGACTCATACCAGTTAAATAATGTAATGGTTTGACATGGTAATAATACCTATACATCAAAAATTAATTATGAATAATTTTCCTAAATTATCAAGATAATTCGAGCACATTTTCTCAGCTTTTAGTGAGTGACACTTTTTGAACTAAAATGTCTATTTTAAATTGATTGTGGACACATTGAGTCATACTGGGAAGATCGTGTATCGGATTGAGGTGAAGTTTACTCCTAAACATCAAAAATAAAATTTGAATCATTTTAATTAAATATAAAAACAATATTAATGTGTTTTCTTAGTATTGAGTCAGTTAGTAGTGCCTTTTTACTAAAATTGATGTTAATTTAAAATAATAAAGATGCACTTTGAGTCATATCAGTCACACCATGCATATGATTGAAGTTAGGTAGATTCCTACACATTAAAAAGGACTTATGGATCTTTTTACTAAAGTATCAAAACAATATTAAAGCAATTTCGTGGTTTAGAGTGGGATAGTTGTCATTTTTACAGAAATTGATGTCAATTTTAAATAAAATGGCGCACTTGGAGTCATATCGGTCACATCGTGTGTCTTATTGAGGTATAGATAATTCTTACATTCCCAAAATGACTTATTTATTATTTTCCTAAATTATAAAAACAATTATAATGTGTTTACTTAGTCTTGAGTGTGTCACTTTTTTTACTAAAATATCATTTAAAACTGGAAACACACACTTTGACTCATACCGATCACATCATGTATCGGTTTTATGTGAGAACAATTCCTAAATTTCACAAATACGTTATGACTAGATTTCTAAAATTATCAATAAAATCCAATCATATTTTCTTAGTTTTTAATTGGTGATTCTTTCTGAACTAAAATATCGATTTTAAAATGATAATAGACACATTGAGTCATATCGAGTGCATCATGTATCATATTGAGGTGAGGATGATTCCTACATATCAAAAATGACTTATGTATCATTTTAATATAGTATCAAAAAAAATAATGTGTTTTCTTGGTTTTGAGTAGGTCATTTGTCCTTTTTACTAAAATTTATGTCAATTTTAAATAAAATGATTAACTTGGAGTTATACCAATCATACTATGCATTGGATTGAGGTGAGGATGATTAATACACATCTAAAATGAATTTTGGATTGTATTACTAAATTATAGAAACAATCCAAATGAATTTAACTAGTTTTGAGTATGTCACTTGTTTTCTTCCTAAATATTCATTTTCAACTGAAAACACACACTTTGACTCATACTGATCACATCATATATCAGTTTAATGTGAGACTGATTTCTACACATAAAAAATTAGTTATTAATTGATTTACTAAATTATCAATAAAATACAATCATTTTTTTTGGTTTTCAATGAGTGACATTTTTTGACCTAAACTGTCAATTTTAAACTAATAACGGACATATAGAGTCATACCGGGAATATAGTGTATCATTTTGAGGTGAGGTTGATTCCTGTAGATAAAAAATGACTTCTAAAATGTTTTATTAAATTATTAAAACAATATAAATGTTATTTCTCAGTTTTGAGTAGGTCATTTGTCCTTTTCACTAAAATTGATGTTAATTTTAAATAAAAAGACTCACTTAGAGTCATATCAGTCACATCATTTATTGGATTGAGGTGAATCTAATTCTTACGCATCCTAAATTAATTATAGATCATTTTATTAAATTATCAAAATAATAAGAATATTTTTTCTCATATTTGAGTATGTCAATTTTCCTTTTTACTAAAATTAATATCAATTTTAAATAAAAAGAAGCACTTGGAGTCATACCAGTTACACCGTATGTCGGGCTGAGGTGAGGCTTATTTCTACACATCTCAAATGACTTATGTATTGTTTTCATAAAGTATAAAAATAATTTGAATGTGTTTTATTGGTTTTGATTACATCACTTATCTTTTTTACTTAAATGTCATTTCAAACTTGAAACACTCATTTTGACTCTTATAGATCACATCGTGTATCATTTTGATGTGAGACTAAATACTACATGTAAAAACTATTTTATGAATCGATTTACTAAATTATAAGAAAATTAAAAGTGTATTTTATCAGTTTTCAATGAGTGTAAGTTTTTTAAAATGTTGACTTTAAACTGATAACAGACACTTTGAGTCACACCGGTCACATCGTGTATCAGATTGAGGTGAAGCTGATACCTACACATCAAAAATTACTTATGGATCATTTTCTAAAAGTATAAAAACCATCAGAATATGTTTTCTTATTTTTTATTATTTCAGTTACCTTTTTACTAAAATTAATGTCGATTTTAAATAAAAAGAAGAAATTGGAGTCATACGGGTCACACCATGTTTCAGATTGAGGTGTAGATGATTCTTACACATCCCAAAGTCTCAAAATAATCCTAAATTATAATTTTTACATGATTTAAATTTGATTTATCTATTGAACTGCCAACACTACATATTGAATTGACGTTCTTAGTCAAAAAACATTTCTCATTGTTGAAATCTAGAAGAGTATAGGAAGATTGCGTGCCCATTATATCATGATAAGTCACCACAATGGGAACATGAGCTTCCTCACTCTTCTAGATTTCAATAACAAGAAATTTTTTTAAGCTAAAAACATTGAGTTAATATGCAGTGTTTGTATTATGAAAATGAAAGGAAATGAAAATGGATATTTTGGTAACATTAGAGAAAAGACACATTTTATCTCTTTCATGGATTTTTGTAGATAGTTGAAAGAAAAATATGACATCCCAAAAGATCTATCAAAAAAAAGTATTATATAAAAATTACTATGAAATTAACTTACAAATAGTAGATAAAATGATGATAAAATTAATTAAATAAGTTGTAGTAATTAAACTTTTCATGATATTTGTATGTATTCTTGACTCATTTCTTTGTTGTTATTATCTCAGTTGCAAGCTCGAAGTCCAATATCTCATGATCATGAATAGCTTCGAACAAACCACCCTAATCGAAAAAAATAATCCACCTATATAAAAAACTGTTATTATACGAGTAATACTATAAAGAAATAAATTAAATATAAATATTAAATAATACTTTAATTTTATGGACAATGATTTTTCTAGGTAAACATAAAAATTACCTCTTTGATTAAGCAGTGGAGGGAACATGAAGGAAAGTGATAAATTTTAACACTGTAAGGGTGAAAAGGTTTTGAGAGAGTTGAAGTATATGGATGTTTTGGTGCATAAAGGAATGAAATATGGATATACCACCCAAACACAAACAAAAGAATCCCCCTATTTAATAAAAAAATTCATATGTGAGTAATAGTAAAAAAAAATTAAACATAAATATGTAAATACATCAAGTATATGGGGAGTAATTTTACTGTTCAAAAATCACGATTATATTTGTGATTGAGAAGAGTTAGTGATTTTTCTCTTCCTAAAAAGGTGGTGGATGGAACTTGAAGGAAAGTGATAGATGCAACACTACAGGGGTGAAAAGGTTTGGAGGGAGAAGTTAATGGAATTTTTTGGTGATGAAAGGCATGAAAGATGGAAAAAATACACTAAAATAAACAAAATCTATAAGGAATAATGAATATTAAATCACTGTTTTGTAATATAATCTTTTGATAAAATAGAGAAAGTATATCATAACATTACGTTTACAACTTCCCAAAGGGTTTCCTTCATTATAGTTTTCTCTTCTTAAGGATTGGTAACATCATCATGTATAGAAGAAATTGTCTGCATGAGTAGTAAAACATTTAATTTAGATTATTTTAATGTAGTAGAGAACATATAATGTTATGAGGAGATACATAGTATATTAAAAAACACTTTTGTTGAGTCAATAAGGTTTTCCTTATGACTTTTCCATTCCTTCTTGTTTTAAAATTCACAAACACCTTATACTTAAGAAAATATATATTTTACTTCTATAAGGAAAATTTCCTTCCTTATGGAAATTTACCCTTACCTAGATTTCTTTATTCATATCATAAATTTTTTTAAGTATAAAATTTGGATTGAAGTCCAAAACCTCGAAATCATATAATTCTTAGATATAAGGTATTTTGTTTTCCATTCTGAATTCCCGGTACGAACTCTCATGAAGTTCCATTCCGAATTCTGGATACGAACTCTTATATAGTTCCACTCCGAATTATGGATACGAACACTCATGTAGTTCGACTCTAAATTCTGATGACGAATTCTGATTAAAAATTATCATTACGAATTCCAGTGAAGAATTATGATTACGAATTCTCATTCCGAATTCTGATGAAGAATTCTAATTACAAATTCTCATTAAGAATTCCTTAGGGAAACGGAATCCAAATATCTTAGTACTATAGACTCCGAATTCATTTTCTGAAGTACATTCCGAACATTCATACTTTTCTTACATTCCAATCTTTAGTTTTACTTATGCTTACACTTGTTTCATTACAAAACGATTTCGTGAATTCAGTTATTGACTAATCATTGTTTGAGTGACAAATGTACAGGTCCCTCCGAAATTCACGAAAAAATATGACCTTTGGAGGAGGGATCCGACCATTGGAGTTTCATCTATAAATAGGAGATCATTTGAAAAGAAGCGAAAACTTCGACACTGATCTTTGATTAAGTGTTGTTGAAGTGATTTATAGAGTGAGAGGATCTTATCAACTCTCAAAGCTTCGTGCAGAATGTTTTAATATCTTGTTCAAACTATGCCTTGTGAAGACTTGCTTCGTGCAACTCCGATTGTTGTTGATTACAATCGAGGGATTTGAGGGATAGGAAGACAGAGGTTCCAACACCTTGAAGTTGAGGGCTTCCTTACTAAGGAAGACAGAGGTGTCGACTACCTGATAGTTGAGGGCTTCTGGGGATAGCAAGATAGACTCTAATATTCGTATCGAGGGCTTACCCTAGTGTGGGTAAGATAGACTTTCTTGAATGTATAAATCAAGGTACTTCTTTCAAGGGTTGTTCAATACCCTTCTCTTTAGGTTAAAATAGTTATTGTTTGTTACTAGTAGTTTTACTACTTTGTTTTTCCGATGCATTTTTCATTGTTAAGGAAAGTATAAATTTCTTATACTTCCTTACTTGTACTTTGATTTAGTTAGATTCTATACGATTTAAGGTAGAATCTCAGTTGGTGTAAACTTTTGTTAAGTTTCACTTCTGAAATCAATTTTTCGGAATAAATCAAGTCTTTAGAACTTAGAGGTGTTGTGAATTTTGGTTATCCAAAATTTACTAAGGGATTTTTTAAAAGTATAATTCACCCCCCCCCCCCCCTCTTGTATTTGAGAATCTCATTCTTAATTCGATCCTATGTTTGGTATAGTAGAGTATATCATACTCAGATTTATACCATCCTGATATACTCAGAGTTATACCATCCTAACAATTGGAATCAAAGGTTGGAAACCTCAAACCCTGCACCAATTAAAAAATTGGTATCAGAGCCTTGGTTCAATCTGAATTAGTCTCATGATTATATTCAGAAGGAAATTCTCGGATTCACATTTTCCAAATTCATATTTTTCGGAATCTGTTTTTTGGATTCATATTTCCGGATTCATATTTCCGGATTCATATTTTTTCGGAAACATAGTTCGGATTCATCTTTTTTCTTAGATATAAATTTTTCTTGCTTAGAATATTTTCTCTTGTTTACAAACTCATATTACTAACAAGTTTGTGTGTCAAAGATTTACTTAAGGATGGCAGGAATCAATTTTGGTTCTATCGACAACCTAAATCCTACAAGACCACCAATTTTTTATGGTAATGACTATGAATATTGGAGAGATCATATGAAGACTTTTGTTATCAATACTGGGGTAGATAACTTTGTTATGCTTACTTGTGATTATAAAATTCCTAATAAGGAAGTCATAGCTTTTACTAACCAGGAGAATCACGAATATCAACTAAATTATAAGGAACGAAATACTTTACTTTGTTCAATGACTAGGAACATATATAGCCAAATTTCTTCTTGTGAAACAGGTAACTGTATTTGGAAGAAACTTGAGGTTACAGATTTTTGTACATATAAAGTGATTGAGACTAGAAGATCCATGCTTAGAGCTGAGTATCATTGTTTTAATTTTCCTTATAGAGAACCAATTTGTAAATTACAACAGAGATTCATGACTGTCGTGAATAGATTACAATCTATGGGAGAGAAAGGTCTAGATGATGAAGTCCTTGTTGAAAAGATCATAGATATAATTCCCAATGAGTAGGAATAAAAGACAACTACTATCGATGAAACCCGAAAGGTTGCTCAAATTTCTCTTGATAAACTTTTGTTAAGTTTCACTTCAGGAATCACTTTTACAGAATCAAGAAAGTCTTTAGAACTTAGAGGTGTTGTGAATTTTGGTTATCCAAAATTTCCTAAGGGATTTTTTAAAAGTACAATACACCCCCCCCCCCCCTCTTGTATCTGAGAATCTCATTCTTAATTCTATCCTACGTTTGGTATAGTAGAGTATATCATACTCAGAGTTATACCATCCCAACAACTTTTACCTTCTATTTGAACTCACATTATTTTTTTAAGGTTTTTTGTATTTGGTTCCTCAATAGAGAATCAAAATCCCCTATTTATGGTCCCCGCTAATATAAAATACATTGTCTACATTAGGACCAACATCAATTGATTATGATATCTAAATGAAAGGTTTATCATTGATTGAATTTTCATCTAACCCGACATTTGTTTTAGTCATTAACAGCACAATTGACCAATTCTTGTTTACTGGATCTGAGATATAAAATAATTTTATAGCTTGTGATTCAATTATGAAGGGATCATCCTTTTCCCCTTCCACACTAAAATCCACCTTCACAAAGACTGTTATGAACAGCTCATATTTTATCCTCTAAATTCATTCAAAGGTGAAATTTATATACAACCTTTATCCTCATCAGCTCATCTTCTGAACATTTATCATTAATTTTTATTGTTTGACACAAATCCTCTATCTCTTATGGATATGAACCTATTTTTCTTGAAGTACTCTAAGCAGTACTCATCCATGGGATGACTAATGCTCAGAGTAGTACAAGCAACAAAAAAGTTATGTGGGATGAGTCTCAAGGAAACAAAATGAAATAATAACTATTCGAGAGATGAATTTTATGAGGATGAAAATTTTATTGCATTATGTTCTCTAAAAGGAGTAATGCCTCTGATTTGTGATAATTACACCATTACCACTAGTTAATAACTTGTGGCCTATTGAATGTGATATTTGTGGGGCATAAACATTCTTGTATGTGATTCAAGGGGTATCTACAGGGACATGTTATGATATATGAATATTTGGGGCCTCTGTGAATTCTATATTTGTAGGAGAAATCTCACCTTTAATACTTTGAACCCTCTAAATAAGACCAGTCCTACCTCTATTAAAATGAGCCATCAAGTCTTTTTTATGTCCCCAAAACAAATGAAAATAAAATATAGGAAATTAAAGAGTAATAAAAAAACCAATATGATAAAAATAATAATAAACTGTCATTTCATCAACTAGAAGACATAAAAATGAATTGATAAAATTTTAATAAATAAATAGTTATTTCACATACATGGATGATAATAATAGATTCCTAGGGGTGGAACAGTATATGTAAACCTAAAATGATAAATACCTAAAAGATAATTTCAAATAATTATTCCAACACATAAAGAATTTGATAACCTCCATTCTATTTTTTGGAACATGTGATGTAACAACCTAAGGAATTATTATATTTAATATTAATTATATATAAAATATTTGAGAACATTTAAAAAATTATAATTTCAATTAAAAAAAGATAAGCAATGGAAAAAAAATTGGAAAAGAAAATTCCTAATAATGATAATGTTTATAAACATCTCAAAATTATTAGTTGATACTTTGATTAAAGAATTATGACTAGAAAGGTTGAAAACAAGAATTATTTTCAAAAAGGAAATGAGTAGGATTTATAGGAAAATTTCATTTTCATAGCCATTATTGGTTCTATGGTGATTATTGTGACAGAGTATAAAATTTTAGTCATAATGAAATAAATAATAGTAATTAAGGAAGATATATAGGTTTTAAGTTAAATGGTAGATGAACCACTCTTACAAAAAAAGGTTTCGAAGTGAGACGAATCTTCATAGGTAAAATTGGATGACGAATTTCAACTATTAAATGACATCTATTGAAATATATTTGTATAATATATTTTTATAACATATTTTTATAATATATTTTTATAATATATTTATAAAATATCTATTTAAAATATATTTGTATAATATACTTTTGTATTGTATAATATATATATGTATGTATGTATTTTTATTTGTGTAATATATATATTTATTTTTATAATATATATTTTTATAATAGAATATCTATATATATTTTTTGTATATTATATATATCTGTATAAAATATTTTTTTAATATATAAATATTTAATATTTATTTAAATATAAATATAAAATATAAAAATATATAAAAAAGTATTTTTAAATTGTATACATATAAATTTCTGTAATATATTTTTATAAATGTTTTTCTTATAAATATTTTTATAATATAATTTTATAATATATATATAGTATATTTTCTTAATATATTAGCAAAATATATTTGTAGAATATATTTGTATAATATATATTTGTATAGTATAATATATATTTGTATTTGTATAATATATATATTTTCATAATGTATTTGTATAATATATATCTATATTATATATATATATATATATATATATCTTTAAAATATACATGTGTGTGTGTCCATATATAAAAATATCCAATATTTTACACCACTATCCAAAACCCTGGAACCCCGAGTAATTTTCCACTTTTGATTCATGAAACATGTTCCAAATCTTACTACATCCAGCTGACCAATGGAAATTATTTTCATCCATAAAATTGGTATGTGTCTAGCTCTTTCTAAGTTCAAGTAACATTCATATGAAATATCATCTTTAACAATACCCTTCCCCATAATCTAAAAATGTTTAACATCGGCTAAATGGACATTGATGAAAAAATGAGATACATAATAATCCATGCATCCCTTCTTGGTTATAGTGGGGAATGAATTCTCAAAATTAATGATCAATGATTACAATGGAATTTTTAGACTCAAGAATAAATAGTTACTTCCTTCAGTGGCATTGGGGTGGGCAAGTTGCATAGAATCGACTAGGGGTGAGGGTGGCGGTGTGTAAGGAACAATAGCCCTATCGCCTTTCAACCAAAAATCACCAATAAACATTGGTGACCATGGGGATATAATGATGATAAAAAATGCAAATAGATCTCTTCAAACAATCAATCAACATGTTAGGAGGATGAGGAGAAAATTAGATACCTAGGATTGAAGCATTGAATCATGCAACAGAATGTAGAGATATCAGAAACCTGGAAAATGTTTGATCCTTGGATTCGTTGGATCATTGAATCATTTGAACCTTGGATTTGATCCCTGAAATTGTTTGTGCCTTAATTCAAGCCTTGATTTGAGTTCAATTCTCTAAGGAGGAGCGCCGGAAGAGGCTGGCTTCTGCAGAAATCTTCAGATATCGCGACGAGTTCACAATGAGTTCACGATTGGTTAGGGTTAATTTAAATAGATCATGACACTTTTATCAGCACTTCCAAAAAAACATATATAAAGATCCATTTTATTATTGCTAAATTAATTAGCGCTGGTAAAGATGTCATTTATCAATGTTAATAAATCTAGTACTGATAAAGGGTTTGTAATTATAATTTTAAATAAACCAAAATTGATAATATATTTTTATAATTATGTATATATTTTATAAATATAACTAAATATAAATATAGTAAATATCTTCTTTATTTAAATATCTTTATTATAATTTTATAATTATTTAAATATATAATTATTTATTGATATTTATATAAATATTTTTAAAAAATAATATTTATATCATTATATATATTTATATAATTATATATATATATATATAATAAATATATATAAATATAAATATAGTAAATATATTAATTATTTAAATAAATTTATTATAATTTTATAATTATTTCAATATGTATAATTATTCAATTATAATTATATAAATAATTTTTAAAAAATTAAATTTATTTATTTATAATTATAAATGTATAAATGTATAAAAATAGTAAATATACATTTATAAATATATTTTTTTATAAATATTATTTTGCAAGTATATTTTTTACACTATAAATGAATAATTAATCTTAAGTGCATGCATGTTAAAAATGAGTGAAATTGAATAATTAAAAATGAGTAGACTTTAACGATATTGAAAAATTAGATAAGTATGATTATTTAAATATAAATTATTAAAAAAATTGAAATATATTTAGATAAATATGAATAAATATTTAAAATATTAAAACATAGTGTATATATATATAATAAATAATAGAAATTGATTAAATATTCCCAAAAAAAATATTTTTATGCATGCGTTGTATATAAAAACGCATTAATTATGTATATGTGAAATGAATATAACATAATTTTGATATATGTTAAATTTAAAAATCAAATGAAATTCAATTTTGATCATTACTCAATGCAATTAGTCAGTATTTTTAATTCATATTAATTTTTAATTATATACCATTATTCTCTAAATATATTACTATTTAATGTAAAGCATAAATATTTTTTATTATATAAATCATATTTATATATATTCATATATATCTATATATTTAATATATACTATTTGTTAACATTGTTAATAATTATTTCAAAAATAAAATGTTTAATATTTTTCTCAATTTACCTATTTTAATTTTTGTTTGTTTAATTTTAAATTTACATATATCTATATATTTAATATATACTATTTATTAGTATTTATAATTTATATCTAGTATAATATATTTATTCATTTTTATCAACAAAAATTTAATTAATAAAAAATTTAATATTTTTTAATAAACTCATTTTAGTTTTTATTTATTTCATTATTTCATTTTATATGGATTTTTATCACTACTAAAAAGTGCTCATAATGGATCCCTTTATGGGCGCTAAAAATAAAATGTTGATAAAGGGTACCCCCTATCAACGCTAAAAATCAAACATTGATAAAGGGTGTCCTTTATTAACTCTAAAAAATCTATGATAAAGGGAACCATTTATCAGCACTAAAAAATGCACTAATAAAGGGTTTCATTTATCATTGCTAAAAAAACATTGATAAAAGGTACCCTTTATGGGTGCTTGTTTTAGTGTTGATAAAGGGAACCTTTATCTACGCTTTTTTCTAGTTCTAATAAAGGCCATCACTATTAAAGACCTATTTTGTAGTAGTGAAACACTTGTAACACCTCAAAATGGTATCTAATAGAAAATGAAACCCTACCATCTTGTTCTATGGGAAAAATTCACAAAATAAACTATTTATATATCTCTTTTTGACACTCAGGAAAGAAGATATGAAAACCACTAAGAATATGGTAGTATAGATTATGTGATGACTATACCACACGGTGTGTGCATCACTAAATGTCATTAGGGAATCTATTTTTTTAACCTAGTCTTGTAGTTTAATAGATAAAAAAGATTTAAATCTTACTGACATTGTGTATGAAGCTCAAATGTCATTTGATGACTATAAATGACACCTGAGTGGTGTAATATAAACCTACATGACATTTCGATTAAGTGACATGGAATATAATCCCCATGAAATAATTTGGGAATGCACTAATGAAACCCAATCCAATTAGTTTATCTGAAATTGAGTGTACCACCAGCTACATTGCATCTGTATCAGATAAGATAAATTGTATATACTTCACTACACCACATATCAAGTATCCTTTCATCAAACATGGAATTTGTTTTTGAAACTACACATTGTATGATATTTAACTCACTTGTCGAAATTATGTCAACCGAACAAATAAAATATATATCATGTTCCTAATTCTATATACTTTGGGATCATGTATTCTTCTTTAGCAAACCCTAGTCACTTGAAACTTCAACTTCCATTTTCGTTGTGATTTCCACTTCCATTAGTTCCCATTTCCACACCTTCCATTATCACCACCATCTATCGATTCTCCACTAACTTCTACCTCTCACTATCTATATAAATATGAGTAATTTTTTGATCCCCACACTATCATCCAGTAGATTTCATTCTAGAATCACCTCCACCAAGTCATATTTGTCCCAAATCGTTATTGTCACTCTACCTTTGACTCACCAATCACTGCGAGGGCTTATGGAAGTTTTGATTATACAAGAGATACAAAGAGAGGGATGCGAGATTAAGTAAAGAAAAGAGTCTTTTGGAGGATATAGGGTTTTATTCACCCTCTAATGAACCATATCCAGTGTAATTCATCCATTTTTTGGTTCTAAACATTTATAAGAATAGGGGAGGATAGTTGGAGGATCATTCAGACACCATTATTTAATCATAATTTCTTTTGATGATGATTGTCACCCATAAATTTGAAAGATTAAAACATTATTTATCAAGAGAAACCAACTCACATTAATCAATTGAAAAATAATCCCAAATTATCATAAGAATAATGAGACACAAATTAATAAATTTTCCAACCTAAATGGTGGATTTTTTATTCATCAAGATCTATTTTCTAATTTTGTAGATTCCATCATTGCACCCCTAAGAAATCCAACATCCAGACCCTATAATCCTAGGGTTTTTATCATCATTGGTTAATTTATATAATCCAATAATTAAAGGATTAGTATAGTTATTATAATTACCCATTAGGTTAACTAGATGATTTTTTAAAACCCTAAAATATATCTAGCATCGGGCCAAGAACATGAATAAAATTATACCTATCATATCTAATAACCCCCATCGAGAGCCAAACTATAGTTAATTATTTTCCATATATAGATATATTTAGTATATATTAATGATCTATATCATACAAGGTTGTGGTGGATAAAAATAATATTTTTTAAAATATTAAATATTTTTCAAGTGTCTGTAATGCTATAAAAATTAATTCGACCATGCAACCAATTATTGAAGTGTTATTAAAAATATTTTAAATGACTTGATGAAAAATTGTGGTTAGTACAAATTTCCCAAATTCAAGGGTTTTCCACTAAAAAGAACAACTAATTTAAAGTTGTGAGGGTATTGAACTCAAATCTAACTCTCACAATCCCATGAGCTCTTCCGAATATTTATATGCTTCCACAAGATGTTCATGCACTAATGACATCACTCACCCCCATGGGAATTTATCATGGTGTTCCTTGATTGGAAATGAGTTTTTCACAAAGGTGGTGTCATTATCAATTTCCATTCAACCACAATCAATGACTTTTGATGGATCATACACATACCACTTCAACCATGATACATGGATGACATTGTGAACATCCTCCAACTACTAGGATAATTCCATATACTATGAAACTCAACCAAACCTGTAGAGGATATAGAATGGTTTGGTAGACATTATGGATAGCTTGATTACTGAATTGAATTCCCCTCATAATGAATCATGGTGAAACCATCAAGAAAAAATATCGTTATTATTGAACTCCAAAGGTTTCCAAATCTAACCCACATTTGACATTTGACAGCTCCAAGCTATTCTCATAAGCTCTCATATCTCTTGAACCTTCTTTTATATCAACCATGGAAACTCTCTCTACATAAGTGATGACATTATAATATCTAAATAATAAAATGGGTGACCTATAGGTGATCATCCTTCTCATATTAAAAAAATCACACAATTACCACTTATTATGACCTAGTGATTAGCATTAACTCATTAATTGGTGAGGAACTGAAATACGTATTCTAAAACACTCCATGTCATGCATGGCCATTTATATTGGTGATTGAGAACCTATTGATTCTTCATAACAACTATATGTATCACCAAATGGGGTTTTAAAACTCACTAAACACCTCATCATATAGCACATATGGGGACACATTCCACCCCAAGAAGTGGATGATACACTCCCAACCATCAAAGGAAACGGCAGGTGTATCGCTTGAAAATATATAGTTGCACAAAACATTACAATCAACATCTCCAAGTTGTTCTTCCCCCACTTGATGAATATTTATAGAATATATTACTTTAAAAAATAACTGATATCTTTTTCTTACACCTTAAGTAACAGTATCAAGGTGAGATTCTCTTTTATGAACCACTCCTCATATCACATATTCTCCAATTTAGAGAAACATTTTATTCTAAGTGAATTATCCACCATAATGTTTTTCACAATAAAATTTATACTTAGGTGTATACAAACCCATCACAACCCAAGTATTTGTAGGTTAGACTACTAAAAACCCTCTAAGGATACATGAATAAGGAAATGGACTCCCCAAAAATGACCACCATATAATAAACTAAAAATGGATAAAATATCCAATTCATGAGTCCCATTAACACTGCTGTGGTATTCATCACTCCGAACGACATCACTAGGAACTCAAGGCATCCATAGAGACACCTAAATTCCAAATTCAAGATTCCCTACTCATGAAACCAAAGTTAATGATATATGGGATAGATTTTTATATTCAAAAACTACTTCACTCCCTTTAGCTAGTTGAAGAGATCATTGATCCTTGGAAGAGGGTATTTTTATTTAAATTCCATCTTGGATAAATGATGATAGTTAATATAAAGATTTAAACACTCGTTTTCTCTCTTATTAAATAGATTGGAATATTACTAAGGAGAAATAGTAGTCCCGATCCACCCTTCCTCTAAAATGGTACACAAAAAACACCTTTATCTTCTTGAGCTCAATCAAGGCCATCCAATAAGATGTTAAAGATATAATTTTTGTCTTAAGATATAATTCAATGATAAAATAAATCATTTGAAGAGGCAGAAACCATATTAAATCCTCCATATATATTTTCATATCCTACTATATAATAATTGGAAATTGATTATGTAATGTATATTCCACGTAAATATCAAATCACACCCACTAGAGGGAAGTCAGGTGCAACTTCCCGACAGTTGACATTTTTTATCATGATTTCATGTCTCAATCACCAGTAAAGGTAAACCATGACCCATCTAATAGACTATATATCACACTAAAATGATAAAACTCTACACAATATAGGACTTCAACTAACCATTCCTTACAAATTATGGAATCATAGGATCTCATATCCACTACGATGAGATCCTATTAAAGCCTCTCTTTTCTAAATTCCATATGTCATTGATTATAGATGTGCATGAGTGGGTGATTTATTCTTATGGGAGTATCCAATTATATATGCAAAACTAGGGAATCCACACGTATTCATAACACACATACAAATTATGTAACTAGAAATTAATAACTCATCCTAGTGTTTATAAGTATGAATGATTGGTAGAAAGGAAACATAACACACTTCAAATGATATTTCTTGCTGCTAATGAGAGATCAAAATTTCATATTTTTTATTTAATTGATAACTACCACCAATATTAATTCAAAGATTTATTAATCAATATATTTATTTTTTATTTGGTAAAATCTAGACATTATTGAAAATTGGATTAAAAAGTGGACATTTAGCGATTTATTCATTTTTTGGATTAAAATGAGATTCCATGATTTGATTTTGAATTTTTCAATTCAATTTTTTTATTCAATATTGGAATTAAATTATGATGAATAAATTGAATTTTATTTCAAAAAATGTGTTGTTTAAAATAATGAAATTTTATTTTTTAATTTTAAAATTTGTTTTTAAAATGAAGAACTAAAATTTAATTTTGGTTTAAATTGGTTAATTGAGAAATGAATTTGTATTTTATTTTGGGACTAACTAACCAAGAGAATTTTTTTTTTTTAATATTTTAATATGATTTCAATGAATTGGCCTACATTGAGTCTTTGTTTTTAATTTTGATGGTTGTTCAGAAGAAAAAAAAGGGGGTGAAGCTTCCAAACTTATACTCCAAGAAACTACATTAAAAATTCCAATTATGAATTTGAGATGAAAATATAATGTTTTTTTCAATCCAATAATTTTATGAAGCCCTTCCACCATACGTGGATCCCTACTCTCATAAATCGTCACAATAGTATTCCATGCCAATACTCCTCATGTGATTACATCAAAGAATAAAACAAAATTCACTGTTATATGATGTAGGGAATCAAAACCACCCATATTTCTCTTTAAGGTGTACAAAGTTAGATTATGGAAGGGGGGATTTTTTTGGAAGATTTGAGTGATTCCAATCATGACCCTTAATATTGTACATGTGTAAATCATCCAGCTAAAGTAAGATCTTGATGATCGATATTGAATGTGAGGAGGAAGAATATAAATGATATAATTAATTCATATCCACCATTTTGTAATAAAATTTTCATTTATCAATTAATATATTTAGAAACATATTAATTCTATTCTACATTTTTAACATTAATTCTGATTATATTTTTGTTCATCATATTATGATTATTTTGACCCCTGGTTTTCAGTGTTTCTAAATCCATTTTCCATTGTTGTATTCTCTTCAATCCATAATCATAGAGAGTTAAATCGAGGGATAAGAACCTGAGGAAAATCACACAGGCATTTTGAATCCTTATTTTCAATTATTTATCTTATAATATCATCCTTGATGTACTAGTGAATTGGTAAAAGTAGATATATGTTCATAATATTCTCTCTCAAGTGATATCTTAAAGTATTCAATCTATCAAATCATCTTCCCCTCCCTCTCTTAGTCTCCATGCTATGAAAGTGGAACATTGTGGACTAGGGTATGAACACCATAAGATAGAGATGGGTGTGGAGATAGGGGATTCATTAATTGAGAAAATTCACTACCTATTTACTATGGAGGAGGTGTGCTAGATTGGTACTGTAAGTTCTTAATGTGTATGTTCAGTTCCAAAATTTAGATAAAGAGGAGCAATTAAGGAATGATATTGACTAAATTATTGGATGAGGACACTATGGATAATGAAGAATCTATGTGATCAAACCCATATCCAACCCTTTTCACCATAACCTTTATTGTTTTATTGTATACATTTAGTTTCAATTTCATCAAAACAAAAATCAAACAAACAATTATCATTCTTCATGTTTTCATGTTTCAAATAGAAAACATACAAAAATTATGAAAATAGTAAAAATAAATAAGTGATAGGGTGGTGAATCTCATGTGCCCAACTCCTTGAGAGATGGACCAGGTCATCCAATAGGTCGCTTATGGAGTAAAATAAAATTTTAGTTTGACCATATCCCATGAAAACCAAGAAATCAACTTGGTTTCATTTCCAGGGAGTATTTTTGAGTTTTCACTATCTCAAGAACCACTGTAATTACTGGGTTTCCTATATTCCTTTTCTTGTTTTATTTGTTTGTGTTTTCTATTTAATTTATTCTCTCTACATGGGATAAATATCATAGTGTGACCATTGTTTTATGGATCCCTAATTTTATTCCCAGATTATAGTTCCATAGCAAACGAAGGAGGGTAATTTTCATACACAACTAGAGAAACCTTCTATATACATTAATGGGTTGGCGGATAGATGTAACTAATGAAACATACCCAACTACCATCAATAATACATGCCCTCACACAATGAAACTAAATATGATTTACATTGGAGGATATTAAAAGATACTAATCTATGTTGAAATACCTACAATTTATAGAGAAAAAATATAAATAATCATTGAGAGAGTTAAGGGAGATAACAGCAATAATAGTCCCCACCCTCTAAGAACTCATAAATAAAAGGAATCAACAAGAAGATGAGGAATAAGTGCCTATGGTATTTACTCGATAGTATATTGAATATAAGTTAGGGTTTTCAAAAGAGTAATATATTCCATTTTTTATATCATGAACTGATCTAAGTCATCCCTAAGTTGGATACATGACTTCTCTGATGGAAAGACCCAAAGGGTGTCCCTGATCCCCATGGGCTAATGACAAGTGCCTTCGAATTAAGAACTAACTTTGCTAATGATTTTTCCCACAAGAGTAAGAACAAGGGAACCAATAATGTAATACAATAAAGAAGTTAAACATTCCAAAATAGAGTTAATAGAATAAGCATAAAATAAGTATAAGGAAAAACATGTTCCAAACCAAAACAGGAAAAACCATGTACTCGGAATGTTAACCAACCCATCTCTATGAAAATTTTGTCACCTCCAAACTCCCACATTATAAAAACTTAAGGGATTATAGAATAAATCATTTTAATATATATTACTATTCATTAAATAGATAGTTACATTCATTGTAAATTCATAAATAATTTAAAAATAAAAAAGGAAATAATTCTATTAAATTGTTTTCTTATATGGTTGTATTTAAAAGTATGTTTTTCAAATCATATAATTTTAATTTGATAAAATTAATCTCAATTTTGAATTTAGAATATCAATATTATCAGAAGATAATTTTTTTATAATTTTCTAAAAATTTTGATTCTTCAATGAATAGTGAAAATATTGATTTTTTTTAAAAAATGTATTTTATTTTAAAGTATTTATAAACTAAAATTATATTTTGTATTTGTTTTAAAATTTAATTAGTTTATTTTTATTTAATCATTTTTTAAATTAATTTTATACTTTAATTTAGTATAAAAACATTTTCTACTCTAAAAGAGGCATTATTCTAAAAAAATATTTTTGGTCATGTTTTTTTGGATTAATTTAAAATTAAATTCTACCACTTATATGAATTGAATATTAAAAAATGGATTCCATACTTAGAACTAGTTGTTCTAAATTTATTAAATATTTTCATTTTATTTATTTATTTGATATTAATAGTATCTTTAGTGATTTTTATTACCTCGATGAATGGTAAATCGAGTAACTAAAGATAAAAATAAAATGATAATTACTATAAAATGACCCTAACACTTTAACTAATTTTATTATACGAGTATATATCATCCATATCAATCCAAAATTTAAATATGTGGCATTTTGTGACATTTAGAGATGATTTTGGCCTTTATAATATTTAAGTGAATATAAAGCCAAAAATATCACACTCTGGATTTTAATAACTATATAATTTTATAACATATGGATAAACTAAGGGTATGTAAAGTTATAAATATTAATTTGAAATATAAATACTTTTTTTAACATAGAAGTTTATTTTAAATTTTTAGTGAATAAATAATTACCTTAAAAACTTAGGCAATGTTGATGTAGTAATTATTCAATTAATAGAAAAATAAAATAAATGATTTAAAAATGTTAAAAATAAAATGATTTGAATTAATATTTCTATTACGTGATTTTTTATATACACATAAAGTATTAGAGAGGTTTTGATACATTATATTTTAGTTCCATTTTTTTCTTGTAGTTTAAAAATACAATTAAATCAATAGTTCCAAAATTGGAATTAATGTAATCTTATAATAAGAAATAATTTATTAAATGATTTAAAATTCATAAAAATATTATCTTAGACTAGTGAATTGAATACAGTGGATGAAATAAACCATGGTCCATTTAGGGTCCTTTTTCCCTTTTATAGTAACTATATTAACCCCTTAAGAGTAAAAAAAATATTAATATAATCATAATTGTAAAAAAGGCTAATGAAGGGTTAAAACAATAAGATAAGGGTAAAAATGTAATCAAAATTTGCAAATTTTTTATTAGATTAGATTATTTTGACACATAATCATATTAGATTTGAATATTATCAATTTTGAGACATTTTTTCATCAAAAATAATTTATATTAATTAAATATTTAGTGAAATTCCAAAAGTGCCCCTTCCCTATCTTATAAAAGGGAACCTCTTCTTCTCATTTATTTACACTTAAAAAGAATTTAGTTTTGGAAAATAACAACCCAAACCCATTCCTTACATCCCAACCCACATAATATAGGCCTTATTTATGGTATAATTCTAGCCTTATAGGTCCTATGTTATAAGTTAGTGGAGGTTGTTCGAATAACAAGAAGATGAAGAACACATGTGACAAGTCTGGCACAAGGTAAAGGAATTTCTTTTAAAAATACTATTTTAATGTTTCTCTTTAAACTATTTTTGTCCATTTCAATATCTTTTGAAATTATTTTATGGATGATTTTATATGTACATAAAATAAATATTAAGGACATTTTATGTCTCTTTTTACTTTCTTTCAAAGGTTTTCACAAGTAATCATTTTACAGAATTTTTTTAATTTCATTTAAAAGACAAAAGAAATGTTCTTTTTTAACATATACGGAGACAATTTATTTTCCTACTACTATAACCATTATTTTATGTTTTTATTCGTTTATAATATTTTATTTTTTCTTTAAATAAAATATCTCTTTCCATTTTTTCTAGGTATTTTGGTTTTGAAAATGGGTTTTGAAAAGAAGAGGGTATTTTGATATCTGAAACTCTTCTGTATAAAAGTTTAAAAGTGTTTTTCAAAGGTCTTATGATAAAAAGATGAATGTATAAAATGTTTAATTCATGATATGGTACTTTATAATTGTATATGATAAATGGGTTATCCCGATACAACTTCTATGATGGGTAGAGCTCCATTATAGCTCATGAGAAATGGGTGAGCTCGCTATAACTTATATAAAGGTTGAACCACATTATAGCACTCCAATAAATTAGGTAATGTCCCATATCTTAATTCGAAATAAGGAGGGATTTATTGAAGGGTTTCTCCAAAAGATTTAACTATGATCCAGTTATTTCTAAAATGGGTTTAAAATGGATTATAAATATAATGATCTGAATTTTCAAAAAGGGTATTTATTTGATTATTATGGGTTGTAATGGTTTTATTTGAGAAAAAATCATGTGTATTTTCCATGTATAAATGATTTATTTCATTTGATCAAATAAAATTGATATGAATGTGAACATTTTATAGGATTTCATGTTTTTTTACTATACTGATGGATTTATTCTTTTTATGGCCCTTAATGATGTATTAGCTTCCATCCCACATTTTTAAATGTTTTTCATTGAATTTAAGGATGTATAGGAAAAAATAAGAAGTCCAATTGTGAGTTTTTAAGTTTTTCATGAAAATAAATCATGTTTTATTTTAAATGTTTTATATTATGGGAAAATCGATTTTAATTAGAATTTTACACTTTGTAAATTATAATTATGTTTTTTTTGAATTGTGACTTAATTCTATAAAACAATAAACCTGAAAATATCCTTAAATTTAATAGGATTATTTCTTAACTTAAAACTTGATATTATGTAATGTTTAAGGCTGGATCCTTATAGTTGGTATTAGAGAAAAGTTTTATATAACTTTATAGTTTAGTATAATATTAATAGAATACCCTTGTAATATATTACCTTATGGTTAAGTTGAAATGATATGGCATTTAATGATTATAATGTTTCTTCATCTATTCTATGTCTATTTAGAATGTCTTTATAAAGAGTAAATAGGGAAGCTGAAGTTGGAAGGTATCAAGAGGAAAATATCCTTCCAAATAAGCATCTTGTAATGGTTGGAATTGGAATTAAGAAATTTTGTTTCAGTAATGGCTTAGTTAACACAGACTATAAATGGTGGTGGAATCCATGTTAGAGAGTAACTAGAATTTCCATAGAGGAACCATCTGATAGTTAAGAACTTCATGAAAAATAACACTCTATAATTTTTTGGAACTTCAGATCCAGTATTTTTTAAAGGATAGATCAATTCCCTAGAAAATATATTTGAATTCCTTGGGTGTTTGTAATTTCAAAAGGTAACCCTTTCCATTTATCATTTGGAAGGTGAAGCTAATCGATGATGATTGTTGGTTAAGAATAACAAAGAGAAATATGATCTTGATGCCATGTAATAGGAAACATTTATGAATATATTCCTTTAGAAATATCTCCCTAAGGATATTTGGATAATAATGGAGAAACAATTCATTGAATTTAAGAAAGAATTTAATTATTATGTATCTTTTTAGAAATATAATTTTAAAATATTTTCCAGGTATGTACCGAATTTTATTTAGGAAATTAATAGTATAATTTATAGATTTTACTAAAGATTAAAACCAAGTTTATAAAGATCTTTAACCATATAACAATTTAAAAGTTATCATAATTTTTTATATTGTGGTGAGAAAGTTGAGATGGTGGTTGATGACACTTATGTTCCATGGGATGATAAGAGTAAGAAACAGTCAATGTGGCAAACAATGGAGAAGTAACCAACTAAGAATTATAGTGGTATTCCACTAGCATGTTCCAAGTCTAGTATATTAAATTTTAAGGAATGTTTCACAGGATCTGGAACGTGTTACTGATGAGGTAATTTTGGTCAAAGGGCTCATGGTAGTAATGAAAAGAGTCTTAAACAATCAAATAATGGGATAAGTTATATCCATCCATCCGTGAGATTTTTTAGTTACAATGACTTTGGTCATTATGATAATGTGTGTTTGAATTTAGTTACATAGGATGGAGATCATCAAGATCATAAATAAAAAATTGTGTAAAAATCATTTTCTACTACTAAAGTTGATGTTGGGCCCTCGAATGAAGTGGTGACGGGTATGATACATGTTTATTATAATTATGCCTATATAATGGTTGACTCTAGATCTTTTAATCCATTCATTTCTAGTAAATTTTCAAGTGAAATTGGAATCTCTCCTCATGAAAAAGAGATATAAATTTTGACTAAAATTTTAGGTGGAAATATTAATGAAAATAATATTTATAGAAATATTCCTATTGTTATTAATGGGGTTTTATTTCCTACAAATCACATTAAACTTCCCATAGTAAAATTTCATACTATTTTTGGAATGAATTATCTTTCATTTTATCATTATAAGAAAGATTTAAGAGTTAAAAAGTTGTATAAAATGATTTCATACCTTTGATAACACACCAAGAGGCTGAGAAATTGATTAGAGATGACACTAAATGTTATATATCTCATGTTGCTGAAAAATAAAATAAAAACTAATAAAATTAGTGATGTTATAGTAGTAAATAAATATATGGATTTATTTTATGACGAATTTCCTAGTGTTATTATTGATTATGAGGATTAGTTTACTATTTATATAGTACTTTATTATGATATTATTTCAAAACCCCTTATTGAATGCCTCAAGTGGAAATTTTGGAATTGAAAAATAAATTGTAGGTGTTTCCAGATAAATGTAACATTCATCCTGGCACTTCACCGTATGGTAATCCAATTTTTTTTGTTAAAAGTAATCATTTTTCTATGAGACTTGTCATTGATTATAGTTCCTTGAATAATATAACTATTAAGAAAAAGTATCATTTTCCTCATATTTATGGTCTGTTTGACCAATTTTAAGGATCTCAATACTTTTTGTAGATTGATCTCAAGTTAGGGTACCATAAGTTAAAAGTAAAAGAGGAAGTTATTATAAAAATAGTGTTTCATACTAGATATGGTAATTATGATTTCGTTATTATGACCTTTGGGTTATCAAATGGACCATTTGTGCTAATGGATATAATGAATAGATTCTTCCGTGAATATTTATATAATTTTGTGGTTATTTTTATTGATAATTATGAGGAAAATGAATAACATCTAAGGTTTTTTCTACAAAATATGAAAGAAAATAAACTATATGGAAAATTTAGAAAATTTTATTTTTGGTTACATCATATTTCTTTCTTTGGACACATTATAAATAAAGATGAAATAACTGTTGATCTCACCAAAACTAAAGTTTTTTATGAATAGAAAATACCAAAAAATTGTTACTGAGATTCTAATTTTTCTTGGGTTAGTAGGTTATTACCAGTGGTTTTCTGAATATTTTTCTTAGTTTTCTAGCCTGTAGAATAATTTAACTATAAAGGGAGTTAAATTCATTAGGAAAAAATAATGGGATTATTATTTTTAGGAACTAAAAAAGAATATTAGTGAATACTATAATTTTGGACCTTCCCTCTATAAATTGTGACTTCTTAATCTATAATGATGCTTCTTTTATGGGACATAGTTATTTCAAGTTGTAGAATGATGAGGTAATTGATTATGATTCACTTCAACTGAAACCTCATGATTCAAATTATCCTAAATATGATCTAGAATTATCTTTTGTGTTTTTTTAAAAAAAATTATGAATCACTTATATGGATCCATGTGTGAAATTTATATTGATCATAAAAGTATTAAGTGTATATTCAATCAGAAATAGTTGAACATGAGATAGAGGATATGGCTAGAATTGATAAAGTATTATAATGGAATAATTCAATATCATATTGGAAAAGAAAACAAATTATTCAATGATCTAATTTGGAAAAATAATGATATATTAACCATGTTATGTTTTGAACATGACCCTTTGGTTAATGATTTGATGATTTTTGTCATAGAAGTTATGGATGTAGTAAATTACTCTATTTTGTTTCAGGTGTCGGTAAAATAATCTATGTCAGAAATAATTAAGAAAAATAAATAGTAAAACCATAAGTTATAGTAAAATGTATGATTGATTAACAAGGGTTAAAGTAGAGTGTAAATTACTAAAATGGATGCTTGAACTTTTGGTGCTTCTATAGTTGATATGGGAAACTATATCAATGAATTTTGTATTCGGATTACCAATGACATCTAGAGGTGCTAACGCGATTTGGGTTATTATTGATTGATTAAATGAGTGTTCACATTTCCATCCCATTCAAGATACTATGTCTTTATATAAACTTTCTCAATTGTATCTCAAGGAGGTATTATGGTTATATGGAGTTTCTATCTTCATTGTATTTGACCTTGATTTTAGATTCACATAAAATTTTTGGAAAGGTATTTAGAAATATTAGGAATTTAATTAAAGTTTAGTATAACTTTTAATCCTCAATATGATGGAATATATGAGTGAATGATTCATACCTTGGAATACGTGCTTCATTCATGTTCAATGGATTACCAGGGAAGTTAGAATTATCTTATTTAATTGGTTGAGTTGTCTTATAATAATAGTTTTTATTTCAGTGTACATATGGAACCTTTCAAGGAATTATATGGAAAGAGGTGTCATACTCCAACATTTTTGGATAAAGTAGGAGAAAGGAATTTGACGGTAGCAGCATCGGTAGATTAAATGTAACGAACCGACCCAAGTTACCCTCAATACTAGAAACTGTCCTGGTCCTCCACATACCTGAAGGGATTTCCCGATCTCCACAGACTAACAAAAAGCACCTGGGAATTGAAAAAAAAAACCAAAGGGAATGATTTATCCCAACATGAACAAAACACATGGAATATATATACATGAATAAATAAAAAAAGCATAAATACAACAGCAAAAAGCCAACAGATATATTCCATAACTGTAATAAGGATAGTAGAAACAAGTGACTATAAAAGTATCCAAAACTCTAAGAGAAAAGTCCAACTGAAAAGGACCAAAACCAAAAATCTACTCCATGTGATGTCATGGATGAACTCCCACTATCTCTCCACCATTTACCCAACTCAGCTAACATGAAAACTCATCACCTCACTGTGGAGCCTTACCTTTCCCTACAATGGAAGACATAAAAAGTTCTACTTATCACTAAAGAGGTGCATAGGGTGTGAGCTAACAAATCAATAGGATCCCAACTAGATGTTCCATAACATGTTTCTTTATAAAAATTCTTGTATGCTCATTTTAAATTAAACATGGAATGATAAGCAGTAAAGCATATTTATATAAAACATAGTAAACATTCCTCTTTTATCATAGTTCTAAAATAGAAGTAGATATATCATTTTCAAAGAACATTTTCCATATCATCCTTCACAAGAATCAACATGAATATCAAGGCTAAAACATTTCAAATCCAAGAAATACAAAATCAATAGTAGAAGCAGAGGCATCATAATACCAAGGAATACAATAGGTCAAAAAGAAAACTACTCATACCCAAAATCTATAAACAGTGAATTCTGGTAGCTAAATCCAATTATCTACACTCTAGGAGCATGGATACACCCCATAATGTGAAACCACAACATCATATATATACCTATAACCAATAATCTACACTCTAGGACAATAGGAACACCCTAGAAATTTAACCCCTGCAATGGACTATGGACTCAAGATAAACCATCGAGCTAGTATCCAAGGTAACCCATGTACTCATTTTCACAATCATCTCAATATTTCAAAAAATCATTTCAAAACCATTTCACAAATCTGTTTCAATTCTTTAAAAATACACTTTTTCTTTCCATTTATCAACAATCACGAAATCCAATTTTTCTTTAAAAACTCTATTCAACGCACACAAATAAATCATTCCAATTCCTTGTATAAATCATTTTATAAAGAAGAATCAATAAGGTTCATCAACATTGTCTAGAGACGGAACCAACTACCATGAAACTTGTCTTGCACACACCCGCAATGGGATCCACCAACAAAGAAACCCAAAAACATATATTAACACACTAAAATCAAATCCATGTTACAGGATTGTTCCAATTTAGAAAACAAGGGGTCGGTGGAATAGAAAAAATCCATATACCTCAAGAACTAATGCTCGCCACACCATGACTAAAAAAATGAATGGCATCCAGCAGATATAGAAGAAGTCATGAAGAAACACCAGCATAGACCAATGGATCCGATAAGTCAACCCAAGGGTTCTACCACAATCAAAGTCAACAAATAAGCGGGAAGATCGCTAACTTGGAGAGATGTACTGCAACCAAAATGAAGATTTAATGTCGATAAGATAATTCTAGAATGAGAGGAGTATCCAAAAATCGCTAAGCAATTTCCTTAGGTCGAGAGAATGATATTCTGGAGAAACAACCGAAACAAAATAGATGAACTCCTATTTTAAAAGTTGTATGTGAGCCGTTACACAATGTGGTTGCATGACATGTAACCGTAAAAGTCACAAATATGTCTGAAAACTAGTTTCCTCATATTAAAAATCTATTATTTAAAACATTCATGATGATAAACATCCCATCACGTCGTGTAACCTTTCACAGCATGAAGCCTTTCATGAGTTTCATCTAGAAACACTTACATGTCATTTAACCTAGTTATATGATTCGAAATCCTCCAACAGTCTTCAAAAAAATGACAGTTAAAGCTGAGAGTCCAAAAAATATCTGACTTCATATTATAGGTATCCTAAAACTTTCTTCTAGGCCCTACAAAGACAACGAGAAAAGGAAAAATTGGATGAAATTAAAGACGCACATGATTGATCGGTAAATGGATGTTACAAACTCCCCACCATAAATACTTTTCATCCCCAGGTAGTCATGTGGAAGCTGTAATCTATGGAAAAAATATGATTCCACTGCTCCCTCATCATCAACTCGCATTCCCATGTCTCATGAGAATTTAATTCGTGTTTCCATAGTACTCTGACCAACATAATTGAATTTATGTACAAGAATTTCACTTGAGTTTCAATGATCTCAACAAATTTCTCAAAAATAGAACCCTATTCCTCTAACTCAATTTATTCCCAACTTAGAATTTGAGTGGGTTTAGGATGGTAATTCCTAAGATGATATATGTGGAAAACATCATGAATACCTATCAACTGAACTAGAAATTCTAACCGATAATAATCCTGCTCGAGCCACTCGGTGACCTAAAATGGTCTAAAAAATCTCAGAGCCAATTTTCCTTGTTTTCTGAGACGAAGATGGCCCAAAAAAGGAGAATCTTTCAATAAAAATCAATCACCGATGGAAAACTCTTGAGGATGACGTCGTTGATCTGCATACAATTTCTATTGACTCTGGGCTATAACCAGACATCAATGTACCTCCTGAATCTTTATTGATGTCTCCTAGACCAAACCCGGTCTAACAAAAGATACTTTTCCAACCTCCTCCCAACAAAGATATGATCTTCATAGGTGAACAAAAACCACTTCGAAGGGTGTCATTCTTATTGAAGACTGATAATTTTTGTTGTAAATAGACTCAACCAGTCCCATATGGCTATCCCATTATGCAATAAAATCCAAGACACATGCACGAAGTATATCCTCTTGGATCTAAATCGCACGCTTCATCTGACCATCTTTCTATGGATGGTAAGTCGAGCTCAACTTGACCTGAGTTCCGCTTTCCTCTTAGAGACACCACCAGATTCTTGAGGTAAACCTAGGATCCCTATCCAAAATAATGGAAAATGAAATCCCATATAACCTCATAATATCTTTTACATAAAGCTTACCCGGATCATTAACCTTAGTGGTATCCTTGATCCGGATGAAATGAGCGTACTTTTTCAAAAAAATAAACAACCTCCCAGAAAGAATTCCTCCCTTGGGAAGTCCATGTTAATCCAACAACAAAATCCCTGGATACCTTGTCCCATTTACAGACCAGCACTAGAAGAGGATGAATTAAACCAAAGGGATTCAAGTTCTCTGACTTTATCTGTTGGCAGGTGGCATAGTGGGACACATAATCTATAATGTCACGTTTCATACCCAGACACCAGAATCATCATCTCATTTCATAATACATCTCTGTAGAACCTATATGGAAAATCCATAAAGAGAAATGAAAATTAAACAAGACTAAACTATTCATGGATATTGGGATGACAACATGCTTCCCAAGGTGGATTATACCATATGAAGAGAGAGACCAACCAGAAATAGTCTCCCCACAAAAAGGATTTCCCGAATTTTTTTGAACTCAACATCCCCCTATTGACTCGGCAAGATAGAGTCTTGGATAGATGATGATAACTGAACACTGGTCAGAACCACACCTCAAACATCCTTTTGATCATCTAGGTAAAACTGGTTGAAAACCCCCATAAGGTTCTACTCCTCCTTCAATTCTAGAATATCTTGTGATGGTACTTTCCTACTATGAGCGTCTACAATGAAATTATCCTTCCCCAGGGTGTAGGCGATATTGAATTCAAACATCTCAAGCTATGTTACCCATTATCTTTGTCTAATATTAAATTATTTCTAGTAAAATATATAACTCAAATTCCTATGATTAGAGAAGACTATGAACCTCTCCCCAAAAAGATAGCGCCACTAATATTTAATTGTATGCATAACTGCAGCAAGCTCTAAATTGCCAGTGGGGAAATTCTTCTCATGAGGTCAGATATGGAGAGAGATATATGCCACCATATGGCCATCCTACATATGAACTCTTCCCAAACCATCACCAAAATCTTTACAACATACCACGTACCCTTTACTGGTATCAAGTAAGATCAAAATAGGATTTGATGTCAGAATTTTATTCAATTCATCGATAGAAGGCTGACACTTCACATCCTAGGTGAATTACACCACTTTTCTGGCAATAGAATTTAATGGTGAAACCATCTTAGTGAAATATATAATAAATCGTCGGTAGTATCCAACAAGATCGAGGAATCTATAGATTTCAAATAACTTTTGTGGTTGATTTCATGACGAAATGAACTTCACCTTCTCTGGATCAACAGATAATCCATGTTCATAGATTTTGTTCCCAAATAACTTCACTTCTTAAATCCAGAAACTACATTTCTAATGTTTTCCATACAAACAGTGACTTCTCATAATTTTTATAACCAAAATCAGATAGTGCTCGTGCTCATTCTTGGATTTCGAATAGACCATAATATCATCCATCAAAACTACCAAAAAAGTGTCAAGATATTGATAGAATATCTGATTCATCAAAGACATAAAAACCGTAGGAGTGTTAGTCAGACCAAAAGGCATCATAAGATATTAATAATAGAAATACCTCCTCCTAATAGTTGTCTTCAGTATATCAATCTCTCAAACTCTTATATGATGATAACCCGACCAAAGATCAGTCTATGAGAACCAATTTTACCCATTTAACTGATCAAACAAATCATCCACATGGTGGAATGGATATTTGTTCTTAACAGTTACCCAGTTCAACTTCTAATAGTCCACAAACAACTGAAATGAACAATATGCTTTCTTGGAAAAGAGCACAGGGGATGCCCAAGTTGAAACAATAGGATGAATGAAATATTTTTCCAACATGTCATTCAACTGAATTTTGAGCTATTTCATCTCCGCTAGTTCCATGTGATAAGAAGGTATCGATATCGGCTGCGTAATTGGAATCGGTTCAATCGTACACTCTACCTCTCTATGGAGTAAGATTAGATAAGTCGTCTGGGAAAACATCGGGATATTCTCAAAAAACAATAGGAAGGTCAAAATCATAATAAACTTCATCAGGATCAAATGCGACAGTAGACAAAAAACACTTAAGCTCTGGGTGGGAAGGCCCTACATATCCCGATCATGGGTCCCACTCCCCTTGAAACCCGCAATTTGTCTCATCGGTAGCAAGAAATGAGACACACCGATGATAACAATCAACCTCATCTTGATGAGTAACATGAAAATCTATACTGATGATGATGTCAAATAGATCCAGATCAAGAACAAGAAAACATCATACCAACTTTGTATCAGCAACCGTTAATGAACAAGAAGGACACCACAACCCTTTATCTTTTCTCATTCCAAAAGGTGTCTATAAATACCTTATAAAGGACATAAGTTCTGTTGGAAGTTTAAGAATATCAACAAAACTCACATATATAAATGATTGGGAGGCACCGATATCAAATAAATAAATTACTACAGAAGATGAAATAATGATTATACCTCTCACTATTTTTGGACCTGCATTGATTTCTGTTATACACTCATCTAATGTGGGAATATTCTTCACTCCCGAGGCCTGTGGTTAGAGACCTATCATTTTCGAAGCTTCTGACTGCACCACAATAGCCTTTGAACTCAATGAACCATGACCATAACGAGGTGTAGTCATAGCTTTACATAATCATTGTACATGACCAACATTTCCACAGGTGTTTCACGTCTTCATGGTTATAAAACAAAATGTCTTGTCTGTTCAAACCTTCCACATTGATAAAAAGTTAGAGTCACACTTCTAGTTATAGTAAACAGTGCGGAGGAGGCTCGCAGTTGTGACCCACCACCACCACTTCTGCGATGATCCTTCCAATTCCTCTTCTTCTCATACACACCACTGAAACTGACAATAGATAGAAGATAAGGGTTGTTAAAACCAACCTTGACTGACATATCCATATATACCATCATATATTTGTCAACCATCTCCACATAGGTATAAATTTTCATCATAAATACTTGTGATCTAATATCCGGTTGCAAATATTGTAGGTACTTATGAGCCTTTAGCTGGTCATTCTTCATTACATCTGGAGAAAAATGAACAAGCTCAGTAAACTGATTGTTGTACACAAAAACCGAACACTCTCCTTACTAAAAATATAGGAACTCTATAGACTTTACCAACATCAGCGAATCTAGATAAAACTGCTTGAAGAACAGGGTTTGTAAACCCTTCCAATCCAGGTCCATGTGTCTGTCTACCTATACCATAGAATCCCATCATCACTTTCCAGAACCCTTAGGCCTAAACATTTCACACTTTACCATGATATTCTTAGGTGTGTCCAAGAAGTTGAAGATTTGATCGATCTTATCAAACCATTCCTCTGCCTCTTGGGGTTCATTCATTCCTTTAAATAATGGTGGATTCTCACTCAAGAATACCCGTGATCGATCTCTCTCTCCTCTATCTCCTGTTTGTACCTCAACAACTACATTCTGAACTCATAGTGCATCTTGATCAGTAGCATGAACTGCATGTATGATAGTCTGAATGAGATTATGATCCATTGGCATATTTCCTTGTGGAAAATCAGCTACACCGTCCTGAGGAACTCATGGAAGACGTCTCAGGGTCATACATTTGCACACCAAAAAAGAAGTAATGATCAGACAACAAATTAAATCTCATATTAAACTAGAAAACCCATAAGTATAAACTGAGATTTAAAATAATAACCAACACTAGAGACACATATACCAACTTCCCATTGTAACTTGAGTGTCTTCATGAAAAGAGATGGTCATTCGCTTATCAAAAAATACCTCTAATGTCCCAAAAATCCAATCTCAAGTCTAACAGACATCCCAAGATAAGGACTCTTGAGGAAATACCACCTATGATTCCAATTTGTAACAAACCAGACCAGGTCACCTTTAAAACTGGCACCAGGCCTAGTCCACCACATACTCGAAGGGAGTTCCCGATCCCCACTGGCTGGCAATAAGCACTTGGTCATCGAAAAACAAACTAGAGGTAATGATTTCTCCTAACCTGAAAAAAAAACATGTCATATAAATACACAAAGCAAGAAGAAATAGTGGAAATCTTATAGATATATGCCATAACTATAAGAAGGAAAGCATAAACAAAAAACTTTAAAAGTATCCAAAACTCCAAGAGATGATTCCATTTGAAAAGTCAAAAAAACCAAATAGATACACCATGTGATAGAGTGAATGAACTCCCACCATCTTGCCACTAGCTACGCAACTCAACAGACATGAAACCACATTTCCTCACTCTAGCACCTTACATTTCCCTACAATGGAAGTCATACATTGGTCTACACGCCACGGAAAAGGTGTACATGGTGTGAGAAAAAAGATCAATAGGATTCCACCCCGGTGTTCCATAACAAGTCTCTATATGAAAATTCATTTATACCCATTTTAAATAAAACATGGATTGATAAGAAGTAAAGAAGTTTTATATAAAACATGGTAAACATTTCCCTTTTATCATGATTCTAAAACAAAATTAGGTATTTCAATTTCAAAGCACATTTTCCATATCATCTTTCACAAGAATATATATGCATATTAATGATAAAATAGTAAAAATCCAAGAAATACAAAAAACAAAAGTACCAGCACAGGCATAACAATACCAAGGAATACAATAGGTCATGGAGCAGACTACCCATGCCCAAAATCTATGAACAATACACTATGGTACCGGAATCCAATTATATACACTCTAGGACAAGGGAGACACCCCAGAAAGTGAAACCAAAAAATAATATACATACCTAGAGATAATAATCTACACTCTAAGACAAGAGGAACACCCTAGATAGTGAACCCCCAAAATGGATGATGGCCTCAATCTAAACCTTCTAGCTAGTACCCAAGGAAATCCATGTGCTCATTTTCACAATCATCTCAATGTTTTGAAACTTCAGTTCAAAATTGTTTCACAAATCAATTTAAATTCATTGAAAATACCCTTTTTCATTCCATTTATCAACAATCAGGAAAAACCATTTGTCTTTAAAAAATCTTTTTAACACAAAAAAATAAATTATGCCAATTAATTGTTTAAATAATTTTATAAAGAATTAATAATAAGGTTCATCAACATAGGCTAGAGAAGGAACCACCTACCTCAACACTTGGGTCACACATGTCTACAATAGGATCCCCCAACAATGAAATCCCAGAAACATCTATGAAGGACCTATAATCAAATCCATATCCCAAGATTTATCCAATTTAGGAAAAAAAGGGGTTGGTGGAAAGGAGGAAACCCACATACCTCAAGAAGGAACACCCACCACACCACAACCAACAAAGGAATGGCCTCAAGAATGATATCTCACAAAGGATCTAGAAGAATCTACGAAGAAACACCAACTTAGACCAACCGATCTGATAACGTGATGGCATCCTTGTCGTGAGGATGGTAAAGTTTACATTTATAAAGACCCAAGATATAGCATAGTGTCTAACCTCGGGGTCGCTCTCAAGGATATAGTGTCGAGATCCTAAGTTGTGATTCCGAAAATCTTTTTGTATTTTTAAATACTTTGAAAATAGAAAAACACACTCCTAAGGAAACACAAATCAGTGCTGAAGAGCACAGTGGATGTGGAGCAGTGAATGAAAAGAAGAGTAAAAGTGCAAAAATGCAGAGACACAGGAAAAAAACTAGGACAAACAAATGACACCAAGACACAGAAGAAGAAAATGAGTGAGAACAACATCGGACCTAGGTTAATACACCCTCTACTCCCTATCCTAGATCATCTTAAGTAATTGATCAACAATTCTCGAATTCACACAGTGCATGACCGATGTCTCGGATCACATACCAATCTCGCCTATAAATTGAACACTCAAGAATCGAAGTTCTTAAATACTCAAGCGTTCCTCCGAACTGCAAGGTGACTCACCCAGCAAAGTCATTCTGGAAATAATTTCTCACAATCCAGAATGATTCCACTAAGATCATCACATCGCACAACCAATCTTGATTCTCAGTTCGAGAAATCAAGACAGGAAGGGGAGAATAAATTAAGCAAGAAAGTGTCAAATCTTCCTAATCAAGATCTTACTCTTGCTTAATCTAACTCACAGACGCGATTTACCAAGGAGAATAGAAAGAATGTGATCGCATTAATGTGTGGATCTCCAGATCGTGTCGGGTTTCATAAACTGGATCTAACCCCGCAAGTTAGATCTCTATTTCTGGAGATTTGAGATCGCAGCACGAGATGACAAAGAATGAACAACACAAAAAATTAAACATAACTAAGATCACAATTCAATTAACTAAACATGAAACACTACGAGAGAATTTACAGACTCAACATAGAACACAAAAAATAGAGCAGCGTGAGGATGAATAAAATGGAGGAGCAGGAACCCATCTCCAGGTCGAAGATGAGTTCTAGTTCAGTGAAAATGGTATGGAATGGTGCGCAAACGGTGGTGGAGTCTTCGCCACCACTGCTGAATGATTCCCCCCTGGGTACTCTGCTCTCGGCCCCTTTCTCCGAGAGGAGTAGCGCATCCTCTTATTTTGAGACGAAAACAGAAAACTAAACTAACAGGCAGCGTCTTTCCACGTGGCGCGTCGTTGAGTGTGCTCGTCACCAACTCTCGAGTGAACTCTCTGTGAGTGTACCCAATTCCCCTGCAACAAACTTTCTAATGTTCCTGCGCCTTCCCACGAACTGTCCACAATTTTCTTTGCACGCCCAACTCCCCCTATGTAGAAAAATAATTAAAACACAAAAGAAATGAACGTCCGAAATAGAAAAATGGGAACACTATAATTATATATAAATGCATATTTATATTTACTGTTATATATATTTATTAGAGTTATTAAATATTACTAATATAAATATAAATATAAATATATATAATAACTATTATATTAGTTTAATACATATATTATTATGATATATAAAATCTTATATACTATTATGATTAAACCTATTACTAATATAATATAGTATATCATATATATTACATATATCATATATCATATTATATGTTATAATATAATAAAATAAAAACTAACTAAATAAACAAACAGAAGGGGGGTCTGTTCCGCGATGTGAAGGGGGAGAGGGTTAAGAGGAGGGGAGGCGTCGCAGACGTGTGGAGGTCTTCAAGAAGGAGACGTCGGGGTTTGCAGATGGAATCAGCGGCAGCTCTGAGTAGGTGATGTTGCGGGCTTCAGGTGGTTCGATGCGGACAGAAAATAGCCAGGGGTTCGGCGAAGTGAAGGGGGAGAGGTGGCTCGAGGCAGAGGCTTCGGGGGCCGAGGCCTGGTGGAGGTTCTTCATCAGGTGAGGTCGGGGTTCAGCGGCGGAGCAGTGGAGTCGAGGTACGGTTTGCAGTCCGCGGCGGCTAGGGGATTTCAATCCGCAACTACGCACAGTAGGGTGTGCGGCAGTTAGGGTTTCAAGAGGAGGAAGTAGAAAGGCGGATCAGTGTACATGGGAGAAGAGGGTTTGTGCGGTGAAGTTTAGATTCAACAACACATGGAATTCGGAAATCCAATTTTCAGCTCTGAGTTTTCATAGTGTTTCTATTGTCTTGATTTCTTGAATTCAATATTCCATTTGCGGTTGGGTGATCTTGTTTCTGCTGTGAATTACTGATGTTGGTTTGTTATTGTGGTGCTTCTGTGATGGTTATGTTGCTGTGTGAAAGAGTAGTGAGATTTGGATGGGTGAAGTGGTGAGTGAGGAAGAGATACGGTGGCTGGGCAGAGGAGTGGCAGGGGATTATGGTGGGACAGTCACCATGATGAAACGGTGAGACAGGTGTAGCAGGAAGCGGTGGCACAGTGCAGGAGGTAGAGGCACGGTGAAACTGCTGTTGGCGAGGAACCGTGAGGGAGAGGAAGACAGGGCAGTGCCACTGAATAAAAAGTAGTGGAAGCGGTGGCAGTGGCACTGCGAATGAAACGGTGTCGCTATAATTGTATCTCACGGTATCACTGTGATGGTGAGTGGGGGACAGTAAGGAAATACTATGTGTGGGGAAGACGGTGGCACCGTGAGGCACGGTGGGTAGAAAGCGGTGTCACCATGATGGGAACTGTGTGATGTGCCATCGTGAGTACCTGCAAAATAAAAAGAACGGATTAAATAAATTAATAATTTAAATAAAACTAAAAATCGATTAAAAAATTAAATTGAATTAAAAACTAAATAAATAAATCAAAATTAAATAATAACATTAATTTTTTTTATTTAAAAGAACAAATTTATTAAAAAATATAAACAAACTTAATTTAAAACAAACTAAAATAACTAACGACACTTGCTTAAATTAATCAACCAATTAAGTAACCAATTAATAAACTAAAGAATTCATTAACTTAAAGAATAAACTTATTAATAGAATAAAATTAAATTGTTAAAACTAGTTAAATTATCAAAAGGCCAAAAACTAAACTGGGTTATTTATTTACAATTTAAAGAATAAAGAATTAATTAATTTAATTAATGTATTAATAAGCTAACTAGAATAAAAATAAAAGAAAAAATAAATAAAAGTCTAATTCGCAAGACTAAATTAATTTACGAATTATTTAAAAAGACAATAATGAATATTAAAAACAATTGATTTAAACTAAAATTGATTATTTTATAAAGAAAAGTACAAAATCACATTAATTATCAATTATTTAATAAAAAATAAAATTTTGATATAATGAAGTTAATAAAAAATACAAAAAGGATGTGGCAAAGAGTGTGAAAACATTGCAACTAGAGAGACGTACCGCAACTAGAAAAAATATCAATCATCAATCATATCATTCTATAATGAGATAAGTCTCCCAAAATCGCTCGGGAATTGCTTTGGGTTGAGATCAAGAGAGTCTAGAGAAAGAACCAAAACAAAACAGTTGCATGCCTATTTCAAAAACTGTACGTAGGCTGTTGCATGGCATGTAACCCGGTTACAAGACGTGTAACTTTCGAAGTCCCATAAACACTAGAAATCTCATCACCTTGGATTAATACTACATTATTTAAAACATTCATTACGTGAAACATCGCTTCACATTGTGTAAGATTTCACAATGTGAATCCTTTCATGAATTGCATCTAGTAACACTAACACGTTGTGTAACCTAATTACATGGTGTAAAATCCTCCTGCATCCTACAGAAAAATCTAGTTAAAGCTAGGAGTACAAAAAAATCACTAACATTACCATTATAGGTATCCTCCCACTTCCTTATCATCCTTATACAGACAACGAGAAAAGGAAAAGAAAAATTAGGTTAATGACGTACCTAATAAATCTGTAACAGGATGTTATAGTGAATGTATGAGAAGGTGAATATGATTTATTAATATACAAGTATGGCTCAGATCATGAAGAAAATCTATGCTGATAAATGGAGAAATGATCATTCTTTTGAGGTAGGTGATCATATTTTTCTTAAAGTATCTCCATGGAAATGGGTCACGTGTTTTAGTAAAAATTGAAAGTTAAGTAGATGGTTCATTAGAACATATGAAATCCTATAGAAGTTTCGATCTGTTTTCTACCTAGTTTCCATGCTTCTGAGTTTATCTTAAGTACATAATGTATTTCATGTTTTGATGTTATGAAAATATGTGTCGGATTCATCACATGTTTTATAATCAAAATTGGTTTAGTTGGAAAACAAACTTTCTTATGAGGAATAGCATATTGAAATTCTTATATTCATAGATCAAGTGTTGTATAATAAGGTAATTAATTATGTTTTGGATTTGTGGAAAAACCATATTTTTGAAGAAGAAACACGGGAATCTGAAAATGCTATCAAAGAAAGATATCCTAACTTGTTTAAAAAGTGAATAAAATTACAACTTACTTCCAAAAAAGAAAATTATATAACAACCTAGTTAATGATAGAATAAATAATTTACATATTTATTATTATTCATGAAATAGATAGTTATATTTATTATAAAATCACTAAGTAATTTATAAATCAAAAAGAAAATACTTGTATTGAACTTCTTTCTTGTAATTTTTTTTACGTTTAATTTTAAAATTATAAATTATAAATTGAAATTTTTAATTTTATTTTTTAGTTTATCATGTCAATATTATATTAAGAATAATTTTTCAGAATTCTCTGAAAAGTTTGATTTTTGAATGAATAGTAAAAAATATAGATTTTTATTAAAAACTGTATTTTCTTTTTAAGTATTTATAATTTAAAATTAAATATTAGATTATTTTTAAAATTTTATAATTTAATTTTTATTTAATCCAATTATGTTTTTTTAAATTAATTTTATACTTGAATTTAGTATAAAAACATTTTTAATTTAGAAAGGGCATTTTTCTGGAAAAAAATGTTTTTCATCACGTTTCTCCGGTTTAATTTTAAATTAAACTCTACCACTTATGTGAATTGAATCTTGAAAAATGGATTCCATATTTGGAATCAGTGGTACCAAATTTATTAAATATCTCCCTTTTATTTTTTTCAATATTAATCGTAACCTTAGTAATTTTTTTTCACGGTAAAGTATAAATCGAGTAACTAAAGTTAAAAATAAAATTACATGGACAATAAAATGACCCTAAAATTTTAATTAATTTTATTATATGATTATATATCATCCTTAATAATAACAAAAGTCTAATATATGACATTTTTTTTTCTATTTTAACATGATTTTTTACCCTTATGATATTTAAGTGAATATAATGCCAAAAATGTCACACTCTTGCTTTTAATTACTATAATATTTTTTACATAGGGGTAAACAAAAAATATGTTTTAATATAAATAGAAATTTTAAATATATATAATTTTTTTATCATGTTTCTTTAATTTAATTTTTTTGTAAATAAATAATTACCTTAAAAAGTTTAAGAAACACTAATGCAATAATTATTCAATTAATAGAAAAATAAAATATATGGTATTATTTAAATAAATATTTATGTCACATGGTTTTTTATATAAAAATTTCATATTATATTGGTTTTGAAGGATTTTATTTGAATTCCATTATTGTGTTGTAGTTTTAAAAATTAAATTAAATTAATAGTTCTAAAATTGACATTGATGTTATTTTATTATAAATAATAATTTATTAAAAGATTTGAAATTCCTAAAAAACATATCTTTAGAGAATTTAATGGTATATGGTTTATGAAATCAACCATGGACCGTTTTTTATTTTATATTAACTACATTGACCCCTTAATATAAAATACATTGATATCATTGTAGTTGTCAAAAGGGTTAACGAAGGGTTAAAAACAAAATGATAAGGGTAAAAATGTGATCCAAACTTTTCCAAATTACATTGGATGAGATTATTTAGTATCATAATAAAATTATCTTGTAATATTATTAATTTGGATACATTTTTAAAAAAAATTAATTTAAATTAATTAAATATTTTAATAAATTCCAAGAGTGACCCTTCCCTCTCTTATAAAAGGAAATATCTTCTCATTTCTTCACACTACAAAATCATTTTAGTTTAGTCAATTCCTACTCAAATACCTTCCTTATATCCATCCCCACATACTTGATGAATTATTTATTCCATAGAACCAACCTTATAGGGATTAAGGTATAAAGAAAACGAGGTTCTCCAAAGAAGAGGAAGATAAGGAACGCACATGACAAGTCATACACAAGGTAAAAGAATTTCTTTTAAAAAAACTCTTTTAGATTTTCCATTTAAACCCTTTTCCTTATATATCCATATATTTAAAAATTATTTTATGGATGTTTTTATATGGACATAAAAGAATCATAAAGTACATTTTATGTATCTTTTGACTTTATTTTAAATCTTTTCACAAGGAATATTTTTAAAAAATGTTTTCACTTTCTTTACAAAAGATAAAAGAAATATTATTTTTTAATGTATGTGGTGACAATAAATTTTTCCACTTCCATAACCATTATTTAATGACTTTATTACTTTATAATCATTAATTTTTTATAAAAATAAAAACCCCCTTTCCCCTTTTTTCTAGGGTATGTTGGTATTGAAAATGGGTTTTGAAAAGAAAAGGGTATTTTGGTATCTGAAAGTGTTTTTATACAGGTTTGAAATCTTTTTTCAAATAATTTATGATAAAAATGTGCAAGTATATTATGTGTTATTTATTATATGGAAATTAATCACTATATGTGAAAAATGGGTGAGCCCGATACAACTTATATGGAAAATTGAGCTCCATTATAGATCATGAGAAATATGTGAGATTGATATAACTTATATGAATGATGAGCCCCATTGTAACACTACAATGCATTGGGTAATGTTCCCAGTCTTAGTTGGAAATTTGGATGGAGTTACTGGAAGGCTTCTCCTATGGATTTAATTGGGATCTAGTTATTTCATAAATGGGTTTAAAACATGTTATGAATATGATGCTTTGAGTTTCCAAAAGGGGTTTTTATTGTCTTACTATGGGTTTTAAAGGTTTTGTTTGAGAAAAAAGATTGTATTTTTTCATGTGGAAATGATTTTTTTCACTCATTCAAAGAAAAATGAGATAAAGGTAAATATTTCAATATTTAACATGTTTTTTCACCGGAATAACAGATTTCTTCTTTTTTATATCCCTTACTGAGCATTTAGTTTTCATCCCACATTTATAAAATGTTTTTCATAGGGTTTAAGAAAGGGTAGAAACAAATAGGAATTCAAGTTGTAAGTCATGATTTTTTTGCATAAAAATTAAACATGATTGATTTTAAAAGTCTTATATTATGGGAAAATGGATATTGGTAATAATTTTCTACTTTGTAATATATTATTTTTTTATGAGTTATTAACTAATCCTCTAAAACTATAATCTTGAAAAGATCCTAACATGTAAGAGAATGAATTATTGACATAAAACTCAAGATTATATAATTTTTACGGATAGTTATATATACAAATCCCACTAACATGGATACATGTATCGTTCATTCCCTTACTCTTTTCAGATAAGTCATCATCTACACACACCCAAAGGTATGTGCAGGGAATGAGAAAACAATCCTATTAGGATCCCACCAAGTATTACATAATCAGCCTTCATAAGATAAACCAATTATTCATGTTAAATTAAAACAAAGCAATGAGACACATTTTCAAACTTTATATAAAAACTTATAAAAACACACCTTTAATATGTTTCACAAAAACATTACAAAGAAACCAAATTTTCAAATCCCATTTCAAGAAACCATTTTACATTTCAAAGATTTCAAATGATGCAAGGTGCCCCAAACATTTCAAATATCCAAACATAAATAAATAACCATTTTATAATATCAACAACATGGATACTAAATCCTAGGACACAATTTGTCTAGTACAAAATGTATCTGCACAGTTTAGTGAGTAGTTATGACTAGTGCTCACCATAAGTCCCTAGGCCAAAAATCCCGCAAAGGGATAGAAGAACGCCCTAATAAGTAAACCCCCCATGGTGTTATGAAATTGATATTTTAGTTATAGTTTTAATTTTATATCCTTTCTAATAAAAACATACCTTTTCAAGCATGCATGTCCCAATTCCACCCCCCTACAAAGTACCCCAGGTTCCCATGTGTTTTGCCTATATAGAGGCCAATCAATTCAATGTAATAAACATTTTTCTCCTACAGCTTGATTTCATTCAGTTTCATATACCATTCACTGGAAAAAAACATCATGATATAACATGCTCGAAAATCACTTTTCATCAAAACACAACACACCATTAAATTACTTTCCATCAAAATACTACACGTTTTGAAATAATTTTTCATTAAAATAAAAATTGATTTTAAATAACTTCTCATCAAAATACAACATGCTTTGAAATAAATTTTCATTAATAAATCCAAGGTATAAGTCAATTTCATAAAAATATCAAAAACATACACATTTCAATAAATCAAAAATCATACCTTTAATAATTTAAAATCAAATGTAAAATGAGCAACCATACATATTTCATAATACAATGGATTTATATGAAACCACCCACCTCAAAAGACTCAATTTTCAACACCCACATGGAATCCAAAATAAAAGGAGAAATTAGGGATATATTAAATAAGTAAAAACCCTAAACCATGAATTCTTAATCAAGAATATCATATTCATCAATTTCTAGAACAAAAGAAATGAGATGAATCACTTACCATAATAATTCTCAAAAAGCGCACCATGAGGAATCAAGATACATAAAAAACTCCCAAATCCATGATAAATATATCAAAATATAAATTAGATAATCATAAAACCCTTATATATATCCTTAATATCCCCAATATAAGGTTGTGTTCCTGGAGAAAAGAGCATGTCTAAAAGAAAAATGTAGAATGACCAAGAACGGGAACATGAATTCAATTTCCTATATCTAGTGCTCATATATCCAATTAATTTACACTATGGGAGGTAAGGAATCTGTAAAATCTCCTAGAGGAGTCTCCTAGTCCAATATAATAATTTACCAAAATAGGAATGAATATAAATGGATGTGTTTATCATTTAAAAAATCATATTGATTAAATGATGTTTCACAGTTTGGAAAATTTTCTGTTAACCTTGTTCCCCCTTATGGCCTACTGGTGGAGCCACATGGTATAAAAAACATTGCTCCAACCATGTGAGATGGATCTATTCGATGTTTCATGATTTCATTATAAGGCCACACAGTTTTTTCTAACCATGTTCTAACTGTTCACTCTCCTTCGGAACTCCAAAGCAAGTTACATGGCTTCTTGGAAAGACCCACATGGTTTCCACTAACCATGAACCAACCATGAACAGACCTAAAAACACTAAAATATATTAAAAACATATAAAGATATCCAAATTAAAAAAACTAAAATGAAATATGGTCAAATAAAATGAATGTAGTTATCAAAAAAATGTTGTGATTCTACAATTGTCCCCACCATATTGCTCCCAACAAATCTATGCTTAAGAAGATTAATCCAAAAAGAGATGACACCATTTCTCCCTCATCATAGAATCATACTCCCACATATCATGAGTGTCTGATTCATTACACCATATAACTTAGACTAGTGATATAGACATCCTTTGTAGAACCTTTACTTTAGATTCATCATTTTGAAAAAACTACTCAGTCACTAACATATAAGGTTCTAGATCAAGGTCTTCCGAATTAAAAAATGAGATGGGTCTGGTTGATACTTATTATGTTAAGATGCATGGAATAAATCTGGGATCAATGACAACTGAGATAAAAAATATTACTGATAAACCACCTTTCCAATCTACACAGAGATCTCAAATGGTCCCACATATCTCAGAACAAACATTCCATGATTCCCAAGCTAACATTGACCTAACCAAGGAAAGACTTTCAAGAAAACCCAATTCAAAATATAAAAACCAAAGGATAAATCCAAATATCCATATAAGATTTATACCAACTATGATTATTCACCAACCATTGATGAATAACTTGAACCTTCACTAAAATATTCTAAACAAGGATCCTCCCAACAAGATAAGCTTCACCTACCTCAGACCAACAAAGTGGTGATTTTAAAAGGTGACCATAGAGAGCCTCAAAGGGATCCATTTAAATGAATGATTGGTGAATATTTTTTTAATAAAACTAAACCATTACAAAGTAGTTATCCCAATAACCTCCAAAATCTATGATGCAAGCATAGAGAATATTCTCCAAAATTTGAATAGCTATCATCATCTGTTCGTCTATATGAGGATAGTAATCCATGCCCAACTTGACTTTAGAAACCATTTCCTCCTTGAGGCCTCTTAAAAATATATAGGTAGATTGGGGTTCCCTATCATAGATAATAGTATATGAAGCCTCATGAAACCTCATGATCTATTGCACGTACATATTTCCCAAATCCTCAACCTTGGTGATGTCCAAAATCAGAATGAAGTGATCCAACCTAGTCAACTAATAGGACACCGCCTAAATGGAATTATTTCCTTAGGGATTCCATGGTAGTCCAATAGAAACATCCTTGCACACCTCATCCCACTTCTATACTAGAACAAGAAGAGGATAAAGAAAACCAATATGCTTTTGGTTCTCATCCTTTATTTACTCACATGTGTAGCAATGAGGCACAAGATCAGTTATGTCATGCTTCATAGATGGAAACTAGAACTAAAATTTAATATCATGATAATTCGTCAAAGTTTTTTACTGAGCGGAACACTGAGAAGAATGAAAATCCTACATCGCAGCCTTGTTCATAGATACTATAACAATATATCTCCTCAGGAATAAAATAATCCCCTTCAAAGAGTGAGAACATTTTCATATGATCTCCCCACCATATAAATAATTCTTAGTACCTCTAAAATCATCATCCCTTTATTTATCATGAATAATCCACTCAAGAAGAGATTAATCCATCTACATGATATCCTGGAAAACACCAATATCTTATTATATCATTTTTAGGTGAATCTGAGTAAATATCCTCATGATCTCGCATTCATTCCTCAACTACAACACCACTTAAGATTGAAACATCCTACTGAGAGAATAGGCAATAACATTCCCCTTAACTGGGGTGTTAGTGATGTCAAAGTTATAGTTCTAAAGTTACAATACCCATTTTCTATATCTAAGGTTAATGTATTTATGAGAAAAGATATAATTTAAACTCTTATGATCAGAATAAATTGCAACCTTTTCCCAAAGAGGTAGTGTCTCCAGCACTTAAGAGTGTGCATGACTACAATAACAACCCTACTCTTTATTATACACTTAAACATGATTTATTACATAAACATTCACTTTAGAAAACTCCAATGATCTAGAGGTCTAGTGTCTTGGGAAATTAGGAACATTACATAACAACTTAGAACATAAAACACAACATCTTTACAGAAAACGTATTTTTTATGACCACAGCATTCCTTCGTACTTAGCATTGCATGGGACAACTTGAGGACATGCATAAGAAAAGGGTGAGCTATAAAGATGAGTAAGGGAGTAAACAAGTCATAACATAAAGAATAAAATACATGTTAGGAAATAGGTATATCAATGGAGCATAAGATAAACATGAACATAAAGGCATGATATAGCCTGATTATCGTAACATGGAGATGTGGAAACAACATTTAACATGATATTAGCATAAGCCAAGGCTCATTACACATGGAGCATTAGTAAACCCTCATTGCACTTGAATTATCATGAGTAAAGGCTCATTGAACTTGAATTATCATGAGTAACCCCTCATTGCACAAGGATTATCATGATATTATTCTTTTCCCAATGCATTGAAGCGCTATCAGGGTGCACCCTTCTTAATCATTTCATTTCATGCATTTGTGTGCCACATAGATCATACAACATGGATTCATTAAACATAATAATTTATTCCATGAATAAGAGATGTGGAATACATAAATGTAAGTCCTCAAACAAAAAGTACATGTGCATAAAGCTGAATACCCTTGATAGAGAAATGGGTATGGTATTCACTTACACGATGATTTTGGCATGGAAATTGTGGTGTAACTTCGGCAGTATAACAACGTCAACTAGAAATAGTAAAATGGGTTGATGAGAGAGAAAGGGGTATCTCATAATTTATACATGAAATTTAAAGTAATGGGGTCATGGAATATAATATCCAAACATATGTAATGGAATTTATATGCATAATATAAAATAATTCATTGAAATTAAATGAGGAAAGATAAATCCCTCACAGAATATCAGCATTGTAACAGGTGTACATGGGAGGAATTAATGGGAGAGAAAGGGGTATCTAATAATCCAAACATAAGGGGAAATTATAGGGGAGTTTAGAAATCATACCATAACATTTTTTATTGAAAATAATATGGTATAACAATATAAGGAAACATGGACATAAATAAGGAAGGAAGGAAAGTGAGGATCCCTTACTTGGAAGTGTGATCCCAAAGTCTTGGGAGAGGCTTCAGAGAGGATTATTGGGAGATTGGGGTGCCTTGGGAGGATTCTAGAGAGATGAGATTATATATTGGTCGAGATATAAATGAGTTTTCTGAAAATTAATGGGATATTGAGTGGGTTTATATAGGAAAGGAGAAATAATTCTTCATTATTTAGGGTTCGGACATTACATATTAAACTAATCAAAACCAGAAACTAACCCATGGTTTTTTAATAAGGTTATTGCCAAAGTGGAGTGAAAAACATTATTTTTTATTTAAAATGGCCTAAATTATTAAAATATTATTATTGTTTATGTGGACATGATTCACACTCTCAAGGAAATCATTTTAAAAAGTTATAATATTTTATAAGGCTTGGAGGGTCCACTAAGGCACCATAAAATTAATAAAATAAATATAAAATATCATTATTTTTAAACATAAAACATATATTGGCAGAAAATACTTTTTATATTATTTTATTACATCACTATAAGGTCATCATGATGTCATAAAACACATTATATATTTAAACGATGTTTAATTTTTACCCAAAAATTTGATTGTCTCTGAAAATTATGGAAAATTTTCCGTTAGATAATTTCGATGTCCTAAATCCAAAAATTATATTAATTTTATCTAAATAATCTTCTAAATATGTGAATTAACAATTTTAAAATAAAAATATACATTTAGTGAAAATTCATGGGTTTTGACAAAAACAGTTTTCAAACAATAATAAAAATTTCAATTGTATTAATAAAAATTATACGATCATTTATATTTAATAAAAAATAATTTTGTAATAATAATTTATTAAAATAATATTTAATTAAAAAATCCATTAATTCATCAAAATATATTTCTTAATTGAATATTAACTAAAAATACTATTTGTGATTTAAAAACAATTTTCAAAGTAACAATAATAAAATGAATGTATATTATTTATTCTATAAAATGAACATAAGTATAGTGCTAGGGTCTTGTTACATAACCCCTTATAACACCTGCATAATACCAAAGGGTAAGGTGTGTGATGGTGACAGACTCTTCGGGCGGCTTAGATAACATCATTCAGGTGGTAATCTCTATTAAATTCCATTTCTCTTGTAGGTGGTTCCATTCATGCTTAACGTGTTGAAGCACGGCTTGGGCTTGGCCAAGATCGAAGACAAGTGATTATACATCCTTTATGAGCTCCAAAAAATGGGCTCTGTATGGAGAAATTCTACTTCATGAGTCAATCGCTTCCTTTTTCTGAGTAAATTGGATTTTTTAAAGCCCTATATTTATACTAATCATGTGATTACTATCCAACGACTATATTAGCAATGGTAAAAATTCTTAATAGTATTTAAAAATACAAAAAAATAAAACCAAGGAAGTGTATATGTTTTATATAACCACTTTACATAATAAAACATTTAATTAGTTCAAGAGTAATTATCATTAATAAAAGTTTGGGTCGTTACAATCTTCCACCCTTAACTAATTTTTTACTTGAAATTTCATTTCCCCACACTAAAATAGATAATGGTAACTCTTCTTCATCACTTCCTCTGATTCCCATGTATCTTCTTAAAAATTTTGGTTTCACCAAAACACCTTGATCAGGGGCATTGTCTTATTTCATTGAACTTCTTCCCTGCAATCTAAGATCTTCAATGGCTCCTCTTCATAGAAGAGTTCATTCTCCAATGGTACCACCTCAAGATTGAGTACATGATATGGGTCAGGTATGTACTTTTTCAAGAGTGATACATGGAATACATCATCTACTTGAGACAAGTTTAGTGGGATTGATAGTCAATAGGCCACTGGTCCAATTCAATCAAGGATATCAAAATGGTTTATATACCTCAAAATAAGCTTTACCTTATTCCAAAATCTCATAACTCTCTTCCACGGTGATATGCAGAGGAATACCATGTCCTCAACATGTAACTCTAGGTCTTGTCGACAATTATCATCATAGATCTTTTGTCGACTCAGGGCAGCTTTAATGTGTTGCTGGATGGTTTTAACCTTCCCCAACATTTCTTTGACCATTTCTGGACCTTAGAGTTTTTTCTCCCCAAATTAATCCCAACATGCTGGTGTTTTTCACCACTTCCCATAAAGGACTTCATGAGGATCCATTTGGATGCTTGGGTGGAAATTTGTATTGTAAGAGAACTCAACCAGGGGAAGATTTCGATTGTATCCTCCTTTGAAGTCCATTGATCATGATCTCAACATGTCCTCAAGTGTTTTTATAGTCCGATCATATTGTCCATCAATTTGAGTATGATAATTTGTACTAAAGTTCATATCAGTATTCAGAGCGTGTGGGGGACTCTTCTAGAACCTAGAGGAGAATCTTGGATCTTGATCGGATACAATTGATAGTGGTACTCCATACATCCTTATTACTTCTCTGATGTATATCTGTTCCAGTTTATCCAATGAGAAGTTATCTCGAATTTCAATGAAGTGTGTGGTCTTTGTAAGATGATAAATAACAACTCAGATAGTATCGTTTCCATTGGATGTCTTCGGAAGTCTAGTATAAGGCCATGGCCTTAAACATTACTTAATATTGAATTAAATGAATAATTCATATTGAGGATCTTTTCAGGTTTAGAGTTTTAGAGAATTAGATCATAACTATTACATCTCAAAAGATTACAAATCAGACACTTCTACTATGTTTCCATAAAATAAAAACTCTTAAAAAGAAACATGTCTAGTTCCATGTTTTAGATAACATGACTATTCCTTGATCCCATCCTTGAACCTATTCCACATTAAGTCCTCTGAAAAACATTTCAAAAACTTGGGGTGATCATAAATAGCTCAGTAATGGATACACAAGGAAGGAAAACTGTTAGTTTTTCAAAACAACCATTAAACCAAGAATACTTTATCAAAGTAATACTTTTCACCTTTATGAAGAAAAAAATACTCTTAATTGAATAAAATATCATTAAATACCCTTTTGTAATCAAAATATTACCATAAAACCCATATAAAGAACAAATAACATATAAAGGTAACATGGTACATAAACATAATTAATTGGAATAACCATCCGGTCAACTTCCACACATATCACTTAATGGAATAGCCATACGGCCGACTTCCATACCCAATGCATTGGATGTTATAACGTAACCACCCATCCTGGTATTCACCGCACCACCCGTCATATGGTTTATCATGTAACCACCCGTCAAATGTCCAAGTACCATTATAAAATCATAAGACATAAAACAAATATAATGGAAAGAAAACATTTCCACACTTTGATCACAATATATCACATAAATATATTGACATAAAAAATCCATTATAAAAACCATTTTCAATACCAAGATACATAAAATAGTATATGGTATTTATTTCATTTTAAAAACATTACGGCTTGTTGAGGAATCCAAAGACCAAATAATACTCGCGGCGGCAGAAAATGTCGTTGTCACCGCGTACATTAAAAGAAACATTCCTTTTTGTAATTTAGTAAAATGCTTCGTATAAAAAGATTCTTTTTGAATAAAATTAAAATTAAAAGGGGTTTATACACCATATAAAATAATGTTGTGTATAAAACAAAATATGCCTCAATGAAAGGAGATTGAGACGAAGTCCCTTACCTCGGGTTCGACTTGACTCGATCGTTCTTTAACATCCTGAATAATAAACTTGAGTTAATTTATACTTTCTTAAGAAAATTTTTCAAGTTCATTATTCCTTTTATATCACTTATTACTATGTTATAAACACTATGTAATTATTTAAGTTAATAATGGTCGTTTTGTCGATCATTGGTACTTGAGTCAAAAATAAACTCTTTATAATTACAAGTTGTTCATGTGGTAAAATATCCATTATATCAAGAATTATATTCATGATGTAGATATAATATATATCACATATATTCAGTATATACATTCATTTATAATATTACATAATCATTTAGAGGTGTGAAATGAAATGCACCATTCATGGAGATGATAAGTCGTACGTACGCATGAACGCTACTTTCATTTCTATGTCATATTAATGGAATTAAAACTAAATGAGAGATATTTATATTTCAATTCCAGAATTATATTCATAATTTAGATGTAACATACATCATATATATCCATTATATATATGTACTTATAATAGTACATTACATTTGGGGATAAGAAATGAAATGCACCGTTCATAGAGACGGTAAGCCGTACGTACGCATGAACGCTACTTTCATTTCTATCTCATACTTTAATGGAAAGAATTAATAATTATATAAAGGTATATTATAATTCCATTATAACATCATATATAATAACTTTAACTCCATCCTTTATATGTCCCACATATGGCATTAACGAATCAAATCACTTTGAGGGGGCGGTAGTCCGCACTTTCTAAAATGAAGATATCGCATTTACCCATAATGGAAACCATAAAGGTATGCCATAAATGAAAAATACAGAAGAATAATGAAGAAATAAACATAATATATATCATATATAAATATATTTACATCTTAATGGCCACCATGAAAGTTGTTAAAAGAAGATTGAACAATCATCGTTTCGTGAGGCAGAAAATCACCAACCACAAAAACAGTATGTTCTTAAACCATTAGACAAAGGTGTGTGTAGGTGTAGCTCTAATACTTATCATAACAACATCCTAGTATATTTAAGATACTGGTGTTGTTACAAAATAAAGGAATAAAAAGAGTTTAGGGGGTTGGAGAAGAAAAATAAAACATAAGAACACAAGAGAATACACTACCTTTAAATCGGGTAACTCTTTTTGATTTGAGCTCAAAGGCTTCCTTGGAAAGACTTATGCCCAAAGTGAGGCTTCTAGGAGTAATAGAGGTATTTGGAGAGACAAAATGGGCAGGGGTTTTCTGATCCAAAGGCTTTGGAAGTGTGGGTAAGGTGGTAGAGGTGGGGGCCTTTTATAAGAGGAGAGGAGGGGCACTCTTGGAATGTTATAAGAGTTTACTTTATTATAAAATGATTTTAGGATTTTAAAGGTCCCAAATTGATATAATTAAATGATAAGGTGATAAGGGTTTGAAATATACTTATCTAATAGGTCTTTGACATGTTTAGGTCTTAGATTTTACATTATCTTTTCATTTTATTTAAATCGTTAAATAATGAGGTAATCGCTGCATCATCATGATGTCATAAATAATTTAATTTATTTAATGTATATAAATTAAAGAAAAACTATCATGATTTAGGAAATCTTTTTATATTTATAATGAATATTTATAGTCAAAAATATTACTTGTATAACCCCACTTAAAAATTGTTTTAGTAAAACAACTCATGTTTGTGACATTTTTACTTTACCATTAAATAAAAATATATTAATGTCATTTTCCTTCTAAAGTGGCTCCATGGGGTCCCCAAGTTTACCCATGCATTTTATTGGTCTCCCATGAAACATCCAATAGGTGTACTACATGTTTCAAGTTCATTTCATATTATTAAAACATTATTCTTACCTTAAATTACACTAATTACCTCTAATCGCGATTAAAAACTTAAAAGTTACTATTCACCAAAAAATTATTTTAATCCCACTGAACCACATTTTACTTCTTAATGACAACCATGTATGTCGGATTTTTGAAATTCAAAACACAGAGGTGGTAAAATTTCATTTAAACTAAAAATCAGTTTTTTTAAGTACCACTTAGTGGTTTCACTATTCATCAAAAATTGATGTTTTTCAGAAAAATACCAAAACATCACCCTAAGATATATTTGATATTCCGAATTCAAAAATGATGTCTACTTTAAAAAATTCAAAACATATAAGTTGCATTAATCAATTTAATAATTAATTCCCGCTGTCAGAGCAAATAGCGTGTTTTTATGAAACAATAAGTATCAAAAGATTGACACTAGTTTAAGTCCAATTTCAAAGTGAAATTAATTCCAATGACCACTATTGGATTAAATGGTAAACATATATTCTAATTGAAATCTAAAACCAATTCAAAAGATAATATAATCATATAAATTAATTATATTAAAAAGAGGTTTTGAATTAAAATACAACATTTTCACTATTCATTAAAAAATGAACTTTATCGGAAAAATGCCAAAAATTTACACAAAGTAAATTTGGATGTCCCGATTCTAAAAAAGAGTTTTATTTGGTCCAATAGAATGTATAAGAGTGAACAAAAATATATTTAATGACGGTTCTCCATCAAAAGGTGATAAGTGAACCTTTAGTGAAAATTAGGGTATATATGCCTAAAATTGAATTCTTTCCGTATTTTAAGCCTTTATCTTTTATTGGATAAATGTAAAAACATTTAAAAAACATATATAATCATATTTTAGTTATTTCTATCCATTCCCGCCAATACAACAGCTACGTGTTAACTACCATTTAAAATAATATTATTTTATTACTAGTGTCCAACGTAAGATTTCAATGAAACTCTTTGTTGCGTATCGGGTACGCTATCGAACATAGAAACCCCTTTAAAGTAAAATTAATATTTAATTCGTAAATATTAATAAATGTGAAAATGATTTATTCTTTATTTACCTGGTATGTTACATCCTTCCCCCTTTTGGGAATTGTGTCCTCGCAATTTTATTCACTTATCAAAATAAGTGGGGGGTATTTATCCCTCATAGCATTTTCAGATTCCCACGTTGCCTCTTCAACCATATGGTTTTTCCACAAAAACTTTACCTGGTGAATTACCTTATTTCTCAACACATGCTCTCTTTGGTCAAGAATCTGTACTGGTTGTTCATCATAAGAGAGATTCTCTTCCAACTGAACTACCTCCGGGCTCAAAACATGAGATGGATCTGGAATATACTTTCTCAACATCGAAACATGAAAAAAATTGCGTACCTGAGATAAACTCGGAGGTAATGCCACTCTGTATGCAACTGATCCAAATCTCTCCAGAATTTCATATGGTCCAATGAAACTTGGACTCAGCATTCCTTTCTTACCAAATCGCATCACACTTTTCCATGGAGAAACCTTGAGAAAAACACGATCAACTACCTCGAAAGATAGATCCTTCCTCCGGTTATCTGCATAACTTTTCTGTCTGCTCTGAGCTGTTCTCATGTGTTTCTGAATCAACTAAACTTTTTTTGCCATCTCTTCTACCAATTCTGGTCCCATCAGCTTCCTTTCACCCACTTCATCCCAAAAAGCTGGAGTTTGACACCGCCTCCCATATAATGCCTCAAACGGAGCCATCTGTATACTGGAATGAAACCTGTTATTATATGAAAATTCAACCAAAGAAAGATGTTGGTCCCAAATTCCCTGATAATCCATCGAACAAGAACGTATCATATCCTCCAAAGTCTGAATTTTTCGTTCTGACTGCCCATCTGATTACGGATGGAAAGCTGTACTAAAATTTAATTTAGTACCCAACGACTTTTGAAGGCCTTTCCAAAAGCTAGAATTAAACCTGGGATCACGATCAGATACAATGGATAGGGGAACTCTATGCAACCTTACTATCTCTTTAAGATACAATCGAGAAAGTTTATCTAGATATAAAGTATCTCGAATAAGAAGGAAATGAGCAGATTTAGTCAAGCGATCAACAATAACCCAGATTGCATTATTATCTCGAGATGTCTTCGGTAATCCCACAATGAAGTCCATGGATATATTCTCCCATTTCCACTCTGGTATTGGTAAAGGTTGAAGCATCCCATTCGGTAAGTGCCACTCTGCTTTAACTTGCGGACAATTCAAACACTTCACAGTAAAATCAGCAATATCACTTTTCATTTCATCCCACCAGTAATACTCCCGCAGATCTCTGTACATCTTAGTACTGCCAGGATGGACTGAAAACGGGGAACTATGAGCTTCACAGAACAACTCATTCTTCAACTTTGAATCACCAGGCACACATAATCTCTTCCCAAACCTCAAAACACAATCATTATCAATGTTAAATTCAGGCAACATACCCTTCTGAACCAGCTCTACCTTTTTCTGCAACCCACTGTCTTCCCTCCGCCCTTTCTTAATTCTGTCTGATATAGAAGATTCCACTAATACCTGAAACAAAACAGAAGGACATCCTGTACCAACAACTTCTATGCCAAATTTCATCAAATCCTTAACCAAAGGATCATGTTCCAAATGCAACATTGCTAATGAAGCATTACTTTTTCGACTCAAAGCATCAGCCACTTTATTTGCTTTTCCCAGATGGTAATGAATTGTACAATCATAATCCTTGATTAATTCTAGCCATATCCTCTGTCTCATGTTCAATTCTTTCTGAGTGAATATATACTTTAAAATTTTGTGATTAGTATATATTTCACACTTTACTCCATACAAATGATGCCTCCAAATTTTTAGAGCAAAAACAACAACAGCTAATTCCAAATCATGTGTAGGGAAATTTACCTCATGAGTTTTAAACTGACGTGAAGCATATGCAATTACCTGATCATTATACATAAGGACACAACCAAGTCCTTTCAACGAAGTATCACTATATATAACAAACTCACCATTCCTAGAACGAAGTGCCAAAACTGGAGCATTCACCAATCTTCTTTTCAACTCCTTCGGTAGTAACCTGAGTCAACTGAGCCATCACTACAACAAACTGTTTAGTTCCGATTCCGACCATCTCAGGTTGCTGATTTGGAAGGTTTTCTTCCTCCTGATGTCATCCCAACATACCTGCTTTGTTTCCTCTGCGGAAAACCATTCTGAACAAACATGTCTTAGATGAAGCAACATGGTAATCTTTAAATTCTATATCATTTCAATCATACCATAAATTAATTTATAATTTATCAATTTTCTAACTCCTAAAGTTTTCTAAACTGACCTTTGATACCAACTATAAGGCCCCGACCTTAAACATTACTTAATATTGAATTAAATGAATAATTCACATTAAGGATCATTTCAGGTTTAGAGTTTTAGATAATTAGATCATAACTATTACATCTCAAAAGATTACAAAGTAGACACTTCTACCAAGTTTCCATAAAATAAAAACTCTTAAAAAGAAACATGTCTAGTTCCATGTTTTAGATAGCATGACTATTCCTTGATCCCATCCTTGACCCTATTCCAAATTAAGTCCTCTGAAAAACATTTCAAAAACCTGGGGTGATCATAAATAGCTCAGTAAGGGATACACAAAGAAGAAAAACTGTTAGTTTTCCAAAACAACCAGTAAACCAAGAATACTTTATAAAAGTAATACTTTTCACCTTTATGAAGAAAAAAAATACTCTTCATTGAATAAAATATCATTACTTACCCTTTTATAACCAAAATATTACCATAAAACCCATATAAAGAACAGATAGCATATAAAGGTAACTTGGGACATAAACATACTTAAGTGGAATAACCATCCGGTCGACTTCCACACATATCACTTAATGGAATAGCTATACGGACGACTTCTATACCCAATTCATTGGAGGTTATAATGTAACCACCTATCCTGGTATTCACGACACCACCCGTCATATGGTTTATCATGTAACCACCCGTCAAATGTCCAAGTACCATTATAAAATCATAAGACATAAAACAAATATAATGGAAAGAAAACATTTCCACACTTTTATCACAATATATCACTTAAATATATTGACATAAAAAATCCATTATAAAAACCATTTTCAATACCAAGATACATAAAAGAGTTTATGGTATTTATTTCATTTTAAAAACATTACGGCTTGTTGGGGAAGCCAAAGACCAAATAATACTCGCGGCAGCTATAACGACCCATACTTTACATACATTGTTATTAAGTCAAAATTGAAGCGCACTTATTACAACATATCACAAAACCAGGAAAGGACCATATAGGTATAGTGTCTTTAGAAACTGGGAAACATAAACAACAGGTTCATAAAGCGTCTACACTGTCTCCCATTTATTTCATCATATCTATAGTTCATTTTGGCATATCTTACTTAATAACCTTCTTCCTGACCTGGGGGAAGAAAACATACAAAATGGTGAGCTCAAATGATCAGTAAGGGTAAACAAAAGAAATCTCAATTACATCATTTTCATAAGAACATAACTTTTGGAAATCTTAACCTGCAAAAGAGATCATAAATTCATAACATGGGGCAAATCATAGTAGTAAAATGTAATCCCAATAATCATAACTTAAATCATGAAACTTTGTGGCATACACACATAATCATAGAGAATCATTTCTTAGTAGTCAATACTCATTTCCAAGACTATCTTAGCGGACAAAGTCCATTTCTGAACCGAGTTCACTCCTCATTTCAGTCCTATTTCACTGAACCGGTATAACCTGCCGTTCTAGACATGTCTATCTCATGAGATATAAAATCTATACCCAATTCATTGGAGGGAGATATAGGTCCCACCCATCTCATAATGATACCATTATTATGTGTGCCACAAAATCATAAACCATACATCATAGCATAACCCGTGTAATAAAAATGGGAATCTTAAACATCGTGACATCATAAAACAACTCATATAAGATAAAGGAATTCATAAAAATAATTCCATCACAACATAATCAAATCAATGTAATAATAGGGATAGAAACAGAACCCTATATTATCTTAGATGGAAAATCATTTTGATAAAGCACTTGAACACCATTCTTGAGGAAAATATCCTGTCTACTTCAAAAACATTTTCCTTTCTTTAACATGTCATACAATTTTAAACTAAAATAAGTTGATTAAAAATAAACTTGAAAACTTTTAAAGGAAGATTCTTGAAAATAATGTTTTAAAAGTCCATTCATGTCGTATAAGTTAAAAAAACATTATTCTCGTACTTTTGTCGGAAAAGTCAAAAAGTACCTCGTACAAAAATGACAAAAGATTCCTTTCATATCTTTTACTAAAAACTAACCGAAGGGTAAAATTGGATATAAACTATTGTATAATGATGTAAATATTACATATTGAGGAAACATGGATGTGGATGATAAAATTCACCCCAGTAAATTCCAAAGTATAAACAATCTCTGATAAAAATGAGATTGTGATATTTCTCTTACCTTAGGTCCAATTTGCTTCGTAAGTGTCTGAACCTCCGGTATAATGATTTAAATAATGTTATTGACTTATTCCATAATCATACTAATTGTTATGAAATCATATATGGTCATATTCTTAGCTTATTATTAGTAATATTTCATTGCTACTTGCTATTCGGGTGTTTATTACTTTTTGTTCTTATGCGTGTTTTGTCGAATAAATTCTTATTATTATTTTTAGGTTATAGATAAATCATTTCCAGAATGTTATTAGTGTAATATATATCATATTAATTCATTCAATTCATTTATATAATCATTATGCAATGAAGATCATGTAGAACGAGTTGCATCACATCGTGGAGACGGTATTCCGTACGTACGCACGAGCGATGATATCGTTCCCATGATCGTGGAATTGTATTGGAGTGTATGTATAATATTTCAGAATCAATACCACTTTAAAATAATAATATATATTCATTCTTTACACCATTATACCCATCCAAGTAAGGTGGTGGTTGAAAATAGATTACACCACGGCGTGGAGACGGTATTCCATACGTACGCACGCGCGGTGATTTCATTTTCCGTAGAATGGATAGATGGTGAAATAGGGTTGTTTCATACTTATAATAACATATAAATATATTAGTGAGACTGATGTTATTACTCCATAATTAAACAACTAAATAAGAAGAAGTGGAAGAAGAAATAAAGATGAAAGAATCGGTAACGGACATTACCTCTTCTTTGAAGTGCTTCTTTGAGACTTCCTTTTAGGGCACTAAAATTGGTCTTTTAAGAGAACCAGGACCTCTAGGATGTATCTAGGGAAGTGGAGAGGAGAAATTGGCAGGGGTTGGCCGATTTTGAAGGCTCAAAGTGGTGTGAGGAAGAGAGGGAGGAGGTGCCCTTTTATAAGGGAGGAGAGGGGCACCTTTGGAATAACTAAAAATATTATTTTATTATAAAGACAAATTCGGTTTTAAATAGCTCCAAATTGATTTATTTAGAAGCTAAGGTGGGGATGGGTCTAAATCCTCTCATCCAATAGAATTTGAACAAGTTTATTTTACTATTTTATCCTTATCATTTAGTTTTAACTTTAAGTTAGATAATTTTACTTTTACTGTATCTTCTTGTGTTCTTATACTATAAGGTTAATAAACTTACTATAAAAAGCCAAACGAACCCCAAGTTGTTTATTATTAATATATATAACCTTATCTAAGTCATTTGGCCGAACCTTAGATTTTTAGGAATAAAATAACAATTAATAATATAATATTTTTTAAAAATACTATTTTATGTCAATTTTGACACTATTTAGTAATTGATTTTTGTGAAAATTATAACAGAATGATTAGTTCGAAAAAAGTTAATTAAATCAATACTAAAATGTCATATTAACCTATAAAATTAGTGGAATTCATAAAAAGTCTCAAATTAGATTTATTTGGGTATTTATAATCATCAATTATGTCATTATTTCATTAATAAGATAATTACTGCATCATTGTTGTGTCATATATAAATTAAATTATTTAATGTCTAAAAATTATAAATAAAATACCATTATGTTGGAAATATTTTTATCTTTCTAATTAATATTTATAGTCAAATTTATCTTATGTATAACCCCATATTAAAAATTATTTACTTATTAAACTTTGATTTTAACTATTTTAACCATTCTTTAAGTAAATTGATAATAAATGTCCTAATCTAATCCAAGTGGGCCTAAATGGTCATATTTTATTCCTAAGATTGTTTTTGGTCGAATTACACTTATCCAATAGAATTAGGACATGTGTTAGGGTAATAATAATATCATTTTTACCCTTAATTACCCTATTTACTTTTAACCGTGGTAAAAAAAAGTAAAAAGTTACTATTCACCAAAAAATTATTTTCATCTTATTGAACCACATTTTACTTACTGACATCAACCGTGTCACTCGGATTTTCGAAATTCCACTCAGAGAAGTGGTAAAATTAATTTTTATGAAAAATTCAGTTTTTTAACTACCACTTAGTGGTTTCACTATTCATCAAAAATTGAAAGTTTTCAGAAAAATACCAAAATTTCACCCTAGGCTAATTTCGATATTCAGAATCCAAAAATGAAGTCCATTTTGAAAAATAAAATTTAAAAAATTTCAAAAAGTGGTTATTACTATTCATAACGGCTAGTTTTATTAATATTTTAATAGCATATCGTTGTTTAGTGAAACTCGGTATTGCGTATGATGCAAGCTATTGAGGAAGGCCGTGGTTGCGTGTAAAGAAAGCCAAGCCAGTGTTGTGTATAGTGAAAGATTCCTCTGATTATTTATAAAAACAAACTATTTCTCATAAAAGTCTCGGGTGTTACATTCTACCCCCCTTAAAATGAATTTCTCCCTCAAAATTCGTCACTTTGTAACAAATAGATGAGGATACCTCTCCCTCATCATATCCTCAAGATCCCATGTAGCGTCTTCTAATTGGTGGTTCCTCCATAAAACTTTCACCAAGCGAGTGGTCTTGTTTCGTAGGACTTTTTCGCTACGATCCAGAATCTCTATCGGTTGTTCTTCATAAGAATGATCTTGCTCCAGCAGTTCAACTTCTGAGTTGAGTACATGTGAAGGATCTGGTATGTACTTTCTCAGGAGAGATACAAGGAACACATCGTGAACTTGAGAGAGATTCGGTGGAAGCGTCAATCGGTAAGCTACCTTTCCAACACGATCCAATATTTCGAAAGGACCGATATATCTAGGTCTCAACTTCCCCTTCTTTCCAAATCTCATGACCCTCTTCCAGGGAGATATTCATAAGAACACTTTATCACCCACTTCAAAATCTAGGTCTTTTCTTCGGTTGTCGGCATAACTTTTCTGTCTACTTTGAGCTGCTCTTATGTGTTGTTTAATAGATCAGACCTTTTCTGCCATCTCATCAACAAGATCAGGTCCTAATAGCTTTCTTTCCCCAACTTTATCCCAGCAAGTTGGAGTCCTGAATTTCTTTCCATATAGAGCTTCATAAGGAGCCATCTGAATACTGGAGTGAAAGCTATTATTATAAGAAAATTCCACCAAAGGTAGGTGTTGATCCCAACCACCTTTGAAATCCATAGAGCAAGCTCTCAGCATATCTTCTAGAGTTTGAATTTTTCTCTCAGACTGATCGTCTGTCTGAGGATGATAAGCAGTGCTGAAACTCAACTCTGTATCCAGAGTATGTTGAAGACTTCGCCAGAACTTTGAGGTAAACCTCGGGTCCCGATCAGATATAATAGAAAGTGTTACTCCATGCAATCTTACCACTTCCTTCACATATATCCTGGAAAGCTGATCCAGAGAGAAATCCTCTCTAATAGCACTGAAGTGTGCGGACTTTTCAAGACGATCAACTATGACCCAGATAGAATTATTTCCTTTGGATGTTTTAGGAAGTCCTGTGACAAAGTCCATAGTGATGTTTTCCCATTTCCATTCGGGTATGGGTAATGGTTGTAACATCGCCTTAGACATCTGTCTCTCAGCTTTAACTTGCTGACTAACGAAGCATCGAGAGACATATTCAGCAACATCTCTTTTCATGCCATCCCACTATAAGTACTCTTTCAGGTCCCTACACATCTTCATGCTTCCAGTATGAAAAGAGAATGAAGAACTATGAGCCTCATCCAGTAGCTCCATTAATTCTGTGATGGGAGGAACACAAACCTGATTCCTGAACTTTATTATCCCATCACAATCAAGGTTGAATTCAGGAATATTTCTCACCTTCTTTTGTAACTCTACATCTTCTTTCTGTGCCTCTATAATCTTCACATGTATATATGGTTGAACATTCATTTGAGAAAGATACGATTTTCCCCCTTCCATTAAAATTCCTAGATCCATCCTTTGTAAATCCATAAATATTGGATCTTTTGTGATCCTCATCATGGATAAGCTAGCATGGTCTTGTCGACTTAATGCATCTGCCACCTTGTTTGCTTTCCCAGGGTGGTAATTAATTGAGCAGTCGTAATCCTTAATCAGTTCCAACCATCTTCTTTGGCGCATATTCATCTCCTTTTGTGTGAAAATATACTTTAAACTTTTATGATCAGTATAAATATCACACCTTTCACCATAAACATAATGCATCCAAATCTTTAATGCAAATATTACCGCAGCTAACTCCAAATCATGAGTTGGGTAATTTTGCTCATGGATTTTCAACTGTCGTGAGGCATAAGCTATCACTATATCATTTTGCATTATAACACATCTCATTCCCTTCTTGGATGAATCACTTTAGATCACAAACCTTTCTCCACTACAATAAAGTTTGAGTACAGGTGCACTGGATAACCTTATTTTCAACTCCTTGAAATTCTTTTCACATTCTTCCGTCCAAACAAACTTAACTCCTTTCCGAGTCAACCTGGTGAGTGGATTAGATAATCGTGAAAAGTCTTTCACAAAACGTCGATAATATCCAGCCAAACCAAGAAAACTTAGAATCTCAGTTATTGTTGTTGGTCTCGACCATCTTTCGATAACCTCTATTTTTTCTGGATCCACAGATATCCCCTCTTTTGAGATTATGGGACCCAAAAATGAAACTTTTTGAGGCCAAAATTCACACTTGGTAAATTTGGCATAAATCTTCTCCTTTATTAGGGTCTTCAATATAATTCTCAAGTGATCTTCATGTTCTTCCTTTCTCTTTGAATAGACAAGAATATCTTCTATAAATACTACCACAAATTGATCAAGATAGTCTCTAAAGACTCTATTCATTAGATCCATGAAGATAACAGGGGCATTAGTAAGACCAAATGACATCACTATAAATTCATAGTGTCCATACCTTGTACGAAAAGTTGTATTTGGTATATCCTCCCTTTTGAACCTTAATTGATGATACCCTGAACGAAGATGAATCTTGGAAAAGTATTGAGCTCCGCGTAGTTGGTCAAATAGGTCATCAATGCGTGGGAGAGGATATTTTTTCTTGATAGTGATCTTGTTAAGTTCTCGATAATCAATGCAGAGTCTCATTGATCCATCTTTATTCTTAACAAACAGAACAGGTGCTCCCCAAGGTGACGCACTAGGGCGTATGAAACCCTTATCAAGATTCGATTGGAGTTGCTTCTTCAATTCCTGCGACTCAATTGGGGACATTCTATAAGGTGTCTTTGAAATAGGCAAAGCACCCGGTACGAGTTCTATTGAAAACTCAACTTCACGATTTGGTGGAAGACCCAGAAATTCCTCCAGAAAGACATCATCAAACTCCCTTACAATGGGTATATTCTTAATTGTGAGTTTCTCAGCAACCATTTGAGATAAATAACCTTGATTTAGTGGAATCAAGACCCATAAGATAGAAGGAATTTCCACTGGAAGGTTATGTTCATCCTTGCATCGATAGACGATCATAGATTGATCTGGAATATGAAAAGTGACTTCCCTTATTTGGAAATTGATATGATCTCCATATAAAGAAATCCAATCCATGCCAAGAATCACATCAAATTCTACTATAGGAAGGATCACAAGATTTGCAGGAAGCACTTTCCCACAAACATCAATCGGGGAAGAATTATAAACTTTTGATGCGACTGTTGTGCCATTAGGGGTTGTCACAGCTTACTCAACATCTAATTGTTGAGGTAATATGGTGATACTCTTAGAAAAATCATCAGAAATAAAAGAGTGGGTGGATCCAGAATCAAATAATACATTTTCTACTTTAGAGTGGATGGTAAGTGTACCTTTCACCACATCGTTATCGTACTCCACATCACTGATAGAAATTGCATGTGACTTTCCTTTGTCTTTAGCCTTAAGATTTTGTTGATGTTGATCATCATCAATAACCCTTGGATTAGGGCATTTATTATCATAATTCCCCATCTCTTTACAATTGAAACATTGAAGTGTAGTAGGTTCATTCTGTGTGTCCCTTCCTTTGTTTGCATCATTAGACATCTTCTTACCATCATTGCGGCATTCAAATGCTCGATGACCTTCCTTTCCACGTTTGAAACATTTACTTGTCCCTTTAAGACAATTCCCTCCATGTTTCTTTCCACACTTTGAGAATAAGGGAAAGCTCATCTTCTTTTCAGTGTTCTCTTTAGATTTTCTTTTGAATTCCATTTTCCTCTTCTTATCAAACCCATATGACTGATGGGTTACTCCAATCTCCATCTCGACTTTGTGAGCACATCGAACGATTTCCTCGTAGCTATTGAAGTCCCTTATGGCTAAGGCCCTTCGAATACTTGGTTTTAAGCCACTAAAGAATCGATCAATCTTACTCTCAGGTTAGATAATAACACCAGAAGCGTACCTTGCAAGTCTTGTAAAATTTGCTTCATAGGTACCAACAGATTCATCATCCTTTTGCTTCAGTTCAAGAAACTCTTTCTCCATCTTTGTTCGGAGAATACGAGGGAAGTACTTATTGAAAAATAAGTTCTTGAAATCATCCAATTCCATGGACTCAATTTCATACCTTTTCCTCGTATTCTTAATAAGATTCCACCATTGATCAGCATATCCTTCCAAACGATACACTTCTAGGATGACTTTATCATGTTCAGAACATTGAAGAACTAAAAATATCTTTTCAGAAGTACTAATCCATTGTTCAGCAACTAATGGATCAGTAGACCCACAGAAAGAAGGTGGACACTGCCTCATAAAGGATTCAACATAATGTTGCTCCTTCCTTTGATCATTTGGAAGTCCTACATGATTCATAGCTTGATAAAGTTTTGTGAGCATGGCTACAAGATTTTTCATTCCATCTCCCATAACATTTGGTTGCTCAGGGGGACAATCATTGCATTGCTCGTCGCATTCCGCATTAACACGGTTCCTTCGGGTTCCATCCATTAACTAAAACCAAGAAGAATAGTGTGAGGAACACTAATTATAATAGGAAAACCACATAATCAAGAATAAAATTTCACACTTAAGGTCTTATACTAGGTTATTCATGGTCATTTCTAAAACACTAAGATTGTGTTCTATGCTTAAACTTTTCCTTAGGGTTCTTACTAAGGCTTTCACATCCTAGTTTCCAAAGGTTGACTATACCTTTCCTCTGATACCAACTATAACGACCCATACTTTACATACATTGTTATTACTTCAAAATTGAAGCACACTTATTAAAACATATCACAAAACCAGGAAAGGACCATATAGGTATAGTGTCTTTAGAAACTGGGATACATAAATAAATGGTTCATAAAGATTCTACACTGTCTCCCATTTATTTCATCATATCTATAGTTCCTTTTGGCATATCTTACTTAATAACCTTCTTCCTGACCTGGGGAAAGAAAACATACAAAAGGGTGAGCTCAAATGCTCAGTAAGGGTAAACAAAAGAAATCTCAATTACATCATTTTCATAAGAACATAACTTTTGGAAATCTTAACCTGCAAAAGAGATCATAAATTCATAACATGGGGAAAATCATAATAGTGAAATGTAATCCCAATAATCATAACGTAAATCATGAAACTTTGTGGCATACACACATAATCATAGAGAATCATTCCTTAGTAGTCAAGACTCATTTCCAAGACTATCTTAGCGGACAAGGTCCATTTCTGAACCGAGTTCACTCCTCGTTTCAGTCTTGTTTCACTGAACCAGTATAACCTGTCATTCCAGCCATTTCTATCTCATGAGATATAAAATCTTTACCCAATGCATTGGAGGGAGATATAGGTCCCACCCATCTCATAATGATACCATTATTATGTGTGCCACAAAATCATAAACCATACATCATATCATAACCCATGTAATAAAAATGGGAATCTTAATCATCATGACATCATAAAACAACTCATATAAGATAAAGGAATTCATAAAAATAATTCCATCACAACATAATCAAATCAATGTAATAATAGGGATAGAAACAAAACCCTATATTATCTTAGATGGAAAATAATTTTGATAAAGCACTTGAACTCCATTCTTGAGGAAAATATCCTTTCTACTTCAAAAACATTTTCCTTTATTTAACATGTCATACAATTTTAAACTAAAAGAAGTTGATTAAAAATAAACTTGAAAACTTGTAAAGGAATCTTCTTGGAAATAATGTTTTAAAAATCCATTCATGCCGTATAAGTTAAAAAAACATTCTTCTCGTACTTTTGTCGGAAAAGTCAAAAAGTACCTCGTACGAAAAATGACAAAAGATTCCTTTCATATCTTTTTATAAAAACTAAACGAAGGGTAAAATTGGATATAAACTATTCTAGAATGATGTAAATATTACATATTGAGGAAACATGGATGTGGATGATAAAATTCACCCCAGTAAATTCCAAAGTATAAACAATCTCAGATAAAAATGAGATTGTGATATTTCCCTTACCTTAGGTCTGATTTTCTTTGTAAGTGTCCGAACCTCCTGTATAATGATTCAAATAATGTTATTGACTTATTCCAGAATCATACTCATTGTTATGATATCATATATGGTCATATTCTTAGCTTATTATTAGTAATATTTCATTGCTACTTGTTATTCGGGTGTTTATTACTTTTTGTTCTTATGCGTGTTTTGTCGAATAAATTCTTATTCTTATTTTTAGGTTATAGATACCTCATTTCCATAATGGTATTAGTGTAATATGTATCATATTCATTCATTCAATTCATTTATATAATCATTATGCAATGAAGATCATGTAGAACGAGTCGCATCACATCGTGGAGACGGTATTCCGTACGTACGCACGAGCGATGATATCGTTCCCATGATCGTGGAATTGTATTGGAGTGTATGTATACTATTTAAGAATCAATACCAATTTACAATAATCATATATATTCATTCTTTACACCATTATACCCATCCAAGTAAGGTGGTTGTGGAAAATAGATTACACCATGGCGTGGAGACGGTATTCCATACGTACGCACGCGCGGTGATTTCATTTTCCATAGGATGGATAGATGGTAAAATAGGGTTGTTTCATACTTATAATAACATATAAGTATTTTATTGATACTGATGTTATTACTTAATAATGAAAAAACTAAAGAAGAAGAAGTGGAAGAAGAAATAAAGATGAAAGAATCGGTAACGGACATTACCTCTTCTTTGAAGTGCTTCTTTGAGACTGCCTTTTAGGGCACTAAAATTGGTCTTTTAAGAAGACCAGGACCTCTAAGATGTCTCTAGGGAAGTGTAGAGGAGATATTGGTAGGGTTTGGCCGAGATTTAAGGCTCAAAGTGGTGGGAGGAAGAGAGGGAGGAGGTTCCCTTTTATAAGGGAGGAGAGGGGCACCTTTGAAATAACTAAAAATATTATTTTATTATAAAGACAAATTCGGTTTTAAATAGCTCCAAATTGATTTATTTAGAAGATAAGGTGGGGATGAGTTGAAAGCCTCTCATCCAATAGAATTTGGACATGTTTAGTTTACTATTTTATCCTTATCATTTAGTTTTAACTTTAAGTTAGATAATTTTACTTTTATCGTGTCTTCTTGTGTTCTTATACTATAAGGTTAATAAACTTACTATAACAAGCCAAAAGAACCCCAAGTTGTTTATTATTAATATATATCACCTTATCTAAGTCATTTGGCCAAACCTTAGATTTTTAGGAATAAAATAACAATTAATAATATAATATTTATTTTAAAAACTATTTTATGTCAATTTTGGCACTATTTAGTAATTGATTTTTGTGAAAATAATAATAGAATTATTAGTTCGAACAAAGTTAATTAAATAAATACTAACATGTCATATTAACCTAGAAAATTAGTTTAATTCATAAAAAGTCTCAAATTAAATTTATTTGGGTATTTATAATCATCAGTTATGTCAATATTTCATTAATAAGATAATTACTGCATCATCATTGTGTCATAAATAAATTAAATTATTTAATGTCTAAAAATTATAAATAAAATACCATTATGTTGGAAATATTTTTATATTTCTAATTAATATTTATAGTCAAATTTATCTTATGTATAACCCCATATTAAAAATGATTTACTTATTAAACTTTGATTTTAACTATTTTAACCCTTCTTTAAGTAAATTGATAATAAATGTCCTAATCTAATCCAAGTGGGCCTAAATGGTCATATTTTATTCCTAAGATTGTTTTTGTTCGAATTACACTTATCCAATAGAATTAGGACATGTGTTATGGTAATAATAATATCATTTTTACCCTTAATTACCCTATTTAATTTTAACCGTGGTAAAAAAAAGTAAAAAGTTACTATTCACCAAAAAATTATTTTCATCTCATTGAACCACATTTAACTTACTAACATCAACCGTGTATCTTGGATTTTCGAAATTCCACTCACAGAAGCGGTAAAATTAAGTTTTATGAAAAATTCAGTTTTTTAACTACCACTTAGTGGTTTCACTATTCATCAAAAATTGAAAGTTTTCAGAAAAATACCAAAATTTCACCCTAGGCTAATTTCGATATTCCAAATCCAAAAATGAAGTCCATTTTGAAAAATAAAATTTACAAAATTTCAAAAAGTGGTTATTACTATTCATAACGGCTAGTTTTAATAATATTTTAATAGCATATCGTTGTTTAGTGAAACTCGGTATTGCGTACGACGCAAGCTATCGAGGAAGGCCGTGGTTGCGTGTAAAGCAAGCCAAGATAGTGTTGTGTGCAGTGAAAGATTCCTTTGATGATTTATAAAAACAAAATATTTCTCATAAAAGTCTCGGGTGTTACAGCGGCAGAAAATGTCATTGTAACCGCGTACGTTAAAAGAAACATTCCTTTTTGTCATTTAGTAAAACACTTGGTATAAAAAGATTCTTTTTGAATAAAATTAAAAGTCAAATGGGTTTATACACCATATAAAATAATGTTGTGTGTAAAACAAAATATTCCTCAATGAAAGGAGATTGAGATGAAGTCCCTTACCTCGGGTCCGACTTGACTCGATCGTTCTTTAACATCCTGAATAATAAACTTTAGTTAATTTATACTTTCTTAAGAACCTTTTTCAAGTTCATTATTCGTTTTATATCACTTATTACTATGTTATGAACACTATGTAATTATTTAATTTAATAATGGTCGTTTTGTCGATCAGTGGTACTTGAGTCAAAAATAAACTCTTTATAATTACAAGTTGTTCATGTGGTAAAATATACATTATATCAAGAATTTTATTCTTGATTTAGATATCATATATATCACATATATCCAGTATATACATGCATTTATAATATTACATATTCATTTAGAGGTAAGAAATGAAATGCACCATTCATGGAGACGGTAAGCCGTACGTACGTATGAACGCTACTTTCATTTCTATGTCACATTAATGGAATTAAAAATAAATGAGAGATATGTATATTTTAATTCCAAAATTATATTCATAATTTAGATGTAACATAAATCATATATACCCATTATATATATGTTCTTATAATATTACATGACATTTGGGGATAAGAAATGAAATGCACCATTCATAGAGACGGTAAGCCGTACGTACGCATGAACGCTACTTTCATTACTATCTCATCATTTAATGGAAATAATTAATAATTATATAAAGGTATATTATAATTAAAGTATAACATCATATATAATAACTTTAACTCCATCTTTTATACGTCCCACATATGGCATTAACGAATCAAATCACTTTGAGGGGGCGGTAGTCCGCACTTCCTAAAATGAAGATATCGCGTTTACCCATAATGGAAACCATAAAGGTATGCCATAAATGAAAAATACAGAAGAATAAGGAAGAAATAAACATAATATGTATCATATATAAATATATTGACATCTTAATGGCCACCATGAAAGTTGTTAAAAGAATATTGAACAATCATCGTTTCGTGAGGCAGAAAATCACCAACCACAGAAACAGTACGTTCTTTAACCATTAGACGAAGGTGTATGTAGGTGTATCTCTAATACTTCTCATAATTAAATACTATTATATTTAAGATACTATTTTTTTTTACAAAATAAAGGAATAAAAAGATTTTATGGGGTTGGAGAAGCAAAATAAAACATAAGAACACAAGAGAAGACACTACCTTTAAATCGGGTAACTCTTTTTGATTTGAGCTCAAAGGCTTCCTTGGAAAGACTTATGCCAAAATTGAGGCTTCTAGAAGTAATAGAGGGATGTGTAGAGACAAAATTGTCAGGGTTTTTCCAATCCAAAGGCTTTGGAAGTGTGGGTAAGGTGGTAGTGGTGGGGGCCTTTTATAAGAGGAGAGGAGGGGCACTCTTGGAAAGTTATTAGACTTTACTTTATTATAAAATGATTTTCGGATTTTAAAGGTCCCACATTGATATAATTCAAGGATAAGGTAATAAGTGTTTGAAATATACTTATCAAATAGGTCTTTGACATGTGTAGGTATTAGATTTTACATTATCGTTTCATTTTATTTAAATCGTTAAATAATGAGGTAATCGTTGCATCACCATGATGTCATAAATAATTTAATTTATTTAATGTATAAAAATTATAAAACAAAATATCATGATTTAGGAAATCTTTTTATCTTTCTAATGAATATTTATATTCAAAAATCTGACTTTTATAACCCCACTTAAAAACTGTTTTAGTAAGACAACTCATGTTTGTGACATTTTTACTTTACCATTAAATAAAAAGATATTAATGTCATTTTCCTTCCAAAGTGGCTCCTTGGGGTCCCCAAGTTGACCCATGGATTGTCTTGGTTGGACATGACACATAAAATAAGGGTAGGACATGTTTCAAGTTCATTTCATATTATTAAAACATTATTCATACCTTAAATTACACTAATTACCTCTAATCGCGATTAAAAACTTAAAAGTTACTATTCACCAAAAAAATTATTTTAATCCCATTGAACCACATTTTACTTCTTAATTACAACCATGTATTTCAGATTTTTGAAATTCAAAACACATAGGTGGTGAAATTTCATTTAAACGAAAAATCAGTTTTTTTAAGTACCACTTAGTGGTTTCACTATTCATCAAAAATTGATGTTTTTCAGAAAAATACCAAAACTTCACCCGAAGCTATATTTGAGATTCTGAATTCAAAAATGATGTCTATTTTACAAAATTCAAAACATATAAGTTGCATTAATCAATTTAATAATTAATTCCCACTATCAGAGCAAATAGCGTGTTTTTATGAAACAATAAGTATCAAAAGTTTGACACTAGTTTAAGTCCAATTTCAAAGTGAAATTAATTCTAGTGACCAATATTGGATTTAATGGTAAAAATATATTCTAATTAAAATATAAAACCAATTAAAAAGATAATATAATCATATATATAAATTAGATTAAAAATAGGTTTTGAATTAAAATACAACATTTTTCACTATTCATTAAAAAAATGAACTTTATCGGAAAAATACCAAAAATTTACACCAAGTAAATTTGGATGTCCCAATTCTAAAGAAGAGTTTTATTTGGCCCAATATAATGTATAAGTGTGACCAAAAATATATTTAATGACGGTTCTCCATCAAAAGGCGATAAGTGAACCTTTAGAGAAAATTAGGGTATATATGCCTAAAATTGAATTCTTTCCGTATTTTAAGACTTTATCTTTTATTGGATAAATGTAAAAACATTTAAAAAACATATATAATCATATTTTAGTTATTTCTATCCATTCCCGCCAATACAACGGCTAAGTGTTAACTACCATTTAAAATAATATTATTTTATTACTAGTGTCCAACGTAAGATTTCAATGAAACTCTTTGTTGCGTATCGGGTACGCTATCGAACATATCAACCCCTTTAAAGTAAAATTAATATTTAATTCGTAAATATTAATAAATATGAAAATGATTTATTCATTATTTACCTTGGATGTTTCATCTAGTGACAAAGTCCATGTTGATGTTATCTCAGTTCCATGTTGGTATTGGTAATGGTTGCATCATTCCCTTAGACTTCTTCCTCTCAGCCGTCACATGATAACATAATAGGAACTTTGATGTATACTCAGCCATCTCATTATTCATGTTATCCCACCAATAATGCTCTTGGAGATCTCGATACATATTTGTGTTTCTTGGGGGAATGTATAAATTCGAACTGTGTGCATCATCCAAAATTTTATTATTTAACTCCGGATTTTATGGAACACATAGCCTTGTCTCAAATCTCACAATTACTTATTAATTAACATTTAACACCTAGGATTTCCCTTTTTTGATAGTTTCCACTTTCTTCTAAATTCACACATAATCCTTTTAAGCATCCTTTAGCCTTTCCAAAAGAGGCGGTTGAGAAATCATTTGTGAAAGGATTGATTATGTTCCCTTATTTATGATTCCCATGTCCATCTTCATCAATTCTAAGTAGATTGGATCCTTTTCAATTCTCATCAATGAAAGAGTTTTTGGATCCTTTCTACTTATAGCATCTTCCACCTTTTTCTTTTTCCCAGGGTGTTAATGGACTGAGAAGTAATAGTCTTTGATCAGCTCTAACCATCTTTGTTTGAGCAAGTTCAATATTTTTTGTGTGAATATATACTTTGAGGATTTTGTGATCCAAGTATATTTCACACTTCTCCCCAAAGAGGTAATGTTTCTAAATTTTTAAAGAAATGATTACTACAGCGAACTCTATAAAATGTCTTGGATATTTTTTCTCATGAACTTTTAATTCCCTTGAAACATAGGTAATGACTTTATCATTTTTGAATAACACACATCCCAGGACCTTCTTCTAAGCATCACTGAATACAAAAAAAGTTATCCACTTGTGGGTAGTGTGAGAATTGGTGCAGTGATAAGCATCATTTTCAACTCCTTGAAGCTATCTTCTCATTCATCACTCCAAGAAAACTTGACTCCCTTCCTGGTTAGCTTGGTAAGAGGGTTAGACAATTGTGATAAATTTCTCACAAATTGATAATAATATTCAGCTAACCCCAGGAAGCTATGGATATTTTCCCTCGATGTTTTCCTCATCCATCCCTCAATTGCAGCTATCTTGGAGGGATCCTTAGATATCCCATTTCTTGTGATGATATAACCAAATAATGATACTTCCTTCAACTAGAAGTCACACTAGTTGTACTTTTCATAGAGCATATCCTTTCTTAAGGTCTCTAGAACATTTCTTAGATTCTCTTCATGATCCTCCTTTGTTTTGGAGTATATTATAATATCATCTATAAATAATAACACAAATTTGTCGAGGTAATATCAAAATACTATATTCATCAAGTCTATAAATATGTCTTGATCATTAGTGAGTCTGAAAGGCATTACTCTGAATTTATAGTGCTTGTACCTTATATGAAAAGAAGTCTTGGGGATATCCTCCTTCATCGCCCATACTTGGTAATATCCTGAACGAAAATCCTCCTTGGAAAAGTATTGTTCTCCACGTAGCTGATTGATCAAGTCATCAATTCGAGGAAGAGGATACTTTTTCTTTATCGTGATTTTGTTGAGCTCACAATAATCAATGTAAAGGTGCATTGACCCATCCTCAATCGTGACGAAGAGGACCGGTGCACCCCATAGTGAAGCACTTGGGCATATATACCCTTTAACTATATTCTCTTGTAGTTGTTTCATTAGCTCATCAAGCTCCACAAAATCCATTCCATATGAAGTCTTGTATATTGGTAACTCCCCGGGTATAAGATCAATCGATAATTCAACATCAATTCTTTGAGAAAGACCGGGAAATTACATGGGAAACACATCGGAAAATTCCCTCACAATCAGCATGTCTTCAAGGATGGTTGTTTCCTTAGACTCAATCATCTGAGCAAGATACACATTATCATAGGGTATTAATATCCGCACTTAAGATGATAGTGCTAAATAAGATTAATCCTTCTCTTTTCACTTGTATAGAATCGGGGGTCGATTCTCCATGTGAAGGGTTATTTCCCTCTCATGGTAATTTATGTTTTCTCTATATATAGAAATCCAATCCATGCCAAAAATTGCATCAAATTACACCATAGGTAGTATTACATAGTTATCGGGGAAGTTCAATCCAAAAATTGTGATAGGGGAGGATTTATATTCATGGGGTTCAATGATTGCCCCATTTTTCATTATTATCAACATCTCTACTTCCATGATTTGTGGTGGTGATGGGATGGTTCTACTAAACTTTCTGGATATAATATAATGTGTAGAAATAGAATCAAAAAGTAAGTTCACTATTCTTGAATTAATAACCAGTGTACCTTTCACCACTTCATTTTTGGGGTTCTCTTCTGTGGTAGTTATGGAAAAATCTCTCCCTTTCTACCTTTGAAGTAGTTGGTTGCCTCCTAAAATGTAGAGACCCGAAGCTTAACGTACATGGACATTACATTACTTTTGAGGAATACTTAGTACATAACAAAAACACACACACAAGGATCGTAATAGTTTAGTGTCTTTGGAAACTCGGAACGTAATCTTCTAATCGTGGTGAAAGATCTTCAATATCTCCCATAAAGATCTTCACTTTTTTTACCTAAAACCTTTCTTTATATCATGGGGAAAAGAAAACATAAAAGGGTGAGCTCAAATGCTCAGTAAGGGTAAACAAAAGAGAAATCAATCACATCATATTCATAAGAACATAACTTTTGGAAATCTTAACCTGCAAAAGAGAGCATAATTTCATAACATGGGATAAATCATGGCAGTGAAATGTAATCACAATAATAATAACTTAAACATGAAACTTTGTGGCATTCACACATAATCATAGAGAATCATTTCTTGTTAGTCAAGACTCATTGCCAAGACTATCTTAGTGGACAAAGTCCCTTTCTGAATCAAGTAACCCTCGTTTCAGTCCTGTTTCACTAAACCGGTATAACCTACCATTCCAGCCATTTCTATCTCATGAGATATAAAATCTTTACCCAATGCATTGGAGGGAGATATAGGTCCCACCCATCTCATAATGATACCATTCTTATGTGTGCCACAAAATCATAAACCATACATCATTGCATAACCCATGTAATAAAAATGGGAATCTTAAACATCATGAAATCATAAAACAATTCATATACGATAAAGGAATTCATAAAAGTAATTCCATCACAACATATCAAATCAATGTAATAATAGGGATAGAAACAGAACCCTTTATTATCTTAGATGGAAAATAATTTTGATAAAACACTTGAACTCCATTCTTGAGGAAAATATCCTTTCTTCTTCAAAAACATTTTTCCTTTCCTAACATGTCATAAAACTTTAAACTAAAATAAGTTGACTAAAAATAAACTTGAAAACTTGTAAAGGAAGCTTCTTGGAAATAATGTTTTAAAAAAAAATCCATTCATGTCGTATAAGTTAAAAGAAAACATTCTTCTTGTACTTTTGTCGGAAAAGTCAAAAAAGTACCTCGTACAAAAAACGACAAAAGATTCCTTTTATATCTTTTACTAAAAACTCGCCAAAGGGTAAAATAGGATTTAAACAATTGTAGGTGAATGGAAATAATATTAAATATTGATGAAACATGGATGTGGATGATAAAATACACCCCAGTAAATACAAAAGTATAAACAATCTCGGATAAAAATGAGATTGTGATATTTCTCTTACCTTAGGTCCGATTTGCTTCGTAAGTGTCTGAACCTCCTGTATAATGATTTAAATAATGTCATTGACTTATTACAGAATCATATTCATTGTTATGATATCATATATGGTTCACTTATGACATTATATTACCCGTTCTTTTGTAAATTCCATGTCAAAGAAACGTTTTGGGTAAAATCGTTTCATTTATCGTAGGTGTTTTGACTTGTTGTTCTTGACATTATTATTACTTATATCATGATTTACTTACTTCCAGAATATAAAATATGATTTATATATCATATATATATATATATAATAGATAGATAAATGAAATGAAAAACACCGTTCATGGAGACGGTAGTCCGTACGTACGCATGAACACTGTTTTTCTTTCCTTATTGTCTTGAATGGAAGTAAGTAGATGACATACATATATATATATATATACATAAATCCAGTAGCTTTACAATGTCATATATTTCATTATTATTTCTTATATATACTTTATAATCATTCTTAAATGGTTAACATAGAGAATGAATCTCATCGCGTCGTGGAGACGGTAGTCCGTACGTACGCACGAGCGATGATATCATTTCCATAATTATTGAATTGAATTGGAGTGGATTTTACAATAAATCAGAATCAATATGATGTTGTAATAACTATGTATAGTTATTCTTTACACCACTATACCCATCCATGTAAGGTGGTGGTGGAAAATAGATTACACCACGGCGTGGAGACGGTATTCCGTACGTACGCACGCGCGGTGATTTCTTTTTCCGTAGGATGGATAGATGGTGAAATAGGGTTGTTTCATACTTATAATAACATATCAGTATATGAGTGATACTAATGTTATTACTTCATAATGAAACAACCTAAGAAGAAGAAGTGGAAGAAGAAATAAAGATGAAAGAATTGGTAACGGTAATTACCTCTTCTTTGAAGCGCCTCTTTGAGACCTCCTCTTAGGGTACTAAAATTGGTCTTTGGGGAAGACCAGAACCTCTAGGATGTTTCTAGGGAAGTGGAGAAGAGATTTTGGCAGGGGTTGTTCGAGCTTGAGTGCTCAAATTGGTGTGAGGAGGAGGGGGAGGAGGTGTCCTTTTATAAGGGAGGAGAGGGGCACCTTAGGAATATCTCAAAATATTATTTTATATTAAAGTCAAAATCGGTTTATAATGGTTCCAAAGGGTCTTATTTCGAAGATAAAGTGGGGATGGGTCGAAATCCTATCATCCAATAGGATTTAGACAAGTTTAGGATATTATTTTAACCTTATCAATTAGATTTAACTCTAAGTTAAATAATTTAACTTTTACCGTGTCTTTTTGTTTTCTTACACTATATGGTTAATAAACTTACAATAACATGCCAAACGAACCCCAAATTGTATATTATTAATACATATATCCTTATCTAAGTCATTTGGACGAATCTTAGATTTTTAGGAATAAAATAACAATTAATAATATAATATTTTATTTAAAAACTATTTTGTGTCAATTTTGACACTATTTGATATATGATTTTTTTGAAAGTCATAACAGAATGATAAGTTAGAACCAAGTTATTTAAATTAACAATAACATGTGATATTAACCTATAAAATTATTGTAAGTCATAAAAAGTCTCAAATTACATTTATTTGGGCATTTATAACATCAATTATGTCAATATTTCATTAATAAGACAATTACTGCATCATCTATGTGTCATAATAAATGATACTTATTTAATCCCAAAAAATTATAAATAAATTCCTATGATGTAGATAATTGTATTAGATTTTTGGAGACTATTCATGTTCGAAGTTTCATGAAGTTTATCACTAGATTAAAATTATTATACTTATAAGATTTAAGAAAGTGACATGTTGTCACATTCTTTGGTTTTAATAATAATTAAATTATTTTCATTGACAAAATTTAATTAAATGAATCTAATCCGACCCTTAGGTGATATGGGTCGACTTTTAGTCATCCAATAGGATTTTAACATTTGTTAGGGTAATTTTAAAATATTATATTTACCCTTAATTACCCGATTTACCTTTCACTATGGTAAATAAAATTTACCGTAGTTACTATTCATAATTTTCAAATATAAAAAGTAGCCTATTAACATAATTTGGACCCACTGATTCCAAATATGGAATCCATTTTTTAAAATTCCATACACAGAAGTTGCAGAAATTAAATTATAATTAATCCCGTTGTCGAATAAAAACGGGTTTTTGTTTAAAACATTGCAAAAGATTGAATTGATTTAACCTACGAATTCAAGGTAAAATCAATGCTAATGACATAAATTATATTAAATGGTAAAAATATATTCTATTTATACTTTAAAACCATTCAATATTATAATTTAACCACATAAGATATTACGATGAAAAAATTTGTTTTTAATTAAAATATAGCGTGTTTTTACTATTCATTAAAATGTGAAAGTTACCAGAATAATATGAAAATTTTATCCAAAGTAAATTTTTATTTCTTGATTCCAAAGAAGAATTTTATTTTGTCAAATTGAACTTATAAACATGTAAAAAACCAGATTTAAAGTGGGTGCACCATCCAAAGGCGGCAAAACTGCATTTTTTGAAAAATACTTATTTTACCCGAAAAATTTATTTTGTTCTTATACCATGTTATAGAAATGTGTAAGATGAATAATAATGTTATAAAATTCAAAATTTAGTTAATACTATTCATAACGGCTAGTTCATGACAATATTATAATAATATAACATTGTTTATTAAAACCCGGTATTGCGTACAACACATGCTATCGAGGAAGGTCGCGATTGCGTGTAATGCAACCCAAGTCTGGGTTACGTGTTGTGAAAGAATCCTTCGTTGTTTCGTATAACAGAATCCAACCATATTTCATTTATACATTTAATATATATATATATATATACTCAATGTTGCGTAGAATAACTATTATCAAAATTGTGTGTGACACGGTCCAAAAATAGTGTTGCGTATACTGCAAGCTAATACGGTGTTGCGTATAGCGCAAGGTAATATTGGTGTAGAATACAACAAAAGACATTAATGAAATTAAAATAATATTTTTCATAAAATCTTGGGGTGTTACATTCTACCCCCCTTAAAATTAATTTCGCCCTCGAAATTCTTCGGGGTTATAAATGGTTTACTATTTGAAAGTTTCTTTGATAGAAACCCACATCGTAAAAAGGAATACCAAAACTTATCTTTAAAAACAAAAGTATGAAACGTAACGGTTACCCAAATAAACTAATCACTGGGTTTCCACATAGGTGAAAATATGGATATGGAAGAGAAATCTAACCATCATGTTCTTATGGAGAGTGGTAGAGAACATGGCTATGGAAAAGAAAGTAATCACAAAGCCATAAATTTGTGACGATCTAAGGTACCATCCGATTCATCAGGTATAAGATCACTAGGACAACATTTTTGGTTTTCAAGATCGTTTCCCTAAAGTTAAAGAATTAGAATAAATACTTACTTTATTTTGGTACAATCTCACTATTGTTCGTGCCTTTAACAATTTCCAATTCATCTCTTAAATAAATGAAGTTGAATTTGTTATTCGTGAAATGTTAGCAGATCATGTGATAGAATGACAGGTCATTCCATCTGTCTCAAACAAAAGGTTAGCAAAAATTATATACATAAGTCGATCTATAGTGAGATTAATCATATATGGTTCCTAAAATGGACTTATACTTCATATATCATACTTCTTAATAAAATAAAACTAGTTTCTACTAAACAGGGACTTCTTTTAGGCCAGTGGTAGGCGATAAAGGCTAGTCGCACTTCGGTTGTGGGTTCGATTTCCACAGCCTTGTCCGACGCGATGGGATGTCGCCCGTCCTGCAGGTTGTCCTTTTTCTAAAACTATATTACTATAACATCCCATCAATAATATCAAAAATATTCTATCCTTAAACAATACTAACTTATGTCCAACATAATCCATTCTAATCTTTAGGCTTATCCATAATACTGCAGTCCACTCTCATGATATAGTGACAACGATTACCAGAGATTTAATACTGTCGTTGATCCCCACATATAATAAGATATGTCTTGTTGGTCACATTCCAAACATTCAAAGGCCTTAATCATGTATTCTCTTGAATACCCATTGAACCATAGTGAAAACTTGAATGTAGTTAAAAGTTAACACCTTCCACATACCAAAATCCTCAAAATTCTATATACTCAAACCATGATATCACTTAGTCCTTATATTAATCATGAGCTCATGAATACTGTCAAACATTTCATTTTCTCCTTATCCCTTCATTATGCGCATATCATCTGCTTTCAAAAATATTTGAATCACTTTTCATGGTTATCGGTACCTTAAAATTATTGAAAACCACAATAGAATAATACAACAATAAAAGTACCTCAACAACATTATTCTTGAATACCAATACATAAACACTTCAATCCATCCTCTTCAATTATTGTCCTGGAATAAGTCCTTCCTTGATTTAGAAGTAACTTTTTAGGTCAGGGCATTGAGTTGGGTAATGCCCATGTTCTCCACAAATAATGCATTGAACTCCATAACAGTCTGTCACTCTATGACCCTTTTCTCCACACAGATAACATCGGTTCCTCCATTTGAGGTATTCCTCAAGGTTCTTCTTCCCTTATTTAGAAATCTCAATCTTCTTTTCTTTATGCTCCTCAACATGTGAACATGCATAATAGTTTATCTTCCTCTTCTTTGATGAATTATGCATACCACTAAATTTCACCTTGTTAATCATATATCGTGATGACTGATTTGGAATAATCAAAAGATCTTTCTCTATAGGAATTACAAAATTTTGTTGCTCATAGTCACCAATTTGTCCATTGGATTCAATGCTAACCGAATTCCTTCTGGTTCCCTCCATTAACTAAAACACAAAAAGAATCTTGTGAGAGGCAAAAATCATGCTAGGGAAAACAACATAATAAAGGGGGAGTACCTTCAATATCTAACATCTTAGGTTTAATTCTATGATCGTTAGCGTAATTCTAGTACTATAACCTATACGTATACTTAACCTTAGGGACATCCCTAGACATACCTTAGAAATATCTCTAGGTATCTCACAAAAGTTCTCGCATCCTAGTTTCCAAAGGTTGACTAAACCTTTCCTCTGATACCAACTGTAGAGACCCGAAGCTTAACGTACATGGACATTACATTACTTTTGCGGAATACTTAGTACATAACAAAAACACACACACAAGGATCGTAATAGTTTAGTGTCTTTGGAAACTCGGAACGTAATCTTCTAATCGTGGTGAAAGATCTTCAATATCTCCCATAAAGATCTTCCCTTTTTTTTACCTAAAACCTTTCTTTATATCATGGGGAAAATAAAACATAAAAGGGTGAGCTCAAATGCTCAGTAAGGGTAAACAAAATAGAAATCAATCACATCATATTCATAAGAACATAACTTTTGGAAATCTTAACCTGCAAAAGAGAGCATAATTTCATAACATGGGATAAATCATGACAGTGAAATGTAATCACAATAATCATAACTTAAACATGAAACTTTGTGGCATTCACACATAATCATAGAGAATCATTTCTTGTTAGTCAAGACTCTTTGCCAAGACTATCTTAGTGGACAAAGTCCCTTTCTGAATCGAGTAACCCTCGTTTCAGTCCTGTTTCACTGAACCGGTATAACCTACCATTCCAGCCATGTCTATCTCATGAGATATAAAATCTTTACCCAATGCATTGTAGGGAGATATAGGTCCCACCCATCTCATAATGATACCATTCTTATGTGTGCCACAAAATCATAAACCATACATCATTGCATAACCCATGTAATAAAAATGGGAATCTTAAACATCATGAAATCATAAAACAATTCATATACGATAAAGGAATTCATAAAAGTAATTCCATCACAACATATCAAATCAATGTAATAATAGGGATAGAAACAGAACCCTTTATTATCTTAGATGGAAAATAATTTTGATAAAACACTTGAACTCCATTCTTGAGGAAAATATCCTTTCTTCTTCAAAAACATTTTTCCTTTCTTAACATGTCATACAACTTTAAACTAAAAGAAGTTGACTAAAAATAAACTTGAAAACTTGTAATGTAAGCTTCTTGGAAATAATGTTTTAAAAAAATCCATTCATGTCGTATAAGTTAAAAGAAAACATTCTTCTTGTACTTTTGTCGGAAAAGTCAAAAAAGTACCTCGTACAAAAAATGACAAAAGATTCCTTTTATATCTTTTACTAAAAACTCACCGAAGGGTAAAATAGTATTTAAACAATTATAGTTGAATAGAAATAATATTAAATATTTATGAAACATGGATGTGGATGATAAAATACACCCCAGTAAATACCAAAGTATAAACAATCTCGGATAAAAATGAGATTGTGATATTTCCCTTACCTTAGGTCCAATTTGCTTCGTAAGTGTCTGAACCTCCTGTATAATGATTTAAATAATGTCATTGACTTATTACAGAATCATATTCATTGTTATGATATCATATATGGTTCACTTATGACATTATATTACCCGTTCTTTTGTAAATTCCATGTTAAAGAAACGTTTTGGGTAAAATCGTTTCATTTATCGTAGGTGTTTTGACTTGTTGTTCTTGAAATTATTATTACTTATATCATGATTTACTTACTTCCAGAATATAAAATATGATTTATATATATCATATATATATATATATAATATATAGATAAATGAAATGAAAAACACCGTTCATGGAGACGGTAGTCCGTACGTACGCATGAACGCTGTTTTTCTTTCCTTATTGTCTTGAATGGAAGTAAGTAGATGACATACATATATATATATATATATACATAAATCCAGTAGCTTTACAATGTCATATATTTCATTATTATTTCTTATATATACTTTATAATCATTCTTAAATGGTTAACATAGAGAATGAATCTCATCACGTCGTGGAGACGGTAGTCCGTATATACGCACGAGCGATGATATCATTTCCATAATTATTGAATTGAATTGGAGTGGATTATACAATATATCAGAATCAATATGATGTTGTAATAACTATGTATAGTTATTCTTTACACCACTATACCCATCCATGTAAGGTGGTGGTGGAAAATAGATTACACCACGGCGTGGAGACGGTATTCCGTACGTACGCACGCGCGGTGATTTCTTTTTCCGTAGGATGGATAGATGGTGAAATAGGGTTGTTTCATACTTATAATAACATATCAGTATATTAGTGATACTGATGTTATTACTTCATAATGAAACAACCTAAGAAGAAGAAGTGGAAGAAGAAATAAAGATGAAAGAATTGGTAACGGTAATTACCTCTTCTTTGAAGCGCCTCTTTGAGACCTCCTCTTAGGGTACTAAAATTGGTCTTTGAGGAAGACCAGAACCTCTAGGATGTTGCTAGGGAAGTGGAGAAGAGATTTCGGCAGGGGTTGGCCGAGCTTGACTGCTCAAATTGGTGTGAGGAGGAGGGGGGGGAGTTGTCCTTTTATAAGGGAGGAGAGGGGCACCTTAGGAATATCTCAAAATATTATTTTATATTAAAGTCAAAATCGGTTTATAATGGTTCCAAAGGGTCTTATTTCGAAGCTAAAGTGGGGATGGGTCTAAATCCTATCATCCAATAGGATTTATACAAGTTTAGGATATTATTTTAACCTTATCAATTAGATTTAACTCTAAGTTAAATAATTTAACTTTTACCGTGTATTTTTGTTTTCTTACACTATATGGTTAATAAACTTACTATAACATGCCAAACGAACCCCAAATTGTATATTATTAATACATATATCCTTATCTAAGTAATTTGGCCGAATCTTATATTTTTAGGAATAAAATAACAATTAATAATATAATATTTGATTTAAAAACTATTTTGTGTCAATTTTGACACTATTTGATATATGATTTTTTTGAAAGTCATAACAGAATGATAAGTTCGAACCAAGTTATTTAAATTAACAATAACATGTGATATTAACCTATAAAATTATTGTAAGTCATAAAAAGTCTCAAATTAAATTTATTTGGGCATTTATAACATCAATTATGTCAATATTTCATTAATAAGACAATTACTGCATCATCTATGTGTCATAATAAATGATACTTATTTAATCCCTAAAAATTATAAATAAATTCCTATGATGTAGATAATTGTATTAGATTTCTGGAGACTATTTATTTTCGAAGTTTCATGAAGTGTATCACTAGATTAAAATTATTATACTTATAAGATTTAAGAAAGTGACATGTTGTCACATTCTTTGGTTTTAATAATAATTAAATTATTTTCATTGAAAAAATTTAATTAAATGAATCTAATCCGACCCTTAGGTGATATGGGTCGACTTTTAGTCATCCAATAGGATTTTGACATTTGTCAGGGTAATTTTAAAATATTATATTTACCCTTAATTACCTGATTTACCTTTCACTATGGTAAATAAAATTTACCGTAGTTACTATTCATAATTTCCAAAAATAAAAAGTAGCCTATTAACATAATTTGGACCCACTGATTCCAAATATGGAATCCATTTTTTAAAATTCCATACACAGAAGTTGCAGAAATTAAATTATAATTAATCCCGTTGTCGAATAAAAACGGGTTTTTGTTTAAAACATTGCAAAAGATTGAATTGATTTAACCTACGAATTCAAGGTAAAATCAATGATAATGACCTAAATTATATTAAATGGTAAAAATATATTCTATTTATACTTTAAAACCATTCAATATTATAATTTAACCACATAAGATATTACGATGAAAAAAGTTGTTTTTAATTAAAATATAGCGTGTTTTTACTATTCGTTAAAATGTGAAAGTTACCAGAATAATATGAAAATTTTATCCAAAGTAAATTTTTATTTCTTGATTCCAAAGAAGAATTTTATTTTGTAAAATTGAACTTATAAACATGTCAAAAATCAGATTTAAAGTTGGTGCGCCATCCAAAGGCGACAAAACTGTATTTTTTGAAAAATACTTATTTTACCCGAAAAATTTATTTTGTTCTTATACCATGTTCTAGAAATGTGTAAGATGAATAATAATGTTATAAAATTCAAAATTTAGTTAATACTATTCATAACGGCTAGTTCATGACAATATTATAATAATATAACATTGTTTATTAAAACCCGGTATTGCGTACAACACACGCTATCGAGGAAGGTCGCGATTGCGTGTAATGCAAGCCAAGTCAGGGTTGCGTGTTGTGAAAGAATCCTTCGTTGTTTCGTATAACAGAATCCAACCATATTTCATTTATACATTTAATATATATATATATATACTCAATATTGCGTAGAATAACTATTATCAAAATTGTTTGTAACACGGTCCAAGAATAGTGTTGCGTATACTGCAAGCTAATACGGTGTTGCGTATAACGCAAGGTAATCTTGGTGTAGAATACAACAAAAGAGATTAATGAAATTAAAATAATATTTTTCATAAAATCTTGGGGTGTTACATAAAACCCTTGTCTTAGGGAACTGGTTTGAAAATTGCCCTGGTTCTTTGTAGTTGAAGCAATGAAAAATTTGTTGAGAGTCGAACGAAGTGTTCCTCTCCTCTGTCATAGAAGCGGGTTTTTCGTATCAGTAGTTAATGTCCTGGTTCCCTTCTCTTCCACACCTAGATCATTTCTTCATCCCCTTCAGGAAATTTCTATGGTGCTTCTTTCTGCACCTTGGGAAAGTGGGGTGCTATAATTTCTTAGCACTATTGGATTTATCCATCGGACCACCATAATTAAAATCCACTTTCTACTTGTTATCCCCATGATACCCTTGAGATTCTTTGATATCCATTTTTACTTTGAGGTCACATCGTAAAATTTCCTCATAACTATCGAAGTCACGGATCGCCAAGGCTTTCTGTAAGCTAGGATTTACCCACCAAAGAAGCGGCCAACCTTGCATTCAGGGGTAACGAAAAAGTCGAAGGCATATCATGAAATACTTGTAATGTTTTCCTCATATGCTCTGATGGATTCGTCATCTTTCTGATTGAGGAAAAGGAATTCTCTTTCCATCTTAAGTCAGTGCGTGTGAGGAAAATATTTATCAAAAAACATTTTCTGGAAATCCTTCCATTCCAATTCCTTGATCTCTTCCTCATCCTTCGTATTTTTTATCAATTTATACCATTGATCTGCTTCACCCTCCATATGATAATCATCCAAAAGAACCTTATCTTGTTCATAAGATTTAAGGATAGAGAATATCTTCTCAATGGAGTTGATCTATTTTTTTGCGATTAGGGGATTCGCATAATCCATTAAAAGTAGGAGGCCTTTGTCTCATGAAGCTCTCAATTGTGTCTTGTTATTTCTTAGGGGGGGGGGGGGTAGATGTTCCTCTTGACCCATGTTTCTATTCAAAACATGAGTTAACTGAGAGAGTATTGTGAAAAAAAAATTTGATTCCCGCTCCCATCATATTGGGTATCTCATTAGAAAAGTCATCACATTGATCTTCAAATTGGTTATTAGCCTGAGTCCTCATATTACCGACCATTGGCTAGAATAAAAGTAATGTTAGGGGTAACACATAAAGGGGAATCCAAAGACAAAATGTGATAACTTATAAATTACATTTATTTCTTTAAATTATAAATTTATGGGCTTCAATATATGTTATCCATGATCTACTTCCCAACATATATTCTTAGGGGATTTTTTTTATTCCCTTAATAATGGTTCATACTAATATTATGAATTTACCACAGCATATCCCCTAGGATTGTTGCAACCAAGCGTTCATCAAGTCCTATTGTCGTGCAATAGTTCCTGTTCGAGTCTATATCGAAGCAGCATTTTCAGGTTTTACCCCTAGATACATATATGCCAGAGCTACCTCTACTTGTTCATATCCAGACAGGGATGTATTTTATTGATAAACCACTTACTCTATACTAAAAAAAATGTAGGGATGTTTTTATTATACTTAGTCTTATCCCTAAGGCTTTCAATAGGGTTTTATAATCTCAATCCCAAAAATAACATACCAATCCTTTGATACAAACTATAACAATCCTACTCTTTATTACACACTTAAACATTATTTATTACATAAACTTTCACATAAGACAACTCCAAGGATCGAGAGGTCTAGTTTCTTAGGAAATTAGGAATTTTAAATGAAAACATGGAACATAAAACAAAACATCTTTGTTGAAAACTTCTTTTACATGACCACAACATTCATTCATACTTTGCATTGCGTGGAATAACCTGAGGACATATATAAAAAAGGGTGAGCTATAAAGCCCAGTAAGGGTGTAAAAAAGGCAAAACATGGATAATACAATACATATTAGGCAATATGCATATCAATGGACAATAAGATAAACATGAACATAAAGGCATGATATATCATGATTATCCTAACATGGAGATGTGGCAACAATATTTAACATGATATTAGTATGATCCATGGTTCATTGCACATGGAGAATGAGTAAACCCTCATTAAACTTGAATCATCATGATTAAACCCTCATTGCACTTGAATGAGCATCAGGTTTGGCCCATGGGAAAGCCTAGAGAGCCCTTGGTCTTGGGAAACATGCCCGGTAGGGCAACATATCCCCCCCCCACTCAACTCTACCCTCTGCAGCACACACTCTTCTCATATCCTCTACCGCGTTATACTTTTGAAAGCACCACCATATATGAAAATCTATTCTCTTCAAGGTCTCTCACCCCCGAACTCTCCTTATGCACCGGCCTCCCCCTCCCCCACCCCCACCCCCGCTTCCCTCCCCCCTTTCACCGGCCGCACCTTGCTTTGTTGATTTTGTTGGTCAGAGGAGTCCTTCTATCATGCCTCACCCCTACTATTTTGGAGTCCCCCTCCCCCTGCCATTGGTGCGCCCCCCCCCCTCTTCTACCATCATCCTGTAGTCATTTTTTTAATTTTCATTGTTATTTTTTATTTTTAAATTTTATCGCTAGTTTTGTTTATTTTTCAGAAATTATATGAATTGCTGATTTACCATGGCCTTATTGTATATCTGATCAGTGATTTATGATTTGTGCATACATAATTAATTTTATATTTATAAGATTATATTTTTGATTGATTTTTCAGTTATGAAAAAAATTTATTTTGATTTACAATATATTTAATTTTATTAATCATCCATACATTTTTCATTTTATTTTATTTATTTTTTAAATTGAAAAGTAGTAATATTTTCGTAAAAATGTGTGTTATTATTAAAAAAATATAGATTGCATTTAGTTTTAGATAATATTTATTACATTAAGTTTTTAAATAATGTTTTCAATTTACTTAACCATTCATGTTATTTAATATTTTCATCTTCTTTTTTAAAAATCATATATGTGAAGCTAATTTTAACTTTATTGAGTTTTAGTGTTCATTTCACTTGATTCATATTATTTTTTATTTGGTATATAAATGTATATACATTTGACCTTATAATGTTAGGTTTATGTAAGTTTAGTAAATTCTCTAAGGAAAGTTGTTATTTTTTATTTATTAAATTTATAATTGATAATGTTTTTTTTAAAATGTGGATTATTATTAAAAAAATTATAAATTTCATGTAGTTTTTATTACACTAATTTTTTAAACAATGTTTTGAATTTACTTTTGTATACATTTTAGTTTATTTTTTCATCTACTGATTTAAAAATCATGTGTGTGATGTTAATTTTTAATTTATAAAATTTCAGTTTTTCTTAAACATGATTCATATTATTTTTTAATTGGTATATAAATGTATAGAGGCATTGGACCCTATAATGTGAGGTTTACTTAAGTTTAGTGGATTATCTAAGGTTTTGAAAGTAGTTATTTGTTTATTTATTTATTAAATTTAAAATTAATAATTTTTTCATAAAAATGTGTATTATTATTTAAAAAATTATAGATTGAATTTCGTTATAGACAATATTTATTGCAATAATTTTTTAAAGAGTGTTTTGAATTTACTTCAGTGTACACTCTAGCTAATTTTTTAATTTTCTATTTTAAAAATCATTTGTGTGACACTAATTTTGACTTTATTGAGTTTCATTGTTGCACTTAAATCATAGTATTTTTTATTTGGTATATAAATGTATAGAGTCATTGTGCCCACAATGTGAGGTTTACTTGAGTTAGTGGATTCTCTAAGATGTTTAAAATAGTTTTTTCAAAATCATACAATTTTTTTGGGTTATATTTAAGTGTGGTTCAAGGTTTTACTGTTATAGATAGGTTTTTATTTTCTTAATGTATTTTTTAGTTTAGTTTGGTTTAATTTTTGAAATGGTACAAAGCAGTTTCTAAGAACTATTTTTAAATGTCTTGAGAAATTTTTTTGGATTTTTTTGTTGTTTTTCATAGGTACAAAGAGTGAAATTTTTATTTTTAATAAAAGACATTGTTTGTCTATGTTTAGAATTTACTTTTCACAAATGAAATCGAGATTATTTTAATTTCTTAAATCATTGTTTAACACGGGTTTAAGTTGACATTGTATATTTAATCATGTAATAATTTTAGAGGATTTAGTTCTATGAATATACCTCTTTTAATGGTGTTTTTCAATGGTTTAACTGTCCAGTTTTTATGAACTTCAATTATTTTTTGGATTGGTATTGAATTGGTTTAAAATGTTAAAAAGTGTATGGTTTTGTTTTTTTATTAGTTTAAGTTTAATTTAATTATATATAATAATTCAATTTTTATATGATATAAAGTCTTGTTTGACATTATTTTATATTTTTTTTCTTATGATAGAGGTGTGGTTTTAAACATATGTAATTTTTATTGTTTTTTGATTTTTTAATATTATGTAGGAAATCTTGTGGGTTTGTTTTCCCTGGTTTTCATGTGGATTGGATTTTTTTTATCTTGTGGGTTTAAACGTATTTATTATTTTAAACCCACAAAATGCGGGCTCCAATTCGATCAGCTGTGGTCCAACTCGGTAATCACCTCTATTAAAGGGAATCATTTTTATAATTTGTCTCGGGAAACAAGATTTCTCGGGCTGGCCCTGATTAGAATGAGTAAACCCTCATTGCACATGGCATATCATGATACTATTCTTTACCCAATGAATTATATCACTATCAAGTTGCACCCTTCTTAATCATTTCATTTCATGCATAATTGTTCCACATATATCATACAACATTGATTCATTAAACATCATAATTTATTCCACGAATAAGAGATGTGGAATACATAAATGTAAGTCCTAAATTGACAAGTACATGTGTATAATGGTGAATACCCTTGATAGAGAAATGGGTATGGTATTCACTTACACAATGATTTTGGCATGGAAATTTTGGTGTAACTTCGGCAGCATAATGACGTCAAATAGAAGTCGTAAAATTGGTGGATGAGAGAGAAAGGGGTATCAAATAATTTATACATGAAATGGAAAGTAAGGGGGTCTTGGAATATAATATCCCAACATATGTATTCGAATTTAGATGCATAATATAATATAATTAATTTAAAGGAAATGAGGAGAGAGAAATATCTCACGGAATTTCAGCATGGTAACTGGTGGACATGGGAGGAATTAATGAGAGAGAAGGGGGTCTCTCATCATTAAAACATAAGGGGGAAGTATATTGGAGGTTAAAAATCATACCCCAACATTTTTAATTGAAAATAAAAAAGGAATAACAATATAAGGAAACTTGTACATAAATAAGGGTGGAAGGAATGTGAGGATCCCTTACTTGGAATTGTGATCTCGAAGGATTGGGAGAGGCTTGAGAGAGGCTTCTTGGGATATTGGGTTGACTTGGTAGGATTATAGAAAAATGATGGAAAAGTTTTTTCGAGTTCCAAATTGTTTGAGTGAATAGAAATGGGATATTGAGTGGGTTTATATAGGAAAGGAGATATAATTCTTTATTATTTAGGTTTTGGACTCTACATATTAAAATAATAAGAACGAAAAACCACACCATGGATTTTCCCCATGTTTATTTCCAAAGAGGAGTAGAAAATATTATTTTATAAGGATAATGGTGTAAATTATTAAAATATTATGCTTTCTTATGTGGAAATGAGTCTCACTCTCAAGGAAATCATTTTAAAAATCTAAAATATTTTATAAGTCTTAGAGGGTCCACTAAGGCACCATAAAATTAATAAAAAAAAGAAAAAATTACATTATTTTTAAATAAAAAACATATATTGGTTTAATATCCTATTTATATTATTTTATTACATCACTATTAGGTCATTATGATGTCATAAAGCACATTATATATCTAAACTGTATTTAATTTTTACCCAAAAATTCGAATTTCTTAGAAAATTATGAAAAATGCACCATTAGATAATTTAGACATCCTGAATCAAAAAATGATATTAATTTTATCTAAATAATTTTATAAATATTTTAATTTCCAATTTTAAAATAAAACAGACTTTTATTAAAAATTCATGGGTTTTGAAAAAAATAGTTTTCAAAACTTAATAAAAATTATAATTGTATTCATAAAAATTATACGATAATTTATATTTAATAAAAAGTAATTTATTAATAATATATTATTAAAAAATATTTAATTAAAAAATCCATTAATTTATCAAAATAGATTTCTTAATTGAATATTAACTAAAAATAGTGTGTGTGCTTTAAAAACCAATTACAAAGTATTAATAATAAAATGAATATATATTATTTATTCTGTAAAAATAAACATAATCATTTTACTAGTTTTTTGTTACATAAACCCTTATAACACTCGCATAATACCTAAGGGTAAGGTGGCTGATGGTGACAGACTATTGGGGCAGCTCAGATAACATCGCTCAGGTGGTAATCTCTATTAACTTCCACTTCTCCCATAGGTCGTTCCATTCAAGCTTAACATGTTGGATATCGGCTTGGGATTGGTCAAGAGATAAGCCCAGTGATGCTACCTCATTTCCAAGCTCCTACAAATGGGTATTTTATGGAGAAATTCTACTCGATGAGGCCATCTCTTTCTTTTTCTAAGTAAATTGGATTTGTTAAAGCCCTATATTTATACTAATCATGTGATTATTGTCCAACATATATATTAGAAATGGTAAAAATTATTAATGGTATTTTGAAATCCAAAAACACACTACCAAGGAAGTGTATATGTTTTATATAACCACTTTACATAATAAGACATTTAATTAGATCAAGAGGAATTTTCATTAATAAAAATTTGGGTTGTTTCAACTATTGTAAGTTCAAAATCATGAGCGTGTTAATTCTATTCCTCGGGCCAGAGATGTTGAGAACCATATTCCACAACATGATCTCCCTACATTAGGAAAAATCCCATAGCTTCACTTAATGAATAAAAATAAAGAAGATAGCCCTGACCAGCCTCTAGTAAAATCAAAATAGGTGATAAGGTAATATATCTTTTCAATTCACCAAAGGAAGTATAACACCTAGAATCACATATTAATTTAACTCTTTTCATGGTAAGGGTAGTCAAAGATGATGAATTTTTTTAGAAACCATTAACAAACCACTGATAATATCCTGCCAAACCCAAGAAGCTTCAAATCTCAAAGTTGTTTTGTGGCTTATCCCACAACAAGAAAACTTTCATATTCTCGAGATCAACTGAGGTGCCTTGTTCAAAAACCACATATCCTAAAAACATAACTTCATGAATATATAAATTTTATTTTGATAATTTATCAAAGAGATAGTGATCCGTCAATGTTCCTAAAATAAATTTCAAGCGAAGTTCATGTTCTTCCTCAAATCATGAGTAAACTAAAATTTCATCCATGAATAATATGATGAAATAATCAAGGTTTTGGTGTAATATTTGATTCATCAAAACCACAAAAATTGTAGGATAATTAGTTAGGCCAAATTATGTCCCAATATATTAAATGTTGACATACCTTCTCCTGAAACTGATCTTCAGAATATCTAACTCTTTAACCTTAATATGGTGATATCCAGGATAGAGTAAAATTATTGAAAACCAATTTTCTCCTTTAAATTGATCAGTAAATTCATCAATACAGGGTATATAACATCCTGGTATTTTATGAAATATTCTTTTCAAATAATTTTAATTTCATTTATAGATTGCACTACAAGAAACTCCGATTTTTAATGAACAACGATATACTATTAAAAACTTTATTATTTAAACATGACCATTATAACCTAGACATTAAATTTTATTGTATAAATATGAATAAATAAATTTTTAAAATTAACTATAAATTTTTTAGACAAATGAAACAAATTGAAAACAAGTACTTAATTTTTTTTAAAGTCATTATATGCTTCGAAAATGATTTTTTCTCAAACAATGATTTCAATTTATTTTTTTGGACAAATAATAAAATTAATTTTTACCAATTTTAGAAAATTTATTAAAAATATTAATTAATTTCTGAAATCATAATTTAAAAAATATCTTAGAGTGACTTTTTGGGAATTTTCTGAAAAGATTAATCTTTCAATGAATAGTGAAAACTATTGTTTTTTAATTGAAAATTTCCTTTCCTTTAAAGAATTTACAAAGTTAAATATTATTTAAAATATTTTAAAAGTAAAATCAGTTAAATTATATTATAATTAATTCAATTTAGTTAATTTTAATAAATTTCATATTGTATTTCGATATTAAAACATTCTATACTTATGAAAACTTTTTCTTTGGAAAACTACTTGTTCACCGTGTTTATGAGATTAATTTTAAATTAAATTCGTCCGATTATAAGAATTAAATTTAAAAAATAGATTCCATATTTGTAATCAGAATAATTTATATTATATAATAAGGTAAAATTAACTTTTTTCATGATGAATTATAAAAATAGTAAAAATTAATTATCGCGGTTAAGGTAAAAATAGGTTTTTCGGGGGTTAAACTAAAAATATAATGGTAAATATAACCTAAAATATTGTTCAAATACTATTATATGGAAATATTTTGGGAATATTTCATCTAATATTCAATAATAATCCATTTTTGTTTATTATTTCATGTTTAAAATGTGGGTACACCATTTTCTATTAAAAAATACAAAGTGTGCCATCCCTCCAATTATAAAAGGACACACCCTATCCTCTACTATTAACACTAAAAAGGAATTTTAGATTGGAAATACCTACTGAAATAAATTCCTTAATTCCCTACCCACATCCAATAATTCTTATTTTGATTAGTAAACCATACTAAGAATGATTTTGGTTCTCACCTAAGAAGGTTGTCCAAAAAAGTGGTATTGTTCTTAACTGAGCGTTTTTATTTTATTTTTTCTTCCACCTCCTTAAAATATTATTAAAATATACTTATATAATAAAATAATTTTCTACCATATATTGGGATGTTATTATGTTAATGTAATAATATACATCCATCTCCTCTTCCATTAAATGGAAAATGAAATTTTCGATCGTTTCTATGGCATACTACCGCCTCGTGAATCGATATAATTCATTTTCCACCACCACCACTCACAACTAGAGTTAATAATGGATTTAATGTTTATATATGATATATATGAGATACTTATACTCCTGGAATTATAATATCACATCTACCATTTTCCCTTCCAATATGTTGGAAAATGATAACATTGCTCGTCTGTACGTGTGGACTACTGCCTCCACGAAGCGATGTGATATATTTTTCATTTAATTTTAACATGGATGGTAATAAGGATATATTTAATAAATATATATGATTTATATTAAATACAATTTATTCTATAATGCTGATATGTTATTTGCCTTTCTTTTTTTCATCTGTCGATAAAATTGAAGTAGCTTTCAAGCGTATGTAAGACCTACCGTCTCCATGAATGGTGTAATATATTTCTATATCTCTAAATTTTATGGATGAATATAAATATGTATATAATTAATATATATTATATATTTATCATTTTTAATGTTATATTATTATTTAACCATGATGAATGTAAAAATACCAAAAATACCAAAACAACACATACATGAAAACAAAGCAGTTATTACCCAAAATGTGATTTTAACAAAGAATTATTAATAAATGGGTAATAAAAGGTCATAAGTAAATCATATATGGTATGTTAAATATTATTATGGTTACATAATTGATTTATAATAAAATAATATTTATTATATGGGATGTTCTAATTTATTTGAATAAATTTGATAATTGAGGTGAGGGATTTTGGTCTCACTTTTATTTTCATGGTACACATACTATATTCACCAGTTTTTTATTTTTTGTAGTGTATATACAACCCAAGAATTTATTTTATTATTATTATAATTATAGTTATGGGATATACATTTCCATATAATTTTATTTCTTTCATGGGGCTTATGATTAAATAGTTACCAAAGTTGTACTGATTTTATGTTATAGTCTCTCTATTTATGAGGATTGTTTATGATTATGATTATGATTATGATATATTATGATATATATATCAAGAAACCAATAAAATTTATTATATAATGGTTATTTCATTTAAATAAAAAAATTTCCTTTCATTTAACCCTCTTTATGTACTCAAGGGTCCATAAGAATGTTTTTTAGGAGACCTGACTTTATATCTCTCATCAGTTGAAAATACATTTTGTTCAGTGTCCATGTTTTATAAAAATATTTTAAAGAATGTTTTTAATATTATCCAATGATTTTTGAAGTAAAATTGGATCCATGTTTTACTTTTTACAGGAAAAAATTAAAAGTAATCTTTGTTTCTTTTTCTAAAAATGGTACTATTGACTTTTACCAAAAGTGTGAAAGGAATATTTGTTTTAATAATTACAACATGAAGGGTATTTTCCACCATCATGACCACTCAATGATTTAAATATTACTTTAAAATTCTCAAAGATTATTATAAAGGAAAAAATTTCAATTAATATTTTGTAAGTTTAAATATTTTAAAGAAGTGATTTCTAAATGGAAATGAAATTTTCCTCAATAAATGTTTCAAATGATCTTTTAAAAAACTCTATCTAAGAAGGCATAATTTGATATTACATAAGCTTTACTAGGGATTTTATCCAATTATATCATCCTTATTATTTAATTTAATGGTTTATATTTATGATGAAATGATTTTTATGAAACCAGTTCCTTTTATATAGATTATCTATGATGAAATAATTAAATTTTTACAAGACCAATTTAATTTCCATGGATTATTCTATGATGAAATGTTTATGAAAGTAATTTATTTTCATGGGTTCTAATATGATGTGTATTTTATAATCCTATGTCATGCATATGTATTATTTTTATTATGTGATGGGTGGGACTTATATCTTTCCCCAATTAATTGTGTAAATATTGATATCTCATGAAATAAATAGGACTACAATGGGGAGTGAACTCAGTTCAGTAAGGGGTATTATCCTCTATGATAATCTTGAGAGTGAACCTTGACTTCTATGATGATTTGGGAAGTGAACTCATTCCACTATGATAGTATTGATAATGAGTCTTTACTACAAAGGAAATGATTTTATATGCTTTTGTGTATTCCATAAATCAATTTCTTAATCCAATGTTATGCTCTGATGGCTTATGATATTTGATTACCTTATGATTCATTTCTTATGGACTGTTAGGATTTATTCCATGAATCAAGTTTATGATCTATGTGATTCAAGGTATATTTTTCAGATGTTAAGCTCATATTGTCATTCCCTTATTCCCATGTTATTCTTATGTGATCATTAATATCTCCCATGTTTTCCCTTATTGAGAATTTGAGCTCACTCTTTCTTATGTTTCCTATCCTAGGGTTATAAATAAAGGTTTAAGTAGGGTATTTCTATGAATTTAACTAAATAGAAAGATATTTATGAGATATATTTAATATATTTTATGAAATAAGAATATTTTTTATCTATTCTCTAGATACAATAAAACTCTATAGTCCTCATGCGTGTTTCTAAATAATTAAATGGATATTCATATTTTAAGGTGTAATAGCTATGTATGAAAATATTGGGTTGTTATGGTTGGCATCAGAGGATAGGATTTTGTTAAACATTGAAACTAGGATGATAAAAATTTAGTGAGATCCATAGGTATATGTTTAAGGATATGTCTAAATATATGTCTAATAAAATGTTTAAGGATATGATTAGAGATATGTATAAGGATATGTCTAAGGATAATCCTAAGTGTAAGTCAAAGTATAGGAAAATGTCCTAGAATTTTGGTGATGTATAGAGCGAGTGGTGTCTCATTAATTACATCCATGTATGGATACTACAAGTGGATGTGTATTTGTCACATATTTACATAGGGGTAATGACTTTGAAAATGGTGCATTAAGATTTGAATCAATTATCACCTAGTTCAAAATAATGGTCCTTAATATACACCTAGTTTGACACTCCTGAGGGATATGCTCTAGGAATTCATGAACACTTTATAAACCATCTGGAATAATTTTAATATATTATGACCAGGAATTACATAGGTTAAACCTAAGGTGACATAGATTGAAAATATTGTTTCATGATTTATACAACCTATAAATTATTTTTCCTTATTATGTAGTTTCTCACTATGATTATTATTTCTCATAATATGATTTTTTTTTAGTTTATTGTTGATACCTAAATTAATTCTGTTAATGGTGAATGTGATAGAAAATAAAATGAAAAATGCAATGATTGTCCTCTTGAGAAGCCAAATTTTAAAGGATTTGTAATGAAAAATATCATTGTTACACAACATTCTCAATATATGAATCATGTTGAAAATATAAATGAGAAAAGGAGGGAACAAAATTATGTTAAGTCCTTCATGGGGTCACATCCACCTTGTTTTAGTGGTTCCACTAAGCCACTGGTTACTGTGAAATGGATTAGTACCCTTGAAAAAACAATTCTCCAGTTTTTTCAACAAGAAAATGTCATTTTGGATTTTTATCATTTTGAAGGTGAAGAGGATCAATGGTGGACTCTTATCAAGAATATGAGTCAACAATATTAAATTGACTCCATAGGATGGTATGTGTTTAAGAACTTATTTTATAATAATTTAATTCCTATTATTATTAAAATGAAAATGGATAAGTAATTCCTTGAGTTAATGTAAAATTATGGTGAATATATTGGTACCTATGAGTCATATTTACAAGGCTTGTGAGCAACGCTTTTGGTATTATCATCCAACCTAAAAGTAATGTTGACCGATTCTTCAGTGGCTTAAAATCAAGTCTCGAAAGGGACTTTTTCTTAAGGGACTTCAGTAGCTATTAAGGAAAATTTCTATGTGCTATCAAAGTAGAAATAGAGATTGGAGTTACCCATCAATCTCATTTTATGATAAGAAAATAAATATGGAATTTAAAGGAAAATATAAAAAACAGGGAGAGAATAAGATGAGATTTCCTTCATTATAAAAGTGTAGAAGGAAACATGGAGGTAATTTGTAAAGACCTGTAAATTTCAAGGGAAATTTTTTCTTAATTTTCTTTCGGATTTTAAGAGTACGCAGTTTCTGACGGCACATGATTCTGAGGCCCGGTGTGCCCGGAATCAATTTCTGATGTTTAGCTCGGGTATGTTCAGTGAACGAACGAGCGGGTTTTCTTAACTTTTGAACCGGTGCTTGTAATCGAAATCCGATGGCGCCGATGAAACCGAAGCGTCATAATTTTCTTAGAAAGACTTTTTCTGGAGTTGTGTTTTCTCAGGAATAGTTGTTTAAAAAAATGGATTAAGATTAAAGTGAAATAAAAATCGTGTTAGAATTTTTATTCCACATTCTTAACTGGTTTAGCCCATGTGAGGGAGTTGGGGTGGGACCCACTGATGTTCTAATTCTTCTTGAGAGGATTTAATATGAGGTGGGGCCCACATGAGCCCCCATATTTTCATTTTTCCTAACTCCTTTTTTTAAATCCTCTCTTGTCATTAAAGTTTCCAACTTTTCACTCCATTTAATTTTGACAAGTTAAGTATAATTAAATGAAGTGAATTAAATTTTGAATTTTTGAATTTTAAAAGTGTTGGAAAAAGTAATAAAATAAGGCTAAAGCCTTATTTTATTTTGGTTGTTTCATTGTGTCGAGAGAGGGAGAGTTCTACCATCGAAGAACTTCATCATCCTCCTTGAAGAACGCGAAGAACATCGACGTGCCTTCCTTCATTCTTTTCTCACATCAAAGGGAGACGTAGTTCCACCTCGGACAATCTCTGTCAACGTGTACAGAGCCTCACCCCACGATGCCTCTTTCCGCGATTCTCATCGATCGTCAACTCGTTATTGAGGTAGGGGTTAATTTTTGTTCTTGAATATTCTTGTCGTTCTTCGTCTTTTATTTTTGGGCCACCTGTTATTATTATAACGGGAGGAGGTCGGACCGCACGAACATGGCCGACCCTCCTCCCCCTTTTATGCTGTTCGTTGCGGCTCAAAAAAAGGTGGCACGGTGAAACGGCACCGCGCGGAAACATAGAGGAATGAGGCGAAGAAGCGCGGTGCCGTCGCGCCGCGCCATTGAGGCCGAAAGAAGCCGTGGCCGGAGTCGGGCTGAGGCAAAGGGGCGTGGCGCCGTCGCGCCACGCCGGAGAACCATGAAGAGATCGTGGACGGAGTGGGGCCGCGGCGGAGGGGGGCGGCGCCATCGGGCCGCGCCGGTCGGACCAAGGCTGTGGCCTTTGGCCGCGGCGAAGCAGGAGAGGGCGGCCGGAGCCACCAGTTGCCGATGCACAGGGGGCCGGACCGGCTGGTCCCGCGCGACACCCTGGCCGGCTGTTATGGCCAGCCAGATCCGAAAACTGGGGGTCGTAACCCCCGGCTGGCAAAAGGAGTGGCCCCCATGTGGGGGCCACCGTTTCAAAACAGGGGGGCAGCGCCCCCCCCCCCCCTTCCACGAATGCTCGGCCAGCGCCGAGCTGGCCACGCGGGTCGCGCCCGCGCCAGGCCAACCAGCTGCCTATGCCGGACCGGCCGCACCAGGCCGGGCTGCCCAGGCCGGGCCGGGCCGCGCCCTAATGGGCCGGACCCGGGTCGGGTCAACCCGGTTCGGGAAAACTCAGGGGGTCTTGGGCCGGGTCGGTCCGGGCCCAAAACCCCCTAAAACCGGCCAGGTTCGTTTAAATGCTCATAACATGAGCTACTGACCTCCGATCGACACACCGTCAGTTGCGATGCGATCCTTAGATCGAGATGGTCGTTTTGGTATATTACACTCAAGGTTTCGGAGAACTTTGGATACGTCCAGGTTGGTTTGAGCACAAAACCAACCGGGCCCTCGGAGCGGAAACGCTTATAACTTGAGCTCCGAACGTCCGATTGACGTGCCATCGACTTTGTTGGATTTCTATTAGTGAGACGGACATTTTGGAATACTCCGATTGAGGTTTGGACACAGTTGGAGTGCGGTCGTATTGGTTTTGACTTAAAAACCAACCGGGCCTCTCGAACGAAAAAGCCAATAACTCTCAGACCGGGTGTCCGATTGATGCGTCGTTTGTCGTGATGAGTTCCTTTTGTCGAGACAGAACTTTGGGATACATCAACTCTAGAATACATGTCAGTTGATGTATCGAACCCCTTAGCTCGTGGAGCAGACCCTCTTGGTATCGATCATGCTGTGTGCGGGAACCCTAGAGTTGGCTGCGACTGTGACGACGATGACGACTGCACTGAAATCCTCTGTGGGTTCGGCAGTGACGACGACTGCACTGTAATCCTCCGTGGGTTCGACAGTGATGAAGACCGTTCTGAAATCCTCTGTTGGGTCGACAACGATGACTATTGTTCTTTCATCCTACGTGGGTCTGGCAGTATTTTGACCTCTGTTGTAGTATCCTACATGGATCCGACTGAGTAGCTTGTCTTGTATCCTACGTGGTTCTGATAGCTTAGCTGGTTTAGTATCCTACATTGGTCCCAGCTTAGATGAATCAGTGGCTACATCTGATCATCTCTATCACATTACGAAGAAGTATACATGTGTGAGCTGAGTCTTGACTTTCAATCATTATCTTTGATATGATTGACTTGCTTTCCAATGTGGATTGGGTTGTGTTTTCCTGTGTGGATTGGGTTGTACAATCCTGTGGGGACGTGATCGAACTTGGTCTCGGACTTTGGAGCTGAACTGAAATTGATGACTTAGGTATATGTATGGGCATATACCTAAGTAGTTTTGGATGTTACTTCGTGATTGTATCTTTCCATTGTGGATTATCCTTTGTGGATTCTGGGAGACCTTCGGGGGTCTCGGGGTCCCTACTGAGTAGCATATACTCACCCCTTCATGGGTTATGCCCGCACTTCATTGTGTTGGATACAGACGACGGACAGCGCTGATCGTGGTTGAGGCTTGTGGAGCATGTCGGTACCTGGAGGTGGACCACTGGGTGGGACGTACACGAAGTGGACGGCTAGACCCAAGGAGCTGAGGAGGCTATCTGTACCCACCCTTCAGGTGGGACTCCCAGTGGATGGCTCGACGTTGCTTATTTACTTTAAGTTGTTGTACCTTCTTTCCAGTTGTACTTTACTTTCAGTTTGGGTTTGTATTCTGGCCCATTTACTTTCCGCACTTACTATTGTACCCAGTTTTACTTAGAGTTTACTTCTTCTTGCTTACTCTGTGGTGTTTGTTTACTTTATAAAGCCAATGCCTTCCCCTTTTTGTCAGGATTCATGCCTTGGTGCTAGTCGCCATCCCCTGGCCTATAGGAGGCGGGCTTGGGGTAGTCACGGCACGGGTCCCGAGGACGGGTCGTGACAAATTGGTATCAGAGGAGTTAGGTTCTACCGCAGATCTTAGGACTCTGATCTTTCTACTATGTGAAGCAATAGTGTTAAGGGTATTGAGTGTGTTTATCAGTCTAGGGAGTCCAGTGTTGGTGCGGCGGCCGACGTATCCGTACTCCAGGACCCTGACTTCTGATTTCCGACTCAATGCATGAAAACATTGAATGCATGTGTGTTTCAAAAGTTTTCTTTGTGATTACTTTGTGTCAGCTCACCAGGTATACTGTTTTGACCATGGCGCACCTGTTTCTTTTCAGGATGGCCCCACGATAGCATCCAGCTAGGGTTCTGAGCTTTGTGCGAGACGACAGCCCACCGAGCGACGAGGCCTCAGTGCAGGGCCCTTTTTCAGCGGAGGCACCAACGGTACCTCTACCTGTCGAGCCACCGATGCTACCAGCCCTAGCCGCTTAGAGTGCACGTCGCCTTAGTGCACTGCACGAGTATCAGAATCAGAGACCGCCCAAGTTCCGCGGGAAGACGGACCCTCAGGCAGCCGAGGATTGGCTGGAGGCTATAGTTCAAGTTTTCAGGTTAGTGGGGACACCAGCTGACCTCATGGTGATCCTTACAGAAAGACTCCTGCATGCGGCAGCAGGCAGATGGTTGAGCTTGATGCTCCAGGTGCACGACGAGGCATCACTTTTTCTAGATGGACTTTGAGAGCCTCTTCTGCTCGGAGTTCGTCCTAGCCACCCTCCTTGGGGTGCGCATCTAGGAGTTACTACAGTTGAGACAGGGCAGCATGACGGTCGCCCAGTACTCGGCGAGATTTACCGATCTCTCGCGCTATTCGGCGGACTTGGTATGGGACCCATTCTTCCAGGCTCGGACCTTCGAGCAGGGACTGAGTCATGAGATCAAGGCATCGATGATCTCCCTCAGCATTCCGACAAAGGCAGGAGTACTAGAGAGATATCTTCTCATATAGAGCTTTCTTGTTGATCCTACTCCAACAGCGAGACCTACCGCAGGGCGGCACGTAGCGGAGTCTTCTGCAGTTGGCAGTTGACGGATGTCATAGGGGTCCAGGAGGACCAGACCATCAGGCAGATGACCTTAGGACACTGGCTCAGAGGTGCAGGGCACCCAGCGCATTGCCAGCCTTCCGAGGAGCAGACAGTGCTACGCATGCGGCGGGCAGGGCCACATGGCTCGTTACTGCCCGACCCGCCGCGAATAGGAGCAGCAGACTGTTGAGGGGCCACCCAGGCAGAGGCAGAGGGTCGACCGTGGCGGTCCGTAGAAAGCAGGCAGACGAGGCAGGGGAGCTGTCCGAGCAGCAGGTGGTGGGAGACGCTTTGAGGCTTTACCTCCACCAACACCAGGAGGTCCACCCTGACCACAGGGAGCTGGCGGGCAGAGGCAGGCTCAACTTTAGGTAGCGGAGGCCTATGACCAAGGCGCGCCAGAGATCATTCGAGGTACTAACTTTGTCTACTCCACCCTTTCTTCAGTTCTTATAGACACATGAGCGAGTCATTCTTTCATTGTCTTTGCCCTTGTTCGGAGCTCGGAGATTCCGTCTGAGCCGTTGGCTCGATCCTTACGGCTAGAGACTCCAACGGGAGAAGAATCAATGATTACGCACTGGTGCTAGAAGTGTGAGCTTACTCTAGGAGATGAGAGTTTCGGCTGGGATCTTCTTGTATTGGCATCGAGGCCTTACGACGTCATATTGGACATGGATTGGTTATCTACAGTCTATGCTCAGATCGACTGTATTAGGCGCAAGGTGCGGTGTGTCCACACCGATTGGAGCAGGTTCACCTTCATCGGCGAGAAGGGAGCCTTTACAGTGCAGGATGGACTCACCGAGAGGAGAGGACAACCGATCACTCATCAGTTGGCTAGCCTCATCCTTGGAAAAGTTGACGTGCGGAATCCGAGTTTTCCTGTGGTGGTGGATCAGTATGCAGACGTTTTTTACTGACGACATTCCAGCACTACCTCCTCGCAGAGAGGTAGACTTTTATATTGACCTGTACCCCGGGACAGCCCCGATATCCACTCCATCATATCTGATGGCTCCCGCTGAGCTTCGAGAGCTACGGGTACAGCTGGAGGACTTGCAGGGAAAGGGATTCATCCGACCCAGTGTTTCACCCTGGGCTTCCCCGATTTTGTTCACCAAGAAGGCGGAGGGGATCTTGCGACTGTGTGTCGACTATCATCGCCGGAACCAGGTGACTGTGAGGAAAAGGTATCCGCTACCGAGGATTGACGACCTCTTCGATCAGCTCAAGGGATCACGGTGGTTCTTGAAGATAGACCTCAGGTCAGGATATCATCAGCTCAGAGTTCGAGACAAGGACGTGTAGAAGACGGCCTTCAGATGTCGGTATGGCCACTATGAGTTCTTGGTTATGCCATTCGGCGTATCCAATGCTCAAGCGGTGTTCATGCGTCTCATGAACAGGATCTTTCAACCATACCTCGATCGATGTGTCGTGGCCTTCATTGAAAACATATTGATATACTCGACCACTAAGAAGGAGCACGCCTACAACTTTCTGGTTGTACTGGACACACTCTGAGAGAACCAGCATTATGGAAATCTCTCGAAGTGTCAGTTCTGGTTACGTGAGGTCCACTTCTTAGGACACGTCATCTCTGAGGTGGGAGTTGCAGTGGATCGTGCGAATATCGAGGCAGTCCTGGCTTGGGAGCCACCCAGGAGCGTGATGGAGGTGCGGAGTTTCTTGGGGAAAGCTGGGTACTACCAGAGATTTGTTCCAGACTTTTCTAGAGTTGCGGAACCACTTTAAGCTTTGAAAAATAAGGGGAAACCTTTCGTGTGGTCAGATATATGTCAGCAGAGCTTCCAGGAGCTGAGACAGAGAATGACCAGAGCACCTATCTTGAGGCTACTGGAGGAGGGAGTGGGGTACGTAGTCTACTGCGATGCATCAGGAACCGGACTCGGATGTTTCCTGATGCAGGAGCAATCATTGATCACCTATAGATCACGTCAGTTGAGGCAGCATGAGGAGAACTACGCTACCCATGACCTGGAGTTAGTATTAGTGGTCTTCGCTCTGGAGATGTGGCGACACTATCTGATGGGTGAGCGCTTTACAGTCTATTCTGACCACCAGAGTCTCAGGTACATCTTCTCGCAGAAGGACCTGAACCTGAGACAGCAGCGATGGCTCGAGTTCCTCCAGGACTATGACTTTGAGATAATCTATACTCCTGGAAAGGGAAACGTAGTAGCCAATGATCTCAACAGGAGGATGGGTATTCAGCTACTTGGGGAGGCGACAGAGCAGCTATCCGCTTTTCATATATCCTTCATAGATAGAGATGGATCAGCCTTTCTTCAGTCACTCACAGTCACTCCTCCACTACTACAGCGAGTCAGAGAGGCACAGCGTGGGGACGCTGACTGTGAGACATGACGTGCACAGATTTCCACAGGACATGAACCTGATTGATTTTCTATGGGAAGAGAGCACGTCATCCTTTTCAGAGGACGTACCATGGTACCAGCTTCTTTACAGGAGGAGGTGCTGAGAGAGTTTCACACTTACCCTTTAGTGGTACATCTATGAGTGGCGAAGATGTACCAGGATCCCAGACGACAACACTGGTGGCCGGGTATGAATAAGGCTATGGCTGAGTTCGTTTCTCGATGTCTCACTTGTCAGCAGGTGAAGGCGGAGCACCAGGTACCAGTAGGCTTGGTGCAGCCCTTGGAGGTCCCGAAGTGGAAGTGGGACGGGATATCTATGGATTTCATGACTGGACTTCCATGTACTTCCAGAGGTCACGACTCCATTTGGGTGATTGTCGACCGACTCACCAAGTCGGCCCACTTCTTACCCATCAGAGAGCAGGTCTCAGTGGAAAGCTTGGGACACCTCTACGTTTAGGAGATTGTACGGCTTCATGGTGTGCCATCATCTATCGTCTCTGATTGAGATGCTCGCTTTACTTCCCGGATTTGGAAGGGGTTGCAGGAAGAATTCGGGACGCAGCTACGTCTGAACACTTCCTTTCACCCTTAGACGGATGGTCAGATAGAGAGGATCATTCAGTCTCTTGAAGACATGCTCTGTGCATGTGTCATCAACTTTGGTCACAGTTGGGAGGACCACCTACCCTTGGTGGAGTTCACGTACAACAACAGCTACCACTCCACCATCAGGATGGCACCATACGAGGCACTGTACGGCCGACCTTGCAGATCACCTCTGTGCTGGATAGACCCTGGGAAGTCAGCACTTGTGGGAGCAGAGATGGTCCATGCCATGACAGAGAAGGTCTATGTCATCCAGGATCAGATGAGGACAGCTCAGAGCTGGCAGAAGTCTTATGCTGACAGGAGGTGGAGACCACTAGAGTTCGAGGATGGCGACCACATCTTCTTACGGGTCTCAGCTCGACGTGGATTGTGGAGATTTGGCTGAGGTGGAAAGTTATCTCCATGCTTCATCGGACCGTTCCAGGTTCTCAGCAGGATAGGCGAGGTGGCTTATCACCTGGCCCTACCACCTCAGGTTCATCGGGTGCACGACGTCTTCCACGTATCTGAGATGAGGAGATAAGTGCACGACCCGACGCATATCATCGACCATGGAGAGTTGGACATTGATGACTGAGCGACTTTTGAGGAGTTCCCAGTGGAGATCGAGGATCAAAAGGAGCAGGTCCTACGTGGGTGGTCAATTCTTCTAGTGCGCATCAGATGGCAGCATGGGAACCTCCAGGATAGCACTTGGGAGCGGGAGGCTCAGATGCATGCTCAGTACCCTCATTTGTTCCCCTAGTTTGTGATGTATCTTTACGGGGACGTAAATACCTGAGGTGGGAGTAATGTAAAGACCCGTAAATTTCAAGGGAAATTTTTTCTTAATTTTCTTTGGGATTTTACGAGTACGCAGTTTCTGAAGGCACCTGATTCCAAGGCCCGGTGTGCCCGGAATCAATTTCTGAATTTTAGCTCGGGTACGTTCAGTGAACGGACGAGCGGGTTTTCTTAACTTTTGAACCGGTGCTCAGAATCGAAATCCGAGGGCACCGATGAAACCGCAGCTTTGGTATTTACTTAGGAAGACTTTTTATGGAGTTGCGTTTGCTCGGGAATAGATGTTTAAAAAAATGGATTAAGATTAAAGTGAAATAAAAATCGTGTTACAATTTTTATTCCACATTCATAAGTGGTTTCGCCCATGTGAGGGAGTTGGGGTGGGACCCACTGATGTTCTAAGTCCCCTTGAGAAAATTTAAGATGAGGTGGGGCCCACATGAGCCCCCACCTTTTCATTTTTCCAAACTCATTTTTTTTAAACCTCTCTTGTCATTATAGTTGCCAACTTATCACTCCATTTAATTTTGACAAGTTAAGTATAATTAAATGAAGTGAATTAAATTTTGAATGTTTGAATTTTAAAAGTGTTGGAAAAAGTAATAAAATAAGGCTAAAGCCTTATTTTATTTTGGTTGCTTCGTTGTGCTGAAAGAGGGAGAGTTCTACCATCGAAGAACTTCATCATCCTCCTTGAATAACGCGAAGAACACCGACGCACCTTCCTTTATTATTTTCCCGCGTCAAAGGAAGGGAGATGCTGTTCCTCCTCGGACAATCTCCGTCAACGTGTACGGAGCCTCGCCCCGCGACGCTTCTTTCTACGATGCTCATCGATCATCAACTTGTTATCGTGGTAGGGGTTAATTTTTGTTCGTGAATATTCTTGTCGTTCTTCATCTTTTATTTTTGGGCCACCTGTTATCGTTATAACAGGAGGAGGTGGGACCGCACAAACATGGCCAACCCTCCTCCCCCTTTGATATTATTCATTGTGGCTCGAAATAAGGTGACGCGGTGCAACGGCACTGCGCGGAAACATAGAGGAATGCGGCGAAGAAGCGCGGCGTCGTGCGCCGCAACTTTGTGGCCGAAAGAAGCCGCGCCCGGAGTCGGGCCGCGGCAAAGGGGCGCGGCGCCGTCGCGCCCCGCCGGAGAACCATGAAGAGACCACGGCCGAAGGGGGACCGCGGCGAAGCAGGAGAGGGCGGTCGGAGCCACCGGCCACCGGTGCACAGGGGGCGGGACCAGCTGGTCCCGCGCGACACCATGGCCGGCCAGATCCGAGAACCGGGGGTCGTAACCCCCGGCTAGAAAATGGAGAAGCCCCCACATGGGGTCTGCCATTTCAAAATAGAGGGCACCCCCCCCCCCTTCCGCGATAGCTCAGCCAGCGCCGAGCTGGCCACGCGGGTCGCGCCCGCGCCAGGCCAACCGGCAGCCCAGGCCGGACCGGCCGCACCGGGATGGGCCGCGCCCACCAGGCCGGGCCACGCCCTAATGGACCAGACCCGAACCTGGGTTGGGTCGACCCGGTTCGGGCCGACCCAGGGGGTCTTGGGTCGGGTCGGTCCGGGCCCAAAACCCCCTAAAACCGGTCAGGTTCGTTTAAATGCTCGTAACTTGGGCTACAAACCTCCGATCGACGCACCATCAGTTGCGATGAGATACTTGGATCGAGACGGTCGTTTCAGCATATTACACTCAAGGTTTCGGAGAACATTGGGTTTGACAGGGTTGGTTCGAGCACGAAACCAACCGGGCCCTCGGAGCGGAAACGCTTATAACTTGAGCTCCGGACGTCCGATTGACGTGTCGTCGACTTTGTTGGATTCATCTTAGTGAGACAGACCCTTTGGCTTACTTAGATCGAGGTTTGGATGCAGTTGGAGTGTAGTTGGGTTGGTTTTGACTTAAAAACCAACCGGGCCCCTAGAACGAAAACGCCAATAACTCTCAAACCGGGTGTCCGATTGACGCGCCGTCTGTCGCGGTGAGTTCCTTTTGTCGAGATGGAACTTTGGGATACATCAACTCCGGATTACATGTCAGTTAATGTATCGACCCCCTTGGCACGTGGAGCGGACCCTCCCGGAATCGAGCATGTTGTATGCGGGAACCCTAGATCTGGTTGAGACTACGACGACGATGACGACTGCACTGAAATCCTCTGTGGGTTCGGCAGCGACGACGACTGAATTGTAATCCTCCATGGGTTCGGCAGCGATGAAGACTGTACTGAAATCCTCTGTGGGTTCGATGACGATGACTACTGTTCTTGCATCCTACATGGGTCTGGCAGTACTACTGTTCTTGTATCCTACGTGGGTCCGACAATATTTTGACCACTGTTGTAGTATCCTACGTTGGTCCGACAGAGTAGCTGGTCTTATATCCTATGTGGTTCCAACAGCTTAGCTGGTCTAGTATCCTACGTGGATCCCAGATTAGATGAATCAGTGGCTACATCTGATCATCTCTATCACCTTACGAAGAAGTATACCTGTGTGAGCTGAGTCTTGACTTTCAATCATTATCTTTGATATGATTGACTTGCTTTCCTATGTGGATTGGGTTGTGTTTTCCTGTGTGGATTGGGTTGTACTATCCTGTGTGGATGTGATCGAACTTGGGCTTGAATGTTCGAGCCAAACTGGAATTGATGACTTAGGTATATGTATGGGCATATACCTAAGTAGTGTTGGATGTTACTTCGTGATTGTATCTTTCCATTGTGGATTATCCTTTGTAGATTCTGGGAGACCTTTGGGGGTCTCGGGGTCCCTACTGAGTAGCGTATACTCACCCCTGCATGGTTTATGCCCGTACTTCATTGTGTTGGATACAGACGACGGATAGTGCTGATCGTGGTTGCGGCTTGTGGATCAAGTCGGTACCTGGAGGTGGACTACTGGGCGGGACATACACGGAGCGGACGGCTGGACCCGAGGAGCTGAGGAGGCTATCTGTACCCACACTTCAGGTGGGACTTCCAGTGGATGGCTCGACGTTGATGCTTTACTTTCATTTGTTATACCTTCTTTCCAGTTTTACTTTACATTCAGTTTGGGTTTGTATTCTGGCCCATTTACTTTCCGCACTTACTATTGTACCCAATTTTACTAAGTGTTTACTTCTTATTGCTTACTCTGTGGTGTTTGTTTACTTTATAAAGGAAATTCCTTCTTCTTTTTATCGGGATTTATGCCATGGTACTAGTCGTCAGCCCCTGGCCTATGGGAGGCGGGCTTGGGGTAGTCACGACACGGGTCCTGAGGACAGGTCGTGACACAATTGTATTACGGTGATTGGAAAATGTTTTATGTGTGGAAAGGAATTTCATCAGGAAATAGAATGTCTAAGTGATGGGAATAAGTATGTTAATGAAGTGAATAGAGATAAATCTCCACATAATGCACCACCCAATGATTAGATGTAGAAATTATAGTGAAAACCCCTAATGATATGATTATCACATCTCAAGTCATTGATTCTTCCCCAATTGAAGTTTGTGGGAATGTGATTCCTAAAAACCTCATTGTTATTCATTTAGTTGAATTTTATGTTATCTTAAGCATGGATTGGATTTATATACATAAATCCCACATCAATTTATGAGTAATGGAATTCATATTTCATATTCTAAACCAACCTATAATCATATATCAGTATGATGATAGAAATAAACTCCCGATCGAGGTCGCATCCATTGTATGGAACTTGATTCATATTAAAAATTGGTGTTTATATCATATATTTGTTGAGAAACTAAACATATATGATATTCATATTTTTCTGGAGTCATTAAATGTCTTTATAAAAGATTTTTTCTAGACTTACACTTAATCGTAAAGTTGATTTTTCAATAGACCTTGAACTTAGTGTCACACATATATCAAAGACTCCCTAAATAATAGCCTATATTTAGTTATGATAATGGAAGAAGAAACTCCAGGAGAATATTGATGAGGGATTTATTCCACCAATTTTGTCACCTTTGGGTGCACATATCCTTTTTTAAGAATAAATATGGATTTATGCATCTCTTCATCGATTATCTGGAGCTAAATAATATCACAATCAAGAAAAAGTATCATATGTCCCATATTTATGGCTTGTTTGATCAACTAAATGGATATCAATACTTTTCCAAGATTGAACTTTATTCTAGATATCATAAATTGAGGGTTAAGAAGGAGGATATACACAATACAACAATATATAAAAGGTATGAAAACTGTGAATATATAGTGATTTCATTTGTTCTTACTAATTCTCCTACTATCTTCATGGATTTAATGAATAGTGTATTTAGAGATTTCATTGATCAGGATGGGGTAGTATTTATATATGATATTATTATTTATTTAAAGAGTAAGGAAGAGCATGAAGATCACTTTAGGATTGTACTAAAGACCCTAATGAGGGAGAAATTGTCTGAAAAATTTAAGAAGTGTGAATTTTTTCAACATATGGTTTCATTTTTGGGTCATATAATCTCAAGAGAGGATATATCAGTTGATCCATTAAAGGTGGAGTCTATTGAACATTGGCCTAGACTAACCATTGTAACTGAGATCATAAGTTTTATTGGTTTCTCTATATATTATTGAATTTTTTTTTATAATTTCTCAAGACTACCTAATACAATCACCAAGTTAACTTGGAAGGGATCCAAGTTCCTCAAAAAAACTGAATATGAGGAAATTTCAAGGAACTAAAGAGAAATTTAGTCAAATCTCCTGTTCTTACATTACCCTATAGTGGAGAAGGATTTTTATTCTATAGTGATGCATTGATGAATGGACTAGGATACTTTCTCATGAAGAATGACATTGTTATAGATTATGCCTCATAATAATTGAAGGTTAAGGAGGAAAATTAACCAACTCATGATTTGGAGTTAGTTGTGGTAATTTTTTCATTTAATATATGGATCCATTATCTTTATGGATAAATGTGTGATTTATATAATGGTCATAAGTGTTTAAATTATATATTAACAAATAAAGAGTTGAACATGCATTATAGAAGATGGTTGGATCTGATTTAATATTATAAATTATTAATACATTACCACCGTAAGAAAGTGAAAAGGTTGGTCGATGATTTGAGTCGAAAGGATCATGCCAACATATCTATGACGAGGGATACAAATGTTCTAATATTTATGGATTATCAAAAGGATGGGTCTTTAAATCATAAAAGATTTTGGAAAATACTTTCTTTCTCAAGTAAGTGTTTAAACATAAATCCAAGTGAAGATTAAAGAGGCGCATAAGGATGATATAGAACTATATAATAATGTTAGAATTGTTCCTAATTTTAAACTTGATTATAATGAATGATAAGGTTTATAAACCATTTATGTGTTCCATCCATACCTTATTTTAAGAAGGAATTTTTAGAGGAAGATCATAGTTCTTCATTATCTATTCATCTTGGAAGTACAAAGATGTATAGAGATTTAAAAGAGTATTTCAAGTGGGATGGTATGAATAGAGATATTATAGAGTTTTTATCTCATTTATTGGTATGTTATAAAGTAAAGTCTGAGATAAAAAAGTATAAGGGGGTTTTACAACCATTACCCATTACAGAATGCAAATGGGAAAATATCGCAATATTTTTTTTCATAATACTCCCTAAAACATCTAAAGAGAACAACGTTATGTGGGTTTTATTTGATGTCCTTATGAAGTCAACACACTTCATTACTATTATATACTATTTCTCTCAGGATAAAATTGCTAGGATATACATAAAGGAAGTGGTACGGTTACATGAAGTAACACATTCTATTATATCTGATCGGGATTTGAGGTTTACCTTGAAGTTCTAACAAAGTCTTCTATAGGATTTGGATATGGATTTTGAGTTTTAGTATTTCATATCCTCCTTAGATAGATGGTTAGTCTGATAGAAAAAATCACACCCCAGAGGATATGAAAAAATCCTATTCTATGGATTTCAATGGTTGTTGGGATCAACAAATTCCTCAAGTTAAGTTTTCTTTCAATAATAGCTTTCACTCAAGCATTCAGATGGATCTTTATAAATCTCTCTATGGGAAACAGAGTATAACTTCAACATGTTGGGATGAATTCAAAGAAATAAATATATTGTTACCTAAGATAGTTTAGGAATTGTTAATGAAATTTATAACCATTTAATAGAACATCAATCTAGCTCAGAGTCGATAGAAAATTTATATTGACAATTGTCAGCGTGATGTGGGGTTCAAAGTTGGTGAGAATTTTTTTTGTGAATTCCTAAATGGAATAGGATTATGAGAATTGTGAAGAATGTAGAGCGGGTCCTTGGGTATATTTTCCCTTTCAAGATTCTTGATCGAGTAGGGACAACAACTTATCGCTGGGTGCTTCCACCGAATCTCTCTCAAGTCTACGATGTGTTCCTCGTATCTCTACATACATGATCCTTCATATGTACTAAACATAGAATTCATACAATCGGATCATGATCTTTCCTATGAGGAATAACCAGTAGAGATTCTATATCATAGAGAAAAGGATTATGAAGCAATAACACTCACCCGGTCAAGGTTTAATGGTGCAACCATCAGCTTACGGAAGCTATATAGGAACCAGAGGATATGATGTGGCAGAAGTATTGTCAATTATTTATATCAAAGTGATCAAATTTTTACATTTAAATTATTTTTAAGGGGGTATAATGTAAAATCACGATATTTTATGAAATATTTTTTTTTCAAATAAGTTTAATTTATTTGATAGCTTGTGTTACACACAATGTTGAGTTTTAACAAACTGCAATATACTATTAAAAATATTATTATTTAAGCACTATTGTTATAACCTTACCGTCAAATTTGGAGGTATGAATAAGATTAAACACATTTTTTAAGTTATGTGTGAATGTTTTATATAAATAAAATGTATTGATAAATTATTACTTCATTTTTGGTAAATTATTTATATTCTTTGATAATAAATTTTTCTCCAAAAATGATTTTCATTGATTTTGATGAAAAAATAATAATAATAATTTTTTACAATTTTATAAAATTTATTATAAAAAATTAAATTAAATTTTGAAATTTTAATGTCACAATTATCTTAGAGTAATTTTTTTATAATTTTCTAAAAGATTAATCTTTCGATAAATAATGAAAAATATGGTTTTTTATTGATAACTGCCTTTTAATTTACAGAGTTTACAAAGTTATATCCTATTTTAAATTGACTTAAAAGTAAAATTAGTAAAATTATATTATTATTAATTCAATTTATTTCATTCGAATCAATTTCATATTTGTTTATATTAAAACTTTCAAAACTTATGAAAAACATTTTTTTAGAAAACCACTTTTTCACCGCATCTGCGAGATTGATATTAAATTAAATTCTACCACATATGTTAATTGAATTTCGAAAAATAGATTATATATTTAGAATAATAATAATTAATATTATATAACAACTTCAAATTAATTTTTCTCATAATGAATAGTAAAAATAGTAAAAATTAGTTGATGTGGTTACGGTTAAAATGGGTTTATCGGGGATTAAACTAAAAATATATGGGTTAAAATGACTTTAAAACTTGTACAAAATATATTTTATGGAAATATTTTGAGCTTATATCGTCTAATAGTCTATAATTATCCATTTTGGATCCTTTTATCATGTTTAAAATTTGGGTACACATTTTTCTTTTCAACAACTCCAAGTGTGTCATATCCCCCCACTTATAAAAGGTCACCCCATATCTTCTCCTATTCACACTTCCAAATAATTTTGGTTTAGAAAATCCCTACCCTAATACCTTAATTAATTTCCAACCTACATCCTATAGGAATTTTTTTTATTATCAAACCCTCCTAATAAACTCTTTGGTGCTAACCTAAGGAGGTTGTTCGAAGAAGGGGTATTGTTCTTAACCGAGATTTTTTATTTTATTTATTCTTCCAAATCCACCAATTATTATTAAAATATATTGATATTATATTATAAATATATAATGTATACTTATATTTTCTTTTTCTTAATTTCATAGGCTACATCCATATCATCTTACATAAAATGTAAAACAAAATTGTCGATCGTTCGTAAGGCGGACTACCACCTCACGAATCGATGTAATTCATTTTATATCACCACCTCTCATGGATCGATTAAATGATGTATTTAATGTCTATATATTATATTTATGAAATAATTACACTCCTATAATTATAATATTTCTTCTACCTTCTTACCTTCCAATCTTTTGGAAAATGATAACATCACTCATGTGTATGTGAAGACTACCGCCTCCAAGAAGTGATGTGACGCATTTTCATTTTATTTTAACATGTATCGTAATGAGGATTTATTAAATGAATATATATGATATATAATAAATTTAAATGATTCTGTAAATTTGACATATTATTTATCTTTCTTTTATTCCATCCGTCAAAAAAATGGAAACAGTGTTCTTGTGTACATACGACCTTTCGTCTTCGTAAATGGTGTAATCCATTTTTCTATATCTAACTTTTATAGATAACTATAAATATTTATATAATGTATTTATATGATATATTTATTATGATTAAAATTTTAAATATGATATAACCATGGTTAAATTAAAAGGACCAAAAATACCAAACCAAAATATACATGAAAAACAATGTAATTATTACCCGAAACATGAATTTTACAAGGAGTTGTTAATAAATGGTAATAAAAGGCCATAATTAAATCATATATAGTATGATATATATGATTATGGTTCAATAATAAATTTATAATAAACCGATATGTATTATACATTAGGTTTTAATGTATATGAAAATTTTGATAATTGAGGTAATGGATTTTCATCTCGCTTTTATTTTCATGGGACACATGCCATATTCAACACTTGTTACTTTTATGTGCTGTATATACTAACCATGAATTTATTTTATGATAAATATCATGATTACTATTAAATTTATATTCCCATTTAAGTTTATTCCTTTCATGGGGCTTGTAATTCAATAGTTACCAAATTGGTAATGTTTTTATGTTATAATCTTTTCGTTTATCGGGATTATTTATGATTACGCTTCTGATGATAAAATTTTATAATATATCTCTAAAGAAACTCATGAATTTAATTATGCTATGGTTATTTCATGAAAAATCATGTTTTCTCTTAATTTTTTCCTCTTTGTGTACTTAAGGTTCTAAAATAATGGTTTTAAGTAAAACAGACTGTATTTCTCTCTTCGGTCTAAAATTATTTCTCTTCCATATCCATGATTTCTAAAAAACGTTAAAGAGATTTTTTAATATTCTTTTAGTGACCCAAGATTCTCATACATGAATATTACATAATTTTAGATGAATATTCATCACATTACAAAATTATATTCCCAAGGAAAGAAATTATTTAGTGTCTTTGGAAACATAGAACATAATCTTCTAACTTTGTGAAAGATATTCAATGTTTCCAAAAAATATCATCCCATTTAGTACTCCTACTTAAAACATTTATTCATAAATTTGTAAAAGGAAACATAAGAAAGGGTGTGATTAGATGATCAGTAAGGGTAAATAAAAGAGATATGTAGGCCTAACATGAACATAATGGTGTGATAACATGAGAACAAAATTTCAAGATCATACCCTACATATCAAAAATCATACACATGAGCATGCCATAAATATTAGAAGATCATAAGACATGATTCATAAGGGAATCAAGAGAATAATCCATGAGATAATAACACATGAATTATATATTTAAGTGTGGAAGATGCATAAACATAGAAAATCTTATGTTAAGGATACCTACCAAGATCTTCATAACATGTTATTCTTAGACTAATCACCCATGTAACAGCTTTAGGATTTAGATACCCTCCTATGTACCCTCCTGTTTAGATCTTGGGATAACCTCCCATGTACCCTTTTGTTGTGGGTTTGGGATGACCTCCCATGTACCCTCTTGTTGTGGGTTTCAGATGCCCTCCCCTTACCCTCTTATTTCAGAATTTGGATGAACACTTTTGTAAGGGTCTATATCCATGTGGATTGACCCTTTTCATGTTTTTGAGGATTTTGGGGCATGGAGGAGGTTTAGAAGAAGACTGGAGGAGTTTGGGTGCTGAGAACTGGGAGCAGGGAACTTCCACGACGTGAAAGTGGGTTTCACACGATGTAAAACAATTAAACTATGAGAAAGAGGGTTTCAAACATTGTAATATTTTGAGGATTGAAAAATAAATAAAATCTAAAGGAGGTTGTTTTTTTTTGCCGAAACCGACCTCGAGGCATAACATGACGTTGAAGGGGATTACACGTCGTGTAATACCCCACTACTGTAATGTTTTAAGCATTTTCCACTCGCTCAGGTTGTCAAACCCTATGGATGTATCTTCCCTCTCTCTTTTCCTAGGTGACCTTGCAGTACCCTATATAGTGTTTTGGATATCCCTTCAATAGGGATCAATCTTGGGATTTCATCTTCGATCTGTGGTGACCCGGGTTGATCTAAGGTGTGTTTCTCCTTCATTTTCTGACAATTTATCCTAGTTTAATCACTTTTTCCTTCCATTATTATTTTCTTGAGATGGTAGATAATCTATCATGTTTCTAATGGGGTTTTTATTGGTTGATTGGTTGGTGCAGTTGTGTCGCGGCATCCTCGAGTGGATGTAATTCTTACAAGAGGGTTATCGGATATCCGTTTCATGGTTTGTTGTCATACGAAGAAAGTTGATGACCTTTTGAGGTAGGTTATTCGTTGATTATCTATTTATTTACATGAAATAATAGAGTTTTCATGATTTATCCCCTTATATAGCAATGAAATTATCATAAAAATAATTTGAACCTGGTTAATGAATTGGTATCAATCACTTATCAATGTTGCTGCTTTGTACCATGATAACGATCCACCTCTTAATTTTATAGAAAGTGTGATATCTATGACTTTATTAGTTTAACATGCTGTTATTTATGTAAATTGGTAAATAACATAAAACTTAAATTAATTGATAATTAATTAGATAAAGGAATTAAAGAGGTGTGTTTAATGAATATGGATTTTTTATAATTTGATGTTAATAAAATTGATGCAAGTATGCATGTTTAGTTGAATTAGTTAATGAACCTGAAGCATGTTGATGTTCATTGATAAAAGAATTAAAGTCATGTAAAATTAATTATTTAATTAATTTATTATAGCTTTAGATAGCTTGTTACTTAGGTTGCTCGTAGTTAGAACCTATGAATAATGAATCGGTTAATTCAAGATGAAATAAGAAGTTGATGTGTGATAAAATATAATGCCTTTTAGGGACTGAGTTTCCTAGTTTCTTTTGAAGGCCATGTTCCTTGTGTTTTCTGAACAATGAGATCTAGTTGTGTGTGAAGGTTGAGTGCTTTGTTTTATGGAAAATAGCCTGTTTGCTATGTTTTTTTCATGCTTCTTGGGATGTGGCATGATCTTGAGATGGTTGAGCTTAGAGGGATATTTTGGTATGCTGGGCGGGGAGGCCCATATGTGATGTGAGTCTAGGATGGATGAGCCTAGATGGTTGTTGTGGTATGTGGGTTGAGGAGGCCCGGATGTGACATGAGCCTGGGATAGCTGAGCCTATAGGGATGTTGTGGTATCTGGGGCAGGGAGGCCAGGTTGTTGTGGAAGTAATTAACACATGGAATGGTGAGATGGATCGGTATATTCACGTGGGTGTCGGGGAGGATACCATATATGAATGAATGGGTTAAAGTTGAGATTACATTGTTTTATGAAAGCTATATTCTTGTTTGAATCTATTTTTTGGTTGTTGGCCATGTTGTTTGTTTATTTGTGTTCCTTTCCCCACTGCTTGAGGCAGACGGATGTGCTTGGTTACTCTCTTTCCATGGGAGGTGAAGATGTGCAGGGTATGCCACAGAATTTTTATGTTTAGGTCTTCATGGTTGGATGAGTTTAATCTCCTTCTATAGGTGGTGAAGACTCGACGGGTAGTTCATCTACTCACCATGTTGAAACACTTTTGTTTAAGGAGTTTAGAATTTTTTCCTAGAGTACCTAATGATATGGAATGTTATGTTGTTAATAAATGAATAAATATAAACCCATGGGGTTAAAGCCTGCTGGGATGCAATGCTGAGGTTGTAATTCTAAGAAGTCGTGAACTCATTTTGCTTATGCCTAGAGGGAATGGATCTTGGTTGAGATTCTAATGAAATGTAATGTAAAAATTCCTAATGGTTAATTGATGGTTAAATAAATAATTAACATAATGTTCAACTAATTAAAAGGAATAATATAACTTAATGTAGCTCTTTAAATGGTTGTGTTCTTATAAGATATTTGATATTAGTAGTGGAATCCAGGAGTTTGAATGATGTTATCTGTAGTTGTGTCTGAGACTAGGATATTCCGATAGTGTGGTGGTGATATATATTATATCATTACATTTTGTGTTTCTATATGCTAATCAACCCTATCTGTTAGGGAAACTGACACCTTAAGGATTCTTAACCCTAGGGTGGTTTTTCCCCATTATCCCGGTGGGAGGATGGATGGATGACTACCCCCCTTTGGCCCCGATGTCTTCTCTTGGTAGTTACTTGTGCTGGTATGAAGGGCAGTTATTTTTCCCCATATTTGTGTGTAGAGGGATTTAATGGATTCTGTTTATTTCACTCACATGTAACTAGATATAGTTTCCTATGGAAAACTATAGGTATAATGTTTCTAGGTTATGATATATTGAGGATCATTACTCGGTGTATGGGTTTTGATGGCTTGAGGTATAATTCCCAATGTTTGATACAAGTTATACGGGATGTGGTGGATCCCAGAAACTACCTAGTTACTTTTGGTTCTGTGGACATGGTGGTATGTTTCACAAGGTGCATGTTGTGGTGCTTCACCCAGGTGTCTGCGGGCTAGCCTTTTTATAGAGAGAAGATCAGGGAGCATGACATTAGGGATGAGTGGAAAACCAATGTGGAATTAGTAACAGGGTACCCTTGATATTCTACATTATATTATATTCTCTTGTATGCGATACTTTGTGAGGGTAGCCATGGTGACGTTGGAAAATTAGTATACCTGTTTAAGTGACGAGTTAGTTTCACTTCTTGTTCATTGTTCTTTAGCATGCTTTCTTTACATTCTACATGAGAGGATCTGGTGAGGATCATACTGAGTATAATCTTATACTCACCCTATGTATATATAAACTATTTTTAGGTCATTTGGAGCAGGTTGGAGATCAGGATGGTTACTATTAGCATGTGGTTTAGAAGGATCTGTTTGGGCTTCATGGTCGCTGTAGTCTTTACTTTCTTTTGGTACTTGTAGTTTTCCATTTCATTTCTAGTATTTCTTGCATGACATTAAATTTTTGTTCTTGGGTTTTATTTTATATTGGATTTTGAGAAGGATTTGGTTGGTTTCTCTCTTATCTCTCTCTTCTGTATGCATTTCTCTTAGAGAGTAATGCCTCCCATCTGCATGTTTTTTTACCCTCAGTGTTAATCACTTATCTGGGGCCTACTAGAGATAGTATTAGAGGGTCACTATCTCTCTTCTCCCATTTCTAGTCCAGGAGGGGTACACTTTGTTGGGAGGGTGTAACGCCCCGACCCCAGTTACCCAGAGTCGGTGCATTATTACATAACATTGGCATGATCATAAGAAAGATCAAGTCTCGAAAGACCGATTAGTTTAGTAGCCTTGAAAACACTAGATACAATCATAAAGTTTTACATTACATCATAAAAAAATATATTGTCTTCATATCCCCTCATACTATCCCTGTAGGTCATTCATAAATTACTCCTTCATAATCCTGGGAAAAATTAAACATTGAAAGGGGTGAGCTCAGATGCTCAGTAAGGATAACATTATAGCAGAAGCTTTCATAGATAAGCATAAACACTTAAGGCAATTTATAATTAAAACAAAGCCTTTTAAACTTGAACTTCAACATAGTATGGCAAAAATAAAATGAAATAATGCCATTTACTTATTCACATGGATATTCTAATAATCAAATAATCACATGCAATATCAATAACCACTTTCATAATGATGGAATGCATAATGCCAGACTATCATAACCACATAGCGAAGGCCTCGTGCCAAGACTACAAATAAGATTTTGCCAAGGCCTTGTGCCAAGACACTGGTTTGTCTCATGAGACCTACCGATGCATTGAGGAGCTATAGCGGGCTCCACCCATCACTTATTAAGTCCAATACATTCCTCATATGAAAAGTTTTAAACATAACATAAACATTCGTATTAAAACTAGCATACGAAATGTCAATACTTTATCCATAAACCATGAATGGTATAAAAATAGCACATCCACAGTCAAACATAACTCATTCGATACAATATGGAAGATTGCATTGTATCATATTAACCTCAATCGATAATGATGAAGGATATTGATATAGATGAAAATAATCATCAAAACAATTAGAGTGAAATATCCCCCTTTTTCTTGAAATCATTTAAAATTCACACTATTTGTCAAGAATCCATTTAAAATAGATTTTAGAATCAAAGTGTCTCATACCACTTTGAAACTTTTAAAAGGAGTTTTAATTTAAAAACTTTAATGTCCATATAATAAATCCTTAAAACCATTTTTAAAACATGGACATTAATTAGCAAGATTTAGAAGAATAAGTCTTTAAAACATTTAAAAATGGTATTTTAGTTAGAGTTTCTAACCAAAAGAGAGACACTTGAATACAAATAATTGAGGTAATCAAAACATTGTAATATCATGAGAATAAAGGGATTCATGATATACTATGTCAACGTACATTATATACACCACATAAAAGTGATTTGGTGTATAACAACAAAGAAGTCCCAATGGAATGTAAATTGTGATGAAATCTCTCATAAAGGTTGCATCCTTAGGTTAAGGATAAATCAATGACATAGTAATGTGTGACAAATATAAATACACTAAATATTATTGGATATTCAGTGTAAATCAATCAAAGGATATTCACACATAATCTTATAAAAACAACACCAATGAATTGGATGTTTAACTCAACAAATGGAGAATGAGTTAAAATTACTCTTATCAAATTCATATCGATGACTTGAGAAATTATCAATGGATTGATTATGTCTATCAAAAGTATATCCACAGAAAAGGGGAGTGGAAATTTTGACATAAGAAAATGAATAGTTATTCCACACATGATCATGGAGTAAAATAATCAATGAAGTTTGCGTAAAGCCGAATAAATGGAAATTGAAATTTCGAATTCCCTTATCGATTAGGTAACATACGAAACATACACCCATGAAAGAAGGATCATACAATTATGATGTAAATACCCATAAATTAAAGTATATTACACAATGAATACAATCATGGGCAGTACACATACACCACATGCAACAATTAAGTGGTGAACAATGGAATTCTCACGAAATTAAGAGTGAGTTAAGAAACCCCTTACCTTGTACTTTTTCCTTGGTCAATGGTATATTAACCTCCTGTATAATGGTTAAATAATTTTTATTGAATTATACAAGAATCATTTACATTAATATGATATCATATATGTTCTTTTAATATTGATTTGTTAATAATATCTTAGTATTATCGTCATTTTGGGTGTTAACTTACTCATTTTCCTTTATATTCTTTGTTACGTAAGCCGTGTTTGTTCTAGATAGGTTGTATCTTATTCATATCCAGAATTATATCAAGTCTTTAAAAATTATTTTTAAATCATCAAATGATAATTATACTTGAATGGATATGATGGAGAAGGAATCTCATCACTTTCGTGGAGACGGTAGTCCGTACGTACGCACAAGCGACAATATCATTCTTTTGATATTAAAATAATATATAATTAGATGTTATATCATATGTAAAGAATCATTATCATGTTAAATTTATTTTTTACATGAATCACACATTATTATTATACCCATCCAAATAATAATTTATTGAAAACAATTAAACCACGACGTGGAGACGGTAAGCTGAACGTACACACATATGGTGACATGTTATTCAAAGGATGGATAGAATACTGAATATGATTGTACCATATTTATAACATCACAGTATATATAAGATACTAGAGTTATTATTTTATAATTCTAATAACAAAGAAAGAAGAAGTGTAAGAAGAAAGGAACTTGAAAAAGGGTGGTGAAATCATTACCTCTTCTTTGGGTTCTTCCTTTTGATTTGATCAAAAGGGCTCCTAAAGTTGGCTTTCTGACTAAAGAAAGGCCTCTAGGATGAAGTTAGGGAAGTTGAGAGAGTATTTGGGCAGAGTTTGGCCGAACCAAAAGGCTTTGAAGGTGCGAGTTAATGAGAAGGGAGAGTGCCCTTTTATAAGAGGGGTGAGGGGCACCTTTGGAAAACCTAGAAATATTATTTTATAATAAATTCATATTCGGTTTCTAATGGATCCAAAGTGGATTATTTAAATGTTAATGTGGGTATAGGTCTAGAACCACCCAATAAATAGAATTTAGACAGGTTTGGGTCATTATACTAACCTTATCTTTAAGTATTAACTCTTAGTTAATTAGTTTCACTTTTACAATGTCTCTTTGTATTTTTATATTATATAGTTAATAAACTTACTATATACCTCCAAGAGACCTCCAAGTGGTCCATTAATGATACACATATCATGATATAATTCTCTTGGCCGAACCTTAGATTTTTAGGAATTTAATATCAATTAATAATATAATATTTGTTTTAAAAACTCTTTTATTTTAATTTTGACACTATTCAATAGTTTATTTTTGTAAAACTCATAACAGAATTATTACTTCGAAAAAATTTAATTAAATCATTACTAACATGTCATATTAACCTATAAAATTAGTTTAATTCATTAAAAGTCTCAAATTATATTTATTTGGGTATTTATAATATCAATTATTTTAATTTTTCACTATTATGGTAATTAATGCATCATCATTGTGTCATAAATAAATTAAATTATTTAATTTATAAAAATTATAAATAAAATATCATTATGTAGGAAATTTTTTTATATTTATAATGAATATTTACAATCGAAAATCCAACATATATAATTCTATGTAAAAATTGTTTTTCTAAAAGATATATGCTTATGTCATTTTTGTAATTACATTAACTTAATTAATATAAAGTGTCATTATCACTTACAAGTGGATCCATGGGGTCCCAAAATCGACCCAAAGATGACCATGGTCGGCCATGTATCAACCAATAGGGTTAAGACACGTTTTAGGGTAATTTAATATTATTATAATATTATTTATTTACCCTTATTTACCGGATTTACCCTTTAACCATGGTAAATAAAATATTTACCGAAGTAATTATTCAAAATGTCTAAAAATAAAAGTTACCTATTTACATAATTTGGACATCATGATTCCAAATATGGAATCCATTTTTCTAAATTAAATACACAGAAGTGGAAGAAATTAATTTAAAATTAATTCCCGTTGTTAAAACAAAAAGCGTGTTTTTAAGAAATAATAACTATCAAAAGATTGACAGTTGTTTATGTTCGGTTTAAATGTGAAATTATGTTCAATGACCCACATTGTATTACATGGTAAAAATACATTTTAAATATAATTTAAAACCACTAAAATTCATAATTTATCACTATTAATTATTTCGATTAAAAAAAAGTTGTTTTTAATTAAAATTTAGTAATTTTTACTATTCATCAAAATATAAAAGTTATCCAAAAAGTACCAAAATTTCACCCTAGGCTAATTTCGTTATTCAGAATCCAAAAATGAAGTCTATTTTACCAAATTCAAATCATAAAATTTCCATTTATTAATTTAAAATTGATTCCCCACTTTCGAAACCAAAAGGCGTATTTTTAAGAAATAATAACTATCAAAAGTTTGACACATGTTTATGTCCAATTTCAAGGTGAAATTACTTAAAATGACCATCATTGGATTAAATAGTAAAAATATAATCTATTTATACTTCAAAACCATTAAAATTTATAATTTAACAATGTAAATTATTTTGATTAAAAAAGTTGTTTTCAGTTAAAATATAGTATTTTTCACTATTCACCCAAATATGAAAGTTATCAGAAAGACACCAAAACATTATTGATACTAAATTATTATGTCCCGATTCTAAAGAAGAATTTTATTTTGTCAAATTGAATATATAAATGTTTCAAATATTGGTTTTAAAAAGGCTTTGCCATTAAAAGGCGGTAAAATTTCATTTTTTGAAAAATACTTCTTTTATCTGAAAAATGAATTTGTTCATAAATAATGTCTTAGAAACTCATAATATGGATTAAAATTATAAGGATAATATAATATTTAAAATTTATCTAATACTATTCATAACCTCTTTTGAACGGCTAGTTTGGTAAGTCGTGGTTTACTTGAACTCAGTGTTGCGTACAACACACGCTATTGTATTATTCAAAGAGAAGTGTACCGTGGAAGATTGGGGTGTTACATTGACCCCTCCTTCAATAAATTTCATCCTCGCAATTTTAAAAATTGGGCCTGAGAATATAATTGAAAGTTCCACATCGGAAAAAGAGTCAATAAAACTATCACTTTAAAAGAAAGAAAGAGAGGTATAAAGGTCACCCAAGATAACCCATACTAGGATTCCAGGTAGGAAAACATGGATATGGATGATAAACTAAGTGTAAAATTCTGATGGAGAGGGATAGAAATCATGATCAGGAGAATGTTAACAATAATAAAATCACAAACTTGTGTTGGGACAAACGGTCCTTAGTCTCCCAGTAGGAAAAGTAAACGGACAACATTTTTTTTGTTTTAAGTTACATTACATAAGGATGAGGAATTCATTTATGATATTGACTAAGAACATAAAGTGATATACTTACTTTTTAAGTTGAGTTTCATTCTTTAATAAATTTTTACCACTAACTCATTTTTTTAAACAATGAGTATTCAAGAAGACTTGGTCACAATGGAAGAGCTAGAATAAACTTCTATAGAAATACATGATCCACGTAGGATAAACTATATATTTACCTTGTCTTTAGAGATTAATCAAAACCAAAATGGTTAGTATAATATTTGATGACCCCCCCAAAAGGATATTCCATTAGAGAAAAAAAACACTAATCTTAATTTCTAAAATTAAACCATCAATACCCCAAAGTTAAATAAATACCATTCAATAATCAATTTCCCTTAAAATCCTTCAATATAATCCAAACTAATATTGAAACTCAAAACTTATAAGAATGTAGTCTTCCATGTTAAATTGTATCTCCAAATGACATTAATTACTCTTAAAGTCACATACTTAAAAGTAATTAACCTAATCATTTCCATAAACAACCCAAATCACTATAAATACACAATAAAAACATAGATAAAAATCTACCTTTACTCCTCAAATGAAATCCCATACTATTCTATTTTCCATACAACAAAGCGAACAACTTCCAAAATAACATTTATCACTTAATTACCAAATCATTTTCCTATACTAAGGGTATTCATTTGATAAGACATAAGATCCCAAATCAAATTATTAATGATAAATAAAATCATTTAACTAAAAATAATAGTCACACTAACCAGGGACTTCACGTAGTCCAGTGGTAGGCGATAAATCCCAATCGCACTTTGGTTGTGGGTTCGATTCCCACAGCTTTGTCCGACGCGACGGGTTGTCACACGCTCTGCATGTTGTCCTTTTTCAAAAACTATATTTTATAACATTAACAAAATGAGATAAATTCCTCAAAATAACCATAACATAATTTAACCACAAATCTTATCTCATACCTTGCATTTTCATCCCAAATTATAATAACTTATAATTATCTCAAACCCCAATGATCATATAAAACCAAATGGTTATTTATACCTATATCTACAAGAGAAGAGATAATTCTTCCTCAAATATCATTCTCACATGGAAAACTGTGGGGTTAAAAATACAAGAGAAAATTATTCCAAAGTAAACCCATCAACAAGGAGCGCTAATACTTTTTAAACATTTTTCCAACCATTTATTTCCACATAGCTTCTTCTTTGACCAAGAAAATATCCTATAGAATAGGTCATTCCCTCGGGTAATGGCCAGGTCCCCTACATTTACGGAAAATGACTGTAAATTGACTCTTGGGACCATTTTTATCTTCTTCCATAGTACCCTTCATTTTTCTTCAGCAATTCTTCACTTTATGTCCTTCCTTCCCGCATGTAAAGCATTTCTTTGTCCCATTGAGACACTTTCCTGGGTGTCTCCTTCCACATTTCCTGCATGATGGAAATTGAGGATTCCTTTCTCCATGGTCTCCACTGCTGGAGCTCTTATCATTCATCACCTTTCTCTTCTTTTTTGAGTCCTGCAATTGGTTAATATATATATTGTTGATCATATTTTTGGAAAATTGATTTGGAATAAAGACAATATATTTTACGCCTATCAACATTCCATTGTGTTACTCATTTCCACCATCGTTCCCACCTTTTACATCATTCTCAAAGTCACTATGACTTCCTTGGAATCCAGCCATTGACTAAAACAAGAAAGCATTGTGTGAGTAACAGTAGTCATAAAATCATTTAGAGATTAACATGTCACCATATTCTCAATTTGAAACACATTAGGATTAACCGAGGTCATTTACTCTCATCTTATATATATAATAACTCAAATTGGTTTGTAAAGAAAATTTAAATTATCCTAAGAATATCCCCTGGGAGTGTCGTAACCAAGAGTGCAGCAAGGCCCGTTGTCGTCCACCTATTCCCGTTCGAGTCTATCTCAAAGCGGTGTTTTCGGGTTTTACCCCTAGGTACATCTGTGCCAGAGCAGCCTCTGCCTGCTTGTATCCAGACAGGGATGTATTGCTCGAAAAACTCACAAAATCTCTACAATACCAAAATTATACGAAGTTCTTCTATACTAATCCTCAAAGTTAATCTTAGGTCTACGTGCTCTAATCAGAGTTTATCTAAATATAGCTTCCAAGGTTTGTACTAAACTTCCTCTGATACCAACTGTAACACCCCAACCCCAGTTACCCAGAGTCAGTGCATTATTACATAACATTGGCATGATCATAAGAAAGATCAAGTCTCGAAATACCGATTAGTTTAGTAGCCTTGGAAACATTAGATACAATCATAAAGTTTTATATTACATCATAAAAAACATCTTGTCTTCATATCCCCTCATACTATCCCTGAAGGTCATTCATAAATTACTTCTTCATAATCTTGGGAAAAATTAAACATTGAAAGGGGTGAGCTCAGATGCTCAGTAAGGATAACATTATAGCAGAAGCTTTCATAGATAAGCATAAACACTTAAGGAAATTTATAATTACAACAAAATCCTTTTAAACTTGAACTTCAACATAGTAGGGAAAAAATAAAATGAAATAATTCCATTTACTTATTCACATGGATATTCTACTAATCGAATAATCACATGCAATATCAATAACCACTTTCATAATGATGGAATGCATAATGTCAGACTATCATAACCACATAGCCAAGGCCTCGTGCCAAGACTACAAATAAGATTTTTCCAAGTCCTTGTGCCAAGACACTAGTTTGTCTCATGAGACCTACCGATGCATCGAGGAGCAATAGCGAGCTCCACCCATCACTTACTAAGTCCAATGCATTCCTCATATGAAAAGTTTTAAACATAACATAAACATCCGTATTAAAACTAGCATACGAAATGTCAATACTTTATCCACAAACCATGAATGGTATAAAAATAGAACATCCATAGTCAAACATAATTCATTCGATACAATATGGAAGATTGTATTGTATCATATTAACCTCAATCGATAATGATGAAGGATATTGACATAGATGAAAATAATCATCAAAACAATTAGAGTGAAATATCCCCCTTTTTCTTGAAATCATTTAAAAGTAACACTATTTGTCAAGAATCCATTTAAAATAGATTTTAGAATCAAAGTGTCCCATACCACTTTGAAACTTTTAAAAGTAGTTTTAATTTAAAAACTTTAATGTCCATACAAATAAATCCTTAAAACCATTTTAAAAACATGGACATTAATTATCAAGATTTAGAAGAGTAAGTCTTTAAAACATTTAAAAATGGTATTTTAGTTATAGTTTCTAACCAAAAGAGAGACACTTGAATAAAAATAATTGAGGTAATCAAAACATTGTAATATCATGAGAATAAAGGGATTCATGATATACTATGTCAAGTTACATTATATACACCACATAAAAGTGATTTGGTGTATAACAACAAAGAAGTCTCAATGGAATGTAAATTGAGATGAAATCTCTCATAAAGGTTGTATCCTTAGGTTAAGGATAAATCAACGACATAGTTATGTGTGACAAATATAAATACACTAAATATGATTGGATATTCATTGTGAATCAATCAAAGGATATTTACACATAATCTTATAAAAACAACACCAATGAATTGGATGTTTAACTCAACAAATGGAGAATGAGTTAAAACTACTCTTATCAAATTCATATCGATGACTTGAGAAATTATCAATGGAGTGATTATGTATATCAAAAGTATATCCACAGAAAAGGGGAGTAGAAATTTTGACATAAGCAAATGAATTGTTATTCCACACATAATCTCAGAGTAAAATAATCAATGAAGATTGCGTAAAGCTGAATAAATGGAAATTGAAATTTCGAATTCCCTTATCGATTAGGTAACATAAAAAACATACACCCATGAAAGAAGGATCATACAATTATGATGTACATACCCATAAATTAAAGTATATTACACAATGAATACAATCATGGGCAGTACACATACACCACATGCAATAATTAAGTGGTGAACAATGGAATTCTCACGAAATTAAGAGTGGGTTAAGAAACCCCTTACCTTGTACTTTTTCCTTGGTCGATGGTAGGTTAACCTCCTGTATAATGGTTAAATAATTGTTATTGAATTATAAAAGAATAATTTACATTAATATGATTTCATATATGTTCTTTTAACATTTATTTTTTAATAATATCTTAGTATTATCGTCATTTTGGGTGTTAACTTACTCATTTTCCTTTATATTCTTTGTTACGTAAGCCGTGTTTGTTATGGATAGGTTGTATCTTATTCAAATACAGAATTATATCAAGTTTTTAAACATTATTTTTAAATCATAAAATGATAATTATACTTTAATGGATACGATGGAGAAGGAATCTCATCGCTTTCGTGGAGACGGTAGTCCGTACGTACGCACAAGCGACAATATCATTCTTTTGATATTAAAATAATATATAATTAGATGGTATATCATATATAAAAAATCATTATCATGTTACATTTATTATTTACATGAATCACACATCATTATTATACCCATCCAAATAATAATTTATTGAAAACAATTACACCACGACGTGGAGACGGTAAGCCATACGTACGCACGTATGGTGACATGTTATTCAAAGGATGGATAGAATACTGAATATGATTGTACCATATTTATAACATCATAGTATATATAAGATACTGGAGTTATTATTTTATAATGGTAATAACAAATAAAGAAGAAGTGGAAGAAGAAAGGAACTTGAAAAAGGGTGGTGAGATCATTACCTCTTATTTGGGTTCTTCCTTTTGATTTGATCAAAAGGGCTCCTTAAGTTGGCTTTCTGACTAAAGGAAGGACTCTAGGATGAATATAGGGAATTTGAGAGAGTATTTGGGCAGATTTTGGCCTAACCAAAAGGCTTTTATGGTGTGATTTAATGATAAGGGAGAGTTCCCTTTTATAAGAGGGGTGAGGGGAACCTTTGGAAAAGCTAGAAATATTATTTTATAATAAATTCATATTCGGTTTCTAATGGCTCCAAAGTGGATTATTTAAATTTTAATGTGGGGATAGGTCGCGAACCACCCAACCAATAGAATTTAGACAGGTTTGGGTCATTATACTAACCTTATCTTTAAGTATTAACTCTTAGTTAATTAGTTTCACTTTTACAATGTCTCTTTGTATTTTTATATTATATAGTTAATAAACTTACTATATACCCCCAAGAGACCCCCAAGTGGTCCATTAATGAAACACATATCATTATATAAGTCTCTTTTCTGAACCTTATATTTTTAGGAATTTAATATCACTTAATAATATAATATTTGTTTTAAAAACTCTTTTATGTCAATTTTGACACTATTCAATAGTTGATCTTTGTAAAACTCATAACAGAATTATTACTTCGAAAAAAGTTAATTAAATCATTAATAACATGTCATATTAACCTAAAAAATTAGTGTTATTCATTAAAAGTCTCAAATTATATTTATTTATGTATTTATAATATCAATTAGTTTAATTTTTCACTATTATGGTAATTACTGCATCATCATTGTGTCATAAATAAATTAAATGATTTAATGTATAAAAATTATAAATAAAATATTATTATTTATGAAATCTTTTTATCTTTCTAATGAATATTTACAATCGAAAATCCAACATATATAACCCTATGTAAAAAATTGTTTTTCTAAAAGATATATGCTTATGTCATTTTTGTAATTACTTTAACTTAATTAATATAAAGTGTCATTATCACTTACAAGTGGATCCATGGGATCCCAAAATCGACCCAAAGATGCCCATTGTCGTCCATGTATCAAAAAATAGGGTTAAGACACATTTTAGGGTAATTTAATATTATTATAATGTTATTTATTTACCCTTATTTACCGGATTTACCCTTTAACCATGGTAAATAAAATATTTACCGAAGTAATTATTCAAAATTTCTAAAAATAAAAGTTACCTATTTACAAAATTTGGACATACTGATTCCAAATATAGAATCCATTTTTTCAAATTCAATACACAGAAGTGGCAGAAACTAATTTAAAATTAATTCCCGTTGTCAAAACAAAAAGCGTGTTTTTAAGAAATAATAAATATCAAAAGATTGACAGTTGTTTATGTTCGGTTTAAATGTGAAATTATGTTCAATGACCCACATTGTATTAAATTTTAAAAATATATTTTAAATATAATTTAAAACCACTCAAATTCATATTTTATCACTATTAATTATTTCGATTAAAAAAAAGTTGTTTTTAATTAAAATTTAGTAATTTTTACTATTCATCAAAATATAAAGGTTATCTGAAAAGTACCAAAATTTCACCCTAGGATAATTTAGTTATTCAGAATCCAAAAATAAAGTCTATTTTACCAAATTCAAATCATAAAAGTTGCATTTATTAATTTAAAATTGATTCCCGCTTTCGAAACCAAAAGGCGTATTTTTAAGAAATAATAACTATCTAAAGTTTGACACTTGTTTATGTCCAATTTCAGGTTGAAATTACTTAAAATTACCATCATTGGATTAAATAGTAAAAATATAATCTATTTATACTTCCAAACCATTAAAATATATAATTTAACAATATAAATTATTTTGATTAAAAAAGTTGTTTTCAGTTGAAATATAGTATTTTTCACTATTCACCCAAATATGAAAGTTATCAGAAAGACACCAAAACATTATTGATACTAAATTCTTATGTCCCGATTCTAAAGAATAATTTCATTTTGTCAAATTTAATATATAAAAGTTTCAAATATTGGTTTTAAAAAGGCTTCACCATTAAAAGTCGGTAAAATTTCATTTTTTGAAAAATACTTCTTTTATCTGAAAAAATGAATTTGTTCATAAATCATGTCTTAGAAACTCATAATATGGATTAAAATTATAAGGATAATATAATATTTAAAATTTAGTTAATACTATTCATAACCTCTTTTGAATGGCTAGTTTGGTAAGTCGTGGTATACTTGAACTCAGTGTTGCGTACAACACACGCTATTGTATTATTCAAAGAGAAGTGTACCATGGAAGATTGAGGTGTTACAGAGGGGGTCGTGAAAACTTATGTACCCTTTGATATCATAAAAATTTATCATTACCCAGTGAATTGGAGGGATATATAGGTCTCACCCATCATATAATAAAATCATACATATGTGTTCCACAATATCATAAATAAATCATCATATCATGAACCAATAAAAGAGATGGGATTCATAAACATCATATCATGGCCCATGAAGTTAAATGGGTATAATAAACATTTCATCATGTCATAACCTATAGAAAATTGAAAGGTTTCATAATCATTTCATCGTAGAATAACCTGTGAAAGTAAGTGGGTTTCATAAGTGTTTTGTCATCATATAACTCGTGGAATAGAATTAGGTTTCATTAAAAAACATTTCAACTTAAACATAAACCATTAAAAGAAAGAATTAGAATGGAAAAATTGGATAATATCTCCAGTAAATAATAAATTATATCAAATTATAACATTTGAGATGGAGAAGGATTTTGAAAGATCACTTGGAGCATTTCTTATGGAAAATAACCTTTCTTTAAAAATAATTTTTTTAGAAATAAAACGTTTTCAAATTTCTTTTCTTTTAAAATCACTTTGAAAAATAATTATGTAAGATTTAAAAATCATTTAAAACATTTATTGAGTAAAATATCTTTTCATATTTAAAAAACGCTTTTTAAATCATAAAACATTTTGAAATACTTTTTCTTTGAAATAAAATTGAAAACTTATAAATAAATATTCAAAACTAATTTAAGACACATTTTCAACATAAACCATTTTAAAAATATTTTCTCTTGAAAATTATCTTTAAATAACATTAAAAAATATTTTTTGAATACATGGTTTTTGAATAAAATAGATTTCTGACTGAATTGAAAAATAAGGTTGGATTTTCTTAAAATATTTTCTTAATTATATTAAGTAATAAAGAGTGGAAAAGTTGTACCATTACCTTTAGATATCATGAATAACTATAGGAGAAGAAAATTCAAGAAAATTCTTAAGATATGGATCATAATATTTCATTAATGGAAGCATAATCATAAATAATCCTAATAATCAATGAGATTGTAGCAATAAACTCTTACCACTTGGGTAACATTGAATCATATAATCCCCATGAGAGAATAAAATTAAATGAAGCTTATAATTTCATAAAAATAAGGATATTTATGATACAAAATGTTAAAGGGTATTATATAAACCTCGTATAAGAATTTAGGTTCATAACATAACATGTGTCTCAAGGAAGGAAAATTGAGACACAATTACCTACCTGATTTGGTATCTTTTAAAACATAAACTCAATAAAAGAGAAATAATAAAATGGATATGTAAATAACCATAAATTTAAGTATAATAATAATTTAATGAATTCATGGTCAGTATATACACCACACAAAAGAAACGAGTGGTGAATATGGTATAACTCTTGCAGAAATAAAAGTGAGACAAGAAATCCCCATACTACAATAGTAGGTTTTGAATTGTGATCCTCGTGAAATAATAATATCAATTAAAACCTTTATTATCATTAAATAAAGTAAATTAATTATATATTACATAATAGATAATTATATACTGCGCAAATGATATGAGTGGTGAATATGACATAATTCTCATAGAAATAAAAGTGAGACTAGAAATCCCCTTAACTTATGTCTTGACTTTCTTCATAAACATTAAAGCATCTTGTAAAATAAATATAAGTTTATTATAAATATAACACACAACCATATTCATATATATCATACCATATATTATTTTATTATGACTTTATATTACCCATTTGTTAACAATTCCATGTTAAAGATACGTTTCGGGTAATAACTTTTTTGTTTTTCATGTATGTTTTTAGTTGTTCTTTTAGGTCCTCTTTCTTTTATCATGGTTTCTAAATTTATAGTTTTTAAAACATGATATAAATATTATATATATTCATTATATATATATTTATAATAATATATATAAGATTAAAATAGTAAATTAAATGCACCGTTCATGGAGACGGTGAGTCGTGCATACGCATGAACGTTGTTTCCATTTTATTATCATGTTTTGAAAAAAGAGAAGCAAATGATATATATATATATATATATATATTATTTTAATTAGTATTATTATTTCTTATATTTCACATACATATATTACACTCATCCTTAATACATTCCATGTAAAGCGTGAACGAATCACATCACTTCTTGAGGCGGTAGTCTGTCGTACACACGAACGACATTATTGTATTCTCACAAGATGAAAAGCATAAAGGTATGTGTTATATAATTATTAAACAAGCATAAATTCATCATAAATATAAAATAAATCATATATAAACTATAGATACATCATTATTTCCAACCATGAATGTTGTTAATGGAATAATGAATAACATTGGTTCATGAAACAGTAGTCTATTGTACACACGATTGATGGTTGTGTATCCCATTTGATGGAATTGTGTGTGGATGAAGGTAGTACCCTTAACATAAAAAATCTAAATATATTGAGGATACTGAGGTTATTATATAGTTTATTAATAATAGTTATTTAATGGATGGAGAAAAAAATAAAACAAAAGTACTCATTAAAGGATGTAAACTCTTCTTCAGGAAACTCCTTTTGGGTTTCAACAAAGAAATTACTTGGTTTTATTTATTTCCAAATTGATGCTCCTAGTATTAGAATAGGGGTTTTGGTAGGATATTTTTACATTTTTTGGCTTAGACAAAGGTCTTGAGATGTGTGAATAAGTGAGGGGTGAGTTCCCTTTTATAGTGGGGAGGAGTGGCATTCTTGTAAATACCAAAAAGGTAAACACTATTGAGAGGTCTCTCTTACATCATGTGCCTAAAATAATGGTAAATTTATTATACAAGAGTGGATATGGTAAAAATATTTCTGTCCAACGGGTTTTTAACAAGTTTATGGTCATTTTTACACCTTATTTTTTAAGTTTCATCACTAAGTAATCTTGTTTTTAACTTGATCACTGTAATTAATTTCAAATGTTTTCGCCAATCACTTTGGTAAAAAATTAAGTTGAACTTATTAGAAATTATAATTTTTTTATTCCATCTATGGAATCAATTTTTTCAAATTATAATCACAAAATTTTCAGAAATTAATTTAAAATTAATCTCGCAGATGTGTCGACAAAGCAGGTTTTAAAAGTGAAAATGGTCAAAAATTTGAAATGTTTTTATAACCAATTTCTAAAGTGTAATTGATTAAAATGACCTAAATTAGATTATTTTATGTATAATTGAACTAATTATACTTTAGAACCATATTAAAATATAATTTAACTATATAAATATATAAGACGAAAAGGCATTTTTCAATTAAAATTCAGTATTTTTCATTATTCATCTAAAAATAAAATATTTCAAAAAAAAACAAAAAATAACCCTAATATAATTTTAACATTATTTATTTAAATATGATGTTTATTTTATAAAATTAAATTTTTATAAGTTTCAAAAATTAATTTTATTATTGTTCAAATAAGGATATAAAAAGCATTTATTTTACGAAAATAGTTTTTTCAATACAAATAGACTTTAACATAAATTATATATTTCATTATAAATATGATTTGTTCATATAAAAACATTGTAAATCATATTTAAAAGTAGTTTTTACTATTTATATTAAAAAATTCAATGGTTAGGTTATAACTATCTTGTTTAAATAATTGTATTATTAAAATATTATTTCATAGAAACTCAATGTTGTGTGTAATGCAAGCTAAGATTGTGTTGTGTGTAGTGTAAGATTTAATTGGTGTAGAATATAATTAATGTTTAACTTGGTGTGGTGTATAAAAAATACATCAAATAAATTTAATTTATTCAAAAAAAGTTCATCAAAACTTAGGATTTTACATTATAACCACCTTAAAATTAATTTTTCCCTCGAAATTCATCACTCTGATACAAATAAAATAGGATACTTTTACCTCATAGTATCCTCAATTTCTCCCATAGCTTCCTTAAACTAGTGGTTTCACCACAAAACATTGATCAGGTGAGTGGTCTTGTTTCTTATAACTTTCTCTATATGATCCAATATTTCAAATAGTTTTTTCTCATAAGAAAGATCCTTCTCTAGTGGTATGACCTCTGAGTTTAGTACATGTGAAGAGTTAGGTATTTACTTCCTCATGAGAGATACATGGAACACGTTATGGAATTGATATAGGTTTGGTGAAATGAATAATTTATAGGCTACCATCCTAGTATGATCAAGAATATTAAAGGGACTGATATACCTAGGGCTTAGTTTCCCTTTATTTTAGAATATCATAACCTTATTCCATTGAGAAATTCTTATAAACACCTTGTCATTAACATCAAATTCTATATCACATCGATGATTATCACTATTGATTTTGTTCCAGTTTTGAGCTACCCTGATATAATGCTGAATGGATCTAACCATTTTTACAATTTCTTTAGAAATTTCATGTATCAATAGCTTTCTTTCTCCATCATCATTCTAGAACTTTGGATATCTACATTTCTTCCCATATAGGGATTCATAAGGATTCATCTAAATTCTTGATTGAAAGCTATTGTTATAGGAAAACTCAACTAGAGTATGGATTTGATCCCAAACACCTTTGAAATATAAAGAATATGATATCAACATATCTTATAGGGTTTGAATTGTCATTTCATACTGAGAATCCATCTAGAGATAATAAGTAGTTTTGAAACTCGATTCTATATCATGGTCTTGCTAATGGATTCTCCAAAACTATGAGGTAAACCTCAACTCTTGATCAGATGCAATGGAATGTTGTATCTCGTGAAACCTTACCACATAATGTATATCATGGAAATTTGATCCAAAGAGAATTATTTTCTAAGAGAGATGAAGTGTGTTAACTTATTGAGGCAATCGACTACAACCCATATAGAATTATACCCTTTATATTTTTTGGGGAGTCTAGCGACAAAATCCACAGTGATGTTCTCCAATTTCCATTCTAGTATGGGTAATGGGTGCAACATCCCCTTATAATTTTTTCTTTCAACCTTAACTTTTTAGAATACCAAGAACCGAGATGCAAATTTTTCAATATCCCTCTTCATGCCATCCCACCATAAGTATTATTTTAAATCTCAATACATATTCGTACTTCTAAGATTAATAAAGAATGCCTAACTATGAGATACCTTTAATATCTCCTTCTTCAAATATGGTTTGGAAGGAACACATACATGGTTCATAAACCTTATCTTTCTATTATGATAAATGCTAAACTCAAGAATATTTCTAACCCTCTTTTGCAGCTCCACGTATTCCTTCTACACATATTTAATCTCCATTTGGATGGATGTTTGAACATTCAATTGAGTAAGATAAGATATTTCCCCTTCCTTCTATATTTCCATCTCCATCCTTTTCAAATCTAGAAATATTGGATCCTTTATCCTCAACATGGATAATCTAGCATGATCCATTCAATCTAAAGCATCATCCACCGTGTTCACTTTTCCAAGGTGGTAATTTATTGAGCATTCATAATCCTTTATCAGCTCTAACCATATTCTATTGAACATGTTAAACTCCTTTTTTGTGAATATATACTTTAAACTTTTATGATCGGTATATATACCACACCTTTATCTATAAATGTAATGTCTCTAAATTTTTAATATAAATTTTACTGAAGATAACTCCAAAACATGTGTTGGATAATGTTTCTCATGAATATTCAATTTTCATGAGTCATAAGAAACAAACATGTTATTCAGTATGAGAATACATCCCAATCCCTTCTAAGATGCATCACTATAGATTACCAACACTTATCCACTACAGGGTAACGTAATAATAAGTGCACTAACTAACCTTATTTTCAGTTCCTTGATATTTTCCTCACATTCATTTATCTAAAGGAACATGGATCCTTTCAGAGTTTACTTGATCAGAGTATTAGATATTCGTGATAAATTATTCATAAACCGTTAATAATATCTATCTAAACCAAGAAGTATACATATATTAGTCATTGTGGAAGGTCTGGGACAACATTAAATAGCCTCCCTCTTTTATGGATCTACTACTGTACCCTCTATTGAGATTATATGACCCAAAAATGAAACATTTTGCAGCAAAAAATCACGCTTTTAAAAATTTTAATATAGTTTCCTTTTATGGTCTTTAATATAAATCATGTGTGGTCTTTATTATCTTTTTTTTTCTTTGAGTAGATTAGAATTTAATCTATAAATACTACCAAAAAATGATCAAAGAAATCTCTAAAGACTCTATTCATCAAATCTATTAAGATGGTATAGGAATTAATAAGATCGAAAGGCATCACTATATATTCATAGTGCTCATACCTTGTTCGGAATGTCTTCTTGGGTATATCCACCTTCTTGACCCTCAATTTATGATTTCCAAAATGAAGGTCAATCTTGGAAAATTATTTAGCTCAATGTAGTTTATCAAATAAGTCAGCAATATGAGGAAGAGGATAATTTTTCTTTATCTCGATCTTCTGAAACTCCTGATAATCAATGAAGAGTCACATTTATCCATATTTCCATTTCACAAAAATAATAGATTCACCCCAAGGTGACACATATGGATTAATGAATACTTATCAAGGTTTTCTTGGAGTTTCTTCTTCATTTCGACAACTCAATCGGGACCATTCAATAGGGACTCTTTGAAATTGGTGTGTCACTAGGTATGAAATCTATTGAGAACTAAAATTATAATTTTGGTGGAATGCAATGAAACACTTCTATAAAGACATAAAAAAATTCCCGATCAATAGGCATATCATTGATGTCAATATTCTCTCCAACCATTTGATATAAACCAACCTTCTGAATGGAAATTAAGACCCATACACTGGATATAATCTCAATAGGAAGTTCATACTTATCGTCACATTGATAGGCAGTCATAGGTTGGCTTGAAATATCTAATGTAACCTCCATTCCTTGTAAATTGATGTGGGGTATATGTAGTTAAATCTAACACATTCCTAAGATAACATAAAATTAAATTAGTGGAAGAATAAAAAGATTTTCATGATGCACATTCCCACCAATGTCAACCAAAGAGGAATCATAGACTTGAGATGAAATCAACATGTAATTAGGGTTTTTTAATTCTAATTACACATCTAATCATTTGGTTGGAATCTTTATACCCTAATAAAATTATTTAGATATAAAATAATGGGTTGATCCATAGTAAAATTAGACATTATAAGTTCTTTATTGGATGGTAAGTGTGCCTTTCACCACGTCGTTATTGTACCCTTCATTAGAAATAGTGATCACATGATATTTCCCCTTGTACCTTGGTTTCAGAGGTTTTTGGAATAGATTATTATCATTAACCCTTAGGTTTTGGAACTAGTTAGCATAATAACCATTCTCGTTACACTTCATGCAGTGATGTGTGGGGGGTTCATTCTGTGAATCTTTATCTCTATTCACATTGTTGGAAAACTTATTCCCATCACATCAGCAATCAATTTCTCGATGACCTTCCATTCCATATATAAAACATTTACTTATCCACCAAAAGAAATCCCCCCATGCTTCTTCTCACACATTGAGCATAAAGGAAGGCTCATGTGATTCTTTAATATATGACACCTTAGGTTTATCCTATTACAGTCATAGTCATCTTCAATTTAAATCATTTGTGTTGGTTCATAAAGATTTTTTGGATTCCCAAATAATAGACCCCAGGAATTTCAAACCAGGTGTACAGCAAGGCCCGTTCTCATGAACTAGTTCTCGATCGAGTCGAGGTCAATATAATGTTTTTTTAGGGGGGGGGTTACTGCTATTTACATTTGTTACATAGTCACATCCACTTGTAGTATCCATATAGGGACATATTTCTAGTAAACCACTCTCTCTATCCATTATCAAAATTCTAGTCCATTTTTCTATACTTTAACTCATCCTTATACTTATCTTTAGAGATAACCCTAGACATATCCATAGAAATATCCCTAGGGACCTCACTAAAGTTTTATCATCCTAGTTTCCAAAGGATGATTAAACTTTACATTTGATACCAACTATAGAGACACAAGCTTCTCATAAATAGATATTACATCATTTTAGATAAATATTTAGCACATTACAAAAGTACATGCCTGAGGACTAGAATAGTTTATTGTCTTTGAAAACTTGGAACATAATCTTCTAACTTGGTGAAATATCATCAATGTTTCCCACAAATATCTTCCCATTTAATACCCCTACATAAAACTATTCTTCATAACCTGGGGAAACAAAATATAATAAAGGGTGGTATCATATGATCATTAAGGGTAAATAAAGGAGACATATATTCTTAACATGAACATAAGGGTATGATAACATGATCATATCATTTTAATATAATACCATCCATATCAAAGATCATACAAATGATTCATGGAATAAATATTAGATGATCTTAATACATGATTCATAAGGGAATCAAGAGCATAAGCCCTAAGAGCATAACCTAGGAATAATACATGGAACTGTGGCAGACACATAAACATCGAAAATAATATTTCAAGGCAACCTACCAAGACCTTGATAACATGTTAGGCTTGGCATCATAACATATGTACCTGCTTTAGGATTGGTATGACCTACTGTGAACCCTCTTGTTTTGAGATTTGGATGACCTCTAGTGTACCCACTTGTTACAGGCATGGGATTCCCTCATGTGTACCCTCTTGTTGAGGACTTGGGATGCCCTTCCATGTACCCTCTTGTTGTGGTAATGGGTTGACCACTCATTTAGCCTCTGAGCTCATAGAAAATTTATCATTACCTAATGCATTGGAGGTTGATATAGCTCCCACCCATCACATAATTAAATCATATATGAGTGTGCCACAAGATTATAAAAACTCCATAATATCATGACCCATAAAAATAGATGGGCTTTATAAACATCATATCATAACCCATGAAATGAAATGGGTATCATAAATATTTCATCAAATCATAACCTATGGAAAATATAAAGCTTTGATAATCATTTCATCATAGAATAACACATAAAAGGAAGCGGGTATCATAAGTGCTTTAGCATGGTATAACTCATGGAAGAGAAATGGGTTTCATAAAAAACATGTCATATTAAACATAAATTATTCCAAGAAAGAATAATAATGGTGTCTTTTGATCATATCTCAAGTAAATCATAAACTATATCAAAGGATTTCATCTGAGATGGGGAAGGATTTTGAATGATCACTTGGAGAATTTCTTAAGGAAAATAAACTTCCTTTAAAAATCATTTTTTTAAACATAAAAAATTTTCAAAATACTTTCCATTGAAAACCAAATTTGAAAATTATTAATTAAGTATTATAAATCATTTAAAGTAGCTTGAAAGAATTATTATTTACACTTTTAAAAAATCCTTTTAAATCATAAAACCTTTTGAAAACATTTATCTTTGAAAATAACCGTGAAAACATATAAAGTAAGATTTGAAACCCTTTTTAAACACTTTTTAAAGCATAAAACATTTTTAAAATACATTTACATGAAAATGATCTTAAAATAACATTTAAAAATATTTTTGAAAACATTTTTCGAAAACATGGTTTTTGAATAAAACAGATTTCCTACTAAAGAGAGAAATAAGGTAGGATTTTAAAAAAAAAATATATTAAGTTCCAAAGAGTGGAAGAATTGTACCATTAGTTGTATATATCATGAATAACTAGAGTATAAGAAAATTCAAGAGATTTATTGAGATATAGATCATAATATTTCATCAATGGAAGAATAATTGGAAATAATCTTGATAAGTGAATGTTCTCATTGGTTGAGAATCTGTGCTACAGAATGCATTGAATGTGCCACCATGATTTTAATGGTTTCCAACCATTACAATGGTTCCAAACATCCATGGGGAATTAGTTATGCATCAGTTTCCTCCTTTGGCACTAGGATTAAATGATATTCTGGATTCTTCTTCTCAAGTGGAAGATCCTAATCTATTAGGGTATGATCTTTCTTCAAGGACAACATTAATGGATGTTCTTAATAGATCCCCCATTTTCATCCCATGTAATATCCTCTATTTTTAGAGATCCACTTGGATTACTCTTATACAATACTTCTGGATGGTTATTTGGTTTTGTCTTTTCCAACCTCTACCTTTGATGACACCACAACACAGCTTAGATGGAATCCAGATACTCGTTTAGGGGAATAAAAGACTCTTTTGGGTGTCTTTTAGACCTTTGTTTGGTCATGGGTTTTATAGCACCTATCCATGGTTTCAATTCTAAACAAAAAATATTTTTTCTTTTTCCTATCTTCTCATGAATATTTAATTAAAAATTGGTCTCGGCATCACAGATATATCGGTCATAGGCACTTTCATCCCTCACAATGGTCAATGGAGATGAATCGAGGCCGAGACTCCCCTCAGCCAGTGGTTTGGGTTCATCTTCCCAGCATCCCAATCTTGTTTCATTGCATTAAAAAACTGGATAAATTTGGATACATGCTTTTGGAGTTTCATTTCATTAGGGATCATACCCTATGTTTCTAGGAATCTTCATCGACAACGATCTGTGTTTCCATAGATCTTTCATCTTCTCATTCATTATAGCTTATCCTTTTTGCCAAGGAAGTGATGGAATGAAGGTGTTCTCTTGTTTATCCTCTCATGCAGTGCTTCTGTACATCATGTTTTCTTCTCAGTCACACCTTATCAGAGTGCAGAAATCATCGATCACATCCTATGACTTCGTGTCAACCAGATCTCTCGTCCTGTGGTGGTTATTCATCTTTAATGACTCAGGGTCCCCAACCATCATGTCGTGCACCTCTTTCTATATATAGTGTCCAAGATGATCCCTCGGATCCCTCTCGGGTTTCCCCCTTAACTTTTTCATTTCAGATTTATGGGTGAAGAATCCTTCTAACCAACCTTTCATGGATCTCATCCTACTACCCTTGGTTCACCAATCAGTTTCTCGGGATTTCAAGGCCCCACCTGAGTCATTTACATGGGTTCCTGGTCCACTCGCCTGCCTCTCTCCATCATCATCAGACAACAATAGTACCACATTTTATGTGCATGGAAACCAAGTTACTTCTTCGATTCATGAATGTATCCTGAGTTTGCCTACATCAATAAGGGACAACCCAAAAACAATAATCAATTCTTCTAACATAATGAATTCCATGACTAGGTATAGGGATTCACAGACACATCACATCTAATAGAATACTAAATTTATATTGATAAATATTTTCGATGATTTAGATGTTTCTTCTCCATGTCTTCCATTTCATAAATTTGGCCCTTCGGATGTTCCACCCATCCCTACTTCAAATAGTTACATAATTATACTGAAATATCATCAAGTTTTTGACCAATGGTTACCTATTTCACTTCTGTATTTAAGTGGAGTATGTACAAGATTGAGGTTGAAACATGAATCATCTATATCATCTCCTCATTCAATGTGCTATATTTCACTAGGAGACAAAACCTATTGACAGTTCTCCAAATGATCACCACCATGATATGGAATGCATGTGGTCTTGTAGCATGGGTTAAGACTGACTAACTCTCTAATTATGTTGGGTGTATTAAGATTTCCTTTCAAGTTATTCTTTATCCAAAACATAATAACTCTAGAATTTTGGTTTTCTCTTGAAGGAATAGTTTATGTTCCTATTTGCATGGGGATCATTTAAATCACCATATTTGGATCTTATGGGATTCCTCTATTATAGTGGACATATTTAATGATTCGGAGTAATATATTATGACTAAGATCAGTTCCGTTGGGCATATTCTTTTTTCAATTTTTCTTATGTGAAATGTTATTGGAGAGAAAGGGAATTCATATAGTCAAACCTAGAATCTTTCAATACTGGGGATTTGGCATAGTTTTTGGGAAGTGGTTTTAATATCCTATAGGATGTTTAAGAGAAGAAAGTAATAGGTGTTTACCTATGAAGATTGTGATAGGAATTTTCCTCCATTGTGGATAAGGATGGACTATTGGATTTGGGTAACATGAGAGATAAATACACATAGTGAAACAATAAAAAAGGTACCCAAGGAACCCGGTATCAGTTGGATTGTATTCTACAAAATATTTAGGATATTTATAGCTTCCCAGATGCAATATTTAATCACATGGTTCAAACTATATCTGATCATTCCCCATTACTCTTTTACATGGTTTCTAGAAGGGTAGACAAGATCATTTTTTCTTTTCCAAAATATAGGATTTCAATTTGGAGTATCATTTTGTGGGTTGGAATTCTTAGAGTATTCCCATACATGTATGTTCTTGTATTTGTTTTCATAACATGCTCAAACGGCTAAAAGGGGAATTACAGAAGTGGTATATTCAACAACCTTCTCGATTTACAGATCTATAAAATCTAAAAAAATTAAATTGAGTGAGTTGAAACTAGTCTTGAAGATGATTGTGATGAAGAGGTTTTTTAGAAACTTATTAATATGAAGAGTCATTTTAATTAAAAGCTTCTTGAACAATAGAAGGTTATTCAGGACAATGCAAGGGTTTCCTGGCATAAAGAAGGAGATAAAAATACAGCATTCTTTCAAGCTTGTATCACGGAAAAGAAACATGGAGTCATACCAAATATTTTCATGGAATATGGGTCATTTTCTAATGATCTAGTGATTATTGGATGTATGGTTGAAAACTACTTTAAATATTTTCTTACTAATGTTAATCCTAGTATGCATGGTGGTTATCCATAAGGCCAAGATATTCTCTTTGAAGGTATTCCTCAAGTGGTGTCTAATGATTTCGATTATTTTTTGAGGGGCATACTCGAGGAACATGAAACTTTTGAGTCCATAAATTCACTCAACTAGAATAGATCTCATAGTCTATATGGTTTTCCTGCATCATTTTATGTTGTCTCTTGGGAACTTATCAAAGAGGGTCTAATTGGATAAATCATGGATTTTTTTATGGTGGAGCTCTTCCACGGGTGGTTTGTGAAATAGTGTTTATGATGATTTTTAAATTGAAAGACCCATCATCCTTTAACCAATTTTTTCCCATAAGTATGTGTAGTGTATCTTATAAATTTTGTCCATTGTTCTTAATTTGTGAGTGTCAATATATCTCCATGACTGGGTGGTCGAAGAGAAACATGGTATTACTAAGGGTAGGCCCCCACAAGCACCTATTTGTATTACTCAAGAAATGATGTGGACATCAATAGGAAGACTCATAATGTAGCTATTAATATTGATATTGATAAGGCATATGATAGGAATGAATAGTGTAACATTCTCAAGGTAATGGATTGTATGGGTTTTTCATTTGGTTGTGGGACTTATTTTTTAGGTGTTTTATCTCACCCTATTTATCGGTGTCATTAATGGGTAAGAGAAGTGATTCTTTTAAATCAGTTTGAGGCCTCAGACAAGAAGATCCCCTATCTCCTAGTATTTTCATCATGGTCTAGGATCCTCTTAGTAGACTCCTGGAGAACAATATCTACACTAGTAACATTCAATCATTCAAATGAAGGAATCGGATTAATGGTATCTCCCACCTACTTTATACATATGATATAATATTTTTAATCAATAGAGTATGAATATCTATTAGAGGCCTTAAGAAGGTGTTGGATGATTATTTTAAATGGAGTGGGGAAAATTAATTATGAAAAAATTAGTGTTTATTTTCCACAATCATGTTCATAAAAGTGTACAAAAAATGGAAGATATGATGGGTATTCTAAGTAGGTTGTTCCATTTGGAGTACCTAAGAGATCATATTTATCTGAGAAGAATACATATCAAACATTGTAAAGGGATTGTTAATAAAATCACTAGTTCGGTTAGCAACTAGAAGAATCGTTTTCATTACTTTGGTAGTAGAATTTCCCTTGTGAACTTTGTTCTCACTTCAATCCCTATGCACATGTGATATGTTCTCAGAGTTCTTAATGATGTATTGAGAAATATTGAAAAGACGTTGACTTCGTTCATCTGGGGATCTCATGGAGAAGGAGTATTCCATTGGGCATCTTGTAAGAAAATGGTAAAACCAATGTGTAATTGGGGTATCAAACTTCACAGTGTGGAGGGTTCTATTAATGGTCTACAAGAAAAGTTGGTTTTGGAGGTCCTTGAAGGTTGTTCCTTGTGGATTAATTTTATCAAAAGTAAATATAGATTGAATCTAGAGGCTTTGAGGGGAAAAATTTATTGGATATCATTGTTGCTTCGTTATCACATTCTAATCATAAATCAACATTCTCAATGGATCATGGAATACAGAGATATCAACTTTTGGTACAACAATTGGATAGGAACTACCCTCATCTTCCCTAGCTGTCCAATGTCTGATTTTTCATTTTTACTAAGTGATTAAATACCCATAATTCATCAATTCCATTCTCAATCAATAACAGCGTGATGTATTTGATAGTATCGATATCACTTCTAATGTTGATCGTTTGATTTTTACTGAATCACATGCGGGGATTTTTTTTTTGACCAAGAATTATCGACTTGATCTCCCAGATTTCAATGATAAAAATGGTGTTGTGGATGATTTTTGGTGTAATTATATTCCCATAAAATATAAATTATTACTCTGGGGGATTTCAAACAATTTTATTCCCATAGATGAAATGGTATATAAGAAGGGTGTGTATATGGTTTTGAAATGTTGGTGTTGTCAGACTACCAATGTTAAATCAATGGAGAACCTTTTCTTCACAGGCAACTGGGATTAGACGGTGTGTAAATGCTTTGGTAGTGTTATCAATCTCAATATCTACTATGCTACTGGTGTTGATTTCCCCAAAAATGATAATATCGATGTTGGCATGAATAATAATGAGTGTAAGGCACACACTCTTCTGGTGGTTGTGGGTTTCTAGACATTGTGGAATATAAGAAATAAATCATGAAATCAAAGCATCTGGAGTTCATCGTTGGTCATGTAGGTTCGGTCAAAGTGTTTAACGGTGGAGTTGGGTTCTCTAATAAAACAGTGGGATAGGAACAAACTCTTGAGTATTTTTTTTGTTACTGGTAGGAAACTTACTTCTACTCAAGATGTTCAAGGGATATGCAGAAGAGGAAGATTGGTTCATTAGAAACCACCTGATAGTGGTCTTAAACATAATTCAGATGGGTCATGCAGTCCTGGTATGATGCGTGGAGGAGTGATAAAGTATAAAAATGGTCCGTTTATCCTTTATTTAAATAGCTTCTACATTCAAAGATACTCTATCTGGTCACAGGATAAGGCTCTTCTTAATGGGTTGGAGGTATGTCCTGACTACGATTTACCTCTTTCCTTGATTGAAACAGACATTGCAGTGATCTATAATTCCATACAAGGCACGACAACTACCCCTTGATCAATTTATTACTACATTAGAAGATGCATCTGATGAATTCCTAATGGTTTTTTTTCTAACACACATTTCATGAAGGCAACAAATTGAATTATTTTTAGGCTCCATGGTTATTCAGAATGAGCCTCGAATTATTTTCTCTAATGTGGGCAGTCCTCCACCGGAATGTGTTGGCCTCATCCAGGAGGATGATCTTTGTTTGCATTATTTTAGGCCACCCTAGTTCCCTTTTTTATGGTACATGGTATCTAAGTGTTACATTTTGGCCTCTCTATTTTATTTAATTAATAAAATAAAAATTTTGTTGTAAAAAATCCTAATAAACTATGATATTGTAGCAATAATCTTTTACCACTTTGTAACGTTGACTCATAATACCTATGAGATAATAACATTACATTAAGCATAAAATATCATGAAAAGAAGTATATTCATGATATAACATGTTAACTGGAGGTATATAAACCTCATAAAATAATTTAGGTGAATAACATAACATGTGTCTCAAAGAGACCAAATTAAGACAAAATTGTATTTCATATTTGGTAACTTTTTAACCGTAAACCTGATGAAAGAGATATCATAAAATGGATATTTAAATACCCATAAATTTAAGGCTATGAATAATTTAATACATTCATGGGTAGTATATACACCACACAAAATAGAAGAGTGGTGAATATGGAATAAGTCTCATAAAAATAAAAGTGAGATTATAAATCCCCCTACTAAATGAGTAAGTTTTGAATTGTGACCCACGTGAAACAATAACATAAATTGAAACATTTAATATCATAAAATAAATAAAATTAATGATATAACATGTCATAGGAAATTATATACAGCATGAAAAATAACGAGTGGTTAATATGGCATGTGTATCGCATAAATAAAACCGAGACTAGAAATCCCCTTACATTATGTTTTGACTTTCAACATACACATTCAAACCTCCTGTATAATAAATATAATTTTATTATTAATATACCATATAACCATATTCTTATATATCATACCATATATGATTTTATTATGACATTATATTACTCATTTATTAACAATTCCATGTTAATTTAAATTTTGGGTAATAACCGCTTTGTTTTCATATATGTTTTGACTTGTTATTTTTGGTCCTCATTCTTTGATCATCATTTACACATTTCCAGAATATAAACCTTGATATATATATCATATATATTCAGTATATATGTATTTATAATAATTTAAAAAAGATATAAATAGGAAAAGAAATTCAGGGTTCATGGAGACGGTAGGCCATACGTACGTATGAACGTTGTTTTCATTTTATTATTATATTTTGAATAAAAGGATAGTAAATTATATGTATATATATTGTCTTTATAGTATTAATATTATGTAATATATATCACATAAGTCTATTACATCCATCCTTAATTCATTACATGTAAAGCATGAATGAATCGCATTGCTTCATGAGGCGGTAGTCTATTGTACACACGAACGACGTTATAGTATTTTCACAAAAGGGAAAGAATGAAGGTATGTGTTATATAATAATTAAAGAATAATAAATGAATCATATATATCATATATATCATATATATCATATATATCATATATATCATATATATCATATATAAACTATAAATCCATCATTATTCTCAAACATGAAAGGCAGTAATGGAAGAATTAATGACATCATTTCACGAGGCGGTAGTCCACCATACATACAAACGATGATTGTGTATCTCATTTTATGGAAGTGTGTGTGGGTGTAAGTTATAACCTTAACATAACAACATCTTAGTATATTGAGGATATTGAGGTTATTATATTAGCAAGGAATAATTATATTTAAAGGGTTAGAGGAAAAAAAATAAAACAAAAGTGATCATTAAAAGATGCTACCTCTTCTTCGGGTAACTCCTTTTGGTTTTCACCAAAGGAATTACTTGGTTTTATTTATGTTCAAATTGAGGCTTCTAGGATGATAGGATTTAAACACTATTGAGAGGTCTCCCATACATCATGTAAATCCAATAATGGTCTATTTTTTATCCAATATGGGATATGGTATAAATATGTCCATTCAATGGGTTTTGGACGAGTGTAGGGTCATTTTTACATCTTATGTTTTAAGTTTAACCAATGAGTGATCTTGTTTTTACCTTAATTGTTGTAATTAATTTAAACTGATTTCAATAATCACTTTGGAAAAAAAATTAAGTTGACCTTATTAAACATTATAAATTATTTTGATTCTAACTAGGGAATATTTTTTGTAAATTATAATCACATAAGTGGTAGAAATTAATTTAAAATTAATCTCGTAAACATTTCAGAAAACAGGCTTTTAAAGTGAAAATATTCAAAAGTTAAAAAAAATTATAACCAATTTCAATTAGAAATTGATTACAATGACATAAATTGGATTAATTGAAATATAATCAAACTAATTATAATTTAAAACCAAATTAAAATATAATTTAACTATATAAATAAATTAGACGAAAAGGTGGTTTTCAATTAAAATTCAGTATTTTTCACTATTCATTCAAAAGTTAAATATTATAGAAAAATCCAAAAAATTAAACCAAAGAAAATTTTTTTCATTTTTAATTCCAAAATAAAGTTTATTTTATCAAATTTAATTTGTAAAATGTTCAAAAAAATTATTTCATTATTATTCACAGAAGTACATAAAAAGCAGCTCTTTTAGGAAAATAATAGTTTCAAAACATATAGAATTTACAAAAAAAATTATATATTTCATTATAAATATATTTCATTTATATAAAAACATTATAAATAATATTTAAAAAGTAGTTATTACAATTCATATTACTAAGTTCAATGAATAGGTTATAATTTTATTCTTTAGATAATTATAATAATAAAATTTTGTTTCATAGAAACTCATTGTTTCATGTAATGCAAGTTAAGTCGGTGTTTCATATAGCTCAAGATTAACATGATGAATAGTATAAATAAATATTAACTTGGTGAATCGTATAACAAAATAATTCAATGAAATTTAATTCATTTGGAAAAAATGTTTAAAAAACTCAGGGTGTTACAATTCTCCAAGGATTGTTTAAATAAATTTTTATCGATGTTTTAATTTTTAAAAAATGGATTAAATGAAATATTCATGAAATTTTACAAATGAAATACTTTTTAATTTTACCAAAATTGTGAAATGGGTCTTTCTTTTAATGATTATGCAATGAAAAGTGTTTTCTGTAGTCATGACCACTCTTTATTTACAAGTTTCCAATATTATTTTCAAAGAAAATATTTTCTTTAATATTTGGTAAATTTTAAGATTTTAAAGAATTTATTTCAACATTTAAAGGATTTTTTTATCAATAAATTTTCTATGTGATCTTTCAAAATCATTTTCCATCTAAGATGACATCCTTTGATGTTACTTAAGATTTAATATGGATATGATCCAAGGATACCATCCTTATTCTTTGTAGGGACAGTTTATGTTTATGATGAAAAAGTTTTTATGAAATAAATTCCTTTTAAATGGGTTATTCTATGATGAAATGATGAAAGTTTTACGAGACATGTTTCTTTTACAAGGGTTATGTTATAATGAAATGTTTATAAAATCCATTTCTTTTCACGGGTTCTGATACGATGAATGTTTTTTGATCTTATGGCACACATATGTATGATTTTCATTATATTATAGGTGAGACATGCATCTTCCTCCAAGTAATTGGCTAATGATTGATATCTCGTGATATAAATAGGAATAGAATGTGGAGTGTACTCAGTTCAGTAAGGGACTCTATCTGTTATGATAGTATTAGGAGTGAACCATGACTACTATGATGGTTTGGGGAGTGAGCTCATTACATTATGATATTATTGGAAATAATCCCTGAATATTAAGGAACTAATTTTATATGCTTATGTATATTCCACAAATCTATGTATTATGGGAATTTTGTGCTCTCACGGCTTCTGTTCTTTTATTCATTTATGATTCATGTCTTATAAACTACCAAGATTTATTCCATGACTTAAGTATATGATCTATGAGATGTGGGGTATGGTTTTCAAATGTTAAGATAATTTTCTTATACCATTATTCCCACATTATAATTATGTGATCATAGATATCTCTCATGTTAATCCTTACTGAGAATCCAAGATCTACCTTTCTTATGTTTTCTTTCCCCAAGTTAGGAAGAAAGTTTTAACTATGGTATGTATATAAAGTGTACTGAATGGGAATATCTTTATGGGTTATGTTTAATATCTCACATGAAATAAGAATATTTTATATCTAGTCTCCAAATACACAAATCATTTTTGGTCCTCATGTGTGTGTTTTTATAATGAAATGAATAATTTTATTTTTATATTTAATATCTATGTATGAAAATAATATATCCTTATAGGGTAAGGTTCACTTATTCTTTATTGTTACCTGGTTAAGATTATGATAATCTATACAATGGCTAAGAGTTAAATCATCCATCTTGGAAAAAAGCATAGGATTTTCCCAAGTAGATAAAATTGGATGAATGAAACCTTTCATCTTCAAATTTTCCAACTAGATATTCAACTCTTTTAATTCATTCGGTTCTATTCAATGATAACAAATATAAATTGGTTGACTTTCAGACATCAAATCAATCAAAAATTCCACCTCTCTTTCTAGAGGAAGACAATAAAATTCATTAGGAAAAACATCAAGAAATTGCCTAACCACTAAAGGATGGTCACAAACTATGGGCTCATCTCCATGTTCAATTAATAAAGTAGATCTCATCCTTAAAAGATCCAAGAGAGGAGGTACCACTCGACTAGACCTTAGATCTAACTCTCCCGGAAATAACTAGGATCTTCCATTGGTGGAAATAAAGGAACCCTTCAATGATAATAATAAATCTTAAATTTATGGGAGATCAATCAACCCATCTTGATAATAACATCAAATATGTATAATTCGAGAACCAATAAATCCCAAACCAACTCATATTTAGATATAAGGAAAAGATTAAAGGGACATCAAAAAACCACCTCAATTTTCTTCCCAAGAGGTGTCACTATATATAACACATAATGCATGAGTTCCGTTGTAATTTTTAAGAGATTAAAAAAAAGTTGATATGAAAGAGTGGGAGGCACCAGTATCAAATAAAGTAATCTTTATAGATGAAACAATAAATATAGTACATCTCATTGTTGTTGGACCCACATCAACATCCATCTGAGACACTTCCACTTCATGTAACTACTTCATTTAAGAGGCCTATGGTTGGAACCCTATTGAGTTTGAAGCATCCAACTACAACGCAGATCCTTTAGGGGAAAATGAACTCAATATATAACAAGGAGTATAAATAGCATGGTAGAATTTTTGTAAGTCACCTTGGTGTCAACATGAATTGAAGATATTCAAAGGTGTGAGGATAAATAGTTTTATGTTCCCAACCCAACCACACAAATAGTAAGTAAAAGGAACTCTTCTAGCTTCCATAGAAGTTGTAGAGTAAGACTATTGTTGATTTTCATTACCATTGCCGTTGTGATTTTTATTCCACCTCCTCTTCTTACCATGGGAGCTACTGAAAATAGCACTAGGTTGAAGAGGAATTCTAACCAACCTTGACTTTTTTCTTGTGAATCTTTTCCATTAGTGCTCTACTAACCACAACTACATAAGAGGTAATATTCAACATGAAATACTCAGAATGGATATCAATTCTCAAGCCTATATGGAACCTTTGTGCCTTAAACTTATCGTTTGATACCACCATGGGAGAAATAAGGATCAACTCAACAAAATATTGGGTGTACTCAGTCACAGTCCAATAAATATTTTCAATGGTGAGAAACTCCATGAATTTATCTGTCATCAATGATTCAAGATATAAATATTGAAAAAATATGGTCTTGAAGTACTTCCACTCCAAACTGTCATGTTGATTTTCTTGAACCACTATGTCTTGTAACCTAATTCTAGAGACCTCAAGCTTAATGGAAGCACCCTTTTACTTAATAGAGTCTTGAGTTCAATATAAGGAATCAACCTTAAACACAATTTAATCTTGATTTTTAATTAAATAATTAATTCTCTTAAATTTGAGTATATTTATGGTTTAGATTTTTATAGGATTATACCATCACTCGTACATAAATAAATATTACATCGCAAATTGGACACTTCCAATTAGTATCCATTTTTCCCAAAAAAACAAAACTTTTATGATATAACAGGTATTCATTTCCAGAAATATATTCACAATTTTCATCTTGACCTCTTTCTTATCCCTAATTATCCATAAAACCCTATGAAAAATATTTCAAAATGTGGAATTATCACAAAAATCACAATAAGGGGCATAAAAAGAAAAAATTACACTATTAGTCCATGAATACTTATAAAATTTTCCTTTATCCAAATAAATTTTAGGATTAAAATAAACATTTTCTTACCTAATAAATCAACTTATATTCCCAAATATTTTCATAAAAAAATTATTTATAAATCTTAATGGTAAAATAAAAATCATAAAGATTTCATTGAAACCATGATAAACACATGAAAACATTTTCAAAAAGTTATACTTTTAACCCTTAAGAAGTAGAAAATACTTCCATTTAAACAGAATCTCATTATCTAACATTATAAAATCGTGATATTTATGTAAAAAATATAGCAAGTATAAATAAATCATATAGGTAACATGGGGAATCATTTTCCTCAGAATTCTCCAGAGAACATAATCATTAGCCAATATATTGAGGGTCATAATGGACCCACCATTCCTTTATTTATAATTTAACCACCTATCCTTGGTTTATAATGGAACCATCCGTCCTTGGTTTATAATGAAACCACCCATCCTTGGTTTATAATGGAACCACCCATCCTTGGTTCATAATTGAATCACTCATCCTTGTTCTATTACAAAACTACCCATCCTTAGTTTATCACAAAAACAACCATCCTTGTATTATAATGGAACCATAGATCATCATAAAAAATACCCAAGAACCATAACATAATCATAACACATGAAGGATAAAATAATTATAAAAATAGTCCTTTTACCTATAATTAAAAACATTTCTAGATATCAAAATATTCATTTAATTTAAAACCCTTTTTAAAAATATCCACAACATAGGAATGGATGGTTTTTATTTCAAAAAAACATGGAATCTTATAAAGTAATTAGAACATCAAATAACAGTTAAGGCGGAGGGAAAAAACACTGATGCCATATATGTTAAAATATAATATTCATTTTTTATTTTTTAAATAATGTCAACAAATTCAATAAAAATATTCCTTTTTAAATCCTTTGTATGAAAGAGACATAAAATTCCATTTATAATACTTATTGTAACACCCTGAATATTGTATGGTATGTATATTTTTAAAATTAATCTCTTTTATATCTTTCGAAAAATGAAATATTATTATCTGACCTTTATAACCTACCATTAAATTGACGGGAATGGATAGTATTAACCACATTATGAAATATATAGTTTCCCTCATTGTTAATGTAGTAATTAATTACTATTAGTAAATGATATTAAATAAATTTATATAAAATATATTCAAATAAATATTTTTACTCTCATCCAAAAAAAATTTATAGGCATAAGATAATAATAAATATAATTTTATGCATAAAAATTCTATATTTGTTTAAAGGCAATTTTACAGCCTTTTAATGGAGTGCTTATTTTAAAACTAAATTTTGACACTTATATAAATTATATTTTAAAAAATAATCTTAATTTTTAAAATAATATTATCAAAATTATCTTAGGTTTAATTTTTGGTATTTTTCTTAAAATATTTATTTTCTAGTGAATAGTGGAAAATACCAATTTTTGTAAAAATATCAATTTTTTCAGATTAAAAATATATTTATGAGTCTAATCTCATAAAAATTTAACATAAATACTATATAGTCATAAATAATATAATTATTTAATCATTATATTTCATTTTGGTATAAGTGTATTTTTTGTCTTAATAATGCTTTTTCCAAAAAAATTGTTTTTAATTGCATTTTAGCTGTTTAATTTTAAATTAAATTATATAACTTTTTTGTTTTGAATTTAGAAAAATTTATTCAATAATTAGAATCATAATGTTTAAATTTAGTAAATAGGCTCCATTTATTTTTTTCAATATGAATAGTAAATTTGCTAAAAAATATTATCACAGTTAACGGTAAATAGGGTAATTTTGAGTACAAATAATATGATAAGGATTAGAAAATTACCCAAAAAACATTCCAAAATTTTATGATATGGTTTATATTCAACCCTTAATACATAAGGTTCAAATTTTAGTTATTTTTTGGACACTTTTTCATGAGAATTACTTCTATAATATTTAAATTAATGAAAATCACAAATATTATTTACTTTGTCTTAAACATGTCATATGCATCCGCATGGGGACAAACAAAGGTTTTGAATAAATATAAGTGTCCATTTTGAACATTATAAACTTATTTTCATAATATAATCTTATTTATGATTTTTGGGAACCACTTGAATGAGGTTATGGAATTTATAATATTTTATTTAAGGAAAAGACAAAAATGTCACACTCATATTTTAATAACTATATTTTTTTTAATATTGAGTGATTTAGAAGATATACTAAACTATAGAAGTTATTTTTAAATCTAATAATTTTATCTAAATCATGGTATTTTATTTTTAATTTTTAGTGAATAAATAATTACTTTGAATAATTATACAATGATGATGCAGTAATTATTTTATTAATGAAATAATCAAATAAATGATATTAAAAATATTAAAATAAATATATATTGAATTAATTAAGGTTCTCGAATAGTTTTATATATTATTATGACATGTTAGGTATGTATTAAATGTTTTTTTTGAATTTATCCAATTTTCAAGATTTCCTCAAGGCCAAAGTAATGAATAGTGTCAAAATTGACACTAATGATATTTTATCAAAGTAATATTTTATTAAATTATTTATAAATCATAAAAATTAATTTATGAATAAAAAATTATTATTATTTGGTATAAAATTTCATAAATAATTCATGTATGGTTCATTTGACATCTTATAAGTAAAAATTACCACCTTTTAATACTAAATAAGTTGTTACCATAATTAAAATTAAATTATGTTATCTAAAGTCAATCAAAATGATAAAAATTAAAGTAAAACCAAAACATGTAAAAAAATTATTATATGATTATATTACAACTTTATATCATTATATATTCTAAACCTTTTCCATTTGGTTTTATTTGGAAATAAAATGAATTTATTATAATTTAATATTTTGAGGATTTTCAAGGGTTCCGCTCACATTAATTATAAAAGGGAACTCCTTAATTCATTTAATTTCACAACCTTGAGTATTCTAGATCAACCAAACTCTATAAATTTCTCCTCATACCATCCTTATCCAACTTTTAGAGGTTTTGGTACTCTAAAAGGATCAACCCTGGATCCCTTAAGAAGAAATTAAAGGATGACAGTTGAAGAAGAGGTAATCATTTTTATCAACTCATTCAAATTCCATTCTTGTTTTACTTCATATACATGTGTGTTTTCCCTTATAAAATAATATATCCAGTATAATATATATACTGATATTTTATTATGATTATTAGATAACCATATTCTACCTTTTATAAATCTTATGAAAAATGAAAGCACCACACATGCGTACGTACGGCTTACCATTTTCATATAGTTGTGTAATTCATTTTTTATGTTCAACGTTCAAAAATGGTTCTAAAAATTTAATTACTGATTAAATACGATATTTATAACATTAATTATATTTTTGTAATTTTAGATCTATACCCTATGTAATATAACCATGACTTTCAATACAAATCATGCACGATAGAACTTGTCAATTAACACCTAAAACGGTAAAATGAATAAAATATTATTAATAAATGAGTGGTAAAATGTTATAAGGGGGTCATATATGATATCATAAATATTAATATGTTTATTTTATAAGATAATAATATTTTTAAAACCATTATACATTAGTTTTAGACAAGTACGATGGAATTCAGACCTAAGGTAAGGGTTTTCTCATCTCACATTTATCTCTGTGAGATATGCCTTATTCACCACTTATTTCTTGTGTATGGTGTATGAATACTATCCTTTGATATATCATATCATGAATATATTTTTCTTCATGATATTTTATGTTTCATTTGATGATCATAAATTTTATGGGGCATATGGTTCGACTATTTGCATTGTGATAAGGAAATTCTTAACCCAGTTTCGATTCTTTGGGTTAAACATCTACTCTCATGATTATGTCATTTTATGATTATGTTTCAAATGAATTTTTATTATATTAAGTTGTATTTAAACTTGTTTTATATGGATTTATAGCTAAATCATGTAATTGATTAATTTGGTTAACACTCACAATTTCTTTTAAAAATGCTCATTTAAACCTTTCTTTTTTCAAAATTTAAAAGAAGTGTTTTTTAACTTATATGGCATGAGAATAATTTCAAACTTTCATGATGCCTTAGTGTTTTAAGTAATCCTTTACAATTTTACAAGGTTTTTTCCAATGAAAATGTTTTCTTTTATAATTACATGCCTTTTTAAAATAAATGATCCCAAAGTAAAAATGGGTATTGCTATCAAGAATTTTTCAATGATTTTGTTAGAGTATCTTCATTTATATCAACACCCTATTTTGAATCTTATGTTTAGTTGATGTCAATCTCTTATGATATCATATACCATATTTTTATGAATATTTTATGATCATTTTGACTGGGGATGTACTATCTTGATACCATTTTTCAGGTTATTCTGGATAGTTTATGACTATATTTTTGGGAAATTATTTACATTTTGTATGCTAGTTTCAATATGAATGTATATGTTGATTATGTTTTACCCCTTTCATATGATGAATGCATTGAACTTAGTAAGTGTTGGGTGGGGCCCACTATAGCTCCTCAATTCATCAGTAGGTATCATGAGACAAACTAGACCGGGTTTTGACTAAGTCTATGCTCATTTATATAGACTTCTTGGTTGAGGTCGTGATGGTATGTTTTAGGCATCTCACACTATGCATTACCTCATTATGAGATTAGTTATTGATATTTCATGTGATTATTTTACAAGTATAAAATTCATGTTTAAGTTTCATTATCATTTAATTTATATGTCATTATTTGATCATATTTTATTTCTACCGTATTATGCTCATGTTATTTGTTAAATAGAAAGTGTGTAAGTTATTCATATTACCATATTTTTTATTCATGTTTATTGATGCTAGCTCACACTATATGAATACTCTTACTGATTATATGATCTCACCTCATTCTTATGTTTTATTTCCCCTAGGATATAAGGAATTCTTTTTTTATTGTTATGCAGGGTTATACTAAGGGAAAAAATTGAATTATTGAAGAAAATTCATTGTGTTTTTATGTTTTAAAATGTAATGTGAATTTAAATTACGTATCTAGTTTTCCAATACTACTAAACTATTAAATCCTTCGGGATGAGAATCATTTTAATCATTTCAATGTAATAAATTGAGGCACCGGATCTAAGCTACTAGGGTTGGGGTCTTTACAGTTGGTATCATAGGAAGTTTAGTAGAAAATTTGGAAACTTGATTTAGGAAAACATTATAGTGACCCTAACATTTTTCATATATTATTACATAATTAACCAACAATTACAAATCAAGGATCATAAATTCTACTGTCATTGAAAGATTAGGTACATAATTAAACATCATGAAATGAAAAATAAAAACATATTTTATTTAATCTCCATCATGAGCTCCTAACATCCAATGAGCTCTTACATCGGCAGAGAATAACCTGGGGAATACATGAACAAAAGGGATGAGCTAAAACACCAAGGGAGTAATCATAGGAATAAAACATAACACTTGGGTTAAAAGGCATAACATGATGACATAAAATTCATGGAACATGAATAGACATAAGTAAGAATAACATGTATAACATGGGAACATATAATCATGTAATCATAAAGAATGTGGAAATAACATATAACATGACATAAACATGAGTCAAGGATAACTTTCAAGACTATATGGCATAGTGGACAAAGTCTCATAAAGGAACGAGGTTCACTCTTTGTCCCAACATAACGTCTCATAAAAATAAACATTACCCAATACATTGGATCACTATCTGGGTGCACCCATAATAACATGTTCATGAATGTGTGTCATATGAAGAATAAACATAAGAGTTACCCATGGAAATAAATGGGTATCATAATCATGTCACAAGGCATAAAAATGAGTATATCATAAATGTTTCTATGAAAGAATGGATTCACAGCATACATAGACATTCATAAGGGAAAATAGGCATGGATCGTGATAATTTATGTCCAATGTAAGTGGAAACATGTAAAAAGAGTATTTAAGAAACTTTATAAATTAAAAATTTTAGTGTGGTTTAAGGAAAATATTAAAGAGAATTTAAAGAGAAAAATGCATATTTATCTCATAAAACCATAAATGAACCAGGATAGTTTTTTATAAAATGAATTATTTTATAAAAATAATTATGGCTTAAAATAGATTATGGAGTGCACTTAGAAGTAGGTAAAAAATTGGGAAGTTCCTTTGAATCAGAATTACTTATCGAGAAGAATTAAAAATGGAACCTTTCTAAAATACTTATTATCCCATCAAAGAGGGATCATCTGATCTAGATACATGATTTCGGAACATATACACAGAATTTAGAAGAAATATATAAAAATAAAGAATTATTACATTGGGGTAATGAGAGATAAAGAGTAACCTGAAGGAAATTGAGGTTTGGGTAGAATCTCTTACCTTATATCTGAAACGGTTCTGCACTTGATCTCAATAGCATGGATAATAAAATTAAATTAATTAATTAATTAATTAAGAATATTTTCTACAAGTAATTTATTTATTATAATTTTATTAATTTTATTTATGGCCTTTTTATGAGTTGTAGTAATCAACTTCATCGTTCAGGAGTGCTCGTTTTCTTAGTTTTCATGATCAGTTTGCCCGTATAAGAGTATGAAAGTCTATGTAAAATGAAATAGAAATCCATAATTGAATTTATAAGTTATTAATAAACATCAAAAAGGTTAAATGGTTATATAATTCATTTGGTTATTTTGGGTGAGGATGAATCATTAGATAAGATGTTAATGATAATCGTTTGGATTATTTTTGACGGTTTTCACTCACAATGAATTTGTTTTGTTTCATTATTTAACTTCATGGGTATATAAAGATTACAGAACATTACATAGGTTTTAATTCATATATGATAACTTATTTTAATCATAAAAATGGTTTTATGGTCATCATTGAAGACGTTAATGGAAAAGTGAAAATTTGTCATCCTTGAAGGTGATAAATTAACAACTCACAAATGACGTTTTCATTTTTAGAATAAAAGGGAGAGGGGAGGGGTTTAAAGATGGATTTTTTCATTAGAATAATAATATTTCATTATATTTTAGTTACTAGAGTTATCATACCATTTCGATGAGGCGAGGTGATGAGAAAATAAGAAAAGAAATCGAAAAGAAATTAAAAGAAAAGGAAAGAGGAATTTACCTCTTGAGTTTCTCCTCATTGAAACCCTCCTTAGGATAATGGTTTTAATCTTCTGATTAGACCAAGAGCCCCTGGATGTGTGGGTATTGGGAAGATTATTGGACAAAATTTGGACAAGGCTCAATGATTGAAAGGTGTGAGGTGAAGAGGTGGTGATGGTGGTATTTATAGTGGTGGAGATGGGTGTTTTCACATTATTTTAAACATTAGTTTATTATTATGTCTCAAGAGAATCAATAGTGTTGATACATATGACTAAATACTGTAAATAGTGCATGTGAGTTCGAACTAATGGTTTTTACCTCATCCTTACATCAACAATGACTCAAAAATTCATGTATTTAACATTTATAAAAAATTATCATATTTTACTATTCACCAAAAATTCATGTATTTTAGAAAAATCTCAAAAATTCAACGTAACCATTTTTCAACATGAAGTATTCAAAAATAAACTCCATTTTATGAAAATAATTTTATAAATATGAGAAAATTAATTTATTATTGAAAATCATCATTTACTCGAAAAATACAGATTTTAAAATTCTAACTGGTTTTATAACACTTTGAAAAATTAAACAGGGTCTAATAAAATTATCTTAAAATCATAAGACAGTAAAATATTTATTTATTAATACATTTTATGAAAATAAATTTTCTTTTAAATCATTCTATTAATTATAAAATTATAATAAATATTTATAACTTACAAAAAAGCCAACACTTAATTAATAATTTCAAGACATTTATATATTTATACAATGATATAATTATATCATACTTTCATTTATAGGATACCCAAATTTTATTTATACTTTCATAGGTGAGGTTACTATTCTATTGCCAGATTTACTATTCAAATGGTCCATATTACTATTCGAAAGGTCAAGTTACTATTTCATTGGTTTAGGTTGCTTAATTTCTAGGAATACCTCTTATTTATTTCATTCTTCATGTATAATGTTTTTATTGTGTTCTTAATGTGATTTTATATGATTATACTATATGAAATAATTTTAATAAGGGAATTTCCATTGATAAAATTCAGGGTTGTTACATTCTTCCCCCCTTATGAAATTTCACCATCGAAATTTTTTCTTACATACTATGGGGAAGACAAGTGAGGGTACTTCTCCTTCATCTCTTCCTCTGGTTCTCATATTTCCTCTTCATACTTATGGTTCTACCATAGTACATTAACCAGGTGAGTAGTCTTATTGCATATAACTTTATCTTTACGGTCCAAGATCTTCACTTCTTGCTCCTCATAAGAGAGGTCATTCTCTAATTGTACCACCTTTGAATTCAGTACATGTGAAGGATTTGGTATCTACTTCCTTGAGAGAGATACGTGGAATACATCGTGTACTTGAGATATGGTTGGTGGAAGTGTTAGCTGATAGGTCACGGCTCTGACATGATCAAGGATCTCGAAGGGGTTGATGTACAAGGGACTTAGCTTTCGTTTCTTCTCAAACCTCATGATCCTCTTCCATGGAGATGTGAGGAGAAATACCATGTCATCATAATCATTCCATTTTTTTTCAAAATCACTTTTTTTGAAAAATTGGGAAACCAAAAGCATGTCCAAAAAAATGGAGTTAGCTATATAAAGAGACCACAAAGTTGTTAAAAACCAAGCTAAGAATATTAGAGTCATCCACCCTATAAAGGTCTCAATAAAGAGTGGTTACCTCTGTATTTAGGTCGATCCTTATATGTTCTTCAAAATGATCCACCATCTTTTCCCAGACCTGGATATATTCTTCCACATTGATCTTTCCTTCGTTAAAACCCTGCGTTAAAATGTTGTCTTGTTTGTCATTCCACTTCAATTGTTCATCATTAGTGCCAACTATATTCGTTCTCCCATATATTCTGCTGGAAACCTCATGAGAAGCATTAATATAAATGTCCTCTTCTTGTATTTCCTTCTTAGAGTGTAGCAGGAGCTTCAAATGGTCTCGGGTCTCTGCCTCTATCTTTTCCACCATTCTAGTTGATGTTCCATATAGTGTTGGTTCCATTAGCATTGAGGATTCTCCATCAGAGGCCTTGGTTACCTTACCTCGATTTCCCAACTCCCCAGACATCGACCTATCACTTTGAACATTGTTTGAGTCCCCCAGTTGTTCCTCTGACATGTTTTTCTTTGTCTTCCCACAAGATCTAGTGGCAATTGCCTTCGGGGTTTTCAAGTAATATTTGTGGGGTCTATCCTTTTCCCTCCCATGACAGGGAAATTCCTAGGGTCAGGGGTCTATTTCATGCCCTTTCTTAATCCAGACCCAACCACCAAATCCCCTTGAGAATCTTGTTCATATTTTGTTGATTCCAAGGAGTCTTCTTCTTTATCACTTTTATTAGACTCTGCAAAAGTCCTCAGCGTGACCCGTTTTCGTTTCTATCTTGGCATGTGTGTTTTTCATCCTTTCAGATCAGCATTCTCCTTCCCATTAGCAATCAACTCTATGAAATGGTTGTGGAGATGAATGGACCCTGAAGGTTCCCAATGGACAAGAAGACCAGGACACGACACACTTGAAACTACTTGGGCAGCAACACTGGGGGTAGCAGAGGAATACCATGTCTTCAACCATAAACTCAAGGTCTCGTCGACGATTTTATGCATCGCTCTTTTGTCGAATTTGGGCTATCTTGATGTTTTGTTGAATGGTTTTCACTTTTTCCACCATTTCTTTGATCATTTCTGGTCCTAGCAGATTACGTTCACCGACTTCATCTCAGCATGCTAGTTTTCTGCATCTTTTCCTATAGAGGAATTCATATGGATCCATTTGGATACTCGATTGGAAACTATTATTGTAATAAAACTCAATTAGAGGAAGATGTTAGTCACATAATCCTTTTAAGTACATAGAACATGATCTCAACATGTCTTATAGTGCCTGAATAATCTGCTCATATTGTCCATCAGTTGGAGGATGTTAGGTCATACTGAAGTTCATCTTAGTTTTTAGATCATGTTGGGGAATTTTCCAAAACTTAGAGGTGAATCTTAGATATCAATCGAATACAATCATTAGTGGTACTCCATGGAGCCTTAAAGTTATTTTATGTATATTCGTGCAAGTTGATATAGTGATAAGTCCTCTCAAATTGCGATAAAGTGATCTGCCTTTGTAGGATGGTCCACAAAAACCCATATAGCATTGTTTCTTCTAGATTTCCTTGGATGTCCAGTGACAAAGTCCATGGTAATTTTCTCTCACTTCCATGTTGGTATGGGTATTGGTTGCATCATCCCCTTAGACATTTTTGTTTCATCCTTCACTTAGTGACATATCAGGCACATTGTCGTATATTCACCAATTTCCTCCTTCATATTGTCCCACCAATAGTTCTCTCAGAGATCTTGATACATCTTTGTGCTCTCTGGGTGAATAGAAAAGGTTGAGTTATGTGCACCATTTAAAAGCTCCTTCTTTATCTCTGGATTGGATGTTACACATAGTTGTGAGCAAAATCTTATGACTCTGTCCTCATCAATCTTGAACTTGGATGATTTTCTGTTTCTGATAGCTTCTACCCTTTTTTGAATTTTCACATCATTTCTTTGAGAATCCTTTATTTTCGACATAAGGGATAGTTGAGAAATCATTTGAAAAAGTATTGATGATGTTCCTTCATTAACGATTCTCAGGTCTATCCTTTATAGGTCTAAGAATATTGGATCCTTCTCAATTCTCACCATTGATAAAGATGCATGATCCTTTCTACTTAGGGCATATGTTGCCTTATTTACCTTACCAGGATGGTAGTGGGTTGAGTAGTCATAATCCTTGATGAGCTCATTCCATCTTCACTGATGCATATTAAGCTTCTTCTGTGAGAATAAATATTTTAGACTCTTGTGATCATTATATATCTCACATTTCTCCTCATAGAGATAATGCCACCAAATTTTCAACGCAAAGATCACAATTGTCCACTCCAGATCATGTGTGGGATAGTTTTTCTCATGAATTTTCAACTATCTTTCAGCGTAGGCTATCACTTTATAATTTTTCATCAGTACACATTCTAATACCTTATTTTAAGCATTATTGTACACCATAAATTGTTCCCCACTTTTTGAAAATGTGAGTACTGGTGCAGTGATAAGACTCTTCTTTAACTCTTTGATGCAGTCTTCACATTCCCTGATCTAGAAAAACTATACTCCTTTCTGAGTCAGCTTGGTTAGTGGGTTTGAAAGTCATGATAAGTTCTTCAAAAATCATCAATAATACCCACCTAGACCAAGGAAACTACATATCTCTGTTACAGATGTTGGTTTGTGCCACTCTTCAATTGTCTTTGTCATGGAAGGGTCCACAGATATCCCTTTTCTAGTGATTACAAGACCCAGGAATGATACTTCCTTCATCTGGGACTCATATTTACTATACTTTTCATATATTTTCTACTTTCACAAAGTCTTTATCATAGTATTCAAATGCTACTCATGTTCCTCCTTGCTCTTGGATTATATTAGAATTCCATCGATAAAGACTACCAAAAATTTGTTGAGGTAATCTATAAATAATCTATTCATTAAATCCGTGAAAATTGTTGGAGAATTAGTGAGTCTGAATGAGATACTTGTTATTTATCATGATTTTATTGAGCTCATGATACTAAATTCAGAGGCACATTTATCCATATTTATTATTGACAAAGAGGAATGGTGCACCCCATGGTGAAGCACCTGGGTGTATAATACCCTTGTCCAGATTCTCCTGTAATTGAATATTCAGTTATTCTAGCTCAATGGTGGTCATCCTATAAGGTTTATTAGATATAGGCAGAGATGCAGGAATAAGTTCAATTGATAAATCAACCTCTCGATTAGGAGGAAGACCATGCAACTCTTTGGGGAACACATCAGTGTAGTCCCTCACAATGGGAATGTCTTCATGCTTGATTATCTCATTTGTCTCAATAATTTGAGCTATATATTCATGCTCATAAGGAAAAAATATCCACACTTGAGATGATGATTCTAAATTAGATTCATCATCCTCCTTACACTTGGATAGAATTGGAGGATGCTTCGGGATCTCTCTTTCCTGACAGTTGATATTGGCTTTATATAAAGATAGTCAATTCATACCCCAAATAGCATCAAACTCTACCAGAGAGAGTATGATAAGATTTTTTGAGAGGTTCAGTCCACAAACATTAACTGGGGAGGGGTTGTATACTTTGGATGAAATAATTTCCCCATTTTCTATTCTCACAGATAACTCAACATCCATATTTTGAGCTGGTGACTGAATAGTTCTACTAAATTTTCAAGATATGAAAGAATTCATAGAACCAAAATCAAAAAGTACGTTTGCTATTGTTTAATGAATAATCATCGTACTTTCCACCAAATCATTTTCAGCCTCCACCTCAGCAGTAGTGATAGCATATGCATTTCATTTCTACCTTGGAGGTTATTGTTGTTGATTTCCCCCAAAAAATATTGGCATAGGGAAATGGATTGCATAATATCACGTTCCTTGCAATTAAAACACTACACTTCAAATTGAGTGTTGATCTGAACCTTCCTTTTTTCTTTCGCATTAGTGGGATTCATCATATATCTTCGATATTTATTAGTCATATTCCATTCTATTATATATTTGAAGCATCTCTTTCTTCCCTTTAAGTAGTTTCCAGAATGATCCTTCTCACACTTTTGACACGTGGGATGTTGGGTCTTTTTTTTGTCATGGGATTTATTTGTCGATCCACCCATATTAAACTCCACTTTCCCCTTTTTTCCCCAGGCCCAGGAGACCACTGAGAGTCTCTAATCTCCATTTTAACCTTAAGGTCACAATAGAAAATCTTCTTATATCACTCAAAGTCTCAAATCGCCAATTATTTTTCGTAGACTCTACTTTAATCCTCTAAAGAAGCGGTTCACCTTTCTTTCGGTGTTCATGAAAAATTCATAGGTGTATCTTTCAATCCTTGTTAAATTTGATTCATACACCCTGACAGACTCATCTTCCTTTTTCTTCAGTCAAAGGAACTTCCTTTCCATTTTAAGATGGAGGGTTCGATGAAAATATTTATTGAAAAATAATTTCTTGAAATCCTCTCATTCCATGGAATCAATTTCTTCCTTGAAATTTGTGGTCTTGATCAGTTTCCTCCATTGATCGACTTCCCCATCAAAATGATAAACCACCTATACAACTTTCTCTTCTTCTGAGCACTGGAGGATAGAGAATATCTTCTTAATGGAGTTAATCCATTGTTTTTTGAGGAGAGGATCGAAAGATCTAGTAAACATTTGAGGTCATTGTCGCATTAAGTATTTTATGGAAATATTCACTTTATTAGGAGAAGTAGGGTTTTCCACATGATTCAAGTTATTATTTATAACATGATCTAGCTGAGAAAGTACTTTAATAAAGTTTTGATCACCTGTTCCCATAATATTTTGCATATGATTAAGTCAATCATCACATTCTCCATCATGTTGATTGTTGGCACGGGTTCTTCTATTTATGGAAAGTACAAATGAAAAAAAATACAATTAGGGGGATTTAATGCTTAACTAATAAGCATAATAAAAGGAAACATTGAACTTAAAAGGATAAACTTGTGATTCCCTAGGTTTCAATCTAGGTTAACCATTATTTGTTTACTAAGATATATTCTAATGGGATTTTTTTGTTCCCTTCATAATGGTTTGTAATGAACTTATGAATTTACCAAATCAAATATCTCAATAGTGTCAAACTAGATTCATAGTAAGGTTTGTTGTCGTGTACTGGGTTACCCCGAGTCAAGCATAAAACACCTTGTCAGAGTTTTTACTCCTGGGTACATCTATGACAGAACCACGTCCACTTGTAGTATCTAGACAAGAATATATTTTCTTGATAAACCACTTACTCTATACTAAACATAATTTAGGGATGTTTTCTCATACTTAGTCATATCCCTAAGTCTTTCGCTAAAGTTTTCTAGTCCTTATTCCAAAAATAACTAAACTTTTCCTCACATACCAAGTATAGCGACTGTAGCCTTTTTAACAATTATTACATAATTAACCGACAATTACAATCCAAGGATCATAAAGACTAGTGTCTTTGAAATATTAGGTACATAATTAAACAACATGAAACCCAAAATAAAAATTTCTTTTATTTAATCTATATAATGAGATCCTAACTTCCATTGAGATATTACATCTACATAGTATAACCTAGGGAATACATGAACAAATGGGATGAGCTAAAAACCCAGTAAGGGAGTAAGAATAGGAATAAAACATAGCACATGGGTTAAAAGGCATAACATGATGTCATAAAAGACATGGAACATGAATAAACATAAGGAAGAATAACATGTATAATATGGGAACATATAATCATGGAATCATAGGAATGTGGCAACAACAAATAACATGACCTAAACATGAGTCAAGTCTAACTACCAAGACTATATAACATGGTGGAAAAAGTACCATAAAGGAATAAAGTTCTCTCTCTATCCCAACATGTTTTATCATGAGACTAAACATTACCTAATATAATGGAGTGCTATCTGGGCTCACTCATCATAACATCTTCATGAATATGAGGGTCACGTGAAGAATAAACAGAAGGGTTACCCATGGAAAGAAATGGGTATCATAATCATGTCACAAGGCATAACAAATGAGAATATCATAAATGTTTCCATAAAATAATAGATTCAAAACATACATGTACATTCATAAGGGAAAATAGGCATGGATCGTGATAATTGATGTGCAATTGAAGTGGAAACATGTAAAGGAGTGTTTAAGAAACATTTTCATGTGGTTTAAGGAAAATATTAAAGATAATTTAAAACAGAAACGGAATATTTGTTTTTATAAAACCAAAAATGAATCAATATAGAATTTATGATAAAATGAGTGATTTTAGAAAAATAATAGTGGCTTATATAGGATTATGAAGTGAACATGGAAGCTGGTATGAAATTTGTAAATTCCGTCAAATTGGGCTTGCTTATCTTGGGACATGTCATTGTTGAACACGGTTTAGTTATGGAAACAAAAAATATTGATAACGTTCTTGTTTAGGAGTCACCCAAGATCATGTCTGAGATGCGGAGTTTTCTTGGTTTGGCGGGGTACTACAGGAGGCTTACGATGGACTTCTCTAGAATTTTATCCTCTTTGACCACCCTAACATAGAAAGGGAGGTCGTTTACCTAGGTCGGGCAGTGTCAGGGAGCCTTCTAGTAGTTGAGGTTGTGACTGACCAGTGCTCCTCTGTTGAGACTACCAGGGGAGTGCATAGAGTATGTAGTGTATTGCGATTCCTCTGGAGTTGAGCTCAGTTGCATGTTGATGTAGAGGCAGGTGGTGATTGCATATGGGTTGAGGAAGTAGAACCCCAACAAGAAGAAAAATGTGACTCTTGACCTGGAGTTGGCAGTTGTAGTCTTCGCTCTGAAGATATAGAGACACTATCTTCTAGGGGAATATATTGTTTTTTACTCAGACCATTAGAGAGTCGGATATATCTTCACGCAGAGAGGTCTAAACCTGAGACATAGGTGTTGGTTTTAATTCATATAGGACGATGACTTCAAGATAGTTTATACTTCTGAGAAAGGCAACATGGTGGTATATTCCCTTAGCAGGAAGTCTCTTTCTCATTTGGTGGATACGTATGAGCAGTTGGCTTATTTGCAGCTGACCCTAGTGGAGGAGAGGGGTGCAGCTTTTCTTCAATTGATGGTGTTGGATCCTTCACTTATCTAATGTGTGAGGGAGGCTCAGTTGGGATACATTGACTGTGAGGTTATTCATGATCACATATCTTTTGGAGATTCACTATATGGATCTTATGAAAGAGGGGAACATGTCATCCTATTCTAGGGATGAACGGTGGTTCCAGTTGTGATGGGAGAGGAGGTGCTGAGGGAGTTTCACACTTCCCCTTTGACTGTACATCCAGGAGTGGTGAAGACGTACAAGGACCTTCAGCAGCAGTTTTGGTGAGTTGGCATGAGGCAGAGTGTAGTCGAGTTCATCTCTTAGTGTCTCCCATGTCAGCATGTGAAGGTTGAGCACCAGGTTCCGAAAGTTTTGATGCATCCTCTTGATTCCCCGAATTGGAAATGGGACAGTATATACATGGACTTTGTGACAATTCTTTCACAGACAGTGACATTCCACGATGTTATCTGGACAATTTTTAACCAACTCATGAAGTTAGCACACTTTCTTTCCATCAGGGAGCAAAGTTTTGTGGATTCTCAGGAAGTTATACATGCATGAGATCATCCATCTTCATGGGGTACCCTCCATGATTATCTAAGACCGTGATTTGTGGTTTACATCACAATTATAGAGAGGCATACATGAGAAATTTGGGAGCCAGTTGTGCATGGGTACGGTGTTTCACCCCCAGAAGGATCAGCAGACCGAGCAATGTTGGAGTTGGTGTCCTAGAACAATATTATTTTCACTTTATGATAAACATGTATTCATTGGATGAATATTAATAAACTCCTTATCATATCATGATTGTTCTTCTGCCTAACATTGTATGTGATAATATCCTAAGAGTAGTTGTCGCACTAAAAGGTCATAGCGGATCTCTACTATGATGAGAACCCGAAAGTGCCATGACACTATTCTTGAATATATGTTCTATAGAAGGATGATATCATTTGAGGGGACACAAATAATACAGGATATCAGGGGCGGAGACTCATAGGACTTTGAGGCACCTTCTCATGGTGTACGCCCTTTGTAATGTCTAGGAGGATATTATTAGAACGCGACCCGCCAGTAGGAAATCCACATTTATAAGTGTCATTGGATGTTCCTATCTGTGGATGTGTGTATTGTTCCTTAGACTTTAAGATTATTATTAATGCATATTATGACTCCCGCACTTAGATGTAATGGTGAAAACCATGACAATATATGTTCACGGTGAGGTAGGATATGTTGGATGTGTCACGAGTAATATTGCATTAATGAATAATGTGGGAAATGATTTGTCCCTTCTTTTCCATAATTGAAATTGATATCTCCGACCCTTTGATGGAAATGATAAAGCCAAAAAAATCCATGGTCATTGTGTTCTATAGACAAGTTCAATTTCTGGGAAGTCGAAGAATGAGAAATCGAGCACATGGGTTAATGGCACTTGTATGCAACCCGCTTGATTGGAGATATCGAGACAAAGGGATTATATTAAATATTAAGCATTCATATGAGGTGACATGTCATTGGGACATTAACTTCTTTCTCTATGGGTGTCTTAGCATGTTGCTAGATGCTAACCTTGCACTTTAGGATGCTCTGCCTAATGCCACTGAGAAAGATGCCTAGAGGGTGAAACACTAAGTATATCTAGTATCTCAGTTAAATAATATATAATTTATTATTTAACAAGTTGAATAAAGACTATTCTTGGTTGTGGTTTAATAATTATTCATTGATACCTGATCACATTTGTTTCGATACTAGTTATTCAAGAGAATAAATTGTGGGAAAAATAATTAATAAATATTTATCAACAATTTAGTGAATATAAAATTTATATATTTATTGGAGAATAATGCATTGATATTTATTTAATAAATAAATAGTCATTATTAAAGGTTCAATAAATATGGTAGAGGATTGGTGGACCGAGTTAATGGTCTAGTGAGAAATAATACTATTGAATATTATTTGATTTAATAATATTTAATTTTAACTTGCAAGATAAGTTCATGTCAGGAAATAATAATGTTTCAGTTATTATTTGATAGGGGGTTTCTCTAGGATTACTAAAATAATTAAGGCACTTGTGAAAATTATTTATTATTTCCCTAGTTAAATAAATACCCCACAATATTATTCTCTTATTAGCCAAGTTCTATCCAAGCGACGCCCATGGTGTTGTGCAAAACAAATTGGAGAAAAATCTCGCAAGCCTAGAGAGTTCATCCCTCTCCAATAACACTCTCAAGAACGAGAGAGATTCTCCTCCACTGGATCAATGAGAACACTTTGGAAGTGATTCTCAAGGAGATCGAAGGCGGACATTACAAGTTCAAGGATCTTCCATGCTAGCACCCGAAAAATCTTTCGGCGATTTTCAGAGATACGTGGAAAATGTGTGGATCATCGCTAGAGGATATCTACCCTTGATCTCTACAAAGCAATGATGGTACACTTGAAGATCTGTGGTCGGACGCATCAATGAATAAAGAATCACCTTGGAGGTAATTCTTATTTAATTAAATTAATTATAAGAAATATATGATTATCCTCTCTTTTGGTTCCAGGTTTCTATTCCTATTTCGTATTTCTTTGATTCAATTTCATGGATCACGGTGTTCATCATCTCATAGGTCCTGGATTGTTCATTGAATATGGAAAAAATTAAAGTTGGGCATCATCCCTCCCGTGCTTCTGCTGCATTCGAAACATACAAGTGGTATCAGAAGGAGGTTATTATTGTTTATAATTATATAATAATTGTTGGTGATTTGCGCGTTTATAATTTAGTTTTTCAATTCAATTTTAATCGTTCCCTTTTATTCAGAATAACGATATTTGTTTCTTCCTCTATCATTTCTAGAAGATCTAAAAGAAATGATTAATTTTTTGATTAAAATTAAATCAAGGAACTCATCCGGAGGTGAAAATGGTTTTTTCCAGGTAACATAGTAGTACAAGTCGTGTAGTCGTATCTACATGCCATGTAGTTGTTTTCAATTCATCAGGAGTAGTTCAAAAATTACTCAACTCGTGTGTATTAATGAAAGGTGGTGTAGTTAATTCCTACACCGCATGTTGACTAGGACAGACTGGTGCATGGTCAGCCGGACTACACGTCGTGTGGCCCACTGGACATGAGATGTAGTCTCTTTCAGGTTAGGGTCGGTCCATGTATCCAATACATGGATTAGTCGACCGATGACCGTATAACATAGAGTCAACACAGTGTCTGGCCCACTGGACACATCGTGTACTCCAAGTAGTTAGTCTGGGTTGTATGTAATGTTTGAAGCCTACGGGCAATGAATTCCTCTAAGGCCTACGGGCCATGTAATACTTACTCCTACGGGCCTTGTAAGGGTTCCACATCACCCCTTGAAAGGTGGATTATCAAAAATCAATAAAAAATGAAGGCCTTCAGGCCATTGTAGTATTCACCGGGTTACCTCCAAGGTACAAGTTATGTATAGGGTTAATTTTAGATGAATTCTAATTTGTTTAAAATTATAATGGCTAAGAATCCCAAGGAAATTCAGAAAAAGGATTAAGATAAAAGGATTGATTAATGAAAGATAATAATTAATTGATTCGAGTGTGTTTTGTTATAAATAAGAATGATTAAATAATTTAATGTTAGTTTTATTAAATGTGTAATTCGTTACATGCATGTGGATGATCATGAGCTAGACCAGACCTTTATATCTGATTGGTTTCCTTTTAATTTATTATTAAAATAAATTTTTAGCTTCCGTGTCTTCTCTCCTCATTAATATGTATGGTCTTCATGCTCATGGTTTCTTTTATGTAAACCCCCCTTTACCCCTCACTTGCGTGTGAGTAAAAGTATATGAAATTGTTGGAGCTCCCAAGCTAGTGGAGTCAGTTCAAGTTCAGAGCCAAGGCGAAACTAATCCAAGGAAATACAAAGGTGGATAGGAGAAAGCTGTAAACACAAACCTAATTGGTTCAAGGTGTTTCTCCCCTAGGTAAGAAGTTAGTTTATCAACTTCTAGATAAACTAACCATTAGAACAAACTCAGGATCATGCCCTTTATTTTATTTCATTCAATAGTATGGTTATTCATTATGGTTATTTTGTCGCGATCACTTAATTAATTAATTAACAAGCATGAAATATTGAACTAAAATAAACTATCTTATGCATAAATATTATCTAATACATGGATCTTGTCCCAGTTAATATTAAAAATCATGTGAAAAGATAATAAATGGAAATTTACACATAAAGGATAAAATCCCTCAACAAAATATTATATCACTATAGCCTTCCATTGCTTCAGTTAGAATCAAACCATAATTCAAACTGTTTGACCAACAAAAGTTGTGGTGATTTCAATTATTGGGGAGTTATAATTTGATTTTTTGGGTTGAATTAACTTGGTTGATATCAAGGGATGACTGCCAATGTAGGACTTGGTGTAACTGAGAGGCAAAGGTTGAGGAAATCCAAAATTAAGGATTTCAGGATTGGGGATTCCATTCAACAGATGAAGGAGCTGTGAGTTAATGCAGCTAGCAATTTGAATGCCTACCTAAAACCATTAAAATTGCTTGACCAGCCAAATTTGGGGTAATGAAAATGGAAATATAGATCCTTACTACTAGAATGTCCAAGCAACAGGATATTCCGAAGCTAATGGTCATAGCTATTGGGTTTCTATAAAATGGTGGGATACTAATGAATATTTATTTATTTATTTGTCTTAATTTTATCAGATAAAGTACTAAAAATATGTTCATCTTATTTGTAGAAACGGAATTAAAAATGACATCAAACATATAATTTCGATCCATACTTGAGAAAGAAAACCTACACAACGAAACTAATTTCTAGTTGTGGAAAAGGCATCTTCAGGTCATCCCTCACCATGAAAAAAAACTATATGTGTTGGAAGAAACTTTACCAGTTGTACCTAGAAATGAGACAAGTGATGAAGAGCTCTCAATTTACGAGAAACATATGAATGATGCTACGAATGTTCAGTGTCTCATGCTATCATCCATGACCAATGAGATCTTGAAGAAACATTAGTAAATGGATGCATATAGTATGATGTCTCTCCTTCAAGATCTCTATCATGAGAAGGCGAGACAAGAGATATATGATATCTACACGCTTTTTTCACCACTAAGCTTGGAGTGTCTCTGCCAGCTGGACCACATGTATTCATGATTATTGGCTACATTGAGCGTCTGGAAATCTTAGTGATTCAATTCTCAGATGAGTTGCAGACAGATCTCATACTATCATCACTACCCAAGACCTTCTCGAGCTTTTCTGTGAATTATAATATGAGAAGTAATGAGAAGAGTCTATCAGAACTTCTTACTTTAATTCGCCAAGTGGATAAGGACATGGGACATGAAAAACTCATAATCCTTATGGTGAATAAGAAGAGGAAGTACAAGGAAAATAATCCTAAGACTTATAAACAGTCTAAATCCCCTAAGCACCATCCAACCAAGAGGAAGAACATCCAAAAGAAGGGCAAGGAAAAGGAGGAAGTTTGCTTTTCATTTGCAAAGTCAGGCCACTTGAAGAGAAACTGCACCCAAAGGCAAGTGGAAGCCAAAGGTGTGTTCGTTATCGACTGCAATATTTCCATTTCTACACATTGGGTATTAGATATACCTTGTGGTGCTCACATATGTATTCAAATGCAGGAACTAAGTAGATTCTAGAAGATTGATAGAGGAGAAATGGATCTGTGAGCTGCCAATGGTGCGAGGTTGGATTCTCTTTCCATTGGTGACTACCACCTCACATTACTAGTAGTAATGATTTTGTTTTTACATGGATGTTATTATGTACCTAGTGTTACAAAAAACGTAATTTTTGTATCATGTTTGGATACAGATGGGTTTATTTTCAAGTTTGGAAATAAAAGTTGTTTATTTTATAAGGACAACATATGCTATGGTATGGCACTTTTAAATAACAGTCTGTTTGTATTAAATTATGAAAACCAAGTGTTGTCAATTGGTAACAAATCAAGTTCACATGACTCATATAACACCTAGTTGTGGCATCACCGCCTCTGTCATGTAAATGAGAAGTGTTTGACAAAACTCTGTCAAGATGTTTATTTAGACTCTTTTGAGCTAAAACCACTTGATATATGTCATGTTTATTTACATGTAAAAATGACCAAACCACCCTTTGGTGGACAAGGATAGAGATCCACAGAGCTTCTAAGAATGGTACACACTGATATGTGTGGACCATTTCTAGTAGAAGCTAGAGGTGGATATTCTTACTTCATTACTTTTATTGATGACTGGAATAGATATGGATATATTTACTTGATGAGGTATAAGTCCGAGTCCTTTGATAAATTCAAGGAATTCAAGAATTAAGTAGAGAATTAGCTTGTTAAGAAGATAAAGAATCTTCGATCATATCGAGGTAGAGAATATCTTAACCAAGAGTTCATCGACTTTTGCGGGATTTTGGGATTCTATTTCAACTCACTCCACCTTATACACCACATTGGAATGGTGTTAGTGAAAGGAGGAATCGTACCTTATTGGACATGGTAAGATCGATGATGAGTCATGAAGTTCTTCTATTATCTTTTGGGGATATGCATTAAAATCTATGACATAAACATTAAACTACGTACCAACTGAGGCGGAAAATGAAATTCCCTTCGAGTTATGTATTGTAAAGAAACTCATTTTGTCGCATACACGTGTATGGGGATGAGAGGAATTTGTTAAGGCTTTGTGAGGAAAAAAACTAGCACCATGGGGAACGAGGTGTGTCTTTATAGGGTATCCTAAAGAAAACAAAGGTATACTACCTATACAACCCCTCGGACAATAAAGTAATTATCGCCAGACAAGCCGTTTTTTTTAGAGATAGAACATCCTCAAAAATCATACTGGGAGCAAGATTGTCTTCAATGAAGTTGATGCTCAAGATACACAGGAGTTGGTATAGGAAAAAGTTCCACAGATCCCCATGGTAGAATTAGTGCCTGAAACACAAGTACTATGTAGGATCTCAAGAGAGGTAAGGGAACCCGAAAGATATGGTTTTCTAGTCACCAAGGATGGTGACCCATTATTGTTAGACAATGATGAAGCTCTCTCCTACAAGGAGGCGGTAAAGAGCTTAGAAGATGCAAGATGGATAGAATCTAGGAATTCTAAGATGGATTCCATGTATCATAACCAATTTTTGTTTTTGGTCGATGCACCAATTGATACTAAGTCTGTTGGGTGTAAATGGGTATTCAAGAAGAATCTAGACATGGAAGGTATAGTAAGTACCTATAAATCAAGGCTAGTCGCTAAAGGTTTTAAACAGTGTTAAGGAAGTGACTATGATGAAACCTTTTCATCAGTTTCCATGTTTAAATCCATAAGAATCTTACTTGTCGTAGCAGCTTATCATGACTATGAGATTTGGAAGATGGATGTCAAAAATGCATTCTGTAATGAGAACCTTCAAGAAGATGTCTATATGACACAACCATAAGGGTTTGTGACACTAGGGGATGCCAAAAGGTTTTGAAAGTTGTAGAGGCCCATTTATGGATTGATGTAAGCATCTAGATCATGGAATATTCAATTTGATGAAGCCATAAGGGAATTTGGTTTCATTAAGAATGAATGTGAGCAATGTGTTTACAAAACGTTTAATTGGAATGCAGTCGTTATCCTAGTAGTATATGTTGATGACATATTACTTATTGGAAATGACATACCAGTCTTACAGTTAGTTAAATACTAGTTGAACAAGTGCTTCTCCATGAAGGACTTAGGTGAAACAGCCTACATTCTAGGGATCAATATCCTTCGTGATTGATCCAAGATACTACTTAGACTAAGTCAAAGTACATATATTGACCAGATACTAATGATATTTAGTATGGAACAATTCAACAGGGGATTGGATCCAGTGTCACATGGTTTACATCTTTCTAAGAAAATGTGCACCCTGACACAACAGGAGAAAGATAGAATGAGTAAGATCTTATACGCTCCGGCGATATGATCAATCATGTATGTCATGTTATGTACTAGACTTGATGTTGCCTATGAATTGAGCGTGATAGGCAGATATCAAGAAGATATAGGATAACAACATTGGGTTGTGGTTAAGACTATCCTTATGTATCTAAGAAGAACAAAGGATATGTTCATACTGTATGGAGTAGCTGAGGAGCTTGTCATCAGAGGGTATGTTGATGTTGGTATTCAGAAAAATCAGAATGATATGAAGTCACAATCAGGATATGTTTTCTATATCAACGGAGGAGTTGTGAGCTGGAGGAGTTCAAAGCATCCCATTGTAACTGATTCTAGAGTACAGTTTGAGTACATAGCGGTTTTTGATATGGACAAAGAATTCATTTGGATTTGGAATTTTTTCCATGATCTTGATGTGGTACCTAGAAGTAAAGACCTTATCACATTGTATTGTGATAATACTACAGAGGTGACTCTTGAAAAGGAGTCAAGGTCAAATCAACAGAAAAAGAACATACTCTGAAAGTATCACCTCATGAGGTCTTTCTATCAAAAGGGTTATATTGTAGTTAGTAGAGAATTCACGGAAGATATCGTGGTGGAACCCTTGTCTAAATTTCTATCTTAGTGGAAGCATGAATATCATGTGAGAGCTAGTGGACTGAAGATTGTTAGCAGTTGGCTTTAATGCAAGTGGGAGTCTGTTGGAGTTGGTTCCCTAGACCCAACTTCTTTGTACTTTATGATAAACATGTATTGATTTTCTAGATATTAATAAACTTCTTATCACATCATGGTTGTTCTTATTCATGACATTGTACTTGATAATGTCCTAAAATTAGTTCTTGTACTAAAAAAATATAGTGGATCCCCAATATGATGAGAACTCGAAAGTTTCATGACATTATTCTTGAATATATGTTCTATAGTCAGATGATATCATTTGAAAGGAAAAAAATGATGCAGGCTATCAGGGTTCAAGACTCATAGGACTTTGAGGTACCTTCTCATGGTGTACTCCCTTATTAATGTCTAGGATGATATTATTAGAATGATACCCTCCAGTAAAAAATCCACATTTATAAGTGTTATGGGTTGTTCCTATCTACGGACCTATGTATTGGTCCTTATACTTTAATATTATTATTAATGGGTATTATGACACGCACACTTAGATGTATTGGTAAAAACTGTGATGACATATGATCGTGGAGAGGTAGGATATGTTGGGTGCATCATGAGTAATACTGCATTAATGAATAATGTGAGAAGGATTTTTCCCTTCTATTCCATAATATAAATTGATATCTAAGTCCCTTTGATGGAAATAATATAGCCTAAATAAATTCATGGTCATGGTATTCTATAGGAAAGTTCAATTTCTAAAAATTCAATGAAGAAAAAATGGAGCACATGGGTTGATGGCACTTGCATGCAATTTGTTTGATTAGAGATATCAAGACAATGAGATTATATTACCCGGTAAGCATTCGTATAAGGTGATATGTCGTTAAAGCCTAGAGGTTCATATACTAAGTGTATCCAGTATCTCAATTAAATAATATATTATTTATTATTTAACAATTTGAATAAATATTATTCCTGATTGTGGTTTAATAATTATTCATGGATGCATGATTGTATTTATTTCGACACTAGTTATTCAAGATAATATATTATGGGTAGAATAATTAATAAATATTTATTTTATATTTAGTGAATATAATATTGATATATTTATTGGTGAATAATGCAGTGATATTTATTTAATAAATAAATACTCATTATTCAAGGTTCAACAAATATGGTGAAGGTTTGACGGACTGATTTAATGGTCCAGTGAGAAATAATAATATTGAATATTATTTGATTAAATAATATTTAATTATAACTCACAAGATAAGAGCATGACAGGAAATAATAATGTTTCTGCTATTATTTGATATGGGGGTTTTGCTAGGATTAATAAAATAATTAAGGTACTTGTGCAAATCATTTATTATTACACTAGTAGATTAAATACCCGGTTATATTATTCTATTATTAGCTAAACTCTAGCCAAGATACGCTCATGGTGTTGTGCACAAAAAATAGGAGAAAAAACTCTCATGTCTAGAGAGTTCGTCCCTCTCCAAGAATGATCTAAAGAATGAGATATATCATCCTCCACTGGGTCAAAGATAATTCTTTGGAAGAGGTTCTCAAGGAGATCAAATACGGACATCACAAGCGCAAGTATATTCTGTTTTAGCACCCAAAGACTCCATCATCAACATCTAAAGATATGTGGAACACGTGTAGATCATCGCTAAAGGAGATCTACCCTTGATCTCTATAATGCAATGATGGTACACGTGCAGATCTATGGTCGGACGCATCAACGAAGAAATAATCACCTTGGAGGAAATTCTTATTTAATTAAATTAATTATAAACAAAATATATTGATCCTCTCTCTTGGTTTTGGGTTTGTATTTCTTTTTCATATTTATTCGATTCAATTCCATCGATCACAGTGTTCATCATCACATAGATCTAGAATTGTTCATTCAATATAGATAAAATTAAAGTTGGGTGTCATCCCTCCTGCGCTTTCTTTGAGCCTGGAACCTACAAGCACACTAACCAGGTGTTGGTAGATATGCTGATAGCTTGTGTTTTGGACTTTGGTCAGAGCTTGGAGGATCACTTTTAATTGGTAAAGTTCACTTATAATAACAGTTATCACTACAGAGAATGTTTAGGTGATCCACGATCATATGAGGACAGCCCAAAGCCGAAAAAAATCATACACAGATCGACAGTGTATTCCCTTGGTGTTCGAGAAGGGAGACCATGTTCTCCAGAATCTCCCCATGGTGAAGATTGTGGAGGTTTGATCGGGGAGGAAAGTTATCCCTGATATTCATCTGGTCTTTCTGTTGGATTTGGTTCCCTAGAACCAACTACTTTGTACTTTATTCAGTAATAAATACCTTATCACATCTTTATTATTCTTCTGCATGAAAAATCATGTGATATTGTCCTAAGGATAGTTGTTTCATTAAAGGGTCATAGCGGATCACTGCTATGACAAGAACTCGAAAGTGCCATAACATTGTTCTTGAATATATGTTCTATGGTAGGATGATGTTATTTGAGGGACACAAATAATAAAGGGCATTAGGGGTGATAATCATAAAACTTTTAGGAACCGTCTCATGGTGTGCGCTCTTGGTAATATCCAGGAGGATATTATGAGAACGAGACCCACCGGTAGGAAATACAAATTTCATAGTGTCATTGGATGTTCCTACCTGCGGACATGTGTATTGTTCCTTATACTTTAAGATTATTATTAATCGGTATTACTACTTGCGCACTTAGATGTATTGAAAAATTTTGTGATGACACACTATTCGCAGCGAGGTAGGATATGTTGGGTGTGTCACGAGTAATACTGCATTAATAGATATTTCGAGAAAGGATTTGTCCCTTCTGTTCCATAACAGAAGTAGATATCTCCGGCCTATTGATGGAATTTATATAGCCTAAATAAATATATGGTCATGGTGAGGAATGGTAAAGTTCAATTCTAGGAAGTCAAAGAAATAATAATTGAGCACATGGGTTGATGGCACAAGAATTCAACCCGCTGGATTCGAGATATTGAGACAGAGGGATTATATTACACGGTAAGCATTCGTAGGAGGTGAAATATCATTGTGGAATTAACTTATTTTTTTATCGGTTTATTTGAGTGTTGCTAGACGCTAACCTTGGACTTTAGGTAGGCTCCGACTAATTCCACTAAGAAAGAGGCCTAGGGGGTCACAAACTAAGAGTGTCCAAGTATCTTAGATAAATATTAATTTAACAAGTTAAATAATTATTATTCCCAATTGTGGTTTAATAATTATTTAAGGATGCCTGATCGTACTTATTTCGACACTAGTTACTCGAGAGAATATATTGTGTTTGAAATAATATATTTATTAGCACATAATAAATTGATATTTATATTAGAAATAAATATCCATTATTCAAGGTCTAATAAATGAATTAGAGGAAATAAAGAAAAATGGAAAAATAAAAGTGGATTCCACATATATTAAATATACACGTCGTGTATTTCTTTCTAGGAATTTATAAGAAATGGTATTTTTATTTAATTAAATAATTTTAGGTATAATTCATTGGGTGCATGTCAAGTAATAATAATATTCAGCTGTTATAATTAGACATGGGGTATTACAACGAATTAAATGAAATGAATAAATGATTTCAGGTAATTAATTAATTTTTTATTATTCTATGTAATTAAAATCCCAATTATATAATTCTCATTAGCCTAGAATTGTTTTTTTGGTTGTGCACAATGGATTTGGAAAAGATCTCAAGCAAAGAGAGAATTCTTTTTCCACCAAGAACACTCTCAAGCTACGATAGAGATATCCACCTCCACCGGATCAAGGCGATCGAAGGCGGACATCTCAAACGAAGGCTCTTATGCGATAGCTCTCGAAGATCCCTTCGGCAACATCCAGAGATACGTGGATCATGTGTGGATCACCACTAGATGAATCCTACACTTGGATTCTACGACTCAACGACAGATCACATCGGACCGTGATAGCAAACATCAATGAAGAAAAAAATCCATCAAGGTAATTCTTGTAAATTAATTATAACCAACATATGATGATCCTATTTATAGTTCCAAGACTCCCCTATTTATTTTTCGTTATTCATTCTATTTCGAAGATCCGGTGTTTTATTATCATGACAGATCTCAAATTGATTGTTGTTAACACTAAAATTAAAGTTGGGTACACCCACCAACGCGCATCCGTTGCACCCAGAATCTACAAGTGGTATCAGAGTGTTCATATCATTGATTATAATTATTTAGTTTTTCATTTGTGATTTAGGAATTTAATAATTTAGTTGTTTCAATTAAAGTTAGTCGTTCTTTAAAATCTGAATCTTGAGATCTGTTCTTCCTCTCTCGTTTCTCATTCACCTTACAGAAATGAATTTTAATTTTAATTTTGATTAAAATAAAATAGAGGATCTCATTCGAAGGTTCCAAACGTTCCTGGCAATACAACACCAGAATACATGGCGTTTATTCGAAAGTACACACCGTGTAGTCTAGGTTCAATGCATCAGACTGGTCCGCCAAATCAGGTCGTGTGTTGGAGTATTTCTAAGTCATAAATGACATTGTCTGTTGACCAAGAACTGGTGGCACAAGGTTTCTGGATTACACAATGTGTGGTCCAATGAACACGGTCTGTAGTCCCTTCGGGATAGGGTTGGACCATGTAATGCTGAAACTACATGGCGTGTGTCCCACTGAACACGCTGTGTACTCTGAATATTTCAGAAGGACATCTACATTTCATTTCCCCGGGCGTGTACTTCGGATGGACAGTGAACAAAAGTACACGCTTTATAGTCAGAACTACATGCCGTGTACTCATCCAAATAACACAGATTTGTTAAAATTTATTATTATATTATAAAAACCCTTGATACATGTACCATAGTGCTTGTGTAAAGTTTAGGCACAACACGTGATAGTTGTTTTATATATATGTGTTTAATTTAACATCTATGTAATGTTAATTTCTACTCATTGGGTAGTTTTGAACAAGAATTCACCAGGTTTCCTCCAAGGTACATGTTACGTAAAAAGATAATTTTAAATGAATTTATTTTTTTAAAATTATGATGGATGAGAATCTCAAAGAAAATTAGAGAAGGGTTTAAGATAAAAGTACTGATTAATAAAAGATAATTAATTGATTCGAGCGTGATTTATCTTAAACAAGAATGATTAAAGAAATGAATGCTAGTTTTATTTATGCGTAAATATTGTTGCATGCATGGATGATCATGAGCTAGACCAAGACCTTTTTATGTGAATGGTTTCATTTAATTTATTTATTTAAATTAAATTTGTTGGCCTGCGAGCCCTCTCCTCATTAATATGTAGGGCCTGTGCGCCTAAGGTTTCGTTTATGTAAAACCTTGTTTTACCCCTCACATGCATGTGACATAAAAGCATATGTAATGGATGGATCTCCCAAGCTAGTGGAGGCATCTCAAGTTAGGAGCCAATGTGAAACCAATCTAATGAGATACAAAGGTGGATAGGTGGAAAGCTGTAAACACGAACCCAAAAGGTTCAAGGTGTTTCTCCCCTAGGTCTTGGGACAGTTTATCAACCGGTAGATAAACTAACCAATAGAACAAGATCATGATCATACCATTTATTTTATTTTTTTCAATTGCATGGTTTATTTATTTTGGGTGTGTTGTCGCGGTCACACAATTAATGAATTAAACAAGCATGCAATATGGAAGTAAAACAAGACCGGCTTATTCGTAAAATATTATCATAGACATGGTTAATCACTCAAGTATATCCCAATTAATATTAACAAGAATGTAATCAAAGATAATAAAATGTAAATTTATGTATAAGGATAAAATCCATCAAATAAATATTAAGTCGGTGTAGCCTTCCATGATCTTGGTTATAATCAAACCATAGTTCAAAGTGATTGACCACTGCTAGTTGGGGTTCATTCAATTATCATGGAATTCTAATTCATGGTTTTGGGTTGAATTAACTTGGTTCGCATCAAGGGTTGACTTCTATAGAAGGAATTTGTGTGACCAAGAGGAAAAGGTTGAGGAAATCCAAAATAAAAGGATTTTGGGATTGGGGAGTCCACTCAGTGGATTAAGGAGCTGCGAGTTAATGGAGTTGGAATTTGTAATTCCCACCTAAAACCCTTCAAGTCTCTTGGCCAACCCTAATAGGGGTAATGCAAAGGGAAATATGGATCCTTGACACTAGAATATTCAGGCAACAAAATATTTTGATGTCAATGGTGAGAGCTATTGGATTTCGATAAAATAGTGGGAGACTAATAAGTATTAATTTATTTATTTGTCTCAGTTTTATCAAAATAAAGTACTAAAACTTTTCCCATCTTAATTTGTAGAAACATAAAGAAAAATGACTTCATACATATCATTGTGAACCATACTCTATAAAGAAAACCTTCTCATCGGCACCAATTTCCAATAGTTACAGAGGTGTTTACGCATCATCCTTCGCCACAAGAGGAAGTTGTATGTGTTGGAATAGCCTATTCCAGTTGTGCCTGGAAAACATACCAGTGATGAGGAACTATATATCTATATGAAACATATGTATGATGACACATATGTCTAGTGTTTCATGCTATCATCTATGTCTAATGAGCTCTTGAAGAAACATGAAAACATGGACGTGTATAGCATGATGTATCACCTTAAGATCTCTATCAAGATAAGGTGAGAGAGGAGAGATATGAGATCTCCAACGCTTTGATTACAACTAAGCTTAGAGAGTGTGCGACAACTGGGCTTCATGTAGTCAAGCTTATTGGCTACATTGAACGCCTGGACATCTTAGGGATTAAGTTCCTGGATGATTTGCGTACAGATCTCATCCTATCGTCACTGTCTAAGACCTTCTCTAGCTTTATTGTCAACTACAACATGAGAAAAAATGAAAAGAGTCTATCGGAACTTCTGAAATTAATTCACCAGGTAGATAAGGACATGGGGAATGACAAACCCGTAATCCTTATGGTGAATAAGAAAAGGAAGGACAATGAAAAAGGGAAAAATACTTATAAACGGTCTGAAGCCCCCGAGTACCGTCCCTCCAAGAAGGGGAAGATCCATAGGCAAGGAAAAGAATGAGAGGCGGTATGTTTTTCATGGGGAAAGCAAGGCCACTGTAAGGGGAACTACCCCTAGAAGAATGGGGATGTAATGGTGCATTCGTTATCGAGTGTAATCTTTCTATTTCTACACATTGGGTATTAGATATAGCTGGTGGGGCTCACATCTGTATTCAAAAGCAGGAACCAAGTAGATTTAGGAAGATATCTAGAGGATAGGTGGATCTTCGAGCTGCCAATGGCGCGAGGCTGGATGTATTAGCCACTGACGATTACCACCTCTCATTGCCAACTAGGTTGATTTTGGTTTTAAATAACTATTATTATGTTCCTAGTGTTACCAAAAATGTAATTTCTGTATCATGTTTGGATATGGATGGATTTATATTTATGTTTGGAAATAAGGGTTTCTTATTTTCTAAGAACAACGTATGATATGGTATGGAACATTTAAATAATTGTTTGTATTTATTAAATTAAAAAAACCAAGTGTTGGAAATCGATAACGAAACAAACTCACATGACTCATACATCACCCAGTTGTGACATCACCATCTCCATCATGTAAACAAGAAGAACTTGACAAAGCTCTTCCAATATGGTTATTTAGACTCTACTGAGCTAAAACCACTTGATAGATGTGACGCTTGTTTACAAGGTAAAATGACCAAGCCGCATTTCGATGGACAGGGAAAAAGGGCCACAAATCTTCTAGGATTGGTGGACACAGATGTGTGTGGATCATTTCCAATAGAATATAGACATGGATATTCTTACTTTATTACTTTTACTGATTATTTGAGTAGATATGGATATATCTACTTAATGAGGTATAAGTCAGAGTCCTTAGATAAATTTAAGGAATTCAGGAATTGAGTAGAGAATCAGCCTGCTAAGAAGATAAAGATGCTTCGATTGGATCGATGGGGAGAATATCTGAAACAAGAGTTCATCGATCTTTTATGGGAGTCTGGGATTCTATCTCAGATCACTCCTCCTTATACACTATAGTGGAATGGTGTTAGTGAAAGGAGGAACCACACCTTTTTTGACATGGTGAGGTCAATGATGAGTCATATAGATCTTCCATTATCCTTTTGGGGATATGCATTACAGACTGCAGCATACACATTAATCAGAGTAACAACCAAGGCGGAAAATGTAATTCCCTCTGAGTTATGGAATGGAAATAAACCCATTTTGTCACACAAATTTTTATGGGGATGTGAGGCATTTGTTAAGGCCTTCGCAGGCAACAAACTATCACCTTGGGGAACGAAGTGTATCTTTATAGGATATCCCAAGGAAACGAAGGGATATTAACTATATATCCCTTCAGACAAGAAAGTTATTGTCCTCCGACAAACCATATTTCTTGAGAGGGAGAACATACTCAAAAAGGATAGTGGGAGAAATATTGACTTCGACGAATTTTATGCTCATGATACACGGGAGTTAGTACATGAAAAAATTCCACAGGTCCCTGTAGAAGAGGTTCTAGAAACCCAAGTACTGTGTAGGAGATCAAGAAAGGTAAGGGAACCAGAGATATTTGGTTTCCTAGTTATCGAGGATGGTGAATCATTATTGTTGTACAATGATGAACCTCTCTCCTACAAGGAAGTAGTAGAAAAGATCAGAAGATGCAAGATGGCTAGAAGCTATGAATTCTAAGATGGATTCCATGTATCATAACTAAGTCTGGGTTCTGGTCGATGAGCCAGTTGATGTAAAGCAATTTGGATGCAAATGGGTATTCAAGAGAAAACTAGACATGGAAGGTCAAGTTATCACCTATAAATCAAGGCTAGTGGCTAAAGGATTCAAACAATGTCAAGGAATTGACTATGATGAAACCTTCTCACAAGTCACCATCCATAAGAATCATACTTGCCATAGCATCTTACCATGACTATGAGATTTGAAAAATGGATGTCAAAACAGAATTCCTTAATGGGAACATTCAAGAAGATGTCTATTTGACGCAACCAGAAGGGTTTGTGACACCAGTTGAAGCCAAAAAGGTTTGTAAGATGCAGAAACCCGTTTATGGATTAAGTCAAGCATCCAGTTCATGGAACATTCGATTTGATAAAGCCATAAAATAATTTGGTTTAATTAAGAATGAATGTGATCCATGTGTTTATAAGTAGTTTAATGGGAATGCGGTCGTTATCCTAGTAGTATATGTTGATGACATATTGCTTATTGGAAATGATGTATCAGTCATACAGTCAGTTAAGGACTGGTTGAATAAGTGTTTCTCCATGAAGGACTTGGGTGAAGAAACCTATATTCTAGGGATCAAGATCATTCATGATAGATCCAAGAGGCTACTTGGACTAAGTCAGGGTGCATACATTGACCAGATACTAAAGACATTTAGTATGGAATAATCCAATAGGGGATTGGTTCTAGTGTCACATGGCCTACATATTTCTAAGAAAATGTGCCCTCAGACACAATAGGAGAACTATAGAATGAGTAAGATCCCATACGCTTCATCTATAGGATCCATCATCTATTCCATGTTATGTACCAGGCTTGATGTTGTCTATGCACTGAGAATGGTAGGAAGATATCAAGCAAATCTAAGAGAATAGCATTGGACTGTTGTTAAGACTATCATTAAGTATCTGAGAAGAACTAAGGATATGTTCCTGGTGTATAGAGGAGATGAGAAGTTTGTCATCAGAGGGTATGTTGATTCTAGTTTTCAAACAGATCAGAAGGATCTGAAGTCACAATCTGGACATGTTTTCTATCTCAATGGAGGAGCAATGAGCTGGAAGATTTCAAAGTAACTAGTTGCCACCGATTTTACAGCAGAGTCTGAATATATAGTGTCTTCTGATGCATCCAAAGAAAGCCTTCTGTATTCGGAACTTTTTTCAGAAGCTTGATGTGGTTCCTAGAAGTAAAGACCCTATCACATTGTATTGTGATAATACTATCATGGTGGCTCTTGAAAAATAATCATGGTCACATCAACGGACAAAGAACATACTCCAGAAGTATCACCTCTTGAGGGATTTCTATCAAAGGTGTGAAGTTGCAGTGAGCAGAGTGTCCACAGAAGAGAATGTGGTAGACCCCATGACTAAAGGTCAATCTTAGCAGAAGCATGAATATCATGTGAGAGATGGTGGGTTAAAGGTTGTTAGCAGTTGGATCTAGTCTAAGTGGGATTATGTTGGAGTTGGTGGCCTAGAACCCACTACTTTTTACTTTATTCATTAATAAATACCTTATCACATCTTGATTGTTCTTTTGCATGAAAATTCATGTGATAATGTCCTAAGGATAGTCATTTCATTAAAGGTTCATAGAAGATCCTTATTATGATGATAACCCGAAAGTGTCATAACACTGTTCTTGAATATATGTTCTATGGCCGAATGATGTTATTTTAGGGACACAGATAATACATTCCATTTGGGGTGAGGAATCATAAAACTTTGAGGCACTGTCTCATGGTGTACACCCATGGTAATATCTAGGAGGATATTATGAGAACAAGACCCTCCAGTAGGAAATTTTCATTTCATAGTGTCATTGGACGTTCCTATCTGCGGATGTCTGTATTGGTCCTTATAATTTGAAATTATTATTAATGGGTATTAAAACTCACGCACTTATATGTATTGACGAAAACGGTGGCGACACTCTGTTCATTGCAAGGTAGGATATGTTGGGTGTGTCACGAGTAATATTGCATTAAAAGATAATGCGAGAAAGGATTTGTCCCTTCTGTTCCATAACGGAAGTATATATCTTAGGCCCTTTGATGGAATTGATATAGCCTAATTAAATCTATGGCCATGGGGAGGAATGGGAAAGTTCAATTCCAGGAAGTCAAAGAATGAATAATCGAGCACATGGGTTGATGGCACCAGCATGAAACCCTCTTGATTCAATATATCGAGACAAAGAGATTATATTACACAGTAAGCGTTCGTAGGAGTTGACACAATATTGCGGCATTAACTTCTTTCCTTATGGGTGCCTTGGCGTGTTTCTATATTCTAACCTTGCACTTTAGGCAGGCTCCACCTAATTCCACTGAGAAAGAGGCCTAGAGGGTCACACACTAAGTGTGTCCAAGTATCTTAGTTAAATATTAATTTAAAAAGATAAATAAATATTATTCTTGATTGTGATTTAATAATTATTTAAGGATGCATGATCAAGTTTATTTCGACACTAGTTATTCTAGAGAATATATTGTGGGAGAAATAATATATTTATTAGCAAGTAATGCAGTGATATTTATTTTAGAAATAAATAGCCATTATTAAAGGTCTAATAAATGTGGTGGAGGAAATAACAAAAAATAGAAAAGTAAAACTACACGCCGTGTATATTAAATATACACGCCGTAGAATTTTTCTGGGAATTTATGAGAAATAATATTATTTATTTAATTAAATAATATTAGGTATAATTCGTTGGGTGCATGTCATGTAATAATAATAGTCAACTTTCATTATTAGACCTGGGGTATTAATAAGAATTAAATGAAATGAATAAATGATTTCGGGTAATTAATTCATTTTTTATTATTCTATGTAATTAAAATCCCAATTATATAATTCTCATTATCCTAGCCATTTTATGTGGTTGTGCATAATGGATTTGGAAAAGCTGTCAAGCCAAGAGATAATTATTTTTCCACCATTAACGCTCTCAAGCTACGAGAGAGAGATCCACCCCCACCAGATCAAGGTGATCGAAGGCGGGCATCGCAAGAGAAGCCCGGAGATCCCTTCGGTGACGTCCAGAGATATGTGGAGCACAAGTGGGTCACCGCTAGAGGAATCCTACACTTGGATTCTATGACGCAATGACGGATCACATCGGATCGTGACCGGAAACATCAATGAATAAAAAATTCAATCAAGTTAATTCTTTTCAATTAATTAAATTAATTATAACCAACATACGATGACCCTATCTATAGTTACGAGACTCCCCTCTTTCTTTTTCGTTCTTTATTCTATTCTGAATATCTGGCGTTTTATTATCGTGATGGATCTCGGATTGACCGTTGTTAACGGTAAAATTAATGTTGGGTACACCCACCAATGCTCTTCTGCTGCACCCGAAACCTACACGTTCGAGATCCAGGGGAGGGTTGGTGAGATTGCTTACCGTATAGTCTTACCCCCACAGTTCGAACAGGTTCATGGCGTCTTCCATGTGACGTAGCTGAGTAGATACATGCATGATCGTGCGCATGTCATTGACTGTGGTGAGCTCGATATCGAGGATGGAGCTACCTTTGTGATGTACCCGGTGGTGATCGATGATCGACAAGAGAGGATCTTATGAGGACGTACCATTCCCTTAGTTTGTGTGTTGTGGCAGTACAATAGTGTGTAGGAATGCTCCTGACAACGTGAGATCCAGATGCGGGTTCGGTGTCCCCACCTTTTTTTTAGCTTCTACATTTCAGATCCAAAAATCCTTGAAGGGGGAAATAATGTAGTGAACGTGTCTTTGTCACGTAAGACTTTGAAATATATTATGAAATATTTTTAGAGTTAGGAATAGAGATGGCGCAAAATTAGAATTTTCGGTGAGCCTGAAATTGATACTATAAAAATAGTAAATATAATAATATCACGTGTGTGCTGTTTTTCAGAAATAATGGTTTATCTCTTGAGTGGAACCTTATATCAGAAATCTAAGACCAAGGTTGATTCTGTAACGTGGGGTTTACCCTAGGCACGACCTATGTTTGGTTGACGCTGGACGTTCGTCTAAGGCACCGTTGATGGGTGCATTAAGTGAATTAATTAATTTAATTTATTTATTTATTTAATAAACTCGACCCAACTATCCCACTATGAATCTGTCATTGTGAGGATTTTTCAGGGTTATCTGCATAACCCTTGTTAGATCTGTGAGAAGGGAGAGAGTGTTCCTAGTTGGTGGATAGACATCGGACAATGAATGGCGATCAGATCGAGGTGGATCAAGAGGAAGTGAACGCAGTGGGTCTTCTCCAATGCTGGCAAATAGTTCGTCACCAATGATTGATCTATACTCGATGTTGGGCTTTTCAATTACAGTTTCCGCCATTGATTAAAAGTTTGAACTTGTATTTCATCTACTATTCTTGATCTGCGGTTTATTAGATCTTTTTCATGAGTTTTATTGTCTATTATATTGTTAATTAAATATTCATCTTCTTGTTTCACATGTTATCACCCATGCGAATCCCTGATTATTATCATTGGACAAGAATGTTTGAATGGTGATTAATTCAATTTGTTATGTTTTTTATCCCCCTTTATTCTTCATGTTCTTCACCGTTGGAATATAGGGTTGTGGTTCGACTTTGTCGAGATGGGTACGAGTGTGATCGAACCCCCGAATTTGAGATAGTTGCACGTATGATGAACATATTGGAAAATTGATGATGGATTGGGATGGATCGTAGGTTGCAGGTGATGCTCCACGGATCCAGGATCTGAAGCGACGACGAGATCAAGCGTAGATGACGAGAGGCACGTCAGGCGGTGTACGTGCTTCATGCGAACGGGCGGAATCTGTTTTTGTGCCACCGAATGCCGAGAAACAACTGTCGTAGGTGACCACCACCAATTTCAGGTGGTCAAACAGCGAAAATCATGACAGAGATGCCAGATCTTGAGAACCGTGTGGAGGACTTGAGTTTCTGCTAAAAACATGACAACACGTCGTGTAGTCTATGAACACACACCATGTATCCCCACCTAGTTGTGACGACTAGGGTTTCGAGGAAGATAAGGATCAACATTATGTAGTTAGTCCCACACGCCATTTAACCTTCTTGGGTGGCTAAGCCATGTGCCAGATGCACACAGCTAGGACCATGTGCGGGAGGAAACGTCGTGTACTCTAGGAAAACACATGCACGGGCCGGTACCCAGGCATGGCCAGGTACACATGCATGGCCCGACAAACACGGGCATGACCAAGAGCACACGAGCAGGCCCCGGGTTGATGAGACATGTCGTATAGTCCCCCTTACACGTCGTGTATGGTGACATGGACTCTGAGCCGTGTACAGTGGAGAACATGACCAGGTCATGGAGCGTGACCGCGCATTATGTTGACCTCATACACATCATGTACCCCTATAATAAACTTCCATCTTGCATATCTTCTTCGTATGGATTCGGATTTTAGTCTATGAGTAGCCTATCCTGAGTAGTTTTCCACAAAGAATGAGATGGTATACTTCATAGTGGCTTTCGAGATACAATGTGGAATATTTAAAGAATTAAGAATATTTAGGCGATGTTTTACAATGGCAATGATCAGACAAGATCATCAGTGAGAGTGGTCGGGGTCGATAGCCCCACTGTCACACCAGGGTGTGGGTCCCCCATACTCCTTACACCGGTTGAGTGGCACCCACCTATGGTACTAGGGTGTGTGTGGGTCCTATACCCACTGATTTTCACCACCTAACGCACTTGGGTGTGGGTCCACTATTGATACCTACCAAGTGGTACCCCCCCCCCCCCATTGTACTAGGGAACAATTCCTGTATTCATTGAGTGGCACCCGCTGAAGAATTAGTATGTGCATCCTCTACACAATGAGTAGCATACCCTGATAGATGCACTAGGGCGAGGGTCCTATACCGAGATATTAAATGGAATCCCTATGTTGCACCAGGGTACGAGTACTCTATCTACTGAGTGGAATCCCCCTAACGTACAAGGGTACGAGTCCTCTTTCTATTGGAGATTGCGCCCCCTCAGGCTCTGGAGTAGTGGGAAGGTGTGGGTACTCCTCATGACTTCTTCGGACAGACACACAAGATGTTAGAAATCGATGATGGACCTTTTGAGTTGGAGGTAGAATCATCGTCCTGGGCTAGGATGTGAGATGGAGATCCCCTATATCTCTCGACTGGGCTGGGCTGGGCAAAATCACTGTCCTTATGATGGGATAGGTGTGTGTTTTTGTGTGTGTGTGTGTGTGTTTGGGTTTCATTTCTCTCTTGTTTGGGTTGAGCTGACTAATTCTATCATATCTTCCATTGATCCCTCTTTAGTTTTCAGCGCATCCTGCTAGATATGTATATACTCACCCCTATACGGGTCTTCCACACACGTGTCATGTCTTATAAAAATGACAGAGAGATCGGTGATTATCTCGGTGGAGCATAGGGATACTCTGGTGAATAGACCATGTATGGTGGTCAGGCTTAGAGATCAGGAGTCGAGCTCTCTCAACTTTCCTTTATTCCAGTTATTGTCAGGTTGGGACTTTATTTCTGATTGTGCATGTATTTTTTCCCTTTACAATTTTCATTTATTCTGTTATATTGATGTATTCTCTAGAGGTCATTGCATGCATGGTTTTACTCAAGATGTTACAGGCCTTTTTATTATTCCTCTGCATTGTTGTATGGAGATAATTGGGTGTGTGCGTACAAGTACACTAGGCAAAAGCCTTCCATTTATATTATGGTTTCTCAGTGCCTGTCACCAGCCTCTGACCTATTGGTGTCGGGCTTGGGGTTGTGGTGGCCTGGCCTTCCACCAGTCAGGCGGGTCCCGATTGGTCGAGTCATTACAACATGAATTCCAAACAGAACTCTTTCTAAAAGTACATCCACATGAAATTCCATCATTTTGGTCACCAAAAAATAGCATCCACCACTGACGCGCAACTCCCTACAACTGACTAACTATCAATAGCACCCAAAACTTAGGCCATGTTCGAATCAGACTAAAATAAATCTTGAGTTCCTCCAACCATCACTCCGTATCCAGATCAAAAGTGATCCCCTCATGTTTCTCAAACTCTAAAACATAATGGAAAACAAGACCCTCTTTCATGCTTCATCATACTATGTTGGGATTATCCTATAATGGTATGTGACCTCATGGCATGTTTCTTTTCCAGTTTGAGTTGATGGAGGTGTTCGGGGGAGGTTTCGAGAGATTCAGTGGAAGCCGGTGGTGCAGCATAATTATTATGGGAAATACACGTCGTTTAAGTGTATTTCACGATGAGTAATGGTGTTTCAAGGATTCTGTGAGTCCGGTTCACGACATGTATATTTTTTAGGTTAAATGATAAAAAGGCAAAGTTTTTTTCGGTGAAACTAAACCCTAAGTATTACACAACGTGAAAGGGGATTACAGGTCATGTAAAACTCCAATGTAGTGCGGTTTTAAAAGTTCTTTCTGGAAAAATTTTCTTTTATTCAGTTGTTTCTTCTTCTTCCACTCATTTTGGGAGAACTCTAATCCCCCCCACACTCTAGGGGTTATTCAAGCCCTTTTCTTCCATCTTTGATCTGTTGGTCCTATTGGTTTTCCATTTGCAATCAGTGGTAAACTCTTCCTTCTTCTTAGTAGGTTTTCATCTGTTCTTCTCTTAGGGATTCACTGTGGAGATGTTTTTTTGGTTTGGGGTGTGTGTTGGGTTGAGTTTTTATGATCTTTGGTTGTGGTGTAGGTTGATCTGTGTTTTCTCAGGGTGTGATTGTGGTTTGCGGGAATTCTTCTTTGCCTTGTGATACACAACGACTTTTAAAAGATTCATTGAGATAGGTAATCTATTTTTTATCTTCATCTTGTATCCTGAAGCAGGGGTTTTCTTTTATTTACCTATGGGTTAATTTGTTAAATTGAAATTTAAGGGTAAAAGGGGGTTTAATTTGCATGCTTTTACATCTTTGATATTACTTGTGATATTGTGAATTGTACGGGCTTGATGCCCTGCTTAAAATTGTGGGTCGTGTTTTTTGGGTGGCGAGGTGGTTTGTTGGTCATGATTTTGCAGTGGAAAGGTTTTTTTGTTGGTCATGATTTTGGGGTGGTGAGGTGGTGGTTGTTTTGTGATAGATTCTCAAGTAATGATGGAATAAATAAATAATTGTTTGATAATATTTGAAATGGCATGGGTTGGTTTGGCTAATGGGATGAGAATGTTTAGTGAATAATTAAATGATGATTTGTGTGATAAAATGTGGTTGATTCTAAATAATGAAAAGAATGAGATGATTAAATGAAATTGGTTGAAAATGTGAAATGGGGTTTGTGGCTTATTGTGTGGTGTTATGCATTTTGAGGTGGTAATAAAAGTGACAGTATTATGGGTTGGTTGGTTGGTTTGGGAACCTATAAGTTGGGATTCAATGTTTCATATTATATATATATATATATATTCTTTTATATTCTTTTGATTTCTATATGCACCACACCCATGTAGATCACTATGTGCTGACACCCGCATAGTCACATTGGGGTGTTTTTTCTGACATTTGGTGAGGAGTACGGATGGCTCAGTACCCGCTCTTTCCCGCTCTCTCTTTTAGGCGAGGTAGGTATTGCACAAGCTGTGATGGTCGGAGGTCTTTTAGTGAATTAGATGGTGGTTGTGATAGCCTATGTGTTTGAGGGCAAGGTGTGATGGCCCAGGTGTTTTAGGGTGATATGTGAAAGTGCTTGTGGGGTGGTAGCCGAGGTGTCTTTGGATGAGGTGTGACATAGTTGTGCTAGTGGGGCAGTGAGCCCAAGTATTTTCAGGCGAGATGTGACTATTCTTGTGGGGCAGTATCCCATGTATCTTCAGGAGAGGTGTGACGTGGATATGCTTGTGGGGTGGCGAGCCTAGGCGTTATCGGGTGAGATGTGATCGTGCTTGTGGGGAGGTGTGGTATACGAAAGAGATGGGAGCATCAGGACATACGATGTTGGGTGTGAGAGCAGCATACCAGTGGGAAAGCGGTATGGGGTACCCTTATCGATGTGATTCCTATAATATTATATTATATTACTTGGTTTGTGTTATTTGGTGAGCATGCCTTGGTGAGGTTGGGATGGTTAGTATACCTTGATAGGTGTTGTTCAGTTCTGTTGTTTTCTCAAAGGTGCATTAGAATGCTTCTTTCACTTGTGCACGACATACTTTGTTTTTTCCTACTAAGTATACTTGTATGCTAACCCTATGTATACAAAATTGTTTTCAGGTTTCCAGCGGGACTACTTGTACTGTGCTGGACATTACTAGTTCAAATCCTTGACAGTTGTTGGGTCACTGCTTTAGCCTTACTTTTGGGTATTTACTTTGGAGACTTTTATCAGTATCTATTCTATTTATACATGCATGTGGGATGGTTTGGATTTATTTTATATTATTTCATGGAGTTTTTTGTGGATGATCCATCATATATCCCGATCTTGTTTTATTATAGAGGGAAATGTATCACATATTGTGAAATTTGTATACCCTCGATGCTAGTCATCAACTCAAGGCCTATTGGAGGCGGGAATCTCGAGTAATTATCTCTCTCCCTTCATTGTTGTATCTTTGGTGGGAGGGGGTTATGATATAGTGGTATCAGAGCTGATGGTTGAGAGATAGGGTGGAGTTCTGAGTTAGGCATAGTGAGGAATGCATGGGTTGGTATGGAACCAGTGTCAGTTGACCTTGGGGTGTGACATAGGCCAGGGAGACCGGCTAGGACACGGGATTTTAGGGGCCCCCTTGATGCAGTGCATGGACTCTAAGCTTATTTAACACCAAAGTGAGATGGAAATTCTTGTAGGGTAGTGGCCTACGAGAAATACATGCATCATGATGACTTGTGTTCTTGTTTGGATTAGGTTGTTTTCGGAAGGTTAAAATGAAAAAAGTGAATTAAAATAAATCTTAATAAAATTCCACATTGTTGGGATTAGGAAGTTCTTTGTTTGCCTCTCAATTATGGATCATGTTCATCTTCGATGCATGGCTTAGGCAGTTGAGGTTCATCAGGTTGATCTGGTTGATCATCGTAGTGTTGATCCGGTTGAGGAGGATCAGTGGCAGAGAATTTTGAATTCTGTTCAATAGCACACGTTGGGGAATTACGTGGGTAGTGTCTCATATGTGGAGACATAGAGATGACTGGAGGATCTTGAGATCGCTTTCAGTTTGATCTGGGCTCTAACGGAGTATTGGGTCCCTTTGGTAGTTAGTCAGATGTGGGGAGTTGTGCTTAAGTAGTGGATGATGTATCTAGGAGAGAGGAAGGAGGCAGATGTTTTGTGGGTCAACATCAAGAAGGAGTTTCGGGCATTGTTCCTTTCATCGACCATGAAGGTAGTAAAGAGGAAGGAGATTCTTTCTCTTCAGTAGGAGAGCATGTCAGTGTGGGAGATGGGAATCAAATTCAACCACCTTCTACATTTTTCCCGGATATTTTTATAGATGAGGATTCTTGTGCAAGACGTCTACAGGAGCCACTATATCCTTCTATCAAGTATGCAGTTACTTCTTTTATGTTGCCGACATATTTGGAGGTTCAAAAGAAGACAGAGTTGATCGAGCGGATGAACTCGTGAGGATTATTGTCATGGGAGGGGAACCAGTAGGGTTCCTTGAGGAGAGGAGTTTTTAGTGGAAGTTCTCAAGCACCAGGACATTCGAGGATTCGACCGACATGGAGTTGACCTCAGTAGCTTCCTTTCCGACCTTCTGGGGGCTGTGGTTTATGTGATTTTTCTGTGAGATTTTTCTTACTGTGTTCTGGTTGTGGGGTTCATGGTCATCACTAGAACCAATGCCCAGTGGTTCTCTGAGCTCAGTTTTGTGGGGGTGGATAGGTTCAGCGCCAACCTCAGTTGTAGTTTCCAGTGAGACCATTTCCGCAGTAGGGGAAGTATGTGTTTTCCCCGCCAAGGGGAGATGGGGTAGGTAGAGGCCAACCCTAGGATATTCCCTATGTTCAAGGACCGTGACCTGGGCGTGGTCACGGAGGTGGTCATCGGCAAAGAGGTAGAGGATTTGGGCGTGGTCAGTTGCACGCAATAGAGGCAGTAGTTCTAGAAGGGCCAAAGATTGGTAGAGGTGCGCTCAATTTTTTTAGTACCCTTGTATGTGAATTGTTTGATTCTGGATTTTCTCACTCCTTTGTTTCACCCAATCTAGCTCATGCTCTGGGACTAGGCGTAGAAATATTTTTTGTTCCCCTGGTGTTAACTACGTTAGTCGAAGACCAGAACATCTTGTTTGATGTGTGTCGAGGGGGTGTAGATTGATGATGGGGCTACATCAATATTGTGGGGATCTTTTCTTACTATAGATGCAGTCATATGATGTCATCCTCGACATCGATTAGTTGTATTTTGTACGTGATTTTATCAACTGCTTTTGGAGGAGAGTCGTGTTTTCGGATGTGGATGGCCAACGTGTGGTTTTCGTTGGTGAGAAGGGTTGTCATGTGGGCAGTCGGCGTGTGAAGCCCCTTCATTCCTTGTTGGCTGAGTTGTTGGTGGAATCAATAGATGCTAATATGGTAAAGGTTCTCAGGGTCATTGGGTAGTTCCTGGATGTTTTTCTTGAAGAGGTTGTGATGATGCCCCCTCAACGTGATTTTTAGTTTGGGTTAGACTTACAACCCAGTGCTTCTCTGATTTCAATGGATCTTTATCGAATAGAACTATCTGAGTTGCGGGATTTGGGGATTCAGATAGAAGATCTGATGCAGAAGGGTTTTGTCCGGCCCAAGGTGCCATCGTGGGGTGATCCAGTGTTGTTTTCCAAGAAAGAGGATGGTAGTCTAAGGTTTTGTATAGACTATCAGACGTTGAATCAGGAGATGGTCAAAAATAGTTACCCTCTTCCATGGATAGACAATCTTTTCGACTAGCTGAGAGGGGTGAGTTGGTTTTCTAAGATCAATATGTTGTCTGGATATCACCAGTTGAGGGTGAATGAGGGAGATATCCCGAAGACTGTCTTCATATGAAAGTATGGGCACTTCGATTATGTAGTCATGTCATTTCATGTTACGAATGAACCAATCGTGTTCATGGGGCTTATGAACTCTGTGTTCCGTGAGTTCCTAGATCATTTCATCATTGTATTCATTAATGATATCTTAATCTTTCTCGAAGTCAGAGGTGGAGCATGTCGAGCATCTCAGAACCGTCTTACTTGTTCTTCGACGCCACCAGCTCTATGGAATGTTTTCCAAGTGTAAGTTATAGACACAAGAGGTGAATTTCCTCAGGCATGTGTGTCTAAGCAGTGTGCGGTAGTAGACCTGTCAAATGATGAAGCAGTTGTTTCTTGGGAAGCACCCAAGAACGTGGTAGAGGTTCATAGTTTTCTTGGTCTTACAGGATATTATCAAAGCTTTGTGCCCGATTTCTCTCAAGTTGCAACCCTATTAATAGCTTTGACCATGAAATACCATGCTTTTGTGTTGAGTGACCAATGTCAGGGATCATTCGGTTACCTGAAGGATAAGTTGGTTATTGCTCCAGTTTCCAGAGGAAGAGATGACGTTTGAGGTGTTTTGTGACGCTTCCCGTATGGGTTTGGGATGCATGTTGATGCAACAGTGGGTGACGATCTCTTATAGGTCTAGGAAATGAAGTCCCTATGAGCATAACTACATCCATGATCTAGAGATAACAGTTATTGTGTTTTCACTAAATTTGTGGTGGTATTACCTAATTGGAGAGCGCTTTGTGGTCTTCACAGATCACAGGAGTTTGAGGTATATTTTTTCCCAACGTGATTTGAACTTGTGGTAGTAGAGGTGGGTGAAATTTCTTTAGGATTATGATTTTGACATCTCCTACACCTTAGGAAAGAGGAATTTTGTCGCTGACGCTTTGAACAGGAAGACGTGGAAGGGTGTTGTTCGGGAGTCTGGGGATGCTTGGATAGCAATGAAGGAGTTGGCAGATGATGGTAGTAGAGGTTGTTTCTTTCAGATGATGATGTAGTCTTCTCTGATGCAGCAGGTGGAGGATTCTTAGTGGGGAGACTCTGAGGCATAGGTGATGTGCAATTGTTTTGGTCATGGTGATGCTCTATATGGATGGTCAGAGGACGGTTTGAACCAGATCTTGTTTCATGGGAGGTTTTTTGTTCCGATAGTAATGCATGATGGAGTGAGTGAGTTTCATAGCTCACCTTTGGTGATACAACCAGGAGTTTCCAAGATGTATCATCGATTGAGGATGCAGTTTTTGTGTTCCGAGAAGAAACAGGCAGTGGAGGAGTTTTGGCAAAGTGATTGGTTTTCTAGCAAGTAAAGGTCGAGCATCATGTTCCTGGTGGTTTGTTGTAGCCCTTGGATGTTCCTGAGTGGAAATGGGGTGACATCTTGATGAATTTCTTCACAGGGTTACCCAAACAATATATAGGTTGTGATGTTATCTAGGTGGTCGTGGATTGGTTGACAAAATTGGCCAACTTCTTAAGATCCAGGAGTTGGGCGCAGTGGATGCTTTGGATAAGAGGTACATGGATGAAGTGGTGCGGTTGCATAGAGTTATGAAATCCATTTTTTGGATTGGTATGAACATTTTACCTCACGGGTTTGGAGGGGATTACAGCATAATTTTGGCACTCAGTTACGCCTTAGCACTACTTTCCACCCTTAGATAGATGGGCAGAAAAAATGTACTATCCAGAAGTTGGAGGACATGTTGTGGGCATGCATCTTGGACTTTGGTGGATCTTGGGTACAACACATTCCCCTGGTGCTTATAATAATGGTTATCACTCTTCAATTGGCATAGCCTCATTTGAGGCTTTGTATGGGAGACCATGTCGTTCTTCGTTGTTTTGGTCAGAAGTTGACAAGACAATCATTCTAAGTCCTGATGTGGTGCAGAGCACGACAGAAAAAGTTATGCATGTTTGTGAGAGGATAAAAGCAGCACAGGTCTATCAGAAGTCTTATGTCAATCATAGAAGGATTCCCTTGACGTTGGAGGTTGGGAACCACGGCTTCTTGTAGGTTTCTCCTCGATCTGGGTAGTGGAGGTTTGGAAAAGGGGGTAAGTTTTCCACGAGGGTTGTTGGGACATTTGAGGTTTTGGGGCAAGTTGACAAGGTGGATTGTCGATTGGCATTGTCACCACGGTTGGAGATGATCCACGACATCTTCCACGTCTCTCAGCTATTTCGGTATCTTCATGATGACTCTCTTGTCATTGAATAGGCATAGTTGGATATCGAAGATGACACGACATTTTTGGAATGGCCAGTAGAGATTCAGGATCGCCAAGAGCAGGCACTGCATAGATGGACCATTTCTTTGGTTCGTGTGTTGTGGAGACATGGTGGCCTGGAGGAAAGTACTTGAGAGTGAGAGACGCAGATTCATGCCCAGTACCAAGAGTTATTTGGAGTTTGGTTTTTCTCTTTTTCTTTATGATGTGATGTTTGGATCCTTTTTTTATGATATGACATGTTTTCCTTAGTTTTTGATGTGTGTGGTGAGATGTGTGATAAATTCCTAACATATGAAAATGGGAGAACCTGATTCCTAATCGAAATGCATTAACTACGATGTGATTAAACTTGTATGGGAGAGTCAGTGCCTCCTAGAGAAAATAATATCCAGATATGGAATACGGAACTCCCCGATTCGTGTGTTCGAGATGGTGTGGTTCGACGGTTGTAGTGGTTGTTGATTTGGCCTATGTGGAGGTTAAGATGATTATGAAATGGTTATGTAGTTGTATGGTTGTGTGAGATGAAGCAGATTGTGGTTGTAGTGATGTGGTTGTGCAATGTGTTTTGTAGTCAGTTGGGTTGTTGTGCTTGGTTGGTGGTAGCATTTGAGGTATGAAGAGACCCTTGAAAGGTATATCGTGGGGTGTTTGTTCGGACCCCTTTTCTTCTAGGATTAGTTTTCTATTGAGAATGAGAATCACTTGAGATGTATCTGATGTAACGGTCTGATCCCTCCTGATCTGTTATTTTTCCAGTTTTGGTTGTTGGAGGTGTTCAGGGTAGGTTCATGAAGTTTTTGGTGGAAGTTGGATGTGCAGCAAAACTGTTGTAGGAAATACATGACATGTGACTGTATTTCATGACGTGTAATGGAGGTTCACGTCTTGTGTGAGTCCGGTTCATGACGTGTAGATTTTAGGGGTTAAATAATAAAATGTCGATGCGTTTTTTGGTGAAACCAAGCCCTAAGGATTATATGATATAAACGGGGATTACACGATGTGTAAATCCCCGATGCAGTGCAGTTTTAAAAGTTCTTTCCAGCTGAATTTTCATTCATTCGACTTTGTATTATTCTTCCTCTCATTTTTGGCGAACCTTAGGTGCCATGAGGAGTTCTTCAAGCCCTCTTCCCACCTCTTTGATCTGTTGGTCTCAGTGGTTGTTCGTTTGCAATCCATGGTAATCTATTCCTTCTTATTGGTAGGTTTTCTTATGTTCTTCTTCCAGGGATTCACTGAAGCAATGTTATTATGGTTTACAGTGTGTGTGGGGTTGTGTTTTTATGGTATTTGGTTACGATGTAGGTTGATCCGTGTTTTCTTGTGGTACGGTCATGGTTTGTGGGTGTTCTTTTTCACCCTACAGTATGCAGCGAGTCAGCAAAGATTCTTTGAGGTAGGGAATCTTTAATTTCTCGTCATTGTGTATCATGATGGAGGGGTTTGATTTTTTTTACCTATGGGTTATGGTTGTGTTGGATTAATTAAAGATGGAGAATTTGTTAAATAGAAATTGAAGGAAAAAAAGGGGTTTGATTTTCATGCTTTTATAGCTTTGATATTATTTTTGATATTGTGAATTGTATGATCTTGATGTCCCACTAAAAATTATGGGTCGTGTTTTTGGGGCAGCGATGTGGTTTGTTGGTCATGCTTTTGGGGTGCCGAGGTGATTTGTAGGACTTGGTTTTGGGGGGTGAGGGCAAGGTGGTTTTTTTTTCGTGCTTTTGGGGTAGCGAGGTGCTTTGTTGGTCATGCTTTTGGGGCAGTGAAGTGGTTTGTTGGTCGTTCTTTGGGGTGGTGATGTGCTTTGTTGGATGTGCTTCTGGGGAGGGGAGGTGGTTTGTTGACCGTGATTTTGGGGCAATGGGGTGGTTTGTTGGTCGTGCTTTTGGGGCGATGAGGTTGGTTTTTTGGTCGTGCTTTTGGGGCCTCGAGGTGGTTTGTTGGTTGTGATTTTGAGGTGGCGAGGTGGTTGTTGTTTTGTGCTAAATTCCCAAATAGTGATGGAATAAATAAATAACTCTTTGATAATGTTTGAAATGGAATAGGTTGGTTTAAATAACGGGATAAGAATAGTTGATGGATAATTAAATGATGGGTTGTGTTATTAAATGTGGTTGATGCTAAATAATGAAAAGAATGATATGATTAAATGAAATTGGTTGGAAATGTGAAATGGGGTTGTGGCTTGTTGTGTGGTGTTATGCATTTAAAGGTGACAACAAAAGTGATGATGTTTTGAGTTCGTTGGTTTTTTTTTGAACTCATTGGTTGATATTGAGTGTTTGATATTATATATATATATATATATAATTGTATATTCTTACGATTTTTATACGCACCCCACCCACGTCGAGCACTATGTGCTGACACCCATATAGTCATGCAGTGGGCGTTTTTTTTAATCTGGTGAGGAGTTCGGATGGCTGGGTACCTGCTCTTTCTCGCTCTCTCTTCCATGTGAGGTAGGTATTGCACGAATTATGATGGTCAGAAGTTTGTTGGTGCATTAGATGGTGGTTGTGATATCTCAGGTGTTTGTGGGTGAGGTGTGACGGCCCAGGTGTTTCCGGGTGAGATGTGACTATGCTTGTGGAGCGGTAGCCCAGGTGTCTTCGAGCGAGGTGTGATGTGGTCGAGCTTATGGGGCAGCAAGCCCAGGTGTTTTCGGGAGATATGTGACTGTGCTTGTGGGGTGGTAGCCCAAGTGTCTTCGGGTGAGGTGTGACATGGTTGTGCTTGTGGGGCGGCGAGCCCATGTATTTTTGGGAAGATGTGACTATGCTTCTTGGGCGATGTGGTATAGGAAAGAGATGGGAGTGCCAGGATGTACGTCGTTGGGTGTGAGAGCATCATGTCAGTTATAAAGTGGTGCAGGATACCCTTAATCGATGTGATTCCTAATATATTATATTACTTGGTTTGCATTATTTGGTGAGTGTACCTTGGTGATGTTGGGATGGTTAGTATACCTTTATTGGTGTTGTTTGGTTCTGCTTTTTTCTCACATGTGTATTAGTATGATTCTTTCACATGTGCATGAGAGACTTTGGTTTTCGTATTGAGTATACTTGTATGCTCACCCAATGTATATAAAACAATTTTCAGATTTTCAAGAGGACTATGTGGACCGTGTTGTACATTAGAATCTTGGATCCTTGACAGTTGTTGTGTCGCTAATTTAGATTTACTTTTGAGTATTTACTTTGGAGACTCGTATCTGTATCAGTTCTATTTATACATGCATGTGGGATGGTTTTGGATTTCATTTATTTTATGCGTTAGAGTTATTTTTGAATGATACATCCTATCTCCCGATCTTGTTTTCTTATAGAGGTTAATACCTCCCATATTGTGAAATTTGTATACCCTCAGTGCTAGTCATCAACCCGGGGCCTACTGGATGCGGGAATCGGGGGGGTCATTATCTCTCTCCCTTCATTGTGGTGTCTTTAGTGGGAGGAGGTCGTAATACATCATATCTCCCAGTCTTGTTTTCTTATAGAGGGTAATGACTCCCATATTGTGAAATTCGTATACCCTCGGTGCTAGTCGTCAACCCAGGGCCTATAGGAAATGGGACTCGGGGGTAATTATCTCTCTCCCTTCATTGTGGTATCTTTAGTGGGAGGAGGTCGTGATGGATCCTCTAACGATCAACTAAATCAGTTTGCTGAACCGCAACTTCCTGATCTACCCACGGACAACAACCAAGATCCATTCATGAAAATCAAGGAAGAATCCTAAGTCTGACCTCATGGGATTTTATCATAGGTTTATTTAATTAATTCATTTTAATTTCTCACAAACGCCTAATTCAAACATGAAAAAAATCAATCACGATACATGTACCACTCTTAAGTCTCTACCTAGCAAATAGGTCCACCTCACTTGGGCGTTCAATAAGTCTGGAGTCTGTGCACTAAATCACAGGGGGGGCTAAAATCTCATGTCCTGACCGGTTTCTCTGGCCTATGTCATGTACCATGGTCAATAGGCAATGTTTCCCTACAAAATCATGTAATCCTCAAAGTTTCCAACTCTAAACCTCATCATATCACTCAATCAAAAACCATAGATATCACACTTTCATGACCCTCTCCCTCTAAAGATACTCTTCCTAGGCTTGCAATGAAGGGATAGACTCGAGTCTGGCCTCCAGCAGGCCCCAGGTTGGCGATTAGCACCAAGAGTATAAATACCTAACAAATGAGAGGCATTACCCTCTATAACAAATAGGATCTGGAGATAGGATAAACAACCATCAAATAACTTTAGCATATAATATAAAAAAGAAAAGTTAAAATCATCCCACAATGCATGAACAAATTCAACTGATACAAATAAAAAGTCTCCAAGTAAATACCAAAAGACTAGTCTTACAGCAGCGACTCAACAGCATCTTCAACCCAAGCTAGCAATTTTCAGCTCGATCTCCAAAGAACTCCTAGAAACCTGAAAATTTTTTAGATATGTAGGGTGAGCATACAAGTATACTCAATAGAATCATACACAAGGTCTCAAATGCACTTTTGAAAAGAGCATATTAATACACCAGTGAACAAAAGGCATAACCAACCATCACCAAAAAAATGTCAACTATCTAATCCAACTCTCATTGTGGCTCGCTAACCAAATAATGCATCCAATATAGTAATATAGCATCAAGAACATAACAAAGCAAGGCACCCCACGGCCACTTCCCCACTGATTTGTCACTCGCACACCCCAACGTCGAACATCTTGTGCTCTCATCACTTCCATACATATCACTTCACAATCAACCATATTTGATGTGGGTTGGGACGCATCCCTACCTACCCCACCCTCATAAGGTCTAACATCTGGTTCGATCATCAGTCATCATCACGTCACACTTCGCCCGCAAACATCTGGATCATCACATCACATCTCGTCTCATAACCAGAGCAGTAAAATATCATGAATGTGATGGACATCAACCTCATGTCCTCCAACCACGCATGACCCCCACCACATATCAGATCACATCTCACCGCAACCTCACAACATCACATCTCACCAGAACCTTGGTACATCACATCTCACCATAGCCTCATCACATCACATCTTGCCCGAAAATACATGGGTCGTCACTACTAAAGGAAGAGCGGAGAAGATTGGGTAATCAAACATTTGTGTCACCACCATCCTGGATGTTGGAGAAAACACATGTAACCCAAAACCTCTGAGTGTTGTTAAGGTTATCCAATATAGGTGGGGCGCGTATAGAAATAACATAAAAATATATGATGTATAGATATGGGTCCACAACAACTGCACCAACATATTGCACCATCACCACTGCACCACATGTTAACTGTCACAACTGCTTCCACCACTATATACACAACACCCAAACAACCACCACACAAAACCACACATTGCCACTTTCAACCACATATTCCACCATTTCCCATTTTCAACAAGTTACACCAAATCCCATTATTTCATTTCATATTTACACAGCCATTTATTTCTTCAATTCATTTATGTCGATTACCACACATCAATTTCCAACCCATTCTCATTCATTTACCAACTCGTGATATTTCATTTCAATATTGCAATTTATTTCATGGATAACCGGGAAACTAACACAACCACGCCACACAACACATCTCGTATCCCACAACAACCATTGCCACAACACCACAACCATTATCGTCACACCAAAAAAACTCACCCATATCGCCACAATATCCACAACCATCACCACCACACCACAAAAAAACAAGTCATCTCGCCACAACAACCATTTGTTTCATCTACCACACCCCACAACCACATCACACATCACAACCACACATCATCACCATTGTGAATCTCCACCACTACGCACTAAAACCACTTCAAAAATACCCACATCGCATCCATGTTAACCAACCACCGCATCACATCCCCACAAATTCCACAGCTCATCGAGTCAATGTCACCACCGCAAAACAGCTTGTATCACACAAGGCGACACAACAAGAACAACCACACACAAAAATGCATCCCTACTTCCACAATTTATTCAAGGGATTTCACCACTATATCTTTTTATTTAGCATAGATATTATCACACAAACTAGATGTCCATGAGAAAAAAATTTATTATCCATAGATACGTTCTTAGACTTTTAATCATTGTGTTATCAAACAACAATGTGGTAAGGGTCATCACAACATATCAACTACAACACACACAAGGCTCCCAACAGCTGTGATTTTCATCAAGGCAACAATATGACCTAAACTCATCAACAATAACATCATAATAGTAAAGCATGATATTTCTCCCCTTACCCATCAATTTTAGGTTATGAAAATTCATTGTATTTATTATGTTGACCCTTACTATCCACCTGAAGGAAAGCATAAGCATTCAATCCCCACACATAGCACATAAAAGGGTGAGAACGAGGAAGGAACAACTGCAACCACACAAGAAAACCATGGATCAACCTAAACTACACCAATGGATCATCATAACACAACCCAAAAACACCTCAAACCGAAGCAACAACACTGCAGAAAAGTCCTAAAAGAAGAACGAGGGAAAACAAGGGAAGAGGGGGGAGAACTCACCACATATCTTCAACAACCAAACATCGAAACCCATAGGTTAACACAAGGAGAAAGGGGATAAAAGATCTCCAAAAATCATCTAGGAATCGCCTAAAACCGAGAGGAAGCGATATACGAATGAAGGGGTTCATCCAAACTCCAAACCTATAAACAGGCTATAAGTCACCTTATTCACAGCATGAATTCCATATTCACATCATGAATTACATGGGGTTCATGTATTCCAATCCATGAAACCATTACAAGATGTGAATTCAAAAAAAACATTGATTTCTATTGAAAATCATGGCGCCTCAGCCTGAATTAATACACATTGTGAATTCTCCTTTCACATCATGAACCTGCTTCACGCACTCCTCCACCTCCGTGCACAAGTCATGAATTATTTGGCCTCACATGCTGTGAAACACTGACTAAAAATGTGAATCCATATTTCATGTCATTAAATTCCCTCTGTAGCTCTGCTATAGATCCAACCCCCCCCCCCAAGAAAAAAAAACCTCGTCAAGCCCCGAGACGCCTCCAACTCCCAAACAGACAATGTAATGGGTTGGGAAGGCATAGGTCATTACATGAAGGCTTGAAGGAGAAGGGGAATAAAAGATAAGAATAAAAAAGGGGAATAAAAGCGAAAAATAAAAAAGATGTGTAAAAACATAAGTCCAGCGAACCCGAACCCACGTTGTTTCCTTGAAAAAAATTCATCCCTATATGTTTTCCAAGGTTGTGAGCAATTGTCTCATAGGAGAGAATGGATTGCCTTTCTTGGATAGTGGCAATTCAAATCTAAAAATTCCTTTGGATACAACGTGTGCAGAAAAATCACACTTTGAACTCTCAAGAATAATGGAGAAATTTCAATAGAGTTCTGATACCTTGAGAGTGAAGAAAGGACATCGAGATGGGAAAGGGGTACCCTTCTATTTATAAGCAAAGGTAAATAAGAATTTTGTTTTTCAAATAATAATAATTGATATAATATTTTAAAACCCATTAACTGATTAAAAAAGGAGTAAAACCTAAGTACAGAAAGTGGGCAACATTTTCTCAATGACTGGTCACTCACCCACTAAGATACACATTCCATTTATTTCTAACAACCCCCCATGTAAATGGAAGGTAAATCAGAATCAAAGTACATAAGTGTGTAGTTGTATAATGAAAATCAATTTCCTTAGGATAAGTAATTTTTCATCTTTGAACTTTCCTTGATGAATTATATCATACTTTCCCAGCTAATCAATAGACATGGTGTCTTTGAACTATTAACTTTTCGTTAAAGTTTAAAAATAGGAGTCACACAATTATCTCTCCAACATGGTTGGTTATCACTTTATTGTTCATTTTGACCATGAATATCACATAGTTTCTTGAGTATTTTAGAGAATTTGTCCTGAAAATTCTCCCTAAAGTGACCTCACTTCATACTTACATTGATGATTCTCAAAACATCAATTCATTTTGAAATTCATTATAAGTGCATTTTTAACCTCTTATTGAAGTACTTTGTCATTTTAAGAATGAGAATAAAATAGTATTTCATCATTCATTGTAACTTAGTTTTCCCTTTGAACATAGATATTGGGATCTCAATTCAACTAGGTAGGATTATCGCCATAAAAAAATTATTTCATAGGCCTTAAACTCATTCCTTTAAATGATATCTCTGCTAACTCTCTAGTAATCCCTTTAATAAAGGGATCTGTAATATTTTTTGTTGAATTTACAGTCATAATAATCCTGCTAAAGGGTGGTTGTCTTCCCAAGTCATGTTAGAGTCATATATGTCAAGATTTTCCTTTTTACATGGAATTTTTTTCCCTTCCTATCATCGCTTGACTATCACAATGAATACACACAACAGATAGGTATTGGTCAAATTGGAATGTCATTCAAGAAGTTTTGAAGTCATTCAACATCTTCTTTAGTCTTTTTTAAAGCAATAAACTCCACCTCCATAGTGTAATGTGCAATACGTGTTTGTCCAAATGATTTCCAAGATATAGATCTACCACCAACTGTGAACACATAACCACATGTGGAATTGGGGTCTTTTAAGTCAGTTGTCTAATTTGCATCATTAAAACCATAAAGTACCACTAGATATTTTGTATAGTTCAATGAAAAGTTTTTGGTATGTTTTAAATATCTCAAAACTAGTTTCATAACCACCCAATAGAGATTATTTGTATTGTTAGTAAATTGACATAGCTTTCTTATGGAAAAAAACTACCTTTGGTCTAGCAATCCGTGACACCAAATCACGATTTAAAAAGGCGATATTAACTTTCATTTGATTTATTTCTAGCCCATTAAAATCTGATAATGTGATCAACATCCTTATAGTTGTAATCCTTGTAACAGGTGAATAAGTGTCTAAATAATCAACTTCATCCTTTTATATACCCCTATGACAAATCTAGACTTATATTTATCCATTGTTCCATCAAACTTCAATTTATTTCGAAAGTTCCACTTGCATCCAAGTGGCTCATTTCAAGGAGGAAGATCAACCAATTCCCAAGTTGGACAAGATAGAATCAATTTCATTATTGAAAGCTCCTTACCAAAATGAATATTTTAAGGTGATCTTATCCTTTCTAAATGTTTAAGGATTGTTTTCTAACAAATATGTTAGAAATTCAGGTTTGGAAGACAGAGATCAAGTATCTTTTTCTTCTTTGAAGTTTTATCTTCATTGAATATCTTTCTTCCAAATTATTTAGAGTTCTATTATAGTTCACATTTACCTCATTTATCATTCGATGTGGAAATATATTTTCAAAGAATGAAGCGTCATTCGATTCAATGGCCGTTTTGTTTTGTATTTCCATGATCTCTAACTTGTGAACAATAAATTGATAATCACTATTGTTAAATAAATAACCAATAAATATGAAATCAATAGATTTTAGCCCAATTTTATATTTTTTAGGTTTAGAAACTACAACTTTGGTCAAACATTCTCGCGCATTAAGATATTTACAAGTATGACTCCTCCTACTTGACTCATAGGTAATACATTGTATCTTATTATGCATTACTCTATTTAATAAGTTATTTGTAGTTAAAAGAGCTTCCCCCACATTTTTTGTGGTAAACTACCACTACTTATCATGACATTAATCATTTCTATTAAGGTTCAGTTTTTCTTTTCAGTAACTCCATGTGATTATGTAAAGGAGTTGTAGTTTGGTGAATCATTCCAAACTCGCTACATACATTTTAGAAAGGTGACTCATATTCACCTCATTGATCACTCCTTGTGCCTTGATTCTCCTATTGAGTTGATTCTTAACTTCATTTTTCCAATATTTAATTACCTGAATAGTTTCAACCTTACTGTTAAGTAAATAAACGTAACAAAACCTATTTTTTTTACCAAAGTATTTTTTACCACCTTTTTCATGTACTGATTTCATATCCATATGTTAGTAACTTTTAAATCAAAAGGCTCATAAATTACAAAATTTTGATTCAACACACTTGAAATTTCTTAATCGAACAATAAAATATTGGCAATAAATTCTTAATAATTAATTTCTTTAAAAATTTATACTTAACCTGGCCCAATCATTCATGTAAAAATCTTTGGTTATAACAAAGAAACATTATTTTCAATCACCTCAAAATATTTGGCAATAACAGTCATGAAACTGAATTTGAACAAACCATCACTCTAATATCCCTTACCAACATAAGCATCACTCCATGCATCATTGTCAAAAACAAACATCAACTTCAATTTTTTAACCAAGAGTTCGATATTAAATTTGTTTGTATATTAGGTACATGAAGTACATTGTACAACGTTTGAAAGTCAATAGAGCACCTTCCACTGTATGAAATGATGTGTTTCCATTCAAAATCCTTCCTTGACAACCTTCGAAGAGAAAAACCGAATAGGATATCATGGACGGGCTACGGTGAGCTTATCCATGCAGTTATGCATCATTATTCAAATAGAAATCCATTTTTTGAAAGATCATGGCTTTCGTTCTTTGGTGGGCCTCTGAGATCCTTCCGAGGACCTATGTTGTGATGAAGGAAACTCTATAGAATCCGATCAATTATAGTGTCATGGTCTTATCAGTGGTCATTTTCATAATTACATTGCCCATGCCTTCGGCTTAGGAAGCTTTGGAAGTTGATGAGTTCCCCCATGGGTTTCTCATCACTTCCCATTGATTCATATGATGAGAACATCATATTATTAGTATGGGAATTTGAGTAGCTCTAATGTTAGCCCACTACTCATTCAGGCATCCGATGAGTGTTGCACTCAGAAACCACAGTAGACAGATGCAAGCCTTCAACTTCAGTGTAAATCTTGTCAAGATCCACTATATTGACTTGAGACATCATTTTCCTTTTCAAATTTATTAAATATAAAATTTTTCTTAAGATTATTGATGACACAAAGCCTTGTATACAATATATAGTTTTGGTTTCAACGAAAAATCATCCCACAAAGTGCAGTAGGGTCTCTAAATATTCTATGAAAATAGTATAAGAAGTGTTAACCACTTTTCATACTAAATACAATAGGGTCCTTTTTCCAAGTCCATATAAATACAATAGAGGAACTTTAGATCAATATGTTTACACAATACAATATACTTTGATCAAATAATCTAAGTCAATCTATAAACAAAATGTATAAGGCTTGAAGGGGAGGAGAACAATAATAAGAAACAAAAAAAATTTAAAAATTTGTGTCCAAAAAACTCATGTTTCAATAAGACAAATTTTCTCCATTTATGTTGGTCAAGGTTGTGAGCAATTCTATTAGGATATAACAAGTGGTCTTTCTTGGATATCATTAATTCAAATCCAAAAACTTCATTGAACACAAAGTGTGGAGAAAAATAAAACTTTTATGGGAATTAATTGATAGTCAAAGTATACGCATGTTCTATGATTGAACCTAATCATCACAAAAAATTTATTGTGATAAAAGACATCAAAAACAAAAACAAAATCACATCATCGTTGTCAATGGGAACACGAAAACATGGGGAATTTTTTTTAAAAAAAGACCCAAGGTCCCTAATTTTATTATTTATTATAAATATGAACTGTGAAAACTAACCAATATTGGAGGAACATCACAACAGGCACAATAGGTGGTGCATGCATGAAAATCAACACCTTTTGAAAATGACACTTATTATCCAAGACTTGTGCAATTGACTCTTTCATTAACACTGAAATTTTATGACGAGAATAAAAAAATTCCCATTATGTCAAAAAGAAACCCCCTTTCCCCGATTTTCTTCCTACACTGAACATCACACAATCGATATCCTGTCAAAGGATAAGGTTGAATAACAAAAGAGCTTAGACAATGAACAAAAATGATTCAGATATTATTTGAGAGGTTGTTGTGTACCCGTAATAGAAAACAGACACAAATGCTTGGGGTGTGATCTAAATGATTTTCTATAGCCCATAATGGATACACGTTATAAGTTCATGTTCCCAAAATAATACCAAGGACCTTGCATTACTTTTTATATTACAAAACTTTCAACCATAATATCCATTTAAGGTTTGTACAAACTCATCACAATACAAAACAGAGCATTTGTTATTAATTCATGCAAAAAGATCCATGACTCATTTTCAAGCACATCAGAATGATGCCCAAAATCCAATTAGAAGGATATATGAGATTAAAGAATGGACATAAGTTTAAGAATCATAATCTTTTTTTGGAAGAACATATTTAGCTACTTGAAAATTGTTAAAAAAGTTATAATGAATAATATGATTCAATTACCTTCAATAACAACATCAAATCAAATTAGACCATAACACCCTTTCAAAATAAAAGCGGATGAGAATGAAAAAGATGAACATCATTCTCCAGTAAATGTTTTCTATTATTATTCCAATGCATGACACATTTCTATGATCTATTACACAGATAATTTCATAGTTCCTTGGTAAATATGAGAAACCCAGACAAAATAAAATAAGATTTCAGTTTAAATCATTAATCAGGAGTCATGAATGAAAAATTAATTACTAAAATTTTTAGAAATCGTGAACTGTGAACAAAATCTTGCCGTGAATATAAGTAGGCTTTACCCATTTGTCAATAAGATCAAATTTCATAATCTCCTTCCCTTTTCATCTCTAAGAATCATTTCAAATGATCTTTTTGATTAACAATTCTCCCCTGAAAATTGAAGTGGTGGATACTGAAGAAAAAAATAAATATTAAAAAAAAAAGGTGTGATTCCAACTCATGTGCAGTATCATAAAGATGTAATGATTTCCAATCATATACTTACAACTATTGATTTTAAATTTCAAAATATGTTCAAAAATAAGATGTTTGGGTTGTCTTGGAAAAGATGTGGCTACAACTTGGTGTCAAATACCATCTTCCTTCTCCTTTGTTCCCATTTTTGATAAGTCAACTGATACAATGCATAAAGAAGTAACTATTTCAAGTCATGTACATACATTGTCCAATCAGTCATTTCTTTCTATGTTGTAATTTTCCTAAAAAATAAATTATCCTATAAAATGTGTTCAAATAACTAACACGGAATGGAGAGAAAAATATTTCTACAATTTTTTGTTATGTAATAGATAGTAGGGATGTAAGATCAAATCGTGAATGTCATCAGACCAAATGATTACTAAGATGTAAAGCATTGAAACTAAGAATTCATAAAAAAATGAAAAAGGGAAACATACCATACTCTGGAAACTTAAAACATTCATGAACTGAAAAAAAAAATCCAAATTTATAATGGCAGCAGAACGGATTAAACTACTGAAAATTCTAAGAATTACATGTTTTGCGATTTTCATTTAAAGATTCTTAAACCCGTGTCTGATCAGACTTGGGAAGAAATAAATGTTTTATGCATTTGGAAGAATCATTGCAGGGTTCTCCCCCTTAACAGATCTTCCATAATTTTTAAGGGAAAAATAGTAGATACACAAATCAGCATAAAAATAAATACAATGTAAAATCAGAAGATATAAAACGTGACAACATGAAACTAATCAATTAACACAAACAACATGCAGAATAAAGGAATGAAAGCAAGGGAGATAGAAAATAGTTTACCAGAAAAATCGTCCAGCTTCCGTTGATCTCTAGAGTGCGTATACACATGATCTTAGGAAATACAGTCAAACACTCCGACATTGAAAACCTGGCCCCCTTTGTGTCTAGAAAACACGAAATCTCCAACATGCAATTTGTGTTCTGTCGCAAACTCCGGCCACCCGGCCTCCAGGCGCCGCCCGTTTATGGGCACCTGAAAGGAATTCCTAGAAAAGCTTCGCAGCACTCCGGCCTTGAATTGATCCTGGTGACCAGGTTATCCCTCCAATTATTCTGTGAAGAAGTCGATTAGAATCAATAGCAGGCAAAAATGGAGATGAGTGATTAAAGTTAGTCGAAGGAACGATCGATAGAAAGAGGGGAATTCATGGAGGAAGCCAGGGAGGAAGGGGTTGTATACAAATATTTATTTACTATATATAAATATTAATATATTATAAATGCATATAAATATGGATACACAAATATATATATATATATTGTTTTTCCAACAGTTTTAATAGCCCTTCTAACCATGTAAAGTAAAATCAACAAAATGACAATAAAAATTCTGGCAAAAAAATAATGATAAAAAATTTCAATAATTTCAATAATACTCAAGAAGGATATTATTTAACTCTATAAATTCACAAAATTACCACAACTTGGTTACAAAATTTTAATGAAAAATCTTCAATTGACCATAAAATATCCTTAAATGTGTAAAATAATTATTTTCATTGATTATTACAACAGTTTCGAGGAGGGGTATAAATACAAAAAAAATCATACTGTACTGCAACAGGAAATAACTCAGCAAGACTCAAACCTAATACCTCATTGAGACCCCACAAAGCCGCTATCAACCAAGCCAGACCCTGTGGGAAAAGTAAGAGTATTGGAAAATCAAGTTCAGTATCTTCAATTCCAAAATATGGATGACTTGCTGGCAGAGCGCGTGCCATAATCGAGTTCGGTATCTTCATTGATTACAGATTTACCTTATTGATAAGGTAATCGTTTACTTGTTTATTTTTTTTATCACTATAAAGAGGAAATACAACGTATTTAATATGTATTTTGAAATTAACATTTTTGAATGGAGTACAAAAATAAGACGCATACATCGATTAACCTAATAACTTTAAAATCAATTAAGACAATGTTGTGTCATTTTCCTAAAATTAATTATTTTGGATCCACTATTTTGATGAATCACAATACATACTTTGTTTTCACTACCACATATAAGATCTTAAACAGTGTATAAAAGTGGATTTAACGGTGCTAAAAAGGTGATGTTGTCATCAGTGCCTCTAAAATGAGGGTCCATTTATCAGCGCTAAGAAAAACGCTAATAAAAGTCCCCCTTTATCAATTCTATAAATATCGTTGATGAAGGCCCTATTGTTGTAGTGTGTTGTTTGAATAACAGCACACTTCAGCAAATAAAACTGTATGAAAATACAACTCATGAGAATTCATAATTTAATTGAAATAAAATTTACATCCCAAAAACAAAAAAAACACAATTATATGCATTTCAAAAAATGTTTTGTATAATTACATTTTCAATTACTATCTACAGAAATTTAAAAACATTAAAGTTTTATTGTCTTTGTCGCTCGCAGACCCCTCTCAAAAAAGCCCAACTATGGTATCAATTGATGAAAGAAACAAAAAACCGGTATTGGTAAAATTGGAACGACATTCAAGAATTTTCTAAGTCATTAAACATCTTCTTTGGTCATTTCTAGAGCAATAAACTTGACCTCCATGGTGGATTGTTCAATGCATGTTTGTCTGGATGATTTCTAAGACATAGATTTACCACCAAGTGTGAACATGTAACCACTTGTGGAATTAGTGTCTTTTATTTCATTTATCTAATTTGCATCATTAAAACCTTCATGTATTATTGGATACTTTTTATATTTCAATGTAAAGGTCATGGTATATTTTAAATATCTTAAAACTACTTTCATAAACACCCAATAGAGATTATTTGGATTGTTAGTAAATTGACTTAGCATTCTTATGGAAAAAACTATGTATGGTCTAGCAATTCGTGACATAAATCACACTACCTAGGATATGAGTATACTAATGTTCTTTTCAAGACATACAGTAACATTTATTGGAGTCTTTACTAGTTTTATATCAAGATTTTGTTATTTCTGTAGAATCTTCTCGATATAATGAAACTGCGATAATGTCAACCCATCAAATTTTCTATGAATTTGAATTCCACTAACTAAGTCATTAATTTCAAATTGACTAGTGAATACACATTTAGTGACTTTGATGATATCTATATTTCTTACAAATATGATCATATCATCAACATAAAAACATACAATTATATATCCATCTTGAGTGTCTCTAACATATACACATTTATTAAAATTGTTTATCTTGAATCGGTTTGATAATATTACACGATCAAACATCATATGTTATTTCTAGGGAACTTGTTTTAACCCATAAAGAGATTTCACAAATCAATAAACATTAATTTCTTATCCTGGAAAAATAAATCCTTCAGATTGTTCCATATAAATCTCATCTTCCAAATCACCATTTAAGAAGGCGATCTTAACATTCATTTGATGTATTTCTAACCAATTGAAAGATGTTAAAGAGATTAACATCCTTATCTATTTAATCCTTATAACAAGTGAGTATGTGTCGAAATAATCAAGTTCATCCTTTTTCGTATAACCCTATATCACAAATTCAGCCTTCTATTTGTCAATTGTTCCATCATTAGTCAAATTATTTCAAAACATCCACTTGCATCCAAGAGGTTCCTTTCAAGGAGTAAGATCAACCAATTCCCAAGTATAGTAGGACAAGATAGAATCAATTTCACTATTGACAACTCCTTACCAAAATGAAGCTTTCAGGGTGGTCTTAGCCTTTCTAAATGTTTAAGGATCATTTTATAACAAATATGTAAGAAATTAAGGTCCAGAAGACAGAGAGATCAAGTATATTTTTCTTCATGTAGGATTTATCTTCATTGAATATATTCCTTCTGAAGGACCCCAGAAAACCCTGAGAGGTTAGGGGTGAATCAGGGTGTGAACTTTTTCTTTTAAACGGATGGATCTTTTCCCATGTTGTTAGGAACCTTTTAAACCTATTTGAATAAAAAGTGCAGAAAATAAACAATCACATGAAAAGCTAGGACATAGAAATTTTAATTGGTTCGCCACTAAGGGATACTACCAAGGAGAATATGCCGACAGTGTGTTGTTTGTACAAAAAACAGCTAATCTTCAAATGTTGTGGATTACAAGAGTTTATCATAGTAACTCTCTGTCAGGTGCACTTCCTTTACAAGTTTTTAGAGATAGCACACTGTGTCCCTCAGATCACTTCCACATGAATCCCCCTTGCTCATTGCGTTGGAAGAATATTCGCTCAGTTTAATGACTTGAAGGTCGCTTCAATGGTTTAGCATTAGATCATGCATCCTCAACTGTAAATGGATACTCTGTTGAAGTCCCGCAATTACCTAAAGATGTAATTTATTTTCCCGTACACTGATATGTTATGGAAATTAATTTTGCAAACTAATTTGGTCAATTTTCAGGCTTCCTTAGGTGTTCTGCGTACTTCTATTGTTTCTGTGTACCGCTTCTATATCCGCATACCGGTGTTGTTCCCATGTACCTTACAGATGTTTCCGCGTATCATCCATATGTTTCCTAGTACCATCAAACTCCTCCACAAACTGTCTTTCTCCGCGTACTTCCCTACTCCGCGTACTTCTACACTGCTACGTGTACCTTCCTGCTCCACATACCGCCTTGCTCGGCCGCGTACTGTGAGAGCTTCCTGGGTGAAGCATGCTCTCTTCCACGAATAGTTTTCCTTACGCGGATGATTCCCTCCACGTATCGTCTTCTCCTCTATATACCACTACGGACTTCACCGAATTTCTTCCCAAAATTTTAATCTCTAATCTCGTCCATTCACAATGGGGATTACTACTCCTAAAATAGGCACATAACTTCACAAATTTCGGTAATCTGATTTACCAAAATTTTCAATGTGGGACAATCATCACTGTAAACTGAAATTCATTAGCATAATGGTAGCCTCCACCCAGTACTGCAATCCTCTGAACTACAAACCATTATTGCGTACCGTTTACCTTCCGCGTACCATATGTCTGTCGGTATGAGTACTGCATCTATTCACCGCGTACCATCACAGCGAACCATTTTTGGTAGCATTTCGTGTACCGCACGTATTCACAGCGTACCGTCACTGCGAACTGTTTTCAGTTCTGTGCACTATTTTGCGTACCGCGCACCTTCACCGCGTATCGTGTGCCTTTACTGCCTACCACACGCCTTCACCCCGTACTGTGCGCCTTCTCCGCGTACCGCGCGCCATCTACACGTACCGCATGCCATCTCTGCGTACCGCGCACCTTCTCCGCGTACCGTGCGCCTTCTCCCCGTACCGCGCGCCTTCTACGCATACCGCGCACCGTCACCGTGTAGCGTTACCTAAATATCCATTTTTGAAGCCCAAAATTTTGGAAAATACTAGAAAACTATGCCACCTTCAACACTACTTTCAGCCTCAAACGTATGACCTTATTCTTTGCAAACTGTCTATTAATCCATGTGCAGATTGAACACAAACACAAACCAACCTCCATTATTAGCAACTAGCAACCTTGATTCCAACATCTTCCATGTTGTTTAGAGGTATATTACAGTTCACATTTACCTAATTTATCATTCGATATGGAAATATATTTTCAAAGAATAAAGTTCCATTCGATTCAATGGTCGTATTATTTTGAATTTCCATGATCTCTGGATTTTGAACAAGAAATCAATAAGAACTAATATTAAATACATAACCAATAAATACACAATCAACAGTTTTTAGCCCAATTTTATCCATTTTAGCTTCAGGAACTGCAACTTTGGTTAAACATTCCCACACTTTAAGATATTTAAAAGTATGCTTCCTTCTCTTCCATAACTCATAGGTAATACTTTGTATCTTCTTATGTAGTACTCTATTTAATAAGTGATTTGTAGTTAAAATAGTTTCCCCCACATTTTTTATAGCAAACTATCACTACTTAGTATGACATTCATCATTTCTATTAAGGTTCGGTTTTTCTTCTCAACTACTCCAAGTGATTATGTAAAGGGGGTGTAGTCCGGTGAATCATTCCAAAATCGCTACATACATTTTAGAAAGGTGACCCATATTCACCTCATTGATCACTCCTTATGCCTTTGATTCTCCTTTGAGTTGATTATCACCTTAATTTTTGAAATATTTAAATACATGAATAGTTTCAACATTACTATTAAGTAGATAAACATAACAAAACCTAGTACAATCATCTAAGGCCAAAAAGTTTTTTTACCACCTTTTGCAGGTACTGATTTCATATCCATATGTCAATCTGTTTTAAATCCAAAGGCTCATAAAGTACAAAATTTTGATTCAACACACTTGAAATTTCTTGCTCGAACAATCAAATGTTGAAAATAAATTCATGTTAATTAATTTCATGAACTATTTATACTTAACATGACCCAATATTTCATGCCACAAATCAGCACAATCAACCACATAAAGCAACGAAACATTACTTTCAATCATCTAAAAATATTTGGTTATAAGAATCATGACATTTAATTTGAATAGACCATCACTCATATAGGCCTTACCAACATAAACATCAATCCTGGAGAGTACATCTTTGTCAGAAACAAACACCAACTTGAAGTTCTACTTAACCAAGAGTTTGATATTAAATTTGTTCATATATCAGGTACATGAAGTACGTTGTACAATGTTTTAAAATCAATAGATCACATTATTCTATATGAATCGATGTGTTTAGATTCCATATCTTTCCTTTAGTACATAGAGAAACCATAATAGGATCCCATGGACAGGTTAGTGTGAGATTTGTAAAATCTCGGGCCCAGGTGCCACTCAACGGGTGCCCCAAACCCGGTTCGCCACAAATCTTCAAGTGCATTTCCACAAACGCCAAAGGCTTCCAACTAGAATTGAGGGCCCAGGTCTGATAGTGGGGAAACTATGCCTTCATTTGTCAATGTGTAGCGCAGTGGAATGAAATAAAACATACAACAACGGTGGAAGCAAAAACAGTATATATAACTGAAATGGATAACTGATAACAAAAAGGGAAACCAGCAGTCATATATATATAAAGATGCAGCATGTCACTATTCTATTAAACAGCTAGAACATGTTACATGATCAATACAATACAACTAAAGTACAGGTACAGAAAAGCAAAATAAAACAGCTTGTGGCATCGCGAGACAATGCTCAGTCCCATGCTCTCCTACACCCCAACAACAATCAAGTATCTGTAGAAGGACCCTTTCCCTTATCTACACCTGTAGAAACGTAATATGTTTGGGCTGAAAAGCATAACCCAAATAGGGTGTGAGAAATATATCTCAGTATGCACCCACCAAAGGCCCGTCCCCAACTGGGTGTAAAAATGCAACAACAGTGTGCAGTAGTGAATGTAATAAACTAATCAGTACTAAAAAGTAACTAACTTAACCAGTTATATTGCCATTTTAATATCCATTTAATCATTTTAGTTAAAATATCACCACAGTGAATATTCTAAGTAAACAGCCAATGTCTTCAGACATGTAAACCCCTACCCTCAGGAAAAGAGTATCCAAACACAAGAATCTGCCTACAGGAAAACGGATATCACCCACGGGCGTAAGAAGTGTCGCCCATAGGCACAGAATCAACTGCCCACAGGCACGGAAGAAGTTGCCCATAGGCTAAGTAGTACAGTGCCCACAGGCTAATCACAACACTGCCCTCAGGCTAACAAGTAACCGGGCCTTTCCCAACATGTAAATAAGCAGTACACAAGCAATTCCTCTCAAGGTAATTCTACAATCATTACTTTAAAGGCATACCCTTGGGCATCCTGGCCAAACAGCTAAACAGAGGAATGCACCCCTGGGGTGGTCCTGGATCCATGCAACGATCCCAAACATCATTTTTTTTTATCACAATTAATTACCTATTAAATTCTAGGTATTTCAAATAGTTATAGCCTCATCCACACGACACCCCAAATATGGTTTCGTAGCTCAAAAATGCACAAAAACGAATGACAGTTGGAAAATAAACACCAAGCCACCTACCTTATATGCCCCTGATCAGTATACTCGAATGACGTTCCACGAATCGTCCTAGAACGAGGAAGATCTGAGGTGAAATAAAACTTGATTAAATGCATATAAATTCCATCAAAGGAAGAATTGGTAAGAAATACACAAGGATAAGGGAGGTCTTACCCGCGCGGTTCCAATGAGATCGTCCGAGGCGGAAGTGGATTCCTGACGTGCGCTCGGTGGATCTCCAAAGGTCCGGCCATCCTCTCCCGAGCCCCCATCTGGTTCTAAGCCTTCTCTATGAACAGGGGAGGATACTTCCCATTTTAAGCGGAAAAAACAAAGTACACAGCGTGTAGTTCCAAGTACACGGCGTGTACTTCCCATTTTTCAATTGTTCCCCTGGCGGCTTCCCGCCAGCGTGGTACTGTTCACCTGCCGACATGACTACACGGTGTGTTTACATGAGCACACAGCGTGTTCTATCGCAAAGCTGGCCACCACCTTACTATTCATCTATCGACTGACTACACGGCGTGTAAAGGACCACTACACGGCGTATAATCAGTTTCTACCCCCTTCATCGCCGGCATGGCTACATGACCCATGTACTCATCCCACACGGCCAAAAGTACACGGCGTGTGGAAAAGTACATGGTGTGTACTTCCAAAATTTAGGGTTTTCCCAATTTTCCTTATTTTCTTAAAAACACTTAAGGAAAAAGAGAAAAGAAGAAACTCGTACCTCAAAACTAAGAACTGGGTTCTTACAAACTTCCCCCTTAAAGCAATTCATCCCCAAATTTCCCTTCCAAGGGTGGCGAAGATAACGCTCAGAACAGCTCTGTCCACTGAGCATGTACGTCAGTCTCCCGCTCCCAGGTTTCATCCTGTACTCAGTCATGCTGCCAAAGCACCCATATGAGAGGAACCGACTGTCCTCGGAGAACCTATGTGCTCCTGTCAATGATATGAATAGTATTCTCCTCAAAGGACGCATCGATTTTAAGCTCAACCTCCTCAGGCTAAAAGACGTGAGACGGGTCTGAATGATAGCGACGTAACTGAGACACATGGAAGATGTTGTGCATGGCCCGGTACCTCTGCGGTAACTTCAACCGATAGGCAAACAGCCCGACTCTCTCCAGAATCTCAAATGGCCCCACATACCTCGGTGAAAGTTTACCCTATCTCCTGATCCTCTTGTGTCCCAGCCTCGGCGAAACATGCAAGAAAACCTGATCCCCGACCATAAACTCCAAAGGTCGTCTGCAGCGATCAGCGTAAGATTTCTGACGAGACTGTGCGGTAGCCATCCGCTTCTGAATCAGCTGGACCTGCTCAGAATTCGCCTCCATGAGACGTGGTCCCAGTAAAGCTACATCACCTGCCTCTAACCAGCACAAGGGTGATCGGAATTACCTACTATATAAGGCCCCGTATGGTGCCATCTCAATAGTCTCTTGGAAGCTATTGTTATAGGCAAACTCGAACAAGGTTATGTGCTTCTCCCAAGAGCCCCCAAAGTCTAGGACGCATGCATGCAGCATGTCCTCAAGCACCTGTATCGTACGCTCTGACAGGCCATCGGTCTGAGGGTGGTAAGCTGTGCTCAAAAGCACCTGTGTACCCAGTGCCCTCTGAAGACTCCGCCAGAAACGAGACGTAAAGTGATCATCCCTATCTAAAACAATAGAAAGAGGGACACCATGAAGATGTAAGATCTCTCGGATATACAGCCTTCCGAGCTCGTCAACACCGAAGGTCTCCTTGATCGGAAAAAAGTGAGATACCTTTGTGAGTCTGTCCACAACAACCCACACAGAATCATTGCCTAGAGGTGACCTCGGCAACCCAGTCACGAAATACATCGTGACATCATCCCATTTCCACTCCAGAATGGGTAACTGCTGCAACAGTCCGCCGGTCACTGATGCTCAGCCTTCACCTGCTGACAGGTGGAACATATCGTAACAAAACCAGCTACATCCCTCTTCATACCCGGCCACCATTACTGACGTCTCAACTCACGGTACATCTTGGTAACCTAGGGATGAACCGCCCAATATGAAGCATTAAACTCCTGCATCATCTCCTCACGTATATTCCCTGGAACTCACAATCGTCCATGGAAACGTAGAACTTCGTCATCACCTATCGTCCAATTAGGAGGAGGGTCCTCACTTGCCACCGACTCCTGTAGAACTAGGCCTTCTGAATCAGATAGTTGTCCCATCCTCACTCTGTCCAGGAGGGTAGATGTCACAGCTAAAGATGAAAGATAGTTCTGCCCCTGACTGTCGTGCACCTTCAGATGCATCTCAGAGAACATGGCCATAATCTGCCACTCACCACTAGCCTCCTACACTGCCTGTATCTTAGTCCTCCTACTTAGTGCATCATCTACTGCATTACCTTTACCAGGAGTATAGTTAAGCTCAAAATTGAAGGATTTTAGGTATTTGAACCACCTTCCCTGCCTCAGATTCAAGTCACGCTGAGTAAAGATATACTTGAGCCTTTTGTGGTTGATGAAAACCACAAAATGCTCTACCAATAGATAATTTCTCCAACAGCGCAACGCATGAACAAATGCCGCCAACTCAAGGTCATGTGTCAGGTAATTCCTCTCATGTGGCCTCAACTGCTGAGACCCGTATGCAACAACTCGATCACCCTTCATCAACACTACTCCCAGCCCAATACCTGATGCGTTACAGTAAACTGTATAGCTCTTCCCCTACTCTGGAAGTATCCAGACTGGTGCTGATGTCAACCTTCCCTTCAGGTCTTGAAAGGCTGTCTTGCAAGCTTCCGACCAAATAAACTTCACACCCTTCTTAGTCAAACCTGTCAACAGCGCTGCTAAGCGGGAGAAGTCTTGTATGAAGTGTCTGTAGTAACCAGCTAGCCCTAAGAAACTCTGTATCTCAAACACGTTCTTAGGATCCTCCTAGGAAACTACTACTCTCACCTTCCCTGGGTCCACGACAACTCCTACCTCTGAGATGATATGACCCAGGAAGTGAATCTGGTCCATCCAAAAGTGGTACTTTGAAATCGTAGCATATAGTCGATGCTCTCTCAGTGTACTCAATACGATCTCAAGATGGGTGGCATGTTCGTGTCGAGTGTGAGAGTACACCAAGATGTCGTCCATGAATACTACCACACAAGAATCAAGATATGGATGGAACACACGATTCATCAAAGCCATGAAAACTGCTGGCGCGTTCGTGAGTCCGAACGGCATAACCAAGTACTCATATAGACCATATCTTCTCTGAAAAGCTGTAAGCGGTATATCCGATGGTCTCACGCGTAGCTGATGATATACGGATCTCAAGTCAATCTTCGAGAGCACTCGTGCTCCTATAAGTTGATCAAAAAGATCATTTATCCTTGACAAAGCATATTGGTTCTTGACCGTCATCTGGTTCATCTTTCGATAATCCACACAGAGTCTGAGGGTACCGTCTGCCTTCTTCCCAAAAAGGACCGGAGAACCCCAAGGAGAAGTACTGGTTCTGATGAAACCCTTTGCCTATAACTCCTCTTACAACCTTTTGATCTCTTGCAACTCAGGTTTATCCATTCTATAATGAGGAATGGACACCAGTGCTGCTCTTGGAACAAGCTAAATAGAGAAATCCACCTCTTTCTCCGGAGGTAGACAAGAAAAGTCATCCGATAAGATATCCCTGAAATGATCAACCAATGGAGGGAAATCCATTTGACAAGTACCCTGATCATCCAGATATAAGCTCACAATCTGGGATGTGACTCCACCTCGCCCATGATGCTCTGGTCTAGCTCGACTCGCCTGAACATCCCATTCGCCCTTGTATAGAAACTCTCCGCCCTCTGGTGACGTGAAACTCACCCTGCGACGATAGTAGTCTACAAAGGCTCGAAAGGGAACCAACCAGTCCATCCCGAGAATGACGTCATAAGCTGTCATCTCAAAGTCATAGAGGTCCCAAAGGAAGTGACACACACCAACCTCAAGGGGGAACTCCTTGCACCGACGCACACCAGCCGTTCTAGTTCCCAATGGAGTGTCTAGTGTCATGATATCAGAAGAAAAAGAAACACTAAGCCCAAGGTTCTCCACAACGGGCACAGATAGGAAACTATGCGTAGCACCCATATCAAAAAGTACTGAAGATAAAACAAAAGCTACTAGAATAGTACCTCTGACTGTAGAAAGTCTGGGATCCTGCTCCTGCTGGGTCTGTTGCACTGCATATGCATGCCCAGTGCCACGGCCCTGCGACACAGCCTGGCTACCCTGAGCTATCCCGCCCTACTGCCTCTGAGATTCTGGTGTCTGGCTCCCACGGCCACGACCACCATCTCTGCCTGCACGCCCTGACGTATTCCAGTTCCCTGACTGGTAAGAAGCCATTGGTCCTACTCCCGAACGCGATGTCTACACAGAACCCCTCTCACTAGTCACTGGTGGAAACGCCATGCAAAAGCGCTGTAGATGACCCATCCTGCCGTAAGTTAGTCACTCCACTAGGTCATGTGAACACTGTGGCCTCTTGTACCCCTCTCTACCACATTGGTAGCACATGACCTGGCCACCTAAAGCATTATTCTGACTGGTACTTCCACCCTGAAAGAATTCCATCTGTCTCTTCCTCTTTCCATTAGAAATAGTACCAGTAACTGGTGATGAACCGCCATGGCCCACACCACTATATTCCCATAGGTTCCTCTATGTAATCAGCACCTGGTTCACAATAACATGTACTGAAGGCAACCTGAAAACATTCACCAGAAATTGGATGTCATAACGAAGAACATCCTCAAAACGTCTGGCTCTCAACATATCATCACCAACCAGCACAGGTGAAAAACACTGAAGCTCAGTAAAAAAGCAGAATAGTCCATCACCGACATAGCACCCTGCTGAAAATTCATGAAATCTCGGGCTCTATCTTCTCTCAGTGTCTCTGGAAAGAATAAGTCATAGAATACTGCCTGAAAATCTTTCCACACCATGTCATTGTGATGATCTGTCTGGGTGGTAACATCCCACCACCTCTTGGTGGAATCACACAGTATATAAGTCGCGAGCTTGACCCTCCACCCTAGAGGCGTCTCAAGATGCTTGAAAATAGTCTGCATCGATCCTAGCCAAGACTCTGCAGCCTGTGGTCTTCCATATTCTAAGAACGTAGGCGGATGCTACTGCTGGAATATATGAGTCAGCTTGACCATAGATGTGGCAGCCTGTGGTGCTCCCTTAAAGGTCTGCATGAATCGCATGAAGCCTTCACGGAATTGCGCCTCTGCGCCTGTGTCCGGTATAACGGTTGGCGCCGTATCAGGCTCTGCTGGGGGATCAACTAGTAGCCCATGGCCCACCATCTCTGGAGTATAGTCGTTGCCGCTCTCCTAGTGAACAGCATGTGGTCGTCTAGTCAGCATGACACTACAAGGTCTAAAACACGCCTTAAATTCAAGATTATTAAAACTGGAAGAGAAGGAACTACAAAGGAAACAAGAGGAACAATGAATTTCAAGATTTTCAAAACAAGACTACATGGCGTGTATACTAACTACACGGCGTGTACATGACTTCTCTCCCCCTGCCCGGGTCCTTCTACATGACTAATCCACATGGCTCCCGTTGAACAAAAACTACACGGCATGTATATAATCTACACGGCATGTATGGTGTAATTTTCCAACTGCCCCTGTCATTTTTGACATGGCGGACTACTCGGCTTGACACTAAACGGTGTGTTACACCCGCACATGGCGTGTACACCACCTCGTTTCCCAGCCACATGGCTAAGTCCACACGGTTTGTCCTTGAACAACACTACACAGTGAGTCCCACAGGTACACGGCGTGTACTAGACGAGCTCCGCCGACCCGTGTTGTTAGTTACATGGCCGGATACACGGCTCAAACTACATGGCATGTTCTATATACACACGGCGTGTACACAAAAGGTTTACCCCGACCCGTGTTGTTAGTTACATGGTCGGGTCCCCAGGTCAGACTACACAGCGAGTTCCTTAGTGGAGACGGCGTGTATGTATTAAGGTCTCCTCCGTTCATGTTGTTAGTTACACGGGTGGACTCCGGGTCAACACTACACAGCGTGTACTGAAGCTACACGGAGTGTTCTCCCCAAGCTCTTCCCTTCCCCGTGTCACCGCCGACACGGTTTGTGACACAGGAAGAGACTATACAGCGTGTACTCATGGTACACGGCGTGTACTCTAAAAGTTTATTTTTTTTCCCGAACAGAAGACCATACACAGCGTGTTTAAAGTACTACACAGCATGTATATTGGGTTTTCTGGACAGTATGCCTCAGAAACTTCTTAGGAACCCAAAAAATATCGAAAAAACACCTACGTGTCAAATTCCGATCCGTGAGGGCCCATACTCCCCACGAATAAAAGTTTGACATCTTATCTATGTTATAGCAAAATAAACAGTCAATGATCCACCAAACTCCAGTCAATGGGGGCCCATACTTCCCAAAAACCAATGTTTGGAGTCCATTCTATAAACAAGCTCACACGAGGAATACCCTATCACATAGTAGGTATTTATCAAGCAGCTACCACAACAACATGCTTTACTAGCACAACAACTATCACAATAGCATGCAATTTATAATGATCCTACATGGCATGGAACTATGCATGGAATGTGATTTCTAGCATGTTCCTAAATGATGCATGAGATGTCATACCCTCACCTCATCGGGTTGCAACTAGTTGGAACCCATAAATAACATATAAATAGCGCAATCACAAGTGCATCACCCTAGGGTGAAAATCATAACAACAGTAAAATTTTCAAAATCAGAAGAATTGAAAAAATATGAGGTAGAATGGATTTTCCCTGTACACGGGTTAGCTACGCTCGGGCACAGCTTATTACCAACTACCGTTCGTCCTATCCATGACTACGGCTTCAAATAGTAAGTCAAAGAAAAGAACCTACTCTGATACCACTTTGTAACATCCCGGGCCCGAGTGCCACTCAACGGGTGCCCCGAACTCGGTTCGCCACAAGACCTCAAGCGCATTTCCCCAAACTCCAGAGGCTACCGACTAAAAGCGAGGGCCTAGGTCTGATAGTGGGGAAACCATTCCCTCATTTGTCAAATTGTAGCGCAGAGAAATTAAATAAAACATACAATAACGGCGGAAGCAGCAACAGTATATATAACTGAAATGGATAACTGATAACAAAAAGGGAAACCGGCAATCATATACATATATGAAGATGCAGCATGTCACTATTCTATAAAACAGCTAGAACATGTTACACGATCAATACAATACAAATAAAGTATAGGTACAGAAAAGAAAAACAGAACAGCCCGCTGCATCGGGAGCCAATGCTCAGTCCCATGCTCTCCTACACCCCAGCAGCAATCAAGTGCCTGTATAAGGACCCTTGACCTTATCAACGGCTACAGAAATGTAATCTATTTGGGCTGAAAATCATGACCCAAACAGGGTGTGAGAAATATATCTTAGTAGGCACCCACCAAAGGCCCTTTCCCAACTGGGTGTAAAAATGCAACAACAGTGTGCAGTAGTGAATGTAATAAACTAAGCAGTACTAAAAAGTAACTAACTTAACCAGTTATATTTCCATTTTAATATCCATTTAATCATTGTAGTTAAAATATCACCACAGTGAATATTCTAAGTAAACATCCAATGTCCTCAGACACATAAACCCCTACCCTCAGGTAAAGAGTATCCAAAAACAAGAATCTGCCCATAGGCATCCAGATATCACCCACGGGCGTAAGAAGTGTCGCCCACAGGCACAGAATCAACTGCCCACAGGCATGGAAGAAGTTTCCCACAAGCTAAGTAGTACAGTGCCCACAGGCTAATCACAACACTACCCTCAGGCTAACATGTAACCAGGCCATGCCCAACATGTAAATAAGTAGTACACAAGAAATTCATCTCAAGGAAATTCTACAATCATTACTTTAAAGTCATACCCTTGGGCATCCTGTCCAAACGGCTAAATAGAGGAACACACCCCTGGGGTGTTCCTGGATCCAAGAAATGATCCGAAACAGCATTTTATTATCACAATTAATTACATATTCAATTCTAGGTATTTAAAATAGCTATGGCCTCAGCCACACGACACCCCAAATATTTGTTCGTAGCTCAAAAACGCACGACAGTTGGAAAATAAACACCAAGCCACCTACCTTATACGCCCCTGATCAGTATACTCGAACGACTTTCCACGAATATTCCTAGAAATAGGTAGATTTTAAGTGAAAGAAAACTCTCTTAAATGCAGATAACTTCCATCAGAGGAATAATTGTTAAGAAATACACAAGGATAAGGTAGGGCTTACCCATGTGGTTCCAACGAGATCGTCCGAGGCGGAAACGGATTCCCGACCTGCGCTCGACGGATCACCAAAGGATCAGCCATCCTCTCTCAAGCTCCTGTCCGATTATAAGCCTTCCCTATGAACAGGGGAGGCTACTGCCCATTTTATGAAAAAAAAAACGAATTACACGGCGTGTACTTCCAATTTTTAAACTGTTCCCCTGGCGGCTTCCTGCCAGCGTTGCACTGTTCACCTGCCGACATGACTACACAGCGTGTCTGCATGAGCACACAGTGTGTTCTATCACACAGCTGGCCATCGCCTTACTATTCGCCTTCCGACTGACTACACGGCGTGTAAAAGACCACTACATGGCGTGTAGTCAGTTTCTACCACCTTCATCTCCAGTATGGCCACATGTCCCATGTACTCTTCCCACCCAGCCAAAAGTACACGGCGTGTGGAAATGTATACGGCGTGTCCTTCAAAAATTTAGGGTTTATCCCATTTTCCTTATTTTCTTAAAAACACTTAAAGAAAAGAGAAAATAAGAAACTCGTACCTCAAAACTAATAACCGTGTTCTTACAATCTTGTCCATGCGGATATGCATCATTCTTCAAATTGAAATCTATTTTATGAAAGATCCTGACTTTCGTGCATTGGTGGGTCACCGGGATCCTTTTGAGGACCTATGTTGCACTGAAGGTAACTCTATAAAATATGATCAATTGTAGTGTCACATTCTTGTCGGAGGTCATTTTCATAAGTACATTTCCCATACATTCTGCTGTAAAAGTTGATGAGTTCCCTATGGGTTTTTAATCACTTCCCATTGATGCATGTGATGAGAACATCAAATAATTGGTGCATGCATTGCGAGTAGCTATAATTTCATCCCACCACTCCTTTAGGAATCCGATGAGATTGCACTCATAAACCATAGAAAACATATGCAAACCTTCAACCTCAATGGAGAACTTGTCAAGATCCACTATATTGGCTTAAGACTTCATTTTCCTTTCCAGCTTTCTAGAAGAGAAATTTTTTATTAATATTGATGATAATGAAAATCCCTTTATACAATATACAATTATGGTTTAGACGACCAATATACTCAAAAAGTGCAACAGGGTCTCTACATAGTCTATGAAAACAGTATAAGAAGTGTTCACCACTTTGTAAACTAAATACAGTAGGGTCCTTTTTCCAAGTCCATATCAATACAGTAGAGAAACATTAGATAAATCTTTATACACAATACAGTAGACTTAGATCTAATAATCTAAGTCAATATACACACAAAATGCAGAAGGCTTGAATGGGGGGGGTCCAAAATCAAGGAATAAAAAAATGTAAAAAATTGAGTCCAAAAAACCCATGTTTCCATAAGAAAAATTTTCTCCATTTATGTTGGTCAAGGTTGTGAGCAGTTGTCTCTTAGGATAGAACGAGTGGTCTTTCTTGGATATCATCAATTCAAATAAAAACTTCTTTGAACACAAAGTGAAGCGACAAATTAAACTTTGATGGGAATTAAATGATTAGTTAAAGTATACACATGTTCTGTGATTGAACCTCACCATCACAAAAAAAATTATTGTGATAGATAAAATCAAAAACAAAAACAAAAACAAAAAATCACATCATCGTTTTCAATTGGAGCACCGAAACATGGAAAAATATTAAAAAAAGACCTAAGGTCCATAATTTTTTTATTTATTAATTAGAAATATGAACCATGGAAACTAACCAATATTGGTGGAACATCACAATAGTAACAATAGATGGTGCATTCATGATGATCAACACCTTTTGAAAATAACACTTATTATCCAAGACATCTGCAATTAACTCATTCATTAACACTGAAATTTTATGGAGAGACTAAAAAAGTTGCCATTATATCAAAAAGAAACCCCCTTGTCCTGATTTACTTGCTACACTGAACTTGACATGATCTATATCCTATAAAAGGATATGTTTGAATGATAAAATAGCTTAAACAATGAACAAAAATGCATTATATATGCTTTGAGAGGTTGTTGTGTGCCCGTAATAGACAAAAATGGACAAAAATGCTTGGGTTATGATCTATGTAATTGTCTTGAGCTTGTGATGGAGAAAAGTTTTAAGTTCATGTTATGGAATTATACCAAGGTCCTTGTGTAACTTTATATATTTCAAAAAATTCAACCATAATTTCCATTTAAGGTTTTTAAAAACTCATCACAATACAAAACGGTTCATTTGTTATTAATTCAGACAAAAAGATCCATGACTCATTTTCAAACACACCACAATGATTCTCAAAATCCAATTAGAAGGATATATGCGATTAATGTACAGATATAAGTTTAAACAATCATAATCATTGTTTGGAATAACATATTCAGCTACATGACATTTGTTAAAAAAATTGTTATCGTGAATATAAGCGTAAGCTTTACCCCTTTGTCAACAAGATCAAATGTCAGAGTCTCCTTCCCTCATCTTCTCACAAATTATACCATAATACCCTTTCAAAATAAAAAGAGAATGTGAATGAAAAAGATGAACGCCATTCTCCAATAAATGTCATCTATTCTTAATCCCATGCATTCCACATTTCTATGATCAATTACACAGATAATTTCAAAGTTTCCTGGTAACTATATGGGAAACGCAGACAAAATAAAATAAAATTTTAGTTTAAATCATTAAGTAGGAGTCATGAATGAAAAAAACATTACTAGAAAATTTAGAAATCATGAACTATAAAAAAAATATTACTGTGAATATAAGCAGTAGGCTTTACCCCTTTGTCAACAAGCTCAAATGTCAGAGTCTCCTTCCCTCATGTTCTCTAAGAATCATTTCAAATGAACTTTATGATAGACCATTACCCCTGCAAATTGAAGTGGTAGATACTGAAGAAACAAATAAATATTCAAAAAAATGTGTGATTCCAACTCATGTGCAGTACCATAAAGATGTAATGATTTCCAATCATATAATTACACCTATTGACTTCAAATTTCAAAATGTGTTCAAAACTAAGATGTTTGGTTTGTCTCGGAAAAAATGTGGTTGTCGCTTGGTGTTGAATTCCATCTTCCTTCTCCATTGTTCCCCTTTTTGATAAGGCTAATCATGCACTGCATAAAGAAGTAACTATTTCAAGTCATGTGCATACAGTGTCCAATCAGTCATTTCCTTATATGTTGTAATTTTCATGCAAAAATCAAGTATCCTATAAAAATTGTTCCAATAAAAAACACAGAATGGAGAGACAAGTATTTCTAACATCTTTTGTTATTTAAGAGATAATAGAGATGTAAGATAAAATTTTGAATGTGATCATACCAAAATAATACTAATATGTAAAGCATTGAAACTAAGAATACATAAAAAATGAAAACGGTGACATACCATACACTGCAAACTTAAAACATTCATGAACTGACAGTAGAACGGATTAAACAACTGAAAATTCTTAGAATTACTTATTTTACAATTTTCATTTAAATATTCTTAACCCTATGTCTGATTAGACTTGGGATGAAATAAATGTTTTATGCATTTTGAAGAACCATTGCAGGGTTCTCCCCCTTAACGGCTTTTCCATACTTTCCAAGGGAAAAATAGAAGATACAAAAATCAGCATAAAAATAAATACAATGTAAAATCAGAAGATATAAAATGTGACAACTTGAAACAAATAAATTAACACAAACAACATGAAGAATAAAAGAATGCAATAAATGGAGACATAACAAAGTTTACCATCAAAATTCACAGTTCCCATGGGCTCTACATCAGAAACATCTTCCACCGCAATCGGAGAGACTAACATCTGGCTTCCCTGGACCTCTAGAGCACGTATACACACACTCACAGTCAATACGATCAAACACTATGACATTAAAAATCAGGCCCCCTTTGAGTCCGAAAACAACCAAATCTCCAACAAGAAATTCATGTTCTGTCGCAAACTCCAGCCACCCGGCCTCCAGGCGCCACCCGTTTATGGCCACCTGAAAGGGCTTCCCGGGGAAGCTTCGCAGCACTCTGATCTTGCATTGATCCTGTAGACTAGGGTCTCCCTCTAATTATTCATTGAAGAAGGCGATCATAATCAACAGCAGCCAAAAACGTAGATGATTGATTAAAGTTGGTCGAAGGAAGGATCGAGAGAAAGAGGGGAATTCATGCAGGAAACCAAGGAGGAAGGGGTTGTATACAAATATTTATTTACTATATTTAAATATTAGTATATTATAAATGCATATAAACATGTATACACACAAATATAAATATATATATATATTATTATTATTTTTCCAACAATTTTAATAAACCTTTTAACCATGTAAAAAAATCAAAAATTGACAATAAAAGTCCTGGCCATAAAATAATGATAAATTTTTTTCAAATATTTCAATAATACTCAAAAAGGATATTATTTAACTCTATAAATTCACAAAATGACCACAATGTTTCTACGAAATTTTAAAGAAAAATCTTTAATTGACCAAAAAATATCATTATATTTTTTAAATGATTATTTTCATTGATTATTACAATAGTTACGAGGGGGACAAATACAACAAAAATCGCACTCTATTGCAATAGGAAATAACTTGGTGAGACTCGAACTCAATACCTCGTCGAGACCCTAAAAGGTCACTATCAACCGAGATAGACCCTGGGGGAAAAGTACAAGGACTGAAAAATCAGGTTTGGTATCTCCATTTCCAAAATATGGATGACATTCCGGCAGAGCGCGCCAAAATCGGGTTCAGTATCTTCATTGATTTTGCATTTACCTTATTAATAAGGTAAGGGGTTACATGATTTTTTTTATTGTTATAAAGAGGAAATACTACGTATATAAGATGTATTTTCAAATTATCATTTTTGAATGGAGTACAAAAATAAGACGCATACATCAATTAACCTAATAACTTCATATCAGTGGAGACAATGTTGAGTAATTTTCCTAAAATGAATTATTCTGCATCCATTGTTTTTATGAATCACAATACATACTTTGTTTTCACTACCACATATAAGTTATTTAACATTGTATAAAAGGGGATTTAACAGCGCTAAAAAGGCGATGTTGTTGTCTGCATCACTAAAAGGGTGTTCATTTATCAGTGCTAAAAAACGCTGATAAAAGTCCTCCTTTATCAATGCTAGATATAGCGTTGATAAAGCCCCTATTGTTGTAGTGTGTTGTTTGAATAACTGCACACTTCAGCAAATATACATGTATGAAAATACACTTGATGCAAATTCATAATTTAATTGCAATAAAATTTACATCCCAAATACAAAAAACACTATTATATACGTTTCAAACAATATTTTGTATAATTACATTTGAAATTACTATCTACACAAATTTAAAAACATTATTTTTTTATTTTCTTTGGTGCTCGCAGCCCCCTCTCAAAAAACCCCGACTATGGTATCAATTGACGAAAGAAACAACAAACAGGTATTGGTCAAATTTGAATGACATTCAAGAAGTTTCAAAGTCATTCAGCATCTTCTTCGGTCTTTTCAAGAGCAATAAACTCCACCTCCATGGTGGATTGTGCAATGCACATTTTTCTAGATGATTTCAAAGACATAGATCTACCATCAATTGTGAACACATAACCACTTGTTGAATTAGTGTCTTTGAAGTCAGTTATCTAATTTGAATCATTAAAACCTAAGTACCATTGGATACTTTATATAGTTCAATGCCAAGTTCATGGCATATTTTAAATATCTCAAAACTAGTTTCATAACTACCCAATGGATATTAGATGGATTTTTAGTAAATTGACTGAGCATTCTTATGGAAAAACTATGTCTGTTCTAGAAATTCATGACATACATCAAACTACCTAGGATACGAGTATACTAGTGTTCTTTTCTAGACATTCAATAACATTTAATGGATTATAAACCGGTTTTATATCAAGATTTTGATATTTCTGTAGAATCTTCTCGATATAATAACATTGAGATAATGTCAACCCATAAAATTTTCTATGAATTTGAATTCCAAAAATGAAATTTTCCACTCACTAAGTCATTAATTTCAAATTTACTAGTGAATACACATTTAGTGACTTTGATGATATCTATATTGCTTATAAATATGAGCATATCATCAATATAAAAGCATACAATGATATATCCATCTTAAGTGTCTCTAACATATACACTTTTATTACACTTGTTAATCTTGAACTGGTTTAATAACATCACATGATCAAATTTCATATGTTATTTCTAGGGAACATGTTTTTACCCATAAAGAGATTTCACAAATCAATAAACTTTAATTCCTTATCCTGGAAAAATAAATCCTTCAGATTGTTCCATGTAAATCTCATCTTCCAAATCACCATTTAAGAAGGTGATCTCAACATTAATTTGAGGTATTTTTAACCAATTGAAAGATGTTAAAAGATTAACATCCTTATGGATGTAATTCTTGTAACAAGTGAATAAGTGTCTAAATAATCAAGTTCGTCCTTTTTAGTATAACCTTTTATCACAAATTCAGCCTTCTATTTTTCAATTGTTCCATCAATAGTCAATTTATTTCAAAAGATCCACTTGCATCCAATAGGTTCGTTTCAAGGAGTAAGATCAACCAATTCCCATGTATAGTAGGACAAGATAGAATCAATTTCACTACTGACAACTCCTTACCAAAATGATGCTTTCAGGGTGGTCTTAGCCTTTCTAAATGTTTAAGGGTCATTTTCTAACAAATATGTTAGAAATTCAGGTCCAAAAGACAAAGAGATCAAGTATCTTTTGCTTCATCTAGGCTTTATCTTCATTGAATATCTTTCTTCTGAAGGACCCCAGAACACCCTGATAAGGGAGGGGTGAATCAGGGTGTCAACTTTTTCTTTTAAACTGATGGATCTTTTCCCACGTTGTTAGGAACCTGTTAAACCTATATGAAGAGGAAGTTTAGAAAATAAACAATCACATGAAAAGCAAGGACATAGCAATTTTAATTGGTTCACCACTAAGGGATACTTCCAAGGAGCATACGCCGAAAGTGTGTCGGTCGTACCAAAAACCACTAATCTTCACAAGTTGTGGATTAAAAGAGTTTAGCATAATCACTCTGTGTCAGGGGCACTTCCTTTACAAGGTTTTAGAGATAGCACACTAAATCCCTCAAATCACTTCCGTTGACTCCCCCTTTCTCACTGCATTGGAAGAATCTTCACTTAGTTTAATGACTTGAAGGTCACTTCAATGGTTTTGCATTAGATCATGCATCCTCAACTGTAAATGGATACACTATTGAAGTCACGTAATCACCGATATATGTAATTTATTTTCCTTTACACCGATATGTTATGGAAATTAATTTCGTAAACTTATTTGGTCAATTTTTTGGCTTTCTTTTGTGTTCTGCGTACTATTTTTGTTTCCTCGTACCGCTGCTATTTTCGCGTATCACTGCTATTTCCATGTACCATCTAACTATTTCCACATACCGTCCAGTTGTTTACTTGTACCTTACAACTCCTCTGCAAACTTTCCTTCTTCGTGTACCGCCCTACTCCACGTACTTCCCTATTCCGCGTACTGCTCCACTCTTCCACGTACCATCTTGCTCCGCATACTGCCTTGCTCGGTTGTGTACTGTGAGAGATTCTTGTGCGAACCGCGCTCTCTTCTGAGAACTATTTTCCTTACACAGATGATTCCCTCCACGTACCGTCTTATCCTCCACGTACCACTTCGAACTTCACCGAATTTCTTCCCAAAATTTTAATCTCCAATCTCATCCCTTAACAAAGAGGATTACTACTCCTTAAATTGGAACATAACTCCGCAAATTTTGGTAATCTGATTTACCCAAATTTTCAATGTGAGACAATCTTCACTGTAAACTGAATTTCATTTGGGTATTGTTAGCCTCCACCGCGTAATGAAATCCTCTGAACTGCGAACTGTTTATGCATACCGTTAATATTCAGCATATTATATATCTGTCAGTATGTGTACTGCATCTCTTCACTGTGTATCGTCATTGCGAACCGTTTTTGGAAACATTTTGTGTACCGCACATCTTCATCACGTACCGTTGTTGCGAACTGTTTTCTGTTCTGCCCACCGTTTCGCGTACCGCGCGCCTTCACCGCGAACCATGCGCCTTCACCGTGTACCTTCTCTGCGCACTGCCTGCCTTCTCCGCGTACTGCGTGCCTTCTCCCCGTACCGCACGCCTTCTCTTCATACCGCGCGCCTTCTCCGCGTACCACGTGCCTTCTCCGCATACCGCATGCCCTCTCTGCGTACCTCGCCCCTTCTCCGCGTACCGTGCGCCTTCTCAGGGTACCGCACACCTTCACTGCATACCGCACGCCTTCACCGCGTACCGTTACCAAACTCCCATTTTTTGAAGCCCAAAAATTTGACAAATACTGGGAAATTGTGCCACCTTCAATATTATTTTCATCCTCAAACGTATGACCTTATAGTTTTCAAACTCCCTATTCATCCATGTGCATATTCCCAATAAAAACAAACCAACCTCCATTATTCGAAATGATCAACCTTGATTCAAACATCTTCCACATTATTTAGAGGTATATTATAGTTCACATTTACCTCATTTATTATTCGATATGGAAATATATTTTCAAATAATGAAGTGTCATTCGTGTCAATGGTCGTATTGTTTTTCATTTCCATGATCTCTATCTTGTGAACAAGAAATCGATAACCACTACTATTAAATACATAACCAATAAATACACAATCAACAGTTTTTAAATACATGAATAGTTTCAACCTTACTATTAGGTAGATAAAACTAACAAACCCTATGTACAATCATCTAAGGTGGAAAAGTATTTTTACCACCTTTTTTAGGTACTGATTTCATATCCATATGTCAATTTGTTTTAAATCCAAGAGCTCGTAAATTAAAAAATTTTGATTCAACACACTTGACATTTCTTTCTCAAACAATCAAATGTTGAAAATTAATTCATGTTAATTAATTTCCTTAAATATTTATACTTAACATGACCCAATATTTCATGTCACAAATCAGTGCACTCAATCACATAAAGCAAAGGAACATTGCTTTCAATCATCTGAAAATATTTGGTTATAACAGTCATGACATTGAATTTGAATAGACCATCACTCAAAAAGCCCTTACCAACATAAACATCTCTCCTGAAGAGTACATCAATGTCAGAAACAAACACCAACATGAAGGTTCTTCTTAACCAAGAGTTTGATATTAAATTAGTTCATATATCAGGTACACTAAGTACGTAGTAAAACATTTTAAAATCAGTATAGCACATTATTCTATATGAATCAATGTGTTTACATTAAAAATACTTCATTTATTACATAAAAAATAACCAAATAGGATCCCATGGACGGGTTAGTGTGAGATTATCCATGCGGTTATGCATCATTTTTCAAATAGAAATCCATTTTCTGAAAGATCCCGTCTTTTGTGCTTTGGTGGCTCACCAGGATCCTTTCGAGGACCTATGTTACACTCAAGGGAACTCTATAGAATCAGATCAATTGTAGTGTCACAGTCTTGTCGGAGGTCATTTTCATAAGTACATTGCCCATACCTTCTGATATAAAAGTTGATGAGTTCACCATGGTTTTCTCATCACTTCCCATTAATTCATACGATGAGAACATCAACTTATTGGTGAAAGAATTATGAGTAGCTATAATTTCATCCCACCACTCCTTTAGGAATCCGATGAGATTGCACTCATAAACCACAGCAGACATATGAAAACCTTCAACTTCAATGGAGAACATGTCAAGATCCACTATATTATCTTGAGACTTCATTTTCCTTTTCAGCTTTCTATAAGTGAAAATTTGTCTAAGGATTGTTGATAATGAAAAGCCCCATATACAAGATACATTTATGGTTTAGACGACCAATCTATGCACAAAATTCAGTAAGGTCTCTACATAGTCTATGAAAACAGTATAGGAAGTGTTGAACACTTTGTACACTAAATACAGTAGGGTAATTTTTCCAAGTCCATGTAAATATAGTAGAGGAATGTTAGATCAATCTATATACACAATACAGTAGACTTTGATCAAATAATCTAAGTCAATCTACACACTAAATGTAGAAGGCTTGAAGGGGGGGACAAAAGTAAGGAACAAAAAATTGTAAAAAAATGAGTAAAAAAACTCACATTTCCATAAGAAAAATTTGATCCATATATGTTGGTCAAGGTTTTGAGAAATTGTCTCTTAGGATAGAACGAGTGGTATTTCTTGGATATCATCAATTCAAATAAAAAAATTCATTGAACACGAAGTGTGGAGACAAATCAAACATTGATGGGAATTAAATTATGAGTCAAAGTGTACACATGTTCTGTGATTGAACCTCAACATTACAAAAAAAAATTATTGTGATAGATAACATCAAAAACAAAAACAAAAACAAAAAATCACATCATCATTGTCAATTGGAACACTGAAACATGGAGAAAATATTAAAAAAAGACCCAAGGTCCCTAATTTTTTTATTTATTAATTAGAAATATGAACTATGGAAACTAACCAATATTGGTGGAACATCACAAAAGGCACAACAGGTGGTGCATGAATGTGGATCAACACCTTTTGAAAATTACTCTTATTATCCAAGACTTCTGCAATTGAATCTTTCATTAAAACTGAAATTTTAGGGTGAGAATAAAAAACCTACCATTATATAAAAAAGAAACCCCCTTTCCCCGATTTTCTGGCTACACTGAACTTCACACGATCTACATACTATCAAAGGATAAGTTTGAATGATAAAAGATCTTAGAAGATGAACACAAATTCTTCAGATATGCTTTGAGAGGTTGTTGTCTGCCTGTAATAGACAACAATGGACACAAATGCTTGGGGTGTCATCTAAGTGATTGTCTATATCTCGTGATGGAGAAAAGTTTTAAGTTCATGTTCTAAAATTATACAAAGGGCCCTATGTTACTTTTTATATTGAAAAATTTTCAACCATAATTCCATTTAAGGTTTTTACAAACTCATCACAATACAAAATGGGTCATTTGTTATTAATTCATGCAAAAATATCCATGACTCATATTCAAACACATCACAATGATGCCCAAAATCCAATTAGAAGTATATATGAGATTTGTATACAGATATAAGTTTAACAATCTTAACCTTTGTTTGGAAGAAAATATTTAGCTACTTGACATTTGATAAAAAAATTATAATGTGAAAACTTGAATAAATAAGATGATTCAATTACCTTCAATAACAACATCAAATCAAATTAGACCATAATACCCTTTCAAAATAAAAGCAGATGAGAATGAAAAAGATGAACATAATTCTCCAATAAATGTCATGTATTATTATTCCCATGCATGCCACATTTCTATGATCAATTACCCAGATAATTTAAAAGTTTCCTAGTAACTATATGGGAAACACAGACAAAATAAAATAAGATTTTAGTTTAAAGCATTATGTAGGAGTCATGAATGAAAAAATCATTACTAAAAAATTTATAAATTATGAACTGTAAAAAAAATCATACCATGAATATAAGCAGTAAGATTTATCCATTTATCAACAATCTCAAATGTCAGAGTCTACTTCCCTCATCTTCTCTCAAATTAGACCATAACACCCTTTCGAAATAAAATCGGATGAGAATGAAAAAGATGAACATCGTTATCCAATAAATGTCATCAATTCTTATTCCCATGCATGCCACATTTATAGGATAAATTACACTGAGAATTTCAATGTTTTCTGGTAACTATATGGGAAACACAGACAAAATAAAATAAGATTTTAGTTTAAAGCATTAAGTAGGAGTCATGAAGGAAAAAATCATTACCAAAAAATTTATAAATCATGAACTGTAAACAAAATCTTACCATGAATATAAGAAATAGGCTTTACCCCTTTGTCAAAAAGCTCAAATGTCAGAGTCTCCTTCCCTCATGTTCTCTAATAATCATTTCAGATGACCTTTATGATAGACCATTCCCACCTGAAAATTCAATTTTTAGATACTGAAGAAACAAATAAATATTAAGAAAAAGTGTGATTCCAACTCATGTGCAGTACCATAAATATGTAATGATTTCCAATCATATACTTACAACTATTGACTTCAAATTTCAAAATGTGTTAAAAAATAAGATGTTTGGGTTGGCTTGGACAAAATGTGGCTCTTGATTGGTGTTGAATACCATCTTCCTTCTCCTTTGTTCCCCTTTTGGATAAGGCAGATCATGCACTGCATAAAGAAGTAACTATTTCAAGTCATGTGCATACAGTTCCCAATCAGTCATTTCCTTCTATGTTGTAATTTTCCTGAAAAAATTAAGTATCCTATAAAATTTGTTCCAATAACGAACATAGAATGGAGAGAGAAGTATTTCTAACATGTTTTGTTATTTAAGAGATAGTGGGGATGTAATATCAAATTGTAAATGTCATCAGACCAAATTATTACAGAGATGTAAAGCATTAAAACTAAGAATACAAAAAAAATAAAAGGGTAACATACCATTCCCTGCAAACATAAAACATTCATGAACTGACAGCAGAATAGATTAAACTACTGAAATTATAAGAATTACTTCTTTTACGATTTTAATTTAAAGATTCTTAAACCCAAGACTGATCAGACTGGGGATGAAATAAATGTTTTAGGCATTTGGCAGAACCATTGCAAGGTTCTCCCCTTTAACGGCTCTTCCATACTTTCCAAGGGAAAAATAAAAGATACAAAAATCATTATAAAAATATATACAATGTAAAATCATAAGGAATAAAACGTGAAAAATTGAAACTAAGAAATTAACACAAACAACATAGAGAATAAAGGAATGCAAGCAAGGGAGACAAAACAAATTTTACCATCAAAATCCGTAGTTCCCATGGGCTCAACATCTGAAACATCTTCCACCGCAATCGATATAGACTGATGTCCAGCTTCCCTGGACCTCTAGAGAGAGTATACACACACTCGGAGGAAATATGGTCAAACACTATGACATCGAAAACTAGGCCCCATTCATGTCCGAAAACAATGAAATCTCCAACGTGCAATTCGTGTTCCATTGCAAACTCCAGCCACCTGGCCTCCAGGCGTTGCCCGTTTATGGCCACCTAAAAGGGATTCCCGGGGAAGCTTCGCATCACTTAGGTCTTGCATTGATCCTAGAGACCAGGTTCTCCCACCAATTATTCTGTGAAGAAGGCGATTAGAATCAACAGCACCCAAAAACGTAGATGAGTGATTAAAGTTGGTCAAAGGAAGGATCGAGAGAATGAGGGGAATTCATGGAGGAATCCAGAGAAGAAGGGGTTGTATACAAATATTTATTTAATATATATAAATATTAGTATATTATAAATGCATATAAATATGGATACACACAAATATATATATATATATATATATATATATTATTTTTCCAACAATTTTAATAACCCTTTTAACCATGTAAAAAATAAAAAATTGACAATAAAAGTCCTGGCCATAAAATAATGACAAAATGTTTTCATATATTTCAATAATAATAAAAAAGGATATTATTTAACTCTATAAATTCACAAAATGACCTCAATGAGTCTACCAAATTTTAAATAAAAAACTTCAATTGACCATAAAATATCATTATATTTGTGAAATGATTATTTTTATTGATTATTACAACAGTTTCGAGGAGGGGGATAAATACAAAAAAAATCTTACATTATTGTAATAGGAAATAACTCAGTAAGACTCTAACCCGATAGCTCGTCGAGACCCCACAAAGCCGCTATCAACTGAGATGGACCCTAGGGGAAAAGTACAAGGACTGAAAAATAAGGTTTGGTATCTTCAATTCCAAAATATGGATGAATTGTTGGTAGAAAGCGCGCCATAATTAGGTTCGGTATCTTAATTGATTATGCATTTACCTTATTAATAAGTTAAGGGGTTACTTGATTGTTTTTGTTTTTTGTTGTAAATAGGAAATATGACATATGTAAGATGTATTTTGAAATTATCATTTTTGAATGGAGTACAACAATAAGATGCATACGTCGATTAACCTAATATCTTCGTATCAATGGAGAAAATGTTGAGTCATTTTACTAAAATGAATTATTCTGGATCCATTATTTTGATGAATCGCAATACATTATTTATTTTCACTACCACGGATAAACTCTTTAACAATGCACAAAAGGGGATTTAACAATGCTAAAAAGGAAATGTTGTCATCAACATCGCTAAAAGGGGGCACCATTTATCAGCGTTGAAAAAACAATGATAAAAATTCTCTTTTATCGGTGTTAGTAACAATGACGATAGAGGCCCTACTGTTGTAGTGTGTTGTTTGAATAACAACACACTGAATCAAATATACATGTGTGCAAATATACCTGATGCAAATTCATAATTTAATTAAAATAAAATTTACATCACAAATACAAAAAAACTATTATATACATTCCAAAAACATTTTTTTTATAATTACATTTTCAATTACTATCTAAAAAAATTTATAAACATTAATGTTTTATTGTCTTTGGTGCTCGCGACCCCCTCTCAAAAAATCCCAATCATAGTGTTAATTGCCGAAAAAACCACCCCAACTCGAGCAAAAAAATCCACATGTATAAGAAAACAATTATTATGTTAGTAATATTATAAAAAAATAAATTAAACATAAATATGAAAGAATACATTAATAAAATGTCGATTTTAAACAAAAGGATACACTTTAAATCATACCGGTCACATCGTGCATCAGATTGAGGTGGAGCTGATTCCTACACGTCACAAATGACATATAAATCATTGTGATAAAGTAGAGAAACATTCCAAATACATTTTATATATTTTTATTATTATATCACCTAAAAATTTTATAGTATTTCACTTTTTAAATTTAATTTATTTGATAGCATGAGCTTCACACAACACCAACCTTAAACGAACAGTGATATACAATTAAAAATCATTATTATAAAATGATTGTTATAACTTAGCCGTTAAATTAGTGGGAATAAATATTATTAACTAAATTATGAAATTTTTATATTATACATCTAATAAAATGTTTTTACACTCATCCAAATTATTTTATAGGAATAAGATAAGAATAAATCTAATTTTATGCACTAAAAGACTATTTTTCTAAAGACACTTTTACCGAATTTTAATGGCGCAGTTATTTTAAAACCAAATTTGGGAACTCTTAAATATTACATTGAAAAAAATAAACTTCATTTTTAAAATTGGAATGTCAAAATTATTCTAGGGTAAAATTTTTATATTTTTCTGAAAATAATTATTTTTCAGTAAATAGTGAAAATACCAATATTTATTAAACTCTCAAATTCATCATATTAAAATTCTATTTATGAATTGAATTATATCTCACCTATGAAAGAATAAATAAAATTTAGGTATATTATTAATTAAAATATAATATATTTATATCATAGAATAAAAAATAAATGTTTTAAAAATGGAAAATTTAGTATTGGTATTTTTGAGAAACATAAATGTTAATTCAAAATTTTATAATTGAAATAATTATTCAAAAGACTATTTATTTTTATTCAATAGATTCATAAATTAATATTTTATTTTCTTGTGATTATAAGAAAATTTTATGAGACCTTAATTAATTTTTGAAAGGTTCATACAAGCAGTTATAATTTTAAAATGTGTATGTTTTTGAGTAAATGATGATTTTATTTTAAAATTAAAATGTTCATATTTATAAAATTATTTACATAAAATTGGGTCCATTTTTGAATTATACACATAGAAAAATGTTTAGGTGGAATTTTTTAGATTTTTCTAAAATAGTTGAATTTTTGGTGAATAGTGAAATACAATAATTTTTGGTATTTAACGTTTTAGCCAAATACATGAATTATTGAGTTATGAATGATGTATGTATGAGGTAATCACTCATTATTTTGAACTCACATATGTATTTAGTCACAATAATCATCACTATTCATAGTCCTGAGCCAAAAAAATAAACAGATGAATTAAATAATCAAAAAACACTTCTCTCCTCCACTATAAATACGTCCCCCATCACCCCTTCTCCTCACTCCTCAAAATTTTTAAAGCTTTCTTATATTCTGCCAATTTCCACTCCAAAACCTATCCCTCACGTTTTAGTCTTTATGATCTCCCCAAAATACCATTTCCAAATCCCTCAATGAGGTTCTCAAGGAGGTGACACTCCAGAGGTAAAACTTTCTCTCTTTCTCTTTCAATTTCTTTTCTTTTCTTATCATTCACTCACCTCTCTTGTCCAAAATGACATGATAAATCTGGTATATTTTATACATTAGAATTTTATTATGTTAACGGTATATTAACCATCAATTCTATTATCTTCCATTTTTTATTCTAAAAATGAAAACACCATTTGTGATGTGTCGATTTACCGCCTTTGTGGATGACAAGTTTTCATTTTTCAATTCCTCCATCAAGGATGGTCATAAAAACATTTTTATGGTTAGAAAAACTTTAATATATTTAATAAAACATATTTAATATTATGTATCCAGTATATATACATTATATTAATTCATAAGACCAAACTAGTTTGTGATGATTGAAAAAATGCAAAAATAATCTAAATGGTTATCACTAACGCTTTATCTAATGAATCATCCTCATATCTGGAAGTAAATGATATATAAGGCCATTGAATATCTTTAAATTTCATTAATAACATATAATTTCAATCCTAGATAACTATATCTATTTTACATGATCTTTCGTACATGTATACAAGAGAACCAATCATTAATTCCAAGGAAACAAACACTCCATAATGAAGGAATTGAATCTTATAACTCATTAAAAAGGCCATAAATGAACTTAATAAAATTATAATAAATAAATTTCATGTTCAAGAGGTTCCAAATAAAATTATTAATGAATCTAATTTCATTATATATGACTTTTTTTCATTATCTAGGACATTAAGTACATGTGAAGAACACTTTTGGATATAAAATAAGAGTTTTCTCATCTCACTTTTATTTTTATGAGATATGCCTTATTCGCCACTATTTCTTGTGTGTGGTGTATTTATACATCCCATTGATTTATCACATCATGAATGTCATTATATTAATGTTAATAAATGTCTTATTTTATGATCATTAATTTTATGGGGCATATGGTTCGACTATTTACAAAGTGGTAAGGGATTCTCCTCGAAGCTTCATTTTTCATTCGGGTTACGATTTCTCTCTATTTACCCCAATTAAATTCTTATTTCATTTTATATAATTCTTCTTCATTATTTTTATATGTTCCAAACTCATGTATGAATATCAGTTCATCCTTATTTTATGGGGAAATACAAGTTTTATAACGTTCTCTTTTCAATTCCTCCTGATAAGCAAGCCTAATTAAAAAAAGAACTTCCCAATTTCATACCCATTTCTAAGTACACTCCATATTTTTTTAAGTAGACAATATTTTTCTAAATTCACTATTTTTATCATGAAAAAATATCTTAGTTAATTTATGTTTTTATTCAAATTATTTAAACTTTAAATACTCTTTTATATTTACCCGTAAACCGCACTGAAGTGACTCATTTCTAAGGTTTTTTAAAAACTTTTTTACATATTTTCACTTAAATTTACAATTTTCAATATAAATATTCTTTTAATATTACTCAAATATAATTTAATTCCTTTCTAGGATATACATTTTTACAATATTATTTTTATGGAAAATACAAATGAATGTTCCAAAAGAACTCTTCTTTCTAAAGTAAAGGGTATTTCTCTCACAAATTCCTCAATGGTTTTATTAGATTATTTTAATATATTTTAACACCCTCTATTTAATACTATGATTACTTAGGATTGATATTTTAGGATATAGTATACCATATGTTATTAAATGGTTTATGATCAGTTTGATGGTGGATGTGTTATCTTGATACCATTCACCATATTGCTCAGAATGATTAGTGATTATGTTTACTGATTGGGGAAAGTTATTTACATTTCATATGTATATGTTGTTTATGTTTCATATCATTCATATTAGGAATTCATTGGACTAAATATTTAATGGATGAGGCCCACTATATCCCCTCTATGCATCAGTAGATCTCATGAGACAAAAGAGATATGAACTTGGACAAGGCCTTGCCCATTTATTTCCACATATAGATTTGGTCGAGGTCCTAACCATTTATTTTTAGGTGTCTTGGACAAGGCCTCGATGATATATTTCATATTTATAGTATTATGAATTCCCTTATTATGATATTAGTAATTGATAATCCATGTGATTATTCGACTAGTACAACATTCCCGATTAAGTTTCTTTCTGATGTGATTATGGAATTTTCGTCTTTTATTCCTGCTATATTATGCTCAATATTATGTTTTAATGGCATGTGTTTTTTATTCACCTTTCATTATTGTTCATGTTTATATTAGCTTCTGTTTTATCTCTTACCCTTACCAAATATCTACGCACACACTTTTCTTATGTTTCATTTCCCCCCAGGATATGAAGATGTATATTTTGAATTACTTATATGGATAATATAGAAGTTTATGGGTGTTTTCAATGTAATTTATATGTAGTTTTTTCCTTTCAAAGTTGTAATATAACAATTATGTTTGTATCTAGTTTTCAATATATACTAAGTTATTTAGTCCTTCGTGATGTGATCTCTTGTTCACAATACTAATGTAATTACATAATGCACCAACTTTGGGCTACTGGGCTTGGGGTCTTTATAGTTGGTATCAGAGAAAGTTTAGTATAAACCTAGGAAACTAGATTTAGAAAAATATAGATTATTAAACATAACTCTAAGATATACTTTGATGATAAGTATAGAAGAACATCCTAGAATGTTAGTAAGGTGGAGATTATGTGGGCCTTCCTAACAATACATCACTGTCTGGATAATATAAGTGGACGTGGTTCTAGAACAAATATACCAAGCGGTAACAACTCTGATAAGGTGCATCAGTCCTGGCACAACGTAACATGTTACACGAAAACAAGCCTTACTAAAAACCTGGTTTTATACTCCTATGGATATGTTTAGGATAATTCACATTTTCTTTACAACCCATTATGAAGGATTTCAATAAATAATAAAAATGAATAACATGGGTTAAACTTAAGGTGTTTTAGGTTAAAAATAAGATGTCATTATAGTATATAAATGATTTTACATTTTTCTCACTATTTTTATTGTTACATACACTATTATTTTTGGTTTTAGTCAACAGACAGAAACCAAAGGAGTCATATTAACATTGAACGTGATGGAAAAGTTGGTGGTGATGAGCAACCAAATAGGATGTTGATAGATGTGAAAGATATCATGTTCATGCCTAATTAGATTTCCCAAAATATTATTAATAATATATACCTTAACCAACTCCCGAAATCACCGAAGAAGACAAGAATGAAGTCTTCTACGATCTCAAGTGGTAGAGACCATAGAGAAAAGAAGGCTTGATTTCCATTATGCAATAAATGTGGAAGGAGAAACCCAGGAACATGTCTCAACAGAATGAAGAAATGCTTTATATGTGGGAAATAAGTAAACGAATAAAAGAATTGTCAATAAAAAATGAAGAGTACTCTTAAAGTAAATAAAACACATCCTAAGAATCTATTTGTAGTTCATTTCTTTAAATGTGGGGAATTCGTGATTTACCCAAGTCAGTGACCTCTTATATAGGATACACACTAGACCAAGGGAGGACCTATGTAGAAATAAATGGATAAAGTATTTTTGTTTTGTGGTTATATTAATAACATTAGTGATTAAAATTATTTCAAGAATGTCTACTATATCTATTTTTAAAGTTATTTTAAAATATTTTTAGAAAAAGGAAAACTCGTAGGCTAGGTGAAAACCTATCACGTCCGACAAGGTCACAGAGTTTGAACCCACAGACAAAGGGTGACAAAGGAGTAACGCCTACCAATATCATACATCAATTCCTATTTACAGTGACCTTTTTTATGTATAATGGTTATTTTGATTTTAGAGGCATTTTTTATCAAATAGATAACCTTGGGATTGGAAAATGATTTGGTGATTAAGTGATTAATGTTATTTCAGCAGAAAACGAATATTTTAAGGGATTAAATTTTAATTTTATTTTGGAGTCAAATATGATTTTATTTTGGACTTATGGTGATTCAGGTAATTTATGGAAATAGTTATCATATCTTGGAAATTTAGAAACCATTTTAGACTGTAAATTTGGACATATGTATTTTGGATCAATCTTAAGGTTGGAATGAATTAAGTTTAACTTTGGATATTATAGTTTGAGGTTAACATATGATTTGTTGGATAATTTGTACTAAAAATATTGATTGCATTAAATATTAAAAGGAAGAAGGAATAACTGGTAGATCCTATGATTTATAAAAGTGCTACAGGCATGAAAAATTCATTTTTGAACTCTCATTTCCAAGTATGAGGGATGAAGTGAAAATATATCGAATCTTAACCAAAGGATGAGATTATGCTTATGACATGGAAAGTAATCAAGTATGTTTATTTTATCAAGTGATTATCTGAATATTAAAATAATCCCTCAACTATAGGAAAAATATTTTCAAATAAAAACGTTATCTATTAACTTTTCTTTCTAACAAATCAATGGTTTTTTGACCAATCACAATATTTACTATTTTTTATGGTTAACTTTCTAATAACCATGATATCTATCTCTCTCCATCATAACTTGATAGTTATATTTCACTTTCATATCCATGTTATCACTTCCCACTAATGTTTTCCTACATTAAATCATAGTTTTGTGGTGACCATTGTATTTCTCTTTCCCTCTTATTAAGAGGATATTTTATCAACACTATTTCCAATGTGGGTTACCAAAAAATGAGTTTTTAAGTATCAACCGTTTATTTTCAAAGTACAATTTCAAATTATGAGGATTCAATTTATTAACTGAGGGGAGAACATAACACCCCAAGATTTTATGGCATGCCTCTTTTTAAATTTAATATCTTTGATATCATGAGTTTCACACAACACCAAGCTTAAATAAACAATTATATACAATTAATAATCATCATTTTAAAACGACTACTATAACCTAGTCATTAAATTAGTAGGAATGAATATTATTAACCAAATTATGAAATTTATATATTATAAATTTAATCATTTTTTTAAAAATTTATCCAAATTATTTTAGTCATAAGATAAGAATGAATTTTACGCATTAAGAAGATATATTTTTTCTAAAGGTAGTTTTACATCCATTTAATGACACACATATTTTAAAGATAAATTTGGAAAATTTTATAAATTCTATAGAAAAAAATAAACTCCATTTTTAAAAGTGTAAAGTCAAAATTATCTTAGGGTGAAATTTTTGGTATTTTTTTGAAAATATTTATTCTCTAGTGAATAGTGAAAATAATAATTTTTATTAAACTATCATTTTCATTATATTAAAAGTATATTTATGATGTGAATTAGATATCACCAATGAATGTATAAATAAAATTTTGGTATCTTATTAATGAAAATATAATATATTTATCTAATGGAATAAAAAATAAATGTTTTAAAAATGATAAATTAAGTACTGGTATTTTTAAGAAACATAAATGTTAATTCACAATTTTATAATTAAAATAATTATTTAAAAGGAAATTTATTTTTATTAAATATATTCATAAATTAAGAAAAAAATTTATTATGATTATAAGAAAATTTTATGAGAACTTAATAAATTTTCGAAATGTTCATAAAAGCAGTTATAATTTTAAAATCTGTATTTTTCAAGTAAATGGTGATTTTATTTAAAAATTAAATTTGTCATATTTAGAAATTTACTTTCATAAAATAGAGTCTATTTTTTAATCCTACATGTTGTAAAATGGTTAGGTTTGTTTTTTGGTATTTTTATGAAATAGTTGAATTTTTGTGAATAGTGAAATATGATAATTTTTGGTATTTAACATTTTAGCCAAATACATGAATTATTGAGTCATGTTTGATGCATGGATGAGGTAAGAACTCATTGGTTCGAAATAAAATTCCTTATTTTCTGTATTTAGTCATTAGAATTATCACTATTCATAGTCTTGAGCTAAAATAATAAACAAATGAATTAAATAATCAAAAAATACCCTCTCCTCCACTATAAATACCACCCCTTATCCTCACACATCCAAATCCATGAATATTTCTTATATTCTGTCTTTTTCCTCTCTCAAACCTATCCCTAATATTATGGTCTTTTTATTCTCACTAAAAAACCATTTCCAATTCCCTTAAATAGGCTCTCAAGGAGGCGACACTAAAGAGGTAAAACCTTCTATCTTTCTCTTTCAATTTCTTTTTTTTTCTTATCCTTCCCTAACCTCCCATATCCAAAGAAACATGATAAATATAGTATATTTTAAATAATTTATTTTTATTATTTTAATGATATATCAACCATCAATTATATTCTCTTCCCCTTTTTTGTAGAAGGTGACATGAATTGGTTTCCCAATTCATGTCGAATGGAATTTATTAAAATTAATGTTTACAATGAAAACACAAGGTGTAATGGATTTACACCATCCCAAAACAGAGAAAAAAACAAAATACATATAAAACCTTAATGTACCGAGTAACGAGTCTTCAAACATGCTCAGATAAGATCCAACGAGAGTCCATGACCTCCACTATAGAAGTAGAATCAAAACTGAGACTTCATGTGAGTGTTACTTCTTTGAAAGTGAGAAAGATGCTCCAGATTTCTAATCAAAATTCTCTTCCCCTTTTATTCTAAAAATGAAAACAATGTCCATGAAGTGTCGATTTATCGCCTTTGTGGATGACGAGTTTTCATTTTTCAATTCCAGCTTCAAGGATGGTTGTAAAACCATATTTATGGTTAACCCAGAAATTAATATATGAATTAAAAATTATTTAATGTTTTGGAACAAGTATATATACATGATATTAATTCATAAGACAAAACTATTTTGCAATGATAAAAAAATACCAAAATAATCTAATTGGTTATCATTAATGATTTATCTACTGAATCATCCCCATATTTGGAAACAAATGATATATAATTCCATTAAATCTATTTTAAATTCATTAATAACATATAATTTCAATTCTGGATAACTATTTTCATTTTACATGATATTTCATACATGTATACAAGTGAACCAATCATTAAATCCAAGGAAATGAACACTCTCGAACGACATAATTGAATCTTATAACTCATCAAAAAACAATAAATGAACTTAATAAAATTATAAAAAATAAAATAAATGTTCAATAAGTTATGAATTAAATTATTAATGGATGTAATTTCATTATCTAGGACATTAAGTACAAGTGCATAACACTTTTTGACATAAGGTAAGGGGTTTCTCATCTCACTTTTATTTCTATGAGATAAGACTTATTCGCCACTATTTATTGTGTGTGGTGTATTTACACTGCCCATTGATGTATCATATCATTAATATCATTATATTAATGGTATTAAATGTCTTATTTAATGATCATTAATTTTATGGGACATATGGTTTTACTATTTACGAAGTGGGAAGAGATACTCCCTGAACCTCCATTTTTCATTCGGGTTACGCTTTCTCTTGCTTTATCCCAATGAAATTATTATTTATTTTTATATAATTCATATAAATTATGTGTATATGTTCCAAACTCAAGTATCCAGATTATTTCATTCTTATTTTATGGGAAAATACATGTTTTTATAAGATTCCCTTTTCAATTCCTCCCGATAAGTAAGCCTGATTAAAGGGAACTTCCCAATTTCTTACCCATTTTCAAGTACAATACATTATTTGTTTTAATCCCAAAATATTTTTCTAAAATCACACCTTTTATCATGAAAAATTATCTTAGTTCATTTATTATTTTCTGAAAACAATAACACCATTTTCCTCTTTAAATACTCTTTTATATTTTCCCTTAAACCCCAATGAAGTGGCTCATTTCTAATGTTTATTAAACACTTTTTTTACATGTTTTCACATCAGTTGAAAAATTTTAGTATGAATATTATTTTAATATTAATCAAATATAATTTCATTACCTTATAGGATATACATGTTTACATTATGATTTTTATGAAAAATAAAAAAGAATTTTCTAAATGAACTCTTCTTTCCAAAGTAAAACAATATTTCTCTCAAGAATTTCTTGATGATTTTATTAGAGTATTTTCGTCTATTTCAACACCCTCTATCGAAGATTATTTTTAATTGAGATTGATAATTTATGATATCATATAACATATTTTATTAAATGGTTTATGACCAGTTTGACAGTGAATGTGCTATCTTGATAGCATTCACCATATTTCTCAGACTTGTTAGTAATTCGGTTTACTAACTGGGGAAAGTTATTTACATTTCATATGTATATGTTGTTTATGTTTCACCCCATTCATACAAGGAATGCATTGAACATAGTAAGTGATAGGAAGAACCCATTATATCCCCTTGATGTATCGACATGTGTCATGAGACAAAATAGATGTGGACTTGGTTAAGGCCTTTCCCATTTATTTTCAAATATGGATTTGGCTGAGGCCTCAATGATATGTTTTAGATACCATCATTATGCATTCCCTCATTATAATATTAGTAATTGATAATCCATGTGATTATTTATGTAGTATAATATCCATGGTTAAGTTTCTTTCTCATATGATTGTGGAATTATCAACTTTTATTCCCGCCATATTATGCTCAAAATTATGTTTTAATTGAATGTGTTTTCAGTTATTCACATTGCCTTATTGTTCACGTTTATATGAGCTTTCGCTGTATTTATTACCCTCACTAAGCATCTGATATCATTCCTTTATTATGTTTTATTTTTCCCTTAGATGGGAAGATGTATATTATGAATTAATTGTACGGATAATTTAGGAGTTTAATGGTGTTTCCAATAGATTTTCTATGTTTTTTTCTCTTTAAAAGTTGTAATGTAACAATTATGTTTGTATCTGGTTTTACAAATCTACTAATATATTCAGTACTTTGAGATGAGATCTCTTCTTCATAGTACCAATGTAATAAATTAACACACCGACTCTAGGATACTGGGTTTAGGGTCTTTACAATTATGTCACTTTTTTTACTAAAATATCATTTTAAACTAGAAACACACACTTTGAGTCATATCGGTCACATCATGTGTCAATTTTACATGATATTAATTCTTTCACATCACAAATGACTTAGGAATTGTTTTCCTAAAGTATCAAGACAATATGAGTGCATCTTCTTTATTTTTAGTGAGTGGTACACGTTTTGATCTAAAATTTCAATTCTAGACGGATAATGAACACTTGGAGTCATATGGGGCACACTGTGTACTAGAATAAAGTTTGGTTGATACTTATATGTCACAAATGACTTATTTATCATTTTATTAAAGTATCAATACAATATGAATGTGTTTTATTGGTTTTGAGTATGTCACTTGGGTTTTTTTTTACTAAATTGTCAATTTTAAATAAAAGGACACACTTAGAGTTATATCGGTCACACTATGTGTCATATTGAGGTACAGTTGATTACTAAATGTCACAAATAACTTATGGATCATTTTTATAAAGTATAGAAATAATCTGAATGTTTTTCTTGGTTTTGAGTATGTCACTTGTGTTTTTTACTAAAATGTTATTTTAAACTGAAAATATGCAATTTGGGTTATACTGATCACATCGTGAGTCATTTTTATGTGAGACTGATTCATACAAGAGAAAAATCACTTTTGAATCATTGTCCAAAATTATCAAGACAATCATAGTGTACTTTCTTTTTTTTAAATGAGTAACACATGTTTTGGTCTAAAATGTCAATTTTAAACTAATAAGTGGCACTTTGAGTCATACCGAGAACACAATGTTTCATATTGAGGACCAACTTATTCCTAAAAATCACAAATGACTTATGGATCATTTTCCTAAAGTGTAAAAGCAATCCGAATATGTTTTATCGGCCTTAAGTATCTCACTTTTAATTTTTAATAAAATTAATGTTAATTTTAAATAAAAATACACAACCTGAGACATTCCAATCACACCATATGTCGGATTGATGTTTGGTTAATTCTTATACATCAAAAATGACTTATGGATTATTTTTTAAAATTATCAAAACAATATGAATGTGTTTTATCAGTTTTGAGTATGTCACTTGATATTTTTACTAAAATTAATGTTAAATTTAAATAAAAAGTCACACTTGTAGTCATACCTATAACAACCCATGTTTTTAAATGTAAATAGTATGTTTGATAGTGTATATTATATGCCACATTGAGATTAAAAGATTAACTAGATATTGTTATTTAAATGTTACCATTATAACCTAGCCATCAGAATGATAGAAATGAACAATATTAATTGAATTATGAAAATATGGTTTACACATGTATATATAATTAATTATTTAGTGAACAATTAATTAAAATGAATGTAAAATCCTTTTTTTAATAAAGAGAAATGTTTTTCTAAAAAACTATTTAAATGTGCACAAGTGTGTTTTATATCGATAAATTAATAAATCATCCTTGTTGGATTATATTAATGAAATATATATATATATATATAATATTTAATTTAATATTTAAAATTTATCTTATGTGTTTTCTAGACATTATATAATAACAAATCCAATTTTATGAATAAAAGAATTATTTTTCAAAAAAGGCATTTTTTGCGGCCTTTTGATGGCACACTTATTTTAAATATAGTTTTGACACTTTTATAAATTATATTTGAAAAAATAAAATACTTATTTGAAATCAGAGTATCTAAATTTACTTTGGATTATTTTTTGTAATTTTTCAGATAAGTTTCATTTTTTGATGAATAGTGAAAAAATAATGTATTTTAATTAAAAACTACTTTTTCATCAAATTTATTTATAGTATTAAATTATATTTTTTACATAGTTTTAAAGTATAATTTGATCATGTTTTATCATTTAATCTAATTTCGATAATTTTAATCAATTTCACCTTGAATTTGGATATAAAAAAATTTCAATTTTTGAGTGTTTCTATTTTAAAAACTCGTTTTCTCAATCTGTCAACGAAATTAATTTTAAATTAATTACTGAAAATTGTGTATTTTAAATTTTGAAAAATGGATTCCATATTTTAAACCAGTGTGTCCAAATTATGTAATTATTTCTTTTATTTTTTTACATATGAATAATAACTTCAGTAATTTTTTTAATTACCACGATTAAGGGTAAATTGTTCAATTAAAGGTAAAAATAATATTATATATATTATAAAACTATCCTAAAACTTGTTATAATTTTATTTGATGATTTTTTTTAGACCCAAATCATCCTTGGGATGATTTTATGTCTACTCAGTGCCACTTGGGGGACTTTAACAATTTTATAATATAATATTCAACGAAAAGTCAATTTAATCATACTTTTGTTTTTAAAAAGAGAAATATTTTTAATGTGGGGTTATATATGGGATATGTTAGACTATAAATATTAATTTTAAAGATAAAATATTTATCTACATCATGGAGATTTATTTATTATTTTTAGTAATAAAATAATTACCTTAAATGGTGACATAATGATGATAAAGTAATTATTTAATTAATGCATGAATCAAATAAATAATATTAAAAATATTAAATAAATATAATTTGATACAATTAATGTCATAAATTAATTTTATGTATGACTTTGACATTTTATTGGTGTTTTAGAGTAATTATTTAGAATTTATCAAGTTGTTGTTATTTCTTAAAAAAGTCAAGAAATGAATAGCATCAAAACTGACAGTAATGATATTTTAAAATATAAAATATTTTATTAAATGATATAAAATTTATAAAAATACAATATTCAGAAACATAATTGGGGTATGTCTTATAATGTCATAAATGACTCTTTTATTTTTCATTTTTCATATTATAATAATTTTATTAACCCTAAAATTGTAAATTAGATGATATCATGGTAAGAATTAAAACGGTTAAATTAGGGTTAAAACAAAATGATAAGGATTAAAAAATTAGTCAAAACATATCCAATTTTAATTGGATTAAGGGGAGTCAAACCAAAATCATCATATATTATAAATAAATTAGTTTGAAATCATTTGGAATATAAAATAAATATATATTAATTTAATAATTTAAAAAATCCCAAGAGTGCCCCTCCCCTCTCTTATAAAAGGGAACCCATTATTCACTATTCATTACACTTCAAAACCTATTTGGTTAAGAAAATATATGTACAAATACCTTCCTAGAATAATTAAACACATTCTATATGCATTATTTTAGACAGAACACCCTCCTTAGAGGTGTTAAGGTGTTAATCAAAGGAGATCGTCCGAAGAAGAGGTATCGTTTCTAATTAAGTGTTTCTATTTTATTTTTCTTACACTTCCTTAAAATATTAATCAAACATTATGAAATAATAAATATCATATAATAAATATAATTAGATGTTATTATGTTAGTATCATCACCTAAATCCATCTCCAATTCTATCAAATGGGAAAATAATTAATCTTTCATGTGTACGACCGACTACCACCTCATGAACAAATATAATTCTTTTTCCATCATCGTCTCTCAATACTGGTTATAATTATATAATTAATATATATATATATATATATGATTTTCATGAAATATTTATCATTATTAAAATACAATATATCATTTTTTTCTTACCTTTCCATGCATATAAAAATGATAACATCGTTCGTGCGTACCTGTGAACTATCACTTCACAAAGCGAAGTGATTCGTTTTTCATCACCACATCACATGGATGATATATATATAAGTATATTTAAAAATTTATTATGATATTTATTATATTATTATAATTCTTTTAATAAAAAATAATACTTACATTCTTTCCATAATGATCATTGAAAAATGGAAATGTTACTCATGTGTACGTACGACTTACCGTCTCCATGATTATAGCATAAATCATTTTCCATATCCCATATGTAATGTATGGATTTAAAAATATAATTTTATTATAAAAGTGGTTATTATGTTTTGAATATTATTCTGGATATGATTTACTAATGAACACTTTGACCGTATTTGACGTATCATAGTCATTTTGGACTCATGTACCAAATATCGTCAAAACATCCGACGTGAACTTAAATAATTAATTAATTATTATAACATGGTAATAAGTGATATAAAAGGAATAATAAACCATAAAATAAGGTTCTCAAGAAAGTTTAAATTAATCTAAGTTCATTATTCATCAATATAAAGAAGGTATGTGATGATTCAGACACACATTAAGAGACTCTTCAAGTAAAACATCCTTTTTAATGTTTTAATGATTTATTCTTCTAAATATATTTCATTCATGTAAATGTTTTCAATGTGTTCTTTATGAATGTTTTAAAATGTAAATTTTCATTTTATTTAAAACGTTTCAAATTGGTTTTGGAAACATTGATTTAAAAATATATTTTTAAATGTTTTAAATGGGTTTTGAAAATGGATTGTTTGTTCAATAACATGGAATGTTTTCTTGTGGGTGAAAATGGAATTTTATGAGTGAATTGTTGAAAATTGAAACATTTTATTTGTTATGATTATATAATGGTACTTTATAATTTCAAGGGTGTTTACATGAAAAACCAAGGATGGGTGGTTCCATAATAAACCAAGGACGGGTGGTTACATTATAAACTCTAATGCATTGGGTATGAAATTCGGTCATATGACTATTCTATTTGTAAGAGTGACATGTATGGAAGTCAACCGCATGGTTATTCCATTTGAGTATAGTTATGTCCCAAGTTACCTACTTATCTTTTATATGCTTTCTTATGAGTTTTCATGAAAACTTTTTGGCTTTTAAAAGGTAAGATAATGATATTTTTGAAATAATGATTCCTTTTTCAAGGTAAAAGGTTATGTTTTTAGGGAAATGTTTTATGGGTTCATATTAGACTAATGGTTTCCTTTATTTTAAGTTCCTTACTAAGATTTTGTGCCCATACCGAGTTTTAAATTTTTTTCACAGGTTTTAAGGAAGAGATGGGATAAGGATAAGATAAAGTAAAAAAATGTGAAGATATATCAGTATAAGAAATCATGTTTTTATTTTTAAAGATTTTTGTTTTATTAAAAAAATGGATACTGAGAATAAGTTTCCACTTTTAATGTACGGGTTTACTTTGTTTAAGTTTTTCCCAATTCTCTAAAAATCTAGACCTAATAGATCTTTGGGAAAATAAAGAGAATTCTAGTTTTAAAATAACTAGAACAAGTTATGTTTATGGATGAGTCCTTATAGTTGGTATTAGAATAGGTTTTAAACAAATTGATAGATTATGATTTTTTCATAAGAGTTAAGGATGTCATTATGAGTTTATAACGTTTAGGCTGATCATAAGTTCAATGTCTTAGAAACCCTTTTTAGGCTTCAAGTTATGAATTTTTAAGGTGATTAATGGTATTTTTGGAGACATTTAGTTTTTAGGAAACTATGAGTTATTACTTTTTGGGATGCAAAATGAAATATATGAGATAAAATTTGTGGTTAAATCATTTTATGGTTATTTTTTAGGTATTTCTTATATTTTTTGAATGTTATATGAATTATATAGTTTTATAAAAAGGACAACCCATAGGATGGGTGACAACTCATTGCATCTGGAAAGCCCGCGAGAATCAAACCCACAACCGAAGGGTGACAAGAGTGCATCTCCTACCACTAGCCTACATGATGTCCCGATTATTATGACTATTTTTTTTATTTAAATGATTTTATGGATGAATAATAAGTTGATTTTGAGACCAAATGTTTTATCATATTGAAAAAAAATGATGTGGGGATTAATTGATAAATGTTATTTCAGAAGATGTTCTCTATTTTTGGAATCCTATATGATCAATGTAAATAGAATACAATGATATTTTATTTGAGGAATAAATTTTGAATTATATTTTCGAAGAATCTATGATATTATTGTGGACTTATGGTGATTCAGGTTATTTATGGAAATAATTAACCTATCTTGGAATATATGTGATTTAGGAAAATACATTTTTGGTATGAGACATTAAGAGTTACTAATGTTATTTAGAGATAAATGTTGAAATTTATCTTGGAAGACTATGTGATCAAATCATTTTTAAGTTTTAATCTTAGCTAAAATATTTTTGAGGAATTTTAAGGAAAATTATTTGTTGAATGGTTTATATTAAACATTGGATATTACTATATAATTTTGGAGATTAAAATAGTTTTTCATCATATAAGGATTATTATTTTTAGGGAATTATATTATCTTATACTAACCATTTTTGGTTTTTGATAATGTCTAAATACAAGAGAAATAGATAGTTAATCTTTTGTGGATTATGTGATTCTCTAGAAGTTGATTCTAGTGATTCAGGCGTGCAAATTCATCTTGAATACTCATCACTTGGAGAAAAAGATGATATTGATGTGGAAATTGATTAAAGGATGAAACTCTACCTTTTAAGTATGTTTAATTATGTTCTTAGTCTAGGAAGTAAAAAAATTCCTCAAATCTATGAAAAGGATCTTAAAAAAATTGTCCGTTTACTTTTCTTACTAAGAAATCAATGACCTTTTAATTCCTCACAGTTTTATATTTTTGTGATTATTAACTTTCTTATGATCATGTTCTCTATCACTCTCCATCAGAACTTGATGGTTAGTTTTCTCTTCCATGTACAAATTTTTCTACACAGAACCATAGTATGTGTTATCTCAGGTGACCTTCATACTTTCCTTTCTTTATTTTAAAGAGGATGTTTCATTAATCATTCTTATTATATGAGGTTTCAAAAAAGAATTTTGAAAATTCAAACCTCTAATTTTTGTTCCAGAGTTCAAATTATGAGATTTAAATTTATTAAAGGGGGTATAATGTAATATCCTGAGTTTCTAAAAGGAAATGGTATGTTCAATTGTTTACATGATACATCACATCAGGCTTAAACAAAAAACTAAATATTATTATTTAAGTGTTACCATTACAACTTAGCCGTTAGAATGGCATGAATGGAAAATATTATCTGAATTACAAAAATATGGTTTAAACATGTATATATAATTAATTATCTGGTAAAAAATCAATTATTAATGAATGGAAAACCCTTTTTAAAATAAAAGGGAATTTTGTTTTGAAAGATTTTTAAATGTGCACAAGTGTGTTTTATACCAATAACTAAATAGATCACTCTTGATGGATTATATTAATGAAATATATATATATATATATATAATATTTAATTTAATTTTTAACATTCATCTTATGTATTTTATAGACATGATATAATAACAAATCCAATTTTATGAATTAAAGAAGTATTTTTCAAAAAAGGCAGTTTTGCCGCCTTTTTATGGCACACTTATCTTAAATTTAGTTTTTGACACTTTTATAAATTATATTTGACAAAATAAATTAATTATTTGAAATAGTATTATAAAAATTTATTTTGGTTTATTTTTTTGATATTTTTTAGATAAGTTTCAATTTTTGATGAATAGTGAAAAAATAATGTATTTTAATTGAAGACTACTTTTTCATAAAATTTATTTATAGTGATAAATTATATTTTTGAATAGTTTTAAAGTATAATTAGATATATTTTCTATCATTTAATCCAATTTAGGTCACTATAATCAATATCACATTGAATTTGTATATAAAAACATTTTAATCTTTTGAACATTTCTACTTTAAAAACTCATTTTCTCGATTCGTCAACGAGATTAATTTCAAATTAATTACAATAACTTTTGAATTTTTAATTTTGAAAAATGGATTCCATATTTTGAATTAGTGGTTTTAAATTATTTAAATAATTTTTATTTTATTTTTGGGCATATTAATAGTAACTTTAGTAAATTTTTAAATTACCATGGTTAAGGGTAAATCGGGTAATTAAAAGTAAAAATAATATTATAAATATTATAAAACTACCCTAAAACTATTCATAATTTTATTGTATGATTTATTTTAGACTAAAATCATCCTTGGTAGGATTTTATTTCTACTTGGAGCCACTTGGAGGACTTTAAACATTTTATAATATTATATTCAATGAAAAGTCAATTTTGTCATACTTTTATTTTTAACAAGAGAAATATTTTTAATATGGGGTTATATATTAGATATGTTTGAATATAAATAGTAATTTTAAATATGAAATATTTATATACATCATGGACATTTATTTATAATATTTAGTGATAAAATAGTTACCTTAAATTGTGACACAATGATGATGGAGTAACTGTTTAATTAATGGAATAATAAAATAAATGATATTAAAAATATTAAAATAAATTTAATTTGGTACAATTAATTCCATACACAATTTTTTTGGATTAATTTGACATGTTATAGATTTTTTAGAATAATTGTTTAGAATTTATCATGTTGTTATGATTTTTTAAAAAAATTAAGAAATGAATAGGACAAAATTAACACTAATGATATTTTAAAATATAAAATATTTTATTAAATGATATAAAATTTATAGAAATATAATATTTGGATATATAATTTGGATAAGTCTTAGAATTTAATAAATGACTCTTTTATTGGCCGTTTGGAATGTTATAGTAATTATATTAATCCTCAAAGTGTAAATTACATGATAGTATGGTAAGAATTAAAAGGGTTAAATAAGAGTTAAAACAAAAAGATAAGGATTAAAAATAAACAAAACTTATTTAATTTTTTTTGATGAAGGTTGTTCAAACTAAAATCATCATATATTCTAAATAAATCTTTTTGGAACTATTTTTAATATAAAATTAATTTATATTAGTTTAATAATTTTAAGAATTCTAAGAGTGCCCCTCCCATCTCCTATAAAAGGGCACCCATTATTCTCTATTCATCAAACATAAAAAACTATTTGATTCATCAAATATCTACCCATATCCCTTCCTAGATTCTATACACACATTCTATATTCCTTAGTTCAGGAAAAACACCCTCCTTATAGGTGTTAAGCTATTAATCAAATGAGATCATCCGAAGAAGAAGAATCATTTTTAATTAAGTACTTCTATTTTATTTATTCTTCCACTTCCTTCAAATCATATTAAAACCTGATGAAATAATAACTAAATTATATTAAATTTATTTATATGTTTTTATGTTTTTATAATCACCTAAATCCATCTCCAATTCCATCAAATGGGAAAATAATTAAACATTCGTGTGTACGACAGACTACCACATCGTGAACTGATATAATTCATTTCCATCACCGTTTCTCAATACTGGTTATAATTATGGAATTAATGTCTATATATGATTATAATGAAATGTTTAAAATTATTAAGAGAAAATATATTATTTTTTTCTTACATTTCCATGCACATAAAAATAATAATGGTGTTCGTGCGTACGTGTGAACTATCACCTCCACGATGCGATGTGAATCGTTTTTCATCACCGCATCACATGGATGATATATATAAGTATATTTAAATTTTTAATATGATATTAATTAAATTATTATAATTATTTAAAAATAAAATAATACTTACCTTCTTTCCATAATTGTCATTGAGAAATGGAAACGTTACTTCTGCGTACGTATGACTTACCGTCTCCATGATTGTAACATAATTAATTTTTCATATCCCATATGTAATGGATGGATTTAAAAATATAATTGATGTATAAATTTGATTATTATTACATGAATATTATTATATAGATGATGGAATAATAACCTCTTTGACCTTATTTGGCTTACTGAATTCATTTTGGACTCATGTACCGAATATCGCCAAAACATCTGATGTGAACTTAAATAATTAAGTACTTGTTCTAACATGATAATAAGTGATATAAGAGTAATAATAAACCTAAAAATAAGTTTATCAAGAAATTTTAAATTAACCTAGGTTTATTATTCAATAATATAAATAAGGTACTCGATGAGTCAGACTCACGGTAATGGCCTCTTTAAGTAAAACATTGTTTTAAATGTTTTAATGATATATTCTTTTAAATATTTCTCTTTCATGTCCATGTTTTCAAAATGATTTTTATGAATGTATTTATATGGACATTAATGATTTAAAATGGTATTTTTTAAGTTCTATTCAAATGTTTAAAATTGGTATGGACACTTTTATTTAAAAATATCTTTTTAAAGGTTTTAAATGAGTTTTGAAAATGGATAGGGCATTCAATAACATGAAATGTTTTATTATGGGTGAAAATGGAATTTTATTAGTGACCTGTTTAAAATTGCAATATTGTATGTGTTATGATTATATAATGGTACTTGGGCATTTAATGGGTGGTTATGTGATAAACCAAATACTGGTGGTTCCACGATAAACCAAAAACAGGTTGTTACGTTCTAACCTCTAATGCATTGGGTATAGAAGTCAGTCGTATGATTATTCCATTTGTAAGAGTGAAATGTATGGAATTCAACCACATGGTTATTACATTTGAGTATAATTATTTCCCAAGTTATCTAATTATATTTTAAATTATTTCTTATAAGTTTTCATGAAAATCATTTGATTTTCAAATGGTAATATAATGACCTTTTTGAAATAATGATTCCTTTTTCAGGGGAAAAGGTATGTTTTTTAGGAAATGTTTAATGGGTTTTCATTGGACTAATGGTTTAATTTATTTTAAGTTCCTTAATGATATTTTAGGCTCATAACATGTCTTAAAATTCTTTTCATAGGTTCTAAGGAAGTGTTGGGACAAGGATGAGATCAAGGAAAAACTGTGAAGATATATCAGCATAAGAAATCATGATTTATTTTTAAAGATTGTTATTTTATGAAAAAGATGGATACTGAGTATAAGTTTCAACTTTTAATTTATGGATTTACTATGTATTCTTTTTCCTATTTTTCTAAAACTCTATAATTAAAAGATATTTTTAAAAATAAAGTGATTTCTAGTTTTAAAATAAGTAGAACAAGTTATGTTTAAGGTCGAGTCCTTACAATATCGGTCACACCGTGTGTAATATTGAGGTGTGGTTGATTTATACTCATCAAAAACAACTTATGAATCATTTTACTAAAGTATAAAAACAATTAAAATTCGTTTTATTGGTTTTAATTATGTCACTTGTTCTTTTTACTAAAATAAAATTTCAAACTAGAAACATGCACTTTGAGTAATATAGTCACATCATGTGTCAATTTGACACGAGACTAACTCCTAAACATCAAAAATGAAATATGAATAATTGTTCTGAATTATGAATACAATTGAATAACATTTTCTTATGTTCTAGTGAGTGAAACACTTTTTGAACTAAAATGTCAGTTTTAAACTGATAATAAACACTTTGAGTCATGTTAGTCATACCATGTGTCAAATTGAGGTGAAATTGATTCCTATACATCAAAAATGACTTATGGATCATTTAGCTAAAGTATCAAATCAATACTAATGTTTTTATTGGTTTTGAGTTTGTCACATGTTCTTTTTAGTGAAATTAATGTCAATTTTAAATAAAAATAAACACTTAGAGTCATACCGGTCACACTATGCATCGGATTGAGGTTCAGTTGATTCCTACATGTCACAAATGACTTATAAACAATTTTACTAAAGTATCAAAATAATACAAATTTATTTTATTGGTTTTGAGTATGTAACTTGTGTTTTCTACTAAAATTTCATTTCAAACCAAAAACACACACTTTGAGTCGTACCGGTCACATCATATGTTGGTTTGATGTGATATTTATTCCTACACATAATAAATGACTTATGAATTGTTTTCCAAATTTATTAAGACAATTGGAGCTCATTTTTTGTGGTTTTTAGTGAGTGACACACTTTTTTAACTAAAATGTCAATTTTAAATTGATAACAAAAAAATTGAGTCATACTAGTCACACTGTGTGTCGGATTGAGGTGAGATTGATTCCTACACATAAAAAATAACTTATGAATTTTTTTCCTTAAAGTATAAAAAAAATATAAATTATTTTTCTTCATTTTAGGTATGTCACTTGTTCTTTTTACTAAAATTAATGTTAATTTTAAATAAAAAGAGACACTTGGAGTCATACTGGTCACACCGTGTGTCAGATTGTGGTGTATATGATTCCTAAACATCAAAAATAACTTATGGATCATTTCACTAAAGTATCAAAATAATAAAAATTCTTTTTATTGGTTTATATTATGTCACTTGTGTTTTTTACTAAAATTTCATTTCAAACTGTAAACACGTACATTGAGTCATACTGGTCACATCATGTGTTAGTTTGATGTGAGACTGATTCCTACACATCAAAAATGACTTATGAATCATTATTAATAATTATCAAGACAATAATAGCATGGTTTCTAGGTTTTTAGTGAGGGAAACACTTTTTGAACTAATATATCACTTTAAAATTAATAATGGACACTTTGAGTTATACCGGGCACATTGAATCTTAGATTGATGTGTGGATGATTCCTACACATCAAAAATTAATTATGTATCATTTTTTTTAAGTATCAAAAAATATGAATTTGTTTTATCAGTTTTGATTTTTTCAGTTGTCCTTTTTACTAAAATTAATGTCAATTTTAAATAAAAAGACGTACATGGAGTCATACCGGTTACACTGTGCGTCGGATTGAGGTGTGACTGATTCCTAAATATAAAAAATGACTTATAAATCATTTTAATAAAGTATAAAAACAATATGAATGTGTTTTCTTGGTTTTTAGTATATCACTTGTATTTTTTACAAAAATTAATGTTGTTTTTAAATAAAAAGACACACTTTGAGTCATACTAGTCACACCATGTGTTTGATTGAGGTTAGGCTGATTCATACACATCTAAAATGACTTATAGAAGGTTTTTATAAATTATCAAAACAATTTGAATGTGTTTTCATAGTTTTGAGTATGTGATGTTTGTTTTGAACTAAAATGAAAAATACAAACTAAAAACATACAGTTCAAATCATACCAATCACACTGTGTATCAGATCAAAGTATGACTGATTGATTATGTGATGTGTGTTTTGATTTCAACTATCTATAAAAAATCAAAAAATATAAAACCATTCCATTTAGATGGATGAGAAAAACCCATGCTTCTTGAAACACCCCATCCAATAGCAACATGTTTTTTTGGCTTGTTGCAGACATTTGAAAGAAAAACCCGACTTCCAAAAAATAATCCACCTGTATAAGAAAACATTTTTTATATTTTTAATTCTATAAATAAATAAATTAAACATAAATATAAAACAATACATTAATAATATTTCAATTTTAAACTAAAACCACACAATTTGAGTCATATTGGGTACACTGTGTATCAGATTGAGGTATGGTTGATTCCACCATGTATTTTTATCATATAGCGTGTGATAATAGTACTTGAGTTAATCATCCTTGTTGATTAATTCATTTCTTCATGATCTCTATGAAAATTAACAAAATAAATATTTGATAAAAATGATGAGAAAATTAACTAAAAAAATTAGATAAATTGATGAGAAAATCAACTAAATAAGTAGCAAGAAGTTACATCTTCATGATATATGTGTACATTCTGAAACTAGGTACGTTTCCCAATCATTTATAAACAAATAAATTTCTTTATGTGAATATGAGGACTTTCGATAGTCATGGTAGTACTGGAAAAATATAAATACATAAAGGATTAATAAATATTTTAAATAAAATAGTAATTATCTTCGAAAATAACTCTTAGGGGATGCTAGTTTAGTGATGTTATATGATATCTCTCATAAATTTAAAAGCATACTAACCATAATATTTTCCATTGGTTTTTTTCTGACACTGCAAATACATTGATAAAAATAATTAATTTGTTTTGATATGTGTTTTTATAGTGAAATATTGTTATAGATACCCTAATACTTATCCACTTATAGATTTCGAAAAACTCATTGTACACATGGACTATCCCCGTGCCATGATTTTCACAATATTTAAATATTTCCCTATCATAATATAAATGTCATTAAAAAATAATATAAAATATATAAATTGAATTTTAGTTCTAAAATTTTGGATATAGTGTATTACAAATTGACAAACGTCATCATGTGTGGTCAGTTTGTTGGGTATCCATACAGTGAATCTAGAGAATAATTTTTTGAAGTATCCAAATTGACTGCAATTAGTTTTAAATGTTTCCTAAAAAAATAATTAAGTAATTAAAGGAATGAAAATATATTTTATATGATTAAATTGTATAGTTTTACCCCTAAATTTTTGTTAATAAGAAGAGTCTATCATCCGTGAGTTTTCTTTCAACCACTATGAACTGTTTTTCCACTATTGTATAAATTTTAAATGAATCCAATGATTTTAGTAGTGTAGAATTGATGTGAGGACTAATGAGTCCATATTTATGTTTATAGGATAATATGTTAAAATATTATTAATATAAACATTTTCAAAAAAATATGAATTGTATTTATTCATAATTTACACAGTAGATCAGCAATTAGAAAAAAAATCATGAGAACACACATCATGTATATATTTAAAACTAATACTCCTAGATAGTCATACTTGAGGATTTCATTTACACTCTTGACAGAAATGAAGTCTATAATGGACTCTCTCTATATTTTTTCTTAAAAATCAACTACGATGTTACTTCCAATTTGTAACCATATATCTGTAAGATCCTTTAATGTTTGTAAATTTGGATATTGAATTGGAGGGGTAAAGGATATGTGTAAGGAAATTTTTCACTTGTTGGTTGATCCTTTAGATTGTTTTGATTCAACATTTTGTTTCAATCCCTCCCCTTTGTCTATTTGTAATAACATTCATCAGTTTATACCTTTTTTCATTAATTGTTAAAGTTTTACCATGGAAAATAAATGGTAAATGAATACATCCTTATTGAAATGTTTTTTACAATATCTTATGGTCATGTTATGAATATTATAATAACTTTATAGAATGTATGAATATCTACATCATCAAGTGGAACATGTATCTCGGTGCTCAGCTCATGATCTATGCTAATACCCACTCTCACATGACCTATTGTAAGTTTTATATTATGTAGAGTATCTTCTTAGATATTTTATAGGGTAGACCTCACAACAAGGAAATGGGTGGGTGTTGATAGATATAAATCACAAAAAACAAATCACCCTATAGAATATTAGTATAGAAAAGGTATAAGTGTATTATTGATTCATACTTCATATAAATAATTATGAGAATATTTATTACCTCATCTAAGATGTCTCTTTGAGGGAATGGCTCACTTTAAAGCTGTTGTGGGGTGGAAGGGTCATCATGCAATGGTTGTTCTTGAGTTGTTTCTTTTCTTTCATTCCCCCATAACATTTTCTAGAAACTCAAACTACCAAGAAAATTTTTTTCCAGAGAAGATAATCATGCCTAATTATTTTCAATTTATTGATATTTATCCCCATTTTCTTTTCTTTTCTAAAAATATGTTCAGGAAATCACCCCAAAATCTGCATCTCTAACACAACCATAATGTTTTGGACACTTCAAGGCCACTGATAGTAGTTGTTCATCCGGTACAGCTGATGATGATTCCTATGTCTAAGTCAGAAAAAAATATAGGAAAATAAGTAATCATTATTATGTAATAGCGATTTAAAAAAAATTATTATGTTATACTCACACATTCTTATCAAAAATTTTGTGTGTTTTCATCTATTATAATCTCATATTTATTTATATGTTCTTTCTTCCATAACACATGACTTGGGATAAAAGTGTCTTTGGATTTGGATTCATTAATCTGCATATAAACAGTGGAACAAAATTATGTTGTATTTTCATGTCATATAAAACAATTATAGTAGATTTAAAACATGTACCAATTTTTTTCAAGTAGAATTTACTCCATCCTTGCTTTATAATATGGGTACATTGGTTTTGCTACCCGTTTTTTTATTTTCATCATGCAATTTTTGTTTCATAAATTAACAATTCTTAATCTAGTGACTAATACACATATTTTCAAATAATGTATTATTAGCCACAATGTACCTAAAAATATATCTCCTCATGATGACAAGTAAACACATCTCACGCTTCTTGGCTTATCAAGTGTGTATACATATACAGTGGGTGTGGGTTTATTTTCCCTTAACTATCTTTTAGATAAAACTTTATTAGAATCATGTAAAAGCCTCTCTGAGCCTTTATAATAAGAAATAATAAAAAATTCTTGTAGGAATCATCTACTATAAATGAACTCAACAATGGATAATGAATAGTATATCAATGTTTCATTATTTTATTTTTTTAATAAAATAAATAAAGGATATCATAATGTTACCCTAATATCTTCCCAAATCAGTGTCTTAAGTGTGGTAACAATATGGTCCTATGAATCTACATCAATCGGTATGTGATACTGAGTGGTGATCCTAATGAAATTACTGAACATGGATATGTTGGGATTAATAGGCTAGCCATACACATTCCATACAACATCGAATTTTATGCCTTTTCTTTTCACCTTATTTTTTTTTTCTAACACCATCACGCTACGACACTCATATTTTTTTACAAGACATTGGTTCTTTATAGTCTACCATTTCCTAGGGTTTAACATCATCAATATATTGTTTCTCTAGATTAGTAGCATCAACATGTTCAAATGGTTGTTGTTCCTCTACACTGGGAGCACCAATAGGTTGAGAAACCTTTTGTTCCTCAGGATTGGGAGTATCAACACATGAATAAGTCATTATCTTCAGAAGTGGTTCAAAATATAATTTCGATTACATAAATGCAGAAATTAACATATTATAATATGATCTAACATAATGTATATTATAAAAAAATATAACCTGATTATTAAACTCTTTTTTTAACGGTTGAAGGGATTTGAACCCTCTATCGAGTATCTAAAACAATTCATTATGGTCTCCTATGACATAAAAGACCCCATATACTTTGAGACTGCTACAAAATGATTGTGACATCCCAATAAAAGGGTCATCCTTAATTGAATTTTCATCTGAACCTTCAGTGGTTTTGGTCGATAACATAATAATTAACCACTTTCAGTTTACGGGTTCTAGAACATAAAATACTTGTACTTCCTTTGATGACATTTTAAAAGGTTTTTATTTTTACCCTTCCTTATTAGAATCCACTTTCATGAATCCCAATTCATCTATTTTAACAATACTCTTGTTATCAACCATGTTTCTTTGAAAATTTGTTACTTTGAATATTGCATAATCCAACTCTCGTATTTTTTTGATGATGGAAAAGTATGAAATATTTTCATAAATTGAATTTATTTCCATAGTACCATATACATACATCACTTCATCCATAAGTGAAACTCCACTATTTTGCATGGTACTGCCTTCATCATGTTCACTTTTATAGAATGTATAACCATTATAAGATAATACACAAACACTTATTCCTTTCGATAACCATCAAAGTCAATCTGAAATTGAATTCAGTTTTTCATTTGACTCCTTAAAAATATGGTCTCGTAACCATCCTATAAACTATTAATTATGTGTATTTGATATCCAGCTTTCATCCCTTCATGGATTAAATTGCCTAATAATTTCTTTGTGGGTATTAACATATGGGGAAACCTCTAAAATATTATGAAAAGCATAAAGGTGGTCCTGCTCCTGATTTTTAATAGTGATTGTGACAACATCTATTCCAGAAATTACTTCTCCCACAAACTAGCCAGTGTGATAAGATTTTTGTAGAAAAATGTTTTCCACAACTGACAGGTAGTTGATACAGAATTCAACATCTTCCTCAACAATATATTGTTCTATATTACAAACCTCTGGCCAACATTTATTTTTTTCATTCCATTTCAAAATATTCATATACAATTTAGTGGGGTACATCCATATATAATTCATATGACCACATAGTCGAATCTCTCTTACCAAGTGAACCATCAATTGAACCATCATATCAAAGAATATTGGTGGAAAGAAGATTTAAAATTCACATAATATTAAAAAAATTCATTTTCCATAGTTGGAAATTTCAGCAACTCTATAACCTTTATGAATATAGATTTAAAAAATAATCAGATCTTAGTTAATGTATGATGGAAATTCTTAGGCAAAATGAAACATAAAGCTACATTCATTATATCTTGCATCAAAACATGACGGTCATGTGATTTTATAACCTTTAAATTTAAATCAATCTTTGACATGATATTCTTAATATTCGATGAATACCCCTATGAAACCTTTACATCATTCAAGAAGTTGAAAAACTATATCTCTCCTTTCGGGAAAGTGTGTAATCAGTTAGAGGAATAAATGTTTATTTTCACCCTTCACTAGCTCCAACTCTTTCCGTATTCCCTTGTGAATCATTTCCAACCTCCTCTTAATTCTATCCTTTATTTTTTTAGGTGCATTTAGTAACATGACAATGAAACTATCACATGAATTTTTTTATCATTCATAACATCAAGAAAATTCCCAATGAACATATGATTCTAGTATGGTAATTCAAAAAAAATTGTTCTCTTTTTTCAATAGGTTTTCATATGGTTTTTAAAAAAAGTTTAACGAAAATTAGTGTCTATATATTATACTTTCTCAAATAGTTGATCACCAGTTAGTGTAGATGGTGTTGTACATTCTCCCATTGAATTATGTCTTCCAAGATCATTTATTATGTCACTAGGGTAGAAATCTACGATGTACTAGAAACACAATCTTCAATGAATTATTCAACCTAATTGAACATGTACCTTATTCAAAAATGGGACAACATTAATTTAATTTAATGATATATATTGAAAATTTTATATAAGTATAGAAGTCATTTATTATCCCATAAAACATGGATCTTAATGTGAAATCATTATTTTTGTATGGATCATACAACATAACACAGGAATCACATAATAATTTCAAATATTCAATTAATGGATCCAAATAAGAATTAATATCATTACCTGGTTATTTTTGTCTTGATAATGTATTTTTATTTCATGCATAACCATTGTAGAAAGTTATAATTTACCAACATAGTCGGCCATGTACTGTGATTGTTGCTTTGAAAGCCAAAAGGATTCACTCTCTTTATAGATAGCGCAAGATGAAGGTTTCTCGAATAATTTCCAAATTCAGGATACTTATGATCAATTCTCTCCCAATGAGAAGATTATAATAGGTGATGAAGTTTCCCATATTTATTTATTATATCTACATTACACGTCAATTTCCTTGTAGTATCCTCAATTCGATATAGGCACCTAAACCTTAGAATTATTGGGAAGTACCATAACAATTTCGTAAGACACAATTCATATTTCTTGTATTGAAAAGAACCACACTTTGGGAATTATTTAAGTGATTTGTGGTCCTTGAGAAACAATATATAGTCATTTGGATAGGAATGAATTCCTTCAAAGATCATACCCATTGAACATAGTATTTTTTAATGTCATATGTTCGTATATGAAGCTCATTATCTTCTAGGAGTATATTATTCAAGAGAGAAAGTAGTTCAGTAAAACTGGAGTCACTCCATTTGTTTCCAACTTTCAAATTATACAACTTCAATATGACTGACAATGATGTATATTTAGTACAACCAGTATATAATAACATCTTTTAAAAAACTTTTAAACTTCTAAAACAATTTTAGACAATCAATAAGTTCATCATTAACTGTCATTTTCATTTCATCAATATTATATTCATCACCATTCACACCTATAATCATATCCTTGATACAATATTATTCATTATCCACAATAGTAATCATATTACATGATCCATAAAATTCAGTGTTATCCGATTCACTAGCTATTTTCACTTGTTTCCCTTGTTTAGTCTAATATTTATAACTTTGATCTATTACGTGACATATAAAGTGTTTTTCCAACTCCTATGGACAAATTAGTCTTTAATAAAAATAGTGTAAACATAGACAAAGGATTTAAGAATGGTCATATGCATTAACTTTTTCAATCTTTATGAACTATTTCACCCCGTATTCATACTCTTTTGTTATACGATTGACATCCATCCATTTTAGATTCATATCCATCCCATTTGATTTTTTAATATTAATATTTAACAAAATAACTAAATACACAAAAAGGGGCCTCTAAAAAAAGGGGAACCCAACATTTTAATGTTTCAAATAATTTCAGAATACAATGAAGAAATGGGTAATTGAATTTATGAAAATAATTATGCCACTGATGGTAGGTGTTATCCTTTGAATTCATCTACAATTATCACTGGTACCTAGTATGGGATGACTACTACTCAGGGTAGTTCAAGAAACATAGGTTGATGTCCATAAAATATGGGGGATGAGTCTTAGGCAAAAAAATACAATAATAACTTTTCAAGATATGAAGATGATGAGGATGATAGTTATCTATTTAAACCTAATTGTCTCCAAGATGGGGAGTTTCCAGACAACATTTATTAGTTTGTTTTCTAAATTTTCAAAAAAGTAGTAGCAGTAGTTTGATCCTTACAAGGGGGTCCTTGATTGGTGTGACCATGATAAGGCTCATATGGATGGTCATACACACACTCATGTTGTGACAATAGTTACAGTTTCAACATTCAAAGCAGTCCTTCAATTACTCCATGAAAAGGAAAAGGATTTTGGTCAAAGGAGTGAGTTTTAGTAGCGCCTTTAATCTTTTGAGGCTAAGGTTTTGAGAGTGGTGTCATAGTGGATATATTATGGGTTGGATGGATTTAGTAAGATTCCATTTCAATGGTATTATTATCAATCTATATTATGAAGGATGTGGGATTCTATGTATCTAGGAGGTCTCCGAATGTTAATATGATCATATAAATACAGACACCACCCTTTTTATTTACACATGATTGCATTTATAAATATAGACACCACTCATCTCGTTGCATTTATAAATATAGATACCACTCAATTTATTAACACATGTTTTAAATAGTGTTCAAAAAGGAAAATAAAATTAGTAAGTGAGTGGATCAATACTTTAATCAATAACAGAGGATAATTTCTAAATAGTAATTTTAAAACAAAAAGTGTATCACTTATTTATCGCCCCTTCTCAGTGATAAATTACCACTTCCCTAGAATCTTCAATGTTCATTTGGTTTGGTTGGAGTGGATGGATTTCTTGGATGATACCAAGGTAATACATTGTTTCCCTTTTCTAGTTTCATACTTCATATAAAAAACAAACCAATCCCCAATTATAGGGATGTATTTTGATAAGAGGCTAGTGGCCAAAGTAAAAATCTAATTCAAGTGGGTGATGTGGTAAATTAATTCAACATACGTCTTAATTTAGGAATCCAATTATCGAATAGAAAACATGAACATCTTATCCAAAAAAATGAGTAGGATCACTTAAGGAGAAAATGTTTGTGACCCGCAAATACTAAAAATAGAAAGTAATTTCATGTTCTCAACATTCCTAAGGGGAAAATTTGTTTAACTCTTTGCATGATAATTTATAGATAAAATATATCCAATAATATAAGATCATTTATTTATATAATTGTGGGATAATTAGGAAGTATTCAAAAATATAGAGAAGTATATTATTTCCATAATTGATAAATTTACCTAAATGAAATCTATTTTTTTAGACCTTAATCATAGGATCTAAATATGTTAAAATGTTTTAGAATAAAAGTAAAGAATGATTTTACTTTATTCTTATAGATGGTCCGAATATATAATGGTATGGAATTTATAAGGGTGACAATTGACGATTATTTTGAGAATCATTTTATTCACCATGAACTTAGTGTACCATATACCGCATAATAAAATATTTTTTTAACATAAGAATAATATTTTAGTCAAGATGGATCAAACATTTTTGATAGAGTGTACTACGTTATAAAAAACCAGATGAATCTATTCACTCTAATTTAAAATCACAAAACTCCATTTTAAAGTCAATGTGAAATTTAAATGATCCTTTATTAAAATAATCATTTAAATCCAAAATATCATCCTCATTTTGAAACATCGTAGAAATCAAATTTATTAACCTTAAAACAAATCATTTACCCTTAAAATCACATTTAAATTATAAAAAAACTGATTAATATTGCCCTAATAAATCACTGTGACACTTTTTATTAGTGTGTGGTGGGGAAGTTTAACTATTTCATCAATAAAGTTTACAATACAATGGGGTTATTCTTGGTTACTTAAAATTTCATAGTTTATGTTGAATTGCATAAGGAGTTCATGTTAATAATATATTAGGATTCTTAAATAATTAAGATAATTATATCACTACTACAAATATGGCCTTTATTAGTGATAGAAATATGATACCCTACCTTTTTATTACATAACATTTCATTACATTTTACCAACAAAGGATCTTTAAAGTCTAGTGTCTTGGAAATCAGAAATAATAAATCATGAAAACATAAAAAAAAACTCTTTTAAATCCCATTGAAAAGATTCTTGAAAAGTCCATCCTATGTACAATTACTGCATCTCATAACCTGAAGACATACATCAAAGGATAGGGTGAGCAGAAGGTCCAGTAAGGGTAAACAAGGGAATCAGTTTACTTATGATATCAATAAGAACTTGATAAAAAATAAAGACATAAGAAATGGAAGTGGAGGAATTTTATAATGAAAATAACTTGAACCATAACATGAATATGTGGCTACAACATTTAATTTAGACATTCATGAACATATCACCAAGGTGTCATAAAAATTACCAAGGTTTTTCACCAAGGTATCGGGGAACTTGTCATCTTTAGAGATTAAATTCTTTACCCAATGCATTGGAGCACTATTAGGGTGAAACCTTAATATGTATTTATTTTCATATGATCAAAATAGATCATAATCAAAAATTTCATAAATAAACCATAGAGAATAAAATAAATGGGTTTCATTTCAAAATTGTGAGGTTTTAAAAGATCTTAAAAATAAGATCATTGTGTCATTTATAACCCATGGAAAGGGAGTGAGGGTTACATGTATGTAAATTCCAGAATAAAATATATAATTATTTTGTATTTATGAAAACCCATTGAAACGAAATTGTTCTGGGTATTCACATAAATAAAACAAGAAAATTTCTTGAGAGAAAGAGAGAGAAATTGTGAGACGAAATTTCTTCAGCATAACGGCTATATGACTTGGTTTTAGAAAACAATAAAAAGAGAGGGTACAAGGGTCACCCACTAATAAATAACTCATTATACAGTATGGGTACAGAATAAAAATATATAAGATCATTTTATGGATATTTTAATGGAATACCATATCAAAATGAAACTTGAAGGAAAAGTAAAGATGCGATTTCTTGTATGAAAATTCGGCATCCCAACGACGTCACTTAAAAATTCCAAAAAAAAATTGACGAGATAAGAAAGGGTATATCATAATTTGGACATGAAATTGATAGTAATAATGATATAGAAGAACATACCCCCATATAAAAAAAATGGAAACTAGAAGACATAACATAAAGTAAGTCATGACTTAAAAGAGGAGGGTGAAAGGATCCCTTACCTTGAAGGGTAACTTCGAAAGTTCAAAGGTTGGGACTTTGGGGGCTTGAGAGAACCTTGGGAGGACTCTTTGGGAGGTAAAAAGACCATATCTTTGTTAATGAGGATTTTGGAATAAAAATATTGAGATAATGGATTTGTATTTATAGGAAAAGTGAGGGAATAAATTATTAATTTCCAAGGGACACCTCATCGGTTGTATTTGCAAAACCATGGGCTTTCCCATGGTATTGTCTCATGGTATTGGCCACATGGGAAACCTCGGAGCATATATTACTATTCATAAGTCGACCAAAATGATTATATCATTATTACATCATTAATGATGTCATTAAACACCCGAAACTCAAAACTGTATTTTTACTATTCATCGAAAATTCAACTATTTCAGAAAAATCCAAAAAATTCACTCTAAAATAATATTGATGATCTGAATTCAAAAATGGTCTCCATTTTATGAAAATAATTTTCTAAATATTTTTAATTTAATTTTTAAATAAAATCACTATTTATTAAAAAAACAACTCTAAAACTATAACTCTTTTTGTAACATCTTAAGAAAGTAATCAAGGTCCCATAAAATTACTGCATAACCATAATTCAATAGAGTAATAATTTATGATTACATTTTATGAAAACAAATCTCCATTCTAAAATATTAAATTAATTATAAAATTTTAAATAAAATATTTATGACATACAAAAAAACCAAAACTTATACTATGATCGTTTTTCACTTTTAAGATGTCTAAATTGTATTTATACATTAATGGGTGAAGTTTTTTTTGGCCAATTTACTATTCATTACTATGCTTTACTATTCATAAGGGTATATTACTATTCATACATTACTATCCACTAAAAATTAAGTTTATCTTATTAGACTCTAAATTTCTTACTGGTCACAACTGTAGACGACCATTTTTTGAAAACCATTTTACATTATTAATTATTTAAATTTTACATAAATATTTTAAAATACCCTTTTTTCCAAAATTTATTAGTAATGTGGAAATATAAATCCATCATAAATTTATCCGAATATTTGAAATTCACCAAATTTTCCATAATAATAAATAAAAATTTTATTTATAAAAAAGGTTTACACAAGTAACTAATCTCGCGTTACATATCCCCATATAACACCTGCATATGACATATGTGTATGGTGTGTTATGGTCATAGAATCTTGGGGCGGCACGACCAACTTTACCCGAGGGGTGATTTCTATCATCTTGAACTTCTACCTTAGGAGATTCTATTCAATTTTCACATGTTGAAGTTCATCTTGGGCATGGTCCAAAGAAAAGCCTAGAGATGTTACCTCCTTCCCAAGCCTTGACATATGGGCTTCGTACTGCCTGAGTCTACTGGATGAGGAAATCGACTCTTCTTTCTATATTAATTAACCAAGATCACTTATATTTATAAACAAAAATTGTAACATTAAGAGTTTAGTTTCGAACGGTCATATTGACCAATGGTCATATAACAGTTGAAAACCAATGGTATCACTAAATTAATTAAAGGATATAGTTTTGTCGAGTATAAAATGAAATAACACATAAATTTAGGAAACACCTTTTTTTCAAAATTTCAGGTCGTTACATTCTTCCCCCCTTATTTCGTCCCCAAAATTTTAACTCATACCCTAAGAAGAGAAAAGGTGTGGGTACTTCTTCCACATAGACTCCTCTGGTTCCCATGTGGCTTCTTCACATTTGTGGATCCTCCACAATGCCTTAACAAGGTGGTTAGTCTTATTGCGTAGAACCTTGTCTCTACGATCCAAGATCTCCACCGGCTGCTCCTCATAAGAGAGGACATGTTCCAATTGTACCACCTCTAGATTTAGTACATGTGAAGGGTCAGGTATGTACTTACTCAAGAGGGATACGTGGAATACATCATGATCTTGTGCTAGATTTGGAGGAAGTTCAAGTCTATAGTCCACTACTCCTACGCGATCATGGATTTCATAGGGGCCAATGTACCTAGGGCTGAGCTTCCCTTTCTTACCAAACCTCATGACTCTCTTCCAAGGTTAAATTAGAAGGAAGACTTTTTCACCAACATCAAACTCCAAGTCCCTTCGACGGTTTTTGGCATAACTCTTTTTCTGACTCTTAGCAGTCTTGATGTGTTGTTGGATGGCATGGACTCTTTCTATAATCTCTTGCACAAGATCAGGCCCAAGAATCTTTCTCTCACCAGCTTCATTCCAACAAGTAGGAGTTCTACATTGATTACTGTATAAAGACTCATAGGGTTCCATTTTAATGCTCGAGTGGATGTTGTTGTTGTAAGAGAACTCAACTAAAGTGAGATGTTGATACCATCCACCCTTAAATTCCATTGAGAATATTCTCAGCATATCCTCGATTTTTTGAATAGTCCTTTCAGATTGGCCATCATTTTAGGGGTGATAAGCCATACAAAAATTCAATTTAGTGCTCAGATCATGTTGAAGACTTCTCCATATTTTTTATGTGAACCTTGGATCATGATTAGATATGATAGAATGTGGAACTCCATGCATCCTTACCACTTTATTCACGCAAATCTTGGGAAGTTAATCAAGAGATAAATCTTCCCAAATGGAGATAAAATGGGTATTCTTGGTGAGACGGTCCACAATAACCCATATCACATTGTTTCCTTTGGAAATTATCAGGAGACCAGTGACGAAGTCCATAGTGATATTGTCCCACTTCCATGCTGGTATGGGTAATGGTTAAAACACCCCTTTTGGAAGTTTTCGCTCTGCATTCACTTGCTGACATACCAGGCACCTTGAAGTGTCACTACTATAAATTTAGGCAATAGACACAGATCTATAGCCATGGTTTTATTGATCCATATCTATATCTTTTTTATAGCCATGGTTTAATGGGATGGTCATGTCTATAGGTTGCCTTCTCAAACCCTCTTATCCCACAACCCCCTCCTGCCTCGCGATTCCTCCTCCTCGCGATTCTTCCTCCCCACAATCTCCTCCTCGTCGCGCCCTCCTCCTCGCCGTGGCCTCCTCCCCAACACCTCTTCATCGCGCCCTCATCATCGCCACAACCCTCCTCCCCGAGGCCTCCTCGCCGCACCCTCCTCAACGTTGCGACCCTCCTCCCCAACGCATCCTCGCCGCGACCCTCCTCGTCGACGCCACTCTTCTGACGCATCCTCGTCGCGACCCTCCTCCTCGCCGCGACCCTCCTCCCCGACGCCTCTCTTCTGACGCCGAGGTCGACACCCCCATCAACCCTGAAAACCCTCGACCCCTCTTGTCGCGACCTTCCTCACCCCAACCCTCCTCTAGCAAAGCTGATCCGAGCTGCCTCCCCTCCTCCTCCATTCCTAAAGGTTCTCCCCCACAACCAGAGGTAATCCCCTGTCTTCATCCCCATCCACTATTATTTACCCTCTATTATTTTGTTTCAATATAACTACTTATTTTTGCTTTAATTCATTATTTTGGGGTGTGCTACTGGTTATATTTATACTCACCCTTTCGTGGGTTCATCTTGAACATATAATGTATTATGAAAATGGTTGTTTTTATGGAGATTTATAAAGACATAGTATAGATTGTGTGTATTGGTGCTTGTTGGATGTGGTGTTTAGACTGTTTTTAGAATGGAGGCCTCATGATTAGACTATATTATCTATTTTGGTTAGATTAGACCTACCTACTAGTTATTGGGCTTATATTTTTTCCTCTTTACATTGATTAAGTGCTTTATACTTTGTTGTGGGATGTTATAGGTTTTTCATGCATTTAAAAATTTCAGTTTTTTACTCTTCCAAATTACTCTGCTGTGCTTGGAAATATTTGTGCATATATATAGGTTCATTAGTTTAAGTTCTCCCATATATTTAATATGCCTACTCAGTGATAGGCACCAGTCCCTCGCTATCCCTCTTCCCCTCCTACCCTCGGGATTCCTCCTCCCCTCCTCCCCCACTCCCCTCATTATTCCTCCTCTCATGATTCCTCTTTCCCCTTCAGCTCCGACGTATCCAAAAAACCTCCCTGCCGGCTCTGAAGCGGCTCCGACGCCTCCCTGCCGACGCGGCTCCGACACTGCCAACCCACCTCCCCGCCGACACGACCTACCCACCTCCCTGCGATCACCTCACCTCCCTGCGGTCACCTCACCTCCCTACCGACACTGCTCCGAGGCTTCCTTCCCATCTCCTCCTCTGGAGCACCTCCTATGAGGCGATTTGAGGTATGAATATTCATCTATTACCTTCATTATTGGTTGAGCAGTTCATTATTATTGATGTGGATTCATTGGAGGAGATAAATTATCCTGTTACTAGGAGTTACACTCTATTGGTATATTAACTCTGATTAATTTTGAATTGAGTAACCTTAGCTTCTACAACTCTTCTTCACACTGGGTAATCATAAACTTACTAGAAAGAGGCTCAATTTTTTCAGGTAACAAGTAGGATGTGGATGCTGCTACACATTCCCCATTATACTAAGTTGAATTTTATTGAGTTTGAGGCAATGGGGTTAAATTTGTGTTTCTCATTTTAATTCTTCTGTTTCAATAATTTTCTTCCAATACTATTGTTTGTGTTCATTTGTAGTGGTTTGTATATTGCAGTGTGGTGATATACTAGTTTATTAATTAATCAAACATAATGTTTTTCTCATGATATTTTTATAATATGAACAATGTACTAGGTGAATGATTTTAGGTGGTGGGATCCTTTGATGGAATGGAGAGATAGTTTTGAAGCTATGAGATATATAGAATCACTCCTCGTAGAGATTAAAATACATGGCATCTAGTTTCACTGGATGGATTCTACTATATTTATTAACATGGATTATTTAATCAGTATTAGTAAATTGTAATAATTTTTTATTCCTTGAATAAAAATAAAATAGTATTCTCCTTGTGGAGTAGGAATCATATCTTGAAAATGTAAATATATATTTTTTCTTTATTTCATTTTGATAAATATATTTTGATACTCTTGTATGTTTCCCTTTGAATTGGTTTGTTAATTTTAGTTTTATGATTTATGTCCATATCCTTCTAAGTCTTTGAAACCATAGTGTGGGATTGAATATTGATACATTGTTTCTACCTAAGTAATTTCTAGAAGATATCTTCTAGTGGTCTTCCAAAGAGTAGCCATGATCCCAAAAAAATCCTTTCACAACTAGCTGCATCTTATACCTCAATATACCATCCCCTTCCTCCTTCAGCTTCTAAACATATATTTTTAGCAGTATTATTCTTAAAAGTCCACTCTATTATCACTTATGCTCTAAACACATAGAGGGAATCAATATCAACCCTTGTTTCCAACTCCCATTAATTTGATTCTTTCATATTTATGGACTTCTTCGGCCACTCAGTTTGTATATCATTCAAGAGAAGCACATAGTGAAAGCTACTTTTGTACTATTTCTCTTGAAAACAAGGAAGCATAATTAGAAGATTAATTACTTTGTGATGAAACAAAATTTCATCTGAAACAATACAAATCATTACTATTGACTGAATTTTTTCTAAGATTGGATCTTCATCATCCTATATATCCATGTTGATGATATTATTATTTACATTCCAACAATATATATAGTTGATGAGATAAAGATAGAATTTTCTGGAAGTTTCAAGATGAAGAATCATGTTCCAGCAAAATAGATCCTAGGGATGAGGATTTTGAGGGACTTAAGTTATGATACTTTATACCCAACTCAACCCGATTACATATCGAAGGTGGGGAAGTTATTAAGAATGAGTGAGGAAAAACTTTTGACTTTGGTTACATTTCCCATTTTTTATTTTTGTTTCCTTCTTACTAATTTCATTCATCTAGGAAGTTGTAAAGTTGAAACCTACATTTCCTGATGCCTACCTAAACCTTAGAAATGTCTATAAGGTATGTTGTGGTTACGTTGTGTTGCTACAAGTGCCTGATCTTTTACTTGACTGAGGCAATTTTTTAACCTTTTACAAGCTATGGAAATTCCAAATGAGGCTATTTTGTGGTTCAAGTGTGCTATGCAAACATAACCAAAACACGACCTGAACTGTGTATGATATTCTACTGATAAAAGGCGCGTGTATTGTATCGTATCTTTATATTCTTTATATTTTTCCTTATATCTTAATGTTTTATGTTTTTTTGTTTCAATTACACAAGGAGATAATAGTACAACACAACACAGACAAATAACCTCTCCACGGAGCAGAGTTAGGAAGGCCCAGTTAGTGCCATCTTTTCAACCAGGTTCATCATTTATTCCAGAATTTAATAGGTTCATATTTTGGTTCTAATTTGCTCATATTTTTTTTCAAAAAGGTCCATCTTTTATTCCATAAAGGTATGAAGAATCTTCCTTTCCCAAGGTCTTCTCAGGTGGAAGGGATTCCCCATGACTTTGTATCATCAAACTGCTTTGATGGATACTTCCTCTAGGTGTCCGGCCAACTTGGAGCTATGGATCTATGTGAGTTTCCATTAAAGAATCTATATATGTCAATGTATTAATTTACCAGATGATCATTTCTTCCTTTCCTATAGTTTTCTCAGGTGGAAGGGATTACCCAAGCCTTTGTGTCATCAAACTGCTTTGATGGATACTTCCTCTTGGTGTCAGGCCATCTTGAAGCTATGATTGCACTATGGGAAAGGGTTTTTATTCCAGGTGATGGAAACATGAAAGGTATTATTCTTGATGAATTAGCATCTTTTTATATTTGTTAACAATTTCTTTGTTTATCTCTACCCAACAAGATATGGTTTCCAGAAATTCAACTCTTTCTACTGCTCCTCCCTGGGATTTTAGCAAGGGCCTATTTTTGGGACTACTATATTCTCTATGATTTATCTTAATTTCAAGAGAGGTATGTCTCTACACATATATAATAACTTATTTTCCTTTTCTATATCTTTTTTCAGTTTGTGACTTGTTGAATGTTGGTACAGACTAAATGTATTAAAAACTTTATTACTATTCCAATATTGTATCCGCCCATAGGTTGCTCCAAATTGATTTCTCATAGATAATTTTTTCCTATAATAGAGGATTTGGTTTACATCACAATACAATAAGAATAGTGAATCTGGTTTACTACTTAGTACTAAAACGTAGCGTATTGTTTCTACTCACATGCTCTATGTGAAAATTATATTTGGTTTTAACCCCAGTTCCATAAACATAGTGATCTCATTAGATGTAAAAATCATTACCTAATGTAAGGGGTGAAATTATTCAATGTCAAATAGTTTAGATTCTATTTAAATAACGGAAGTTACCATGTTCTATTTACTGAGTGTGAATACTCTAGTATAATCTTGGGTGACTGATTCCAGATATTCTTATTAATCCATTGGTGATCAAATATACATGGTTAATTATGTATCAAGGATGTTTTGAAGTGCCCATCTGGTGAATGGTGAATCCCTAGAAGTTATTGGAAAAGGATAACTGAGCATATAAATAAACAATGGATGATTATTAAAGTTAATGGAAGTTTCAAACATCCATGATTTGTGAATAAATCTAATTTTAATTTGGAAACATAATTATGTAGCCATTAGGACTAGTTTTGAAAATAGGGTAATGAAATTTACCACTGGATCAATGATAGTTGCACAAGGAGTAAATGATGGAACTCTCTACTTCACTAGAAATTTAATTGGAGGGGAAATTTTTATAAGTATTACTTTTATGATCTAAATTTTTTTTACTATTGGTTTAATCACCTTAGTGAAAAGAATTTAAAGGTTCTATAGGATAACATAATAACAAATCTTGATCATAAATAAATTGGAAAGTGTGAATGTTCTGTGTTAGGAAAGAAGAGAAAAGTTTTTTTCAACTTAGATTTTCAGAATCATAGAAACCAAAAGTTGGATTTTGTCTATAAAGATGTTTGAGGACCTACCCCTATAAAATACTTTGGTGTTTGAATTTAATTAATTAATTTCATTGATGATGCTACTAGAAAGGTAAGGATTTTTTTTAGAATTAAAAATTTTATGTATTTTTGTTTACTTCATGGAATGCTTTTCCATAATAGGAGTATAATAAAAAGCTGAATTATTTCCTAATAGACAATGGAGGTGGGTACAGTGGACTCAATTTCTATAAAATCTATCAAAATAAATGAATAAGACATGAGATGATGGTGATCAGAACATTACAATAGAATGAATTTTCTAGAAGAATGAATAGGGGGAAAGGGGCAGGGGGCAGGGGGCAGGGTGGATGGGGGCAGGGTGCAGGGGGGTTGTGCAGGCTAAGGGGCTGGGTGGAGGGGGGCAGGGGGCAGGGGGTAGGGTGCAGGATGGAGGGGTGCAGGGGGGCAGGGGGCAGGGGGGTGGAGGGGGGAAGGGTGCAGGGGGGGCTGTGCAGGCTAAGGGGTTGGGTGGAGGGGGGTAGGGGCAGGGGGTAGGGTGTAGGATGGAGGGGTGCAGGGGGGCAGGGGGGGCAGGGGGGAGGGGGGCAGGGGGGCAGGTGGCAGGGTGGAGGGGTGCAGCTGTGGACAGGTTAACAACAGCCCCTGTTTGGGGTTTGAAACCTAAAAATTCTTTTCCCTTTTCTTTTCTTTTATTTCCTTTAGTTATTTTACTATTTAATAACATTTTTCATGTGTTTTCTGGGCACGAAAAAAGCTAGACAGCACCTCATGCACCTGTTGAAGATCGAATCATACTGTTGTTGGAAGCATAAACAAACATCCAGGTTCGTGTTTCTACTTTGTTTTTAATGTTTTTTTTTTATGTTTTCCACCTTCCTCTTTAAATTATATATGAGACATTTCCCATTTAATTTTAAGGTTTCTGTAAAATACATTTAATGTGTGAAGGTGAGTATACCCAGTGGGGGAGCAATAACTTTTAGTTAGAAAGCTCCAAAAGTCGAAGTGGACGGTTTGGTTCCACCTTGAGGTAGGATCCCTCTTCTAGCCTCTTTAATTTAAGAATTATTTAAATTGAATTTAGGTTCTTTCTTAATTCTGGTTAATTATATTGAATTTCATATCTTGAATAAGTGTTCTTTAATATAATTGTTTCATTTGATAAAGTCATGTTTTTATAATAAAACCCCTCCAACAGAGGTGGGTTGTCTGCGAAAACTCACCAGCCCCCTTCCACCTTCATTTCAGCCCGCTGCCACCAGCATTCCAGCCCGCAACAGCCCCCTTGTCACCTTCGAATCAGCCCGCACCATCCCCCCAGCACCTGCAACTAGCCCTCTTCCACCATCATTCTAGCCTCCTCCCGCTCCCTTCACTCTTGGTCGGAAGATGTTGCCCCGCGGATGACCGGGCCAACACGCTGCGGTCACGCCGTGGTCACGCCACGGTCAGACCGCGGTCATGCCACGGTCACGGCACGGTAATTCCGTGATTTGGCCCTTCTCCAGCCACATTTAGCTCAAACCAGCCCCCTTCCACCTTCATTTCAGCCCGCTGCCACCAGCATTCCAGCCCGCAACAGCCCCCCTACCACCTTCAAATCAGCCCACACCATCCCCCCAACACCTGCAACCACCCCCCTTCCTCCAGCATTCTAGCCTCCTTCCTCTCCCTTCGCTCTTGGCCGGAAGATGCGGCCTCGCGGATGTCGCTGGACCGGGCCAACACGTCCAGGTCACGCCGCAGTCACGCCGCGGTTTGGCCCTGCTCCAGCCACATCCAGCCCACACCATCCCCCTTACACCTTTATTTTAGCCTACTGCCACCAGCATTCCAGCCCGCAACCAGCCCCCTTCCACCAACATTCTAGCCTCCTTCCGCTCCCTTCGCTCTTGGCCAGAAGATGCTGCCCCACGGATGTCGCTGGACCAGGCCAACACACCGCGGTCACACCGCGGTCACGCCACGGTCACGCTGTGATTTGGCCCTGCTTCAACCACATCCAGCCCACACCAGCCCCATTCCACCTTCTTTTCGGCCCGCTTCCACCAGCATTCCAGCCCGCAACAGCCCCCCCCCCCCTACCACCTTCGAATCAGCTTGTACCATCCCCCCAACACCTGTAACCAGCCCCCTTCCACCAGCATTCCAGTCTCCTCCCACTCCTTTCACTCTTGGCCAGAAGATGCTACCCCGCGGATGTCGATGGACCGGGCCAACATGTCGTGGTCACGCCGCGGTCACACTGCGGTTTGGCACTGCTCCAGCCACATCCATCCCACACCAGCCCCCTTCCACCTTCATTTCAGCCCGCTTCCACCATCATTACAGCCCGCAACAGCCCCCCCCCCCTTCCACCTTCAAATCATCTTGAACCATCCCCCCAACACCTGCAACCAGCCCCCTTCCACCAGCATTCCAGCCTCCTTCCGCTCCCTTCGCTCTTGGCCGGAAGATGCTACCCCGAGGATGTCACTGGACTGGGATAGCACGTCGCGGTCAGGCCGCGGTCATGTCGTGATTTGGCCCTACTCCAGCCACATCCATCCCACACCAGCCCCCTTACACCTTCATTTCATCTTGTTGCCACCAGCATTCCAGCCCGCAACATCCCCCCTTCCACCTTTGAATCAGCTCGCACCATCCCCCCAACTCCTGAAACCAGCCCCCTTCCACCAGCATTGCAGCCTCCTCCCGCTCCCTTTTCTCTTGGCCGGAAGATGCTGCCCCGCAGATGTCACTGGATCGGGCCAACCGCAGTCATGACGCGGTCACGCTGCGTTAATGTCGTGATTTGGCCCTGCTCCAGCCACATCCATCCCACACCAGCCCCCTTCCACCTTCATTTCATCCCTCTTCCACCAGCATTCCAGCCCGCAACAGCACCCCCTACCACCTTCGAATCAGCCCGCACCATCCCCCCAGCACTTGCAACCAGCCCTCTTCCCCCAGCACCTACAACCATCCCCCCAGCACCCGCAACAGCCCCCCTAACACCTTCGGAAATCTCACTTAGGATCCTTTATTGCTTACATCACGTATCACTTAAGATAAGTGTTTCTATATAAGTGGTTCCAGATTTATTATTGAAAATTTTTATTATAACTCTTATTTGAGTGGTTTTCTTCTGTAATTAGAAGTGTAAATGTTTTTCAGAAATAGAACACCACGAATTTTTTCAAACTGTTTATCATAAGTTGTTAGGACTCTGGCCTAACAAGTAGTCGCACACCAGAACTAAGTAGAAGTAAATGAACAACAAATCAACGTCTTTTATTTCTGTAGGAGTAAGCAGAATTATAGAGACAACATATCATATATGGCTGCATCACTCTTTGAAATGTGCTGTGAAACCCTTCTATCAGAACCCAGTGCTGGATCACTTCACCAAAAGTCATAGCCAGTCCATATTGTCATCCTACTAATGTTGGAAACTTAAAAAGATGATTCATACCCACCAAAAAGTTGAGAAAAATTACTTCTTGATAAAGATGCATCTTCAGCTGCATCTATATTGGCCAAAACTAGGAGCAACTTTGTTTCCAAAATCACCTCCTGACCATTATTCCAAGAAATCATGCCACCCCTTTTCTGTCCAGTGAGGAAGCAGACTTTCCAGCCCTCATGTCCTGAGTCCACAATAGCCTCAGGAGCGTTCATATCCATCGCTGCTAGTATACCATGACTGCGAAAAAGTTTTAGCAACCAGATGGTACCTGGAAAGGCCTTGAACAAGCTCCATTGAAAAATAAACAATAGGAATAACTCCATTAGAATTTCAGCAGTTGTGCAAGGGAATACACATAGTAATGTCAGCTATGGCATTGGACCATCATGCCACCAACCTGTTTCCAACTCCCTCACGTCCTCCACTTCTTCAGTATTCAAAACACAATGAGTCTCCTTTTGGTGCGAGGTTTCTTGATCCCCTATTCCTTCCCTCTTTAAGCAACCTTTTGTATCTTACTTTTGCAACATTTTGAGTTGTTCGTATCCCCAAACATTCTCCCTCAGCACTTGTTTGAACTCTTTTCAACATTCTCGTCACAAATTCTATACAAACCGAAACCACTGGCATTTTGGCATAAGAAGAACTTTTCAATAGTAATGGAAAAGACAAACAATAGTTTTTTTAATAGTTTATTTGGAATACATGGAAAATGTGTGATGAAATATGTTATTTGAGACACATCAAAAACACATCAAAAAACACACATTGCAAGAGAACTGTCTAAAATGGAGTGAATTCTTCATAAAAGTCACCGAAATTTAAAATGATAGCATCTCCATGTGGAATAAAACCCCTCATAAGCATGGACCTGCCTCCACCCATAGTCATGTCACCTGAAAATATGAATTGCATCCACCAGCATGTAAAGAACAACCAAGAGAAAAACATTGTGACAACCCCCCAAGTATAAGATGTCAATATGTTGGGACTCAAGAATAACTTTTAAGAGAAAAAAACATGCAAAGGAGGTTCACATAAACACAGATGTCATCAGCTCTATGCATTGAACTATCTTAGTTGGGTTAAAACATTGGTTTTTCCTCAGAAACCATAAAGTAAAAGAACACAAAATAAGAGTGATTAGGGAACATTATAACAGATAATCTGAAACTGTTCAGTTTACTGAAGATCATGTAAACAGATGTTGTTGAAGTGCCTGAAATAGAGAAAAACAGATCCATGGGGCAACAGACGATCCATTTGGAGAATAACAAGTGTATAATTAACATCAAAGTCTCCAGATAAAAGAGAAATAAACATCCATTCAAGTACATCAAAATATGTGAACAAGCATCACACAGTCTACAAAAAAATAACACTTTGAGCCCCAATTTTCAATGAAGAATCCAGAACCAGAGTCGAGCAACAAATTCTAGTCAATACTCAAAGAAATATGTGGGATTCCTAACCAATTCCAAAGAGGATACCTAGTAAAAACTAAGTGCCTACTGCCTAAATGAAACAGAAAGAAATGTATTCTTCTCTAGAACAGGACAGTAACATCTAAAACCTTTTGAGTTGTTCGCATCCCCAAAAATTATCCCTCAGCACTTGTTTGAACTCTTTTCAACATTCTCGTCACAAATTCTATAGAAACTGAAACCACTAGAATTTTCTGTACAACCTTTTGAGCTATTCGTATCCCCAAACATTCTCCCTCAGCACTTGTTTGAACTCTTTTCAACATTATCATCACAAATTCTGTACAAACTGAAACCACTAGCATTTTGTGTCCACCTTAACCGCGACCTTCCTCTGCTGTTTTAGGTTAACAATTACCTTTCCCTGCTGTTGTAGAGTGGAAACAAACTGCTCCTCCAATGCACTAGGTTTCTGAAACGGTTCCTTCTCCGTCGGCTGCCCATACATTTCCATTAGAGCAGGTTTAAACATTTCCCATGAAAAGTTTGGCGTTGCACTGTACCAGGAAAAAAACCAGTATAGTGTGGTACCAACCATGAAAAGTTGCGCCTAGTGTAATTTTATGTCCTTTGTCGTCTGAAAAAAATTGAAATACCTTTCGGCTTTGATGATCCCACCATACGGATCATCTCCCATAAAATCTGGCAACACAACTCTTGTCAGCCATTTTGTATGGATGTCAACAGCACAACAGAATTGTTATCATTTCATTATATATTATTTTATTGACTGGATTGATATGTGTGAGAGTTTATTTCCATATTATAATTTCATGCTTCTATATATGAATGAAAATCTTGATAATAAGGAGGAGGTATTTTCACCTGTAAGTTGTTTGCATCATATTTTATTGAACGACTTCTTGGAAATGAGTTGGGATTTAAATATTCACAATGCTTTTCTCTATATTTTACTGATTTATTCATATTCATGAGCATGGATTTAAATTTTTTCCTTTCATTCTACCAAATATGACTGACATGCTTGATAGGCATGAGCAGGGGTTTTTATTAGCTCATTGTTTTCAACTGTTTTTTACTAACATTTTTTGAAGGTGTAGGAATAGATTTTCATTCAGTTATAAACAACCACCATATTTTACAAGAGGTCTTGATATGCATGAACAAATATTTTTATCAAATCATTATTTCTCATCAAATTGGACCAGTGGGATTCTTCAGTGTGAACAATGTGGTTGTCATGTCCTGGTATTTTTTACTATTACATTCTACGATCTTCCTGGGGGGGATGAGTCCAAAATATCATGGACAGGAGCCTATAAGGGGTGTCCCTCTTTATGTAGAGGATATTGATTCATGCAGCTTTGGTGGTGGACATTGCTGGAAAGAGCCCTTAAGAGGGACCCCTTTTTTATGGGTATAAAGTAACTAGTCATCCCTTGATCAGGCTCCCTACGATAATAATTGAACTTGTTAGCTCCTAAAACATTATCACATAAATATTGATTTTATCTGCTTATAGATTACCTACTTTAAATTAGTGGATGATTGGTGGGGATTCATAAGGAGGGCCTTTGAAGATTCTTATATGGTAGGGATAATACTGTTTATTTGGCTAGGACTGATACATTTTGAACCTAATGATGGGGATATTTGGTTGGTGATAGTGTCTTCTTTTTGGTTGAGGACCAACATTGTGAAGTGTCCGATGTGCATGTCTACGAGAATGGGTGAAATTTCATTGGGATCAACTAGATTTCTGGTAGAAAGTGCCTGTAATATATGTGACAGGGGGCGGGCATGGGGGACCAGGGGGGCATGGGGGTGCAGGGGGGGTGTTCAAGGGGGCTGTCCAGGGGAGTGCAAGGGGTGAAAGAGGGCTGTCCAGGGGGGTGTAAGAGGGTTGTCCAGGGTGGGCATGGGGGTCCAGTGAGGGTGCAAGGGGGGTGCAGGGGGTGTCCAGGGGGGTTGTCCAGGGGGGCATGGGGGTTGTCCAATGGGGTGCAGGGGGGCATGGGGGACCAAGGGGGCATGGGGGTGCAGGGAGGGTGTTCAAGGGGGTTGTCCAGGGGGTTGCAAGGGGGTGCAAGAGGGATGTCCAGGGGTGTGTTCAAGGGGGCTGTCCAGGGGGCATGGGGGTCCAGTGGGGGTGAAAGGTGGCTGTCCAGGGCGGTGCAGGGGGTGTCCAGCGGGGCTGTCCAGTGGGGTTGTCCAGTGGGGTTGTCCAGTAGGATGCAGGGGGGCATGGGGGTGCAGGGGGGTGTTCAAGGGGGCTGTCCAGGGGGGTGCAAGGGGGTGCAAGAGGGTTGTCCAGTGTGGGTATTCAAGGGGCTGTCCAGGGGGGCATTGGGGGTCCATTGGGGGTGCAAGGGGGTTGTCCAGGGGGTGTAAGGGGGTCTGCTTGTCCAGGGTCTGTCCGGGGGGGGGGGGGGGTCCATGGGGGGTGTCTAGGGGGGAGGGAGGGGTGTCCAGGGGGTTGTCTAGGGGGGAGGGGGTGTCCAGTGGGGGTGCAAGGGGGCTGTCCGGGGGGGGGGGGCATGGGGGCTGTCCAGTGAGGTGCAGGGGGTGTTCAAGGGGGTTGTCCAAGTGGGGCATGGGGGTCCAGTGGGGGTTCAAGGGGGATATCCGGGGGGCATGGGGGATGTCCAGTGAGGTGCAGGGGGGTGTTCAAGGGGGCTATCCAGGGGGGTGCAAGGTGGTGCAAGGGGGCTGTCCAGGGTGGGTGTTCAAGGGGGTTGTCCAAGGGGGCATGGGGATCTAGTGGGGGTGCAAGGTGGATGTCCAGGCAGTGCATGGGGGTGCGGGGGGGGGGGGGGGGGGGTGTTCAAGGAGGTGCAGGGGGCATGTCCAGGCGTGGCATGGGGGTGCAAGGGGGTGTGTTCAGGGGGGGGGGCTGTGGGTTTTTTTATGAAATAGGATGGCCTACAACCACGGTTTTAAACTGTGACTATAGGTCTATTGCCACAGTTTTATACGGTGGCTAAAACTATATAGCCAGAGTTCAGAATTGTGGCAATAGGGCATGTATGGCTTACTGTCCTACCACGGTTCAAATCGTGGCTAAATCCCTTTAGCCGCGGTTTGGAACCGTGGCTATAGCCCTTTAGCCATACTTTGAACCCTGGTTATAGGACTTTAGCCAAGGTTTGAAACCGTGGCTATAGGTCTTGACCTATAGTCACGCCAATACCAGCCACAGTCCATTGAACCGTGGCTATAACCTATAGCCACGGGTTTTGGGCTTATAGCCATGGTTTGAAACCGTGGCTACAGCCTAAATTTCTAGTTGTGTGTATTCAACAATATCCCTTTTTATATTATCCCACCAATAATGATCACGAAGGTCCCTATACATTTTTGTACTTCCAGGATGTATAGAGAAAGTAGAGCTATGAGCTTCATCCATCAACTCCTTCTTTATTTCTAGAAAATATGGAACACATAGTCTTGTACAAAATTTCAGTACACCTTCTTGATCAATATTGAACTCGGGAAAATTCCTATCCTTCACAGCCTCAAACATCTTATGTAACAAAAGAACCTTCTTTCTGAGATTTCTTGATCTTCCCTAGTAATGAGTGTTGAGGAATCATTTTGGTTAGGGTTGATGATTTCTCTTCCCTTATAATTCCCATTTCCAACTTTACTAAGTCATTGATCAAAGGATCTCTTTGAATCCTCATCATGGAAAGAACAATTGGGTCTTTCCTGCTTAATGCATCAGTGAGTTTGTTTGATCTTATGGGATGATAATGAATTGAACAATCATAGTCTTTAATAAGTTCAACCCATCTTCTTTTTCTCATGTTCAATTCCTTTTGTGTGAAAATATACTTCAAAATTTGATGGTCTGTGTATATATAACATTTCTCCCAATAAAGATAGTGCCTCCATATCTTCAGAGAAAAAACGACCGCAGCCAGCTCCAGATCATGCGTAGAATAGTTCTGCTCATGAGTCTTCAACTGTCGAGATGCATAAGAAATGACTTTTTCATTTTTCATGAGGAAACACCCAATCCCTTTGAGATATGAATTTATAAAAATAACGAATCCTTCTCCACTTGAGGGAAGAGTTATCATTGGGGCAGTAACCAATCTCTTCTTCATCTCTAGGAAACATTCCTCACACTCCTTTGTCTAGATAAACTTGACCCCTTTTTGAGTTATCTTGGTTAATGGATTATAAATTCATGAAAAGTTTTTCAAAAACCTCTTATAATATCCTACTAATCCAAGGAAACTTTAAATCTTAGTTATTGTTGTAGGCTGAGGCCACTCCTCTAAAACTTTTGTCTTTGTAGGGTCAATTGTGATTTCTTCATTGGTAACAATGTGCCCCAAGAAAGCAACTTTTTGTAACTAGAATTCACATTTACTAAACTTTCCAAAAAGCCTCTCCTTCTATAGAGTTTTCAAAATAACCCTTAGAAGATCTTCATGCTCCTCGTGACTTGGAATATATCAAAATATCATCAATAAAAACTACCAAAAAGTTATCAAGGTAGTACTTAAATACTATTTTCATCAAATACATAAAAATATCAGGTGAATTAGTCAGTACTGAGGGCATAAAAACAAACTCATAATGCCCATATCTTGAACAGAAGGTATTTTTTGAAATATCTTCTTTCTTCACCATCAATTGATGATAACCAGATCAAAGATCAATCTTAGAGAAGAATTGAGCCCCATGAAGTTGGTCAAATAAGTCATCAATTTTTGGAAGAGGGTATTTTTTCTTCATTGTGATCCTATTCAGTTTTTTATAATCAATGCATAGCCACATCGATCCATCCTTCTTCTTCACAAAGTGAACTGGTGCTCCCCAAGGAGACACACTCGGTCGGATAAAACTTTTATCCAAAAGATCTTTGAGTTGTTTCTTTAACTCCTCCAACTCCACATTTTCCATCATATACAGGGTCTTTTATATCATATGGGATCCAGGTACGAGTTTAGTAGAGAAATATACCTCTATTTCTGGGGGAGGTCCGGGTAACTCCTCAGGAAATACGTCAAAGTATTTCTGGATGATGGGGACATTTTCTATCTTAAAACTCTCATTTACTTCTTCTTTTTCTCTAATAAACACCATAAAGAATGATATAGGAGGTTATTCTAGAAAAATATTAGGTTGATATATCTCTCCTTGTAAGATAACTGTAGGTTTTCCATTCAAGACTACTGAGATTTCCTTGCTTTTGCATTTGATCTTATCATTATACTTTGAAATCCAGTCCATCCCTAGTATAATGTCAAATTCCATCATGGGAATAACTTCAAGATTTGCAATAAGATTTTGCTCACTAAACACTGACGATGCTTGGATAATCCCACCAAGAGTCTTGACTGATAACTCTACTTTTAGAAAATCTGGGGTTGATTCTAAATTATTTGTAAACATGGTTGAAATAAAGGAATGCATTGAACCAGAATAAAAGAAAGTACTTTCTAGCTTTGAGAGAACAACAAGATTACCTCCCACCACCTAATTTGGAGCTTCAACTTCAGCCATAGTGATTGAAAATGTATGACCTTTTTCCCATGGTCGTTCCTGAGGCTGATGGTGATTCCCCTCCACTGCCCTCGGATTTGGACAGTGATTGGAAAAGTTAAAAAGTTGTCCACAATTATAGCATTGGACATCAGGTAAGTCCTACACCATCTTCCCCATGTTGTTAGTGTTGGGAAGTTGTGGTTTCACCTCACTACGACAATTCCACGCAATGTGGCCATCTCTACCACACTTGTAGCACTTCTCGCTCCCGAGCAAGCAGTTCCCTGAATGCTTCTTCCCACATTTATTAGATATGGGACGTTGTACTTGCTTTCCTCCTCTTCCATGATTAAAGATCCTCCTTACGATTGCCTCCATTGATCTTTTCTTTTCATTGGATTTATGAGATCATTTCATCTCACCAAAATCCAGTTCGACTTTCATCGCACTTCACACGATCTCCTCATATATATCATAATCTCGGTTGGCAAGATTCTTTTTCATATGATTTCTTAGTCCACCAAATAATCTATCATCCTCACCATTTGGATCCATGACAAATCTAGAGGTGTAACATGAAAGCCTTGTGAGCTTCCCACAGATTCATTTTCCTTCTACTTCAGCTCGGGAAAATCCTTCTATATTCTTGTTCTCATCGATCGAGTAAAATACTTATTAAAGAATATACATTTGAACTCTTCCCACTCCATAGCTTCAAGTTCCACGCTTGGCCTTGTGTTTTTAATCAGTTCCCACCACTGATCAGCTTCTCCCTCTAAGAAATAAACAGCCCAGGTAACCTTCTCTTGTTCAGAACAGCTAAGCATAGAAAAGATCTTCTCGATAGAGTGGATCCACTGTTCCGCAATCAATGTTTTGGTAGATCCATTGAAGTTTGGTAGTCGTTGAATCGTGACAGATTAAACACAAAGTTGTTCCCTTTGAGGTGAGATCAGTCTCTCATCAGGATTCATGTTATTTCCCATAACATGAGTCAGTTGGTTCATCATTCTCATGTCAGTTTCCATTCCGTCTTCCATTAGAGGGATGTCAGCGCATGGTCCATTACGGTCACCATTTTCACAGTTACTCTTATTGCCCTACATTTTCTAAAATAATAAAACCTTAGTGAGAAGATTATTTCATTTATGAATCTTATAACTATAAATTATTCTATGTATTAAAACTTCATTCTTTAAAAGATTACATTTCTCTATAAATCCTTCATAATGATTCATAAAAATCTTATGATTAACCAAACATATCCCATAGGATTTTCGTAACCAATAGTGTATGAAGTCCCATTGTCATGTACCAGGATACCCTGGGTCAAGACTGAAACTCCTTATCATAGTTTTCACTCCTATGTACATCTGTTCCAGAGCCCCCTCTACCCGCTCGTATCCAGACAGGGATGTATTTTCTTGATAAACCACTTACTCAATACTCACCAAAATACCAGGAAGTATTCCTATATTTAAACTTTTCTATAGGATTATTCCTAAAGTTTTCATTGAATAATTTCCATAAATAACTAAACTATCCATTAATACTAACTATGACACCCCACCTTTTTATTACACAACTTTTCATTACATTTTACAAACAGAGGATCTTTAAAGTCTAGTGTCTTGGAAGTGAGGAACAATAAAACATGAAAACATAAAACACTCTTTTAAATCCCATTGAAAAGATTCTTGAAAATTACATACTATTTAAAATTACTGCATCTCATAACGTGGAGTCATATATCAAAGGGTGAGAAGAAGGCCCAGTAAGGGTAAATAGGGGAATCAGTTTACTTGTGATATCAATAAGAACTTGATAAGAAAAATAAAGACATGGTCAATGGAAGTAGAGGAATTTAATAATGAAAATAACTTTAACCATAACATGAATATGTGGATAAAACATTTAATTTAGACATTCATGAACATATCACCAAAGTTCATCCCCAAGATTTCATAAAAATTACCAAGGTTATTCACCAAGGTATCGTGAAACATTCCATCTCTAGAAATTAAATTCTTTACCCAATGCATTGGAGAAATATCAAGGCACACCCTTAATATGTATTTATTTTCATGTGATCCACATATATCATAATCAATCATTTTATAAATAACACATAGAGAATAAATGAAATGGGTTTCATTTCAAAATCATGACGTTTTAAAAGTTCTTAAAAATAAGATTGTTATGTCATTTATAACCCATGGAAAGGGAGTGAGGGTTACATGTATGTCAATTCAAGAATCAAATATATATATTTTTTTTATTTATGAACACCTATAGAAACGAAATAGTTTAGGGTATTCATATAAATAGAACAATAGAATTTCTTGAGAGAAAGAGAGATAAATTTTGAGATGAAATTTCTACAGCATAATGGCTATATAACTTGGTTTTAGAAAACAATAAAAAGAGAGGGGACAAGTGTCACCAAATAATAAATAACTAATTATAATGAAGGGGTACAAAATAAGAAGAAATAATATCATTGTATGGATATTTAAAGGAAATTCCATATGAAATGAAACTCGAAGGAAAAGAGAAGATGTGATTTCTTTTACGAAAATTCAGCAGCCCAACGACATCACTTAAAATTTCATAAAATAAATTGATGAGAGAATAAATGGTCTATAATCATTTGTAAATGAATTGGATAGTAATATTTATATAGAATAACATACCCCCATATAATAAAATCAAAACTAGAAGACATAACATAAAGTAAGTCATGACTTCAAAGAGGAGCGTGAAAGGATCCCTTACCATGAAGAGTAACTTTGAAAGTTCGAAGGTTAGGACCTTGTGGGATTGAGGGAACCTTGGGAGGACTCCTTGGGAGGTAAAATAACTAGATCTTCGTTGATAAGGATTTTTTAATGAAAGGAATGAGGTAATGGCTTGGTATTTATAAGAAAAGTGAGGGAATAAATTATTAATTTCCAAGGGAAACCTCATTGGTGGTATTTGAAAAACCATGGGCTTTCCCATGGTATTGTCCACCTGGGACAAATCATAGAATATATTACTATTCATAATTCGACCAGAATGATTACATAATTATTACATCATTAATGATTTCATTAAACACCTGAAACTCAAAACTATATTTTTACTATTCACCGAAAATTCAACTATTTCAGAAAAAACCCAAAAATTTAACATAACCTAATATCAATGATCTAAAATAAAAAATGAAATCCATTTTACGAAAATAATTTTCTAAATATTTTTAATTTAGTTTTTACATAAAATCATTATTTATTCAAAAAAACAACTCTAAAACTATAAATCATTTTGTAACACCATAAGAAAGTAATCATGGTCCCATAAAATTATCGTATAACCATAATACAATAAATTAAAATTTTATGATTGCATTTTATGAAAATAAATTTCCATTTTAAATTATAAAATTAATTATAAAATTTTAAATAAAATATTTATGGCATACAAAAATACCAAAACATAAACTATGGTCATTTTTTCACTTTTAAGATGTCTAAATTGTATTTATACATTCATGGGTGATGTTTCTATTTTTTTGGAAAAATTCACTATTCATCACTATTCATAAGGTTATATTACTATTTATACTTTACTATTCACTAAAAATTATGTTGATCTTATTAGACTCTAAATTTCTCACTGGTCAGAACTGTAAAAGACCATTTTTTGAAAATCATTTTACATTGTTAATTATTTAAAGTTTACATAAATATTTTAAAATACCCTTTTATCCAAAATTAATTAGTAATATGGAAATATAAATTCATCCTACATTTATTCGAATATTTGAAATTCACCAAATTTTCCATAATAAGAAATAACAATTTTATTTATATAAAATTTTTACACAAGTAACTAAGGTCACGTCACATAGCCCCTTAAAACACCTACATAGGACTTAAGTGTAAGCTGTGATATGGTGATAAAATCTTGTGGCAACTCAGACAACATTGCCCGAGTGGTGATTTCAATCATCTTGAACTTCTCCCTGAGGTGATTCCGTTCAAGCATCACATGTTGAAGTTCAGCTTGGGCATGGTCTAGAGAAAAGCCTCGAGATGCTACCTCCTTCCCAAGCTCTAAAAAATGGGCTTCGTACGTCCCGAGTCTACTAGATGAGTCCATCTACTCTTATTTTGGTATTAATTAACCAAGATCAATTGTATTTATAAAAAATAATTGTAACGTTAAGAGTTTAGTTTCCAACAGTCATATTGACCAAGGGTCATATAACAGTCGAAATCCAACGGTATCACTTCAATAATTAAAGGATATAGTTTTGCGGAGTATAGTCGAAACCCAATGGTTCAAAAGTTAGAGTCGTTACAAGAAAAGGGCAGTAATAGTGCTAAAAAACGTTGTTAATCAAGGTGAAGATAGGTGGGGTCCCTTTTATCAGTGCTCAAAAAAGAGCTGATAAAATCCCCTTTTATCAGAGTTAAAAAAAGCACTGATAAAAGTCAAAAAAATTAAAAAAAGTTAAAAAGAATATATAATTCTGGGGGGGCTTTTAACAGCGCTTGACCCCCCCCTTTATCAGCACTAGGAAGACCCCCTCCCACTCCCCAGCATGTTACCCTTTCCCACACATCCCCCCATGCCCACGTGCCCCTCCCTACTTTCACCTGAACTTGAACTTGAGACCTCCCCACTTGCGCGCATGCACCTTTACCACTAAGCTATTTAGTTTTTTCCCTATTTAATGATATAACTATTTATTTATAATTATATATAGTTATATTTATTCATATATTAATATATATTCATGTTAATATAAATACATTTAGTTATATTAATACATGTATATTTATTCATATATTAATATCTATATATTTATTCTTATATTAATACATATTTATTTTTATTTTTATATATATAGTCATATTTGATCGTATATTAATATAGATCCATGTTAATATAAATATATTTAGTTATATTAATACATATATATTTATTCATATATTAATATATATATATATATATTTATTCGTATATTAATGTAGATTCATATTAATATAAACATATTTAGTTATATTAATACATATATATTTATTCATATATTAATTTATATTTATATTAATTTATATATATATATATTTATTTATTTATAATTTTTTATCATTATATTTAGTTGTATATTAATATATATTTATAAGATTAGTTTTAAATACATTTATAAAATATATTTTTTAGGTGTGTTTATAAATAAATAAATACATACATCCATACATATATACAACACACACACAAACATATATTTAGGAATAAATACATATATATGTGTATTTGAAAAGCCATATAATGTTAAAATGACCATAACATCTAATATAGATGTCCGTTTTAAATCCACAACCATTAAAATCTATGAAAATGAAACAATATTTGATATGATATGTGGTACAGGCCTAGAGAACATCCGGATCATAAGTTATACTTGTTTGAATGTTAAAAAATCGGGGTGTCCTGACTAAAAACTCAGTTTTAGAGGCCTTATGGTTCTTTTTGGACCTTGAAAAATGTGACATAATGTTTCCTTAGGTCATTATAGTGTAGAGCTCATCGTAATCTTTGATTTGATATGTATTAGAGCTCAAACGGAAACTCTGATCAAAATTTATGGTCGTTTGAAGTTTGAGTTACATTTTCAACTTATTTTAGATCTTTTATTTATTTTTTTGATTTTTTGTGTCTTCAAATTTTTGTTAAATTATTATTAATCGATGATAATTATAAAATTATTAATTAATAATATTTTTTAAAATATTTTAAATCCATTTTCACTAAATTTCTTATATATTAAATGTAATATTCTATTTATACTTATCTAAAACATATTTAAAAAATATATATTATATTAATCTTAATATAAATATAATTATATAACAATATATTATTTTTCATGATTTTTTTAATATTTATTAGTGCTAGGAAAAAGTGCAGATAAATCCCCCCTTTATCAGCACTACTAAAAAAAGCGTTGATAAAGGGGTCTTCTTTAACAGCACTAAAAGAAGCGCTGATAAAGGGGGGGGGGGCTTTATCAGTGCATTTTTTAGTGTTGATAAAGGGTGGTGATGTGGAAACCTAGTTTTGTGGTAGTGATATATCTATGACCGTTTTTTATAGTTATAACCTATCACTTTCCTGTTAGTTTGAATTTTTAATTTTATATCTATCTTGAGTCTTGTGTCTAATTTTTTTATAAATAATGTTTCTACCTTATTAAAGAAGATTTTTTTGGTCTATTCTTTCTACATGGTATCTGTTCTTAGAAACCTTAGAAGTATCCCCCAACCCTCTCTCTAGAATCATTTCTTTTGGATGCCCCTTTATCAGTCCTATGATTTCTATACCTGTTTTACACATAGTTATCTTACATGGTCTTTAAATATATTATGTTTTATTTCAGATGACATTTTTCTTTCATCCTTATCCAAACAATCATATACATATGTCCTTTTCTAGATGATATTTTCCATAAATCATTTTCGAGATAACCATATTAAACCTATTTTGACATATTTTTTAATTTATGGGAATACCATGAAATCCATATAACTGAAATAATAAAATTTTTACAATAATTATGGAATCATTTACATTGGATATTTTTATGTGTCAGTAAAATCACATTTGAAGGAATTTTATCATTGTGAGTTCCATTTCATTTTTAATTTGTGAAATGAGATATATTATGATCTAGTTTGAACTATAGTTTTAGAATGCTTAAATAATAAGGGTATGGATCTCCCTAATATCTATTTATCTGAATAGGTCTGTTATATATATTTTCTCTTAAGATTTAATTTTTTATTTTTTATCTATCATGAGTTTTGTATCTTGATATTCATCTCAATAAATAGATTTTCAACATTATTCAAGTGGCATGGTTTCTTGGCGTAATATTTTAAAATATGATTAATGTTGGATGTGAGTATTTGGTTGTAGATTATTGGTAAAGTTTTATCGTATATGGGAAATTATTGAGGTAAGAGATTTCAACAAAAGGGCCTTAGAGTCTTGGTTATCGTAGCTGTGTTCATCATCATTTCCTCAGTTTGTAAATGCACAAGTGTTATTGCATTATTCTAAACTAAAATAAAATTATTTCCTACTACTAAAAAAAATTTATGTAACTCACTTGTTTCAATTTTAAAAACATATCTAACTTTGGGATAGTTTAAAAAATGATCGATAAAATAGAAAAAATATATTTTGTGTTTAAATTATAAAAAAAAACTATAATTTAAATTGAAAAATTAGTTTTAAAAATCTAATAAAAAAAATTTTAAGGAAAAAAATAATCAACATAAATTTTTGAAAAGTAGAAAATTGTTTTTTCTAAAATGTTCTTTTTCAAATAAAAAATAAATAATAATTTCAAACAAGTTATTTTTTCAATAAAAAACATTTTTATTATTGAAAAAATTTAAGAAGGGAGGTTGTGAAAATATTTACATAAAAATAAACTATGTTTTAAATTATGCAACATGTTTGGTTAACTCACACTAAATAATTTATTTCATCTTAAAATAAAAATTAAAAAATATAATAAATATAAAAAAATGTATACATTGAATGATTTTATTCATGAATTTATTTATAAATGTTATATAAAAAAACAAAATAACAATCAATTTTTTTTAAAAAAACTATTATAAGTGATAAATATTGTGTAATTGCATTAAGCATGGCCAAAAGATTTATTTGAAAATATGAATTAAAATTATTTTCACCCCTTTATGATTTCTAAATTATTTACTGAAAAAGAATGATTTTCTATCACGTATTTAATTTTTTCAAAAAAATTTAAATGCAATTGTTTTTTTAGAAAAAAAAATCCATTGTTTTTTTAAATCACTCCATCAAGATTTCAATATCACTTAACAATATGGAAACACTCACACACAAACACTTAATAATTGATTGAATAGGTGATGTCAAACACAACACTACTATTAAATGCATTTATCTATCGTGTTTGAGGAATTTTTTTATAATAAATAACATTAAAATATTTTCTTAGTTTCTTATGTCCATTTTGAATTCTTTGATACATATATTTAGGTTATCTGAATCAAAATCTAAGGTGAATAAATATTTAAACAATCGATTGTGTGTAAATTAAAGGTGGATTACTTTTATTCCTTCTTTTTTTAATGACATTTATCTTTATAACATAGGTAAAATTATATGTGTGTGGAATAAAATCGCATGGAGAGTGTAGTTTATAATCTTTATCAGGCAAGGTAAGGATAATTAGAGGATTATTTCACAAAAAAGTTCTTGGTATAATTCTAAAACTCCAAGAACATAATAAGAAGATAAGGGGACAAAGGGTCACTTTGACATCGCCCCCTAGAGGGTTATAAATAACCTTTGACTTCACCATTAATAATGAAAGGAGTGAATCTGGTTTGAATGACATGGACCAAACCCAATAAATAATGCAAAGAGAAATATTGAGAAATAAATGTGATTTAGGAAGAAGGAGAAAACAAAAAACAAAAGAGCGGTGGAAAAAATAGAAACAAGAATCATACAAAAAATTTAGTAAATTAAATGGACAAGAGTATTTATGTGCTTTTGACCTCATTGGTACTACATGCATGGAGGTCGGAGGGGTAAAGACCTAGATGAAAGAAGTGATTAAAGATGAGAAGAAATAATCACATACTTTAGATCTTAAGAGAATCAATTCGTTGACGAAGAGCGGTGAGGGTTCGATTCAATAAGGGTTAGGTTCCATGAGGGAGAGACGGTGATATCAGAGAGTGTTGAAGACAATAGGGAGCAGCGACATGGAGAGTGGTGAAAAAAATAGTATGGTTTTGTGGGATATTGAAGGCGCAAGACAGGGTGACTCAATTAGAGTTCTTTTTATAAGATTGGGTAAGGATTTCATCAGCACTTTCAAAAAATTTAAAATGAAGATGCATCTTATCAATGTTAAAATAGTAAGCACTCATAAAACTACTCTTTATCAGTGTTAAAAAGGCATTGATAAAACTATTCTTTATGAGCACTAAAATTCTAGCGCAGATAATGAGTGGTTTTATCATCGCTTTTTTAGCACATATATAAATGTCTATTTATCAACACTAAAAAAACATTGATAAAGATCTAATATTAGTAATATATTCATTTATTTATAATTATAATGATAAATAAATATATTTAAAAATATTTCAATAAATTTATAAATATTTGTATATATTTATAAATATATTTATATATTTATATATATTTATAAAATTATCAACATAATAAAAATATTTATTATTTAAATATATTTATTATAATTTTATAAATTTTTCTATATAATTATAAATATATTTATATATTTATATATATTTATTAATATTTGAATATATATATTTATAAAATTATAATAAACATATTTATTACAACTTTATAATTGTATATATATATATATTTCTAATTATAATTATAAAGAAATATATTTAAAAATATTTCTATATAATTATAAATATATTTATATAATTATATCTCATGGTCCATACTACTTTGATATATTTATATAATTATATATATTTATATCAATATATCAATATATACAATTACAAATAGAATAACTATATTTATTATTTATATATATTTATTATAATTTTATAATTATCTAAAAAATAAATATATTTATTTTTAATTATAATTATAAAAAAATATATTTAAAATTATTTATTTATAATTATAAATATAATAAATATATTTATTATTTAAATATATTTATTATAATTTTATAATTATTTAAATTTTTATTTGTTTATTAATAATTATATAATAAATAAATATATTAAAAAAGTATTTATACTCAAAAGGTTCAGGAGACATGCAAACCCGCTCTTAAAAAAATTATTAGAAAAATAAAGTTTACAAAGAGATAAAGAGGATGGACGAGGTCAAACAAAGGCATGCCCACATCCCTAGGGAAAACTAAAAATAATCCCCATAATCATGGTTAGGGTCATCATCATCTTTAGATGTTTCCCCCTCTGACTGCAAGTTATTTTGATTGACGATTACAGAGTACTTCTCCTTGATCTTTTCCTGCTCCATAGTGAGCCGACTCTTTGAAGAAGACCAGATAGACACATTTCGTCCACACCCTGATAAAATAGCCAAATCATCTCGACCACATCCTTGGTCATGACCTTTTGGATGCCAACCCATCTCTATGATTTTTGGTGCCAAGTTCCTTGAGGTTCTTCCTTATCAATGTCCAGATTATCTGACGCCATATTAGGATTTGATGAAATAGTGGAAACATCCGTCACCTTCCCACCTAGCGTAGCACCAAACACTATTAATGAATATATAATAATACGTGAATAAATTATATTAAACGAATTAAAAAAATATTAAAATGCGAATTCATAAAATTTACGTTAATTACAAACATACATATGTACACACACACATCTACACACACACGTGTATATACACTCACACACATACATACTCTAGAGACCCAAATCTTGACGTACATGGACATTACATTACTTTTTTGGAATACTGAAAACATAACAAAAAAAGATGCCCAAAGACATTATTAGTTTAGTGTCTTTGGAAACTGGGAATGTAATCTTCTAATCAGGTTGAAATATCTTCAAAATATCCCATAACGATCTTCCCCTTTTGTTTTCCTAACTAAAACCATTCTTTATATGCTGGGGAAATTAAAACATAAAAAGGGTGAGCTCAAATGCTCAGTAAGGGTAAACATGGAGAGCATAAAAAAATCTTTAAACATTTCAACGTAAAAACATGAACATGAAATAAATCAAAGAAGTACATAAGGAATAGATCATAAAGGAACATTAACCATGATAAAATTGCATGGAAATAAAACATGGAATTGTTTCAAACCATAAATCACATGTTATGATCTCAATAGTGGCCAAGTTATTGCTTCCAAGACCATCATAGTGGACAAATTCCATTACTGAACCGAGTTTACTTGCCGTTCCAGCCCTATATTACTGAACTAGATTTTACTTTCCATTCCACCCATGTCTATCTTATGAGACATAAATCCTTACCCAATTCATTTTATGGAGTATAGGTCCCACCCATCTCACAATGAAATCATTCTTTCGTGTTCCACAAAATAAAAATAAATCATTAGTCATAACCCAACGAATAAAATGGGTTTCATAAACATTATCCCATAATAAAATAATCCATATAAAACAATGGATACTATTTCATCATAAAAAAAAATAAAACATGTAAACAATAGGGAAATTATACTTGAAACATAAACATATTAAACAATGTCATCTTAGATAGAAAATAGTCTCGATAAAACACTTGAAATGAATTCCTAAGGAAAATATCCATTCTTCTTCAAAATCATTTTCTTTTCTCAAAATGCCATGGAATTTTAAAAGAAACGGATTTTGTTGAAAATAATCATTAAATATTGTACAGTAAGCTTCATGAAAATAAGGAGTTATGAAAATGTAAAAATCTATTCATTCCATATAAGTTAAAAAAACATTCTCCTCGTACTTTTGCCGGAAAAGTCAAAAAAGTACCTCGTATGTTAAACAAAAGAAAGATTATTTCCATACCTTGTGGTAAAAGTAAAAAAAGGGTAAAAATGACTTTAAACATACATGTATGAATAGTAAACATTTTATGAAAACATTTTGAGAACTTATGGACATGGATGATAAACATTTTCCCACTAAATACATACAAATAAACAATCTCAGATAAGAACGAGATTGGAATAATTATCCCTTACCTTAGGTCTAATATGCTTTTTATGTATCTGAACCTCCTGTATAATGAATTAAATAGTGTCATTGACTTATTACAGAATCATATTCATTGTTATGATATCATATATGGTCATATTCTTATCTTCTTATTAGTAATATTTCATTGCTACTTGTTATTCGGGTGTTCATTGCTTTATGTTCTTATGGGTGTTTTGTCGAATAAATTCATATTCATCTTTTTAGGTTACATATACATAATTTACAGAATGGAATTAGTGTAATATATATCATATTTATTCATTCAATTCATTTATATAATCATTATTCAATGAAGATCATGTAGAATGAGTCGCATCACATCGTGAAGACGGTAGACCGTACGTACGCACGAGCGATGATATCATTCTCATGATTGTGGAATTGCATTGAAGTGTACGGTGTATAATATTTCAGAATCTATATAACCATAAAATAATCATATATAGTTATTTATTCCTTCTTTATACCCATCCACGTATGTTATTGATGAAATAAAAGATTACACAACGGCGTGGAGACGGTAAGTCGTACGTACGCACGCGTGGTGATTTCATTTTTTCATAAGATGGATAGAAGATAGAATATGGTTGTTTCATATTCATAATAACAAATCATTATACAAGTGATACTGGAGTTATTACTTAATAATTAAACAACTCATATAGAGAAAGTAGATAAAGAAATAAGTTTTAAAGAATCGGTAAAGGATATTACCTTTTCTTCGATGCGCCTCTTCTTAACCTCCTCTTAGGGTGCTAAAGTTGGTCTTTGAAGAAGACCAGAACCTCTAGTAGGTTTCTAGGGAAGTGTATAAGATAAATGCAAAGGTTTTTTCCGAGATTTAAGGCTCAAAATGTTGTGAAGAGGATAGGGAGGAGGTTCCCATTTATAAGGGAGGAGAGGGGCACTTTTGGAAACCTCAAAAATATTAATTTATAATAAATTCAAAACGCACTTAAAAACCACCAAAAATCACTCAATTCGAAGATGAGTTGATATAGGGTTGTAATCTCATCAAAAAATAAAATTTAGACAAGTTGAGAATTTATTTTACACCTTATCAACTTGATTTATCCTTATTTAATTCATTTAATTTTATTTATGGTAATAATATTCTAAATTTTAAATTGTTATAAATAATTACTTATATGTTTTGAATTATACATAATTGGATATTTTATGATATTTTAGACCATATAAATTTAAATTTATAATTTATAAATATTTTTTAAATTTTTAAAAAATTTAATAATATGCTATTTTTATAAAATAACAATAGTGTTAATTTTGACACTATTCAATTATTTTAATTTAAATCAAATCCACACAAAGGATGTATTCGAACAGAAATATTTAATAGATTAATAAAATGTCATATTTGTCTAGACAATTCATGTAGAACATTAAATAGTTCATATAATATTTATTTTAATATTTTTTAAAACCATTTATTTGATATTTCTCTTAATAAAATAATTACTACAACATTTTTGTATAATTATTTAATATACTTATTTGTTTCATAAAAATTAAAAATAAAATATTATGATTAATATAAATCTAATATATTTCATAAGAATACTATTAATCGAATTTATCTCCTAAAACACGCAACTTTTATAATGTTATGTTTATTAAATTATGAGGTGACAACTTTGACATCATTTAAAATAAAATAATATAAGTGTCATAATCTCTTTTATAAGGCTCCAAATGGTCAAAAATTCTACCTTTGGATGCTTATGGTATATATTTACATGACCAAAAAGTTTTGTCCAGGTACTTGGGCCTTTTATGAGTATTATTAGTTTAATAAAACTATATTATTGATTTTTCATTATATAAATAATTTCTGCATCATTATTTTATAAGCTATTAAGGTAATTATATATTTATTAAAAATTAAAAATAAATTACCATGATAAATAACAAATATCTTATATTTCAAATTAGTATTTATAATAGAATTTATATTCTCTATAACCTTATATTAAAAATACTTTAATTATTAAAGTTTGAGTGAGACATATTTCACTTTCCTTTAAAAAAAATAAGTTAAAGGTATTAATCACATCCAAGTGGGTTCTAATATATACAATTTCTACCCAAGTATATTTTAGGAAAAAATATAATCATCCAATTATATTAAGACATGTTTTAGGGTAATTTTATAATATTATATTTACCCTTAATTACTTAATTTACCTTTAAATGTGGTAAATAAAATTTTTTGTAGTTACTATTCATAATATCCAAAAAAGTAACCTATTAACGTAATTTGGACCCACTGAATCCAAATATGGAATAAATTTTTCAAAATTCAAAACACATAAGTTGCAGTAATTAATTTAAAATTAATCCTGTTGTTAAGAAAACATGTTTTAAAAGTTAAAACATTGCCAAAGATTGAAATGTTTTTACCTATGAATTCAATGTAAAATTAATATCAATGACATAAATTATGTTAAATGGTAAAAATATATTCTATTTATACTTTAAAACTATTCAATAATATATTTTAACCATATAAATTATTTTGATGAAAAAAGTTATTTTCAATTAAAATTTAGCGTATTTTTACTATTCATCAAAATAAGAAACATATCAAAAAAATATCAAAAATTTATCCAAAGTAAATTTTTATATCCTGATTCAAAATAAGAAGTTAATTTTGTAAAATTTAACTTATAAACATGTCAAAAATTATATTTAAAATGGGTGCGCCATCAAAAGGCGGTAAAACTTCATTTTTTGAAAAATACTTCTTTTATCTGAAAAAATTGATTTTGTTCTCATACCTCAATCTAGAAAATGTGTAAGATGAATTTTAATGTTATTAAATTTAAAATTCGGTTAATACTATTCATAATGGCTAGTTCATAATATTATAATAATATATCATTGTTTAGTGAAACTCGGTATTGCATACAACACACGCTATTGAGGAAGGTCGCTCTTACAGGTAATGCAATCCAAGTTAGGATTTCATGTAGTGCAAGCTTCCTTTAGTGTTGCATATAACATAATCAAAAATTATTTCATTAATTCATTGAACAAAATCTATAATCAATGTTTCATAGAATAATTTCTACCAAACGAACTTGAAATTGTGTGTAAGACGAGCCAAGAATAGTGTTGTGTATACTGCAAGCTAATACAATGTTGCATATAGCGCAAGATAGTCTAGGTGTATCATACAACATAAGAAATCAAAGAAATTAAAAATATAATTTCTCATAAAATCTCAGGGTGTTACATTAAACCTCCCTTAAAATGAATTTCTCCCTCGAAATTCATCGGGTTTATAAATTGTTTACTACTTGAATGTTTCTTTCATAAAAACCCACATTGTAAAAAGGAATACTAAAACTTATTTTTTAAAAGGAAATTTTTGAAACATAACAGTCACCCAAAGTAACTCAGCATTGGGTTTCCACATAGAAGAATATAGATGAAAATATGGATATGGAGGAGAAATCAAATCATCATGTTCTGATGAAGAGTTGTAGAGAACATGGCTATGAAAAATCCAACAATCACAGAGCCATAAATTTGTGATGATCTAAGGTACCATCTGATTGATCGGATATGAGAGTACTAGGAAAAAAAATTTGGTTTTCAAGATCATTTCCCTAAAGTTGATGAATTCTTACATAATGAGAAATACTTACTTCATTTTACTATAATATCATCGTTGGTCATTCCATGAACAATTTCCACTTCATCTCTTATTTAAAGAAATGAAGTTGAATTTTTCATTCTTGAAGTATTAGCAGATCATGAGATAGAGTTATAGGTCATTCCATTTGTCTCTATCACAAAAACTCTTAACACAAGATATTATATATACATAAATCCATCTATGGTGTGGTTAACGGTATATGGTTCCAAAAATGGACTTATAATTCGTCTATCATACAGATTAATAAAATAAAACTAGTTTCTACTAACCAGGGACTTCCTGTTGGCCCGTGGTAGGTGATAAAGGCCTACCACACTTCGGTTGTGGGTTCGATTCCCACAACCTTGTCTCACATGACGGGTTGTCGCCCGTTTTGCAGGTCATACCTTTTCTTAAACTATAATATTATAACATTCTAGAAATAAAATAAAAAAAAGTTCTAGCCTTAAACAATACTATATGATGTCCAACTTAATCCATTCCAACCTTAATACTTATCCAAAATACTTCTTTCCATACTCATAGTATAAAGATAACGATTACTAAAAAGGACATATAACAAGCACGTGAATACCATCATTTATCCCTCATATATTACTATATATATCTTGTTGGTCACATTCTAAACATGTGATTACGTTAATCATGTATTCTCTTGAAACAAGAATTACAATAGAACCTTAGTGAAAACATAAATTATTTCAAAAGTTACCAAAATCCCAAAATTACTATATACTCAAACCGTGATATTAATTTGTCCTTATATCAGTCATGAGCTCATGTATACTATCAAACATATTATTTTCTCCTTATCCCTTCATTATGCGCATATCATCTGCTTTCCAAAAATATTTTAATCACTTTTCATGGTTGCCGGTACCATATTCTTATGGAAAACCATAGTGGACCAATACATAGATATTCCAATATACCATAAAAGTACTTCAACAACATTATTCTTGAATACCAATACATAAACACTTCAATCCATCCTCTTCAATGATTGTCATGGAATAAGTCATTCCTTGATTTAGAAGTAACCTCTTAGGTGAGGTCATTGATTTGGGTAATTCCCATGTTTCCACACATAAGATATTGAACTCCATAACAGCCTTTCACTCTATGACCCTTCTCTCCACACAGATAACATCTTCCCCTCCATTTGATGTATTCATCAAGGTTCTTCTTCCCTTCGTTAGAAATCTCAATCTTCCTTTCTCTATGCACCTCACCATGAAAACATGCATAAAAGTCCATCATCCTCTTATTCGATAAATTAGGAATACCACTAATGTTCACCTTGTTAATCATATATCACGATGGAATAATCAAAAAATCTTTCTTTCTAGGCATTACTCAATTTTGTTGATCATAGACACCAATTTGTCCACTGGATTCAATTTTGACCCAATTCCTTCTGGTTCCCTCCATTGACTAAAACCAAAAACCATGGTAAGAAACAGTTAAAATAACTAGGAACCACATAATGATAAAAAGTCACTTATGGTATGTCTAACTTATCACATATTCTTTAATCCATGACACCCTAGGTTCACCCTAGGTTATTCATGGTTCTCAACATAATTCTAGGATTGTAACCTATACTTATACATAACCTTACAGACATCACTAGACATACCTTATAAATATCTCTAGGGATCTCACTAAAGTTTTTGCGTCCTAGTTTCCAAAGGTTAACTAAACCATAGCATTGACACCAACTGTAGAGACCCAAATCTTGACGTACATGGACATTAAATTACTTTTTCAAAATACTTAAAACATAACAAAAACAGACGCCCAAAGACCGTATTAGTTTAGTTTCTTTCGAAACTCGGAACATAATCTTCTAATCAGGTTGAAAGATCTCCAACATCTCCCATAACGATCTTATCCTTTTGTTTTCCTACCTAAAACCATTATTTATATCGTGGGGAAAAGAAACCATAAAAAGGGTGAGCTCAAATGCTCAGTAAGGGCAAACATGGAAAACATAAAAAAATCCTTAAACCTTTCAACGTAAAAACATGAACATGACATAAATCAAAGCTGTACATAAGGAATAGATCATAAAGGAACATTAACCATGATAAAATAGCATGGAAATAAAACATAGAATTGTGGAAAACCATAAATCACATGTTATGATTTCCATAGTAGCCAAGGCATTGCTACTAAGACCATCATAGTAGAAAAAGTCCATTACTAAACCGGGTTTACTTTCCGTTCCAGCCCTGTATTACTGAACGAGATTTTACTTGTCATTCCAGCCATGTCTATCTCATGATAAATAAATCTTTACCCAATGAATTGGAGGGAGATATAGGTCCCATCCATCTCATAATGAAATCATTCATTCGTGTGCCATAAAATAAAAATAAATCATTCATAATAACCCAAATAATAAAATGGGTTTCATAAACATTATCCCATCATAACATAATCCATATAAAACAATGGATACCATTTCATCATAAAAAAAATAAAACATGTAAATAATAGGGACATTATACTTGAAACATGACCATATTAAATAATTTCATCTTAGATGGAAAATAGTCTTGATAAAACACATGAAATGAATTCTTGAGGAAAATATCCATTCTTCTTCAAAATCATTTTCTTTTCTCAAAGTGCCATGAAATTTTAAATGAAAAGGATTTTGTTGAAAATAATCATGAGATATTTTACAGTAAGCTTTATTAAAATAAGGATTTATGAAACCATACAAATCCATTCATGCCGTATAAGTTAAAAAGACATTCTCCTCATTCTTCTTCCGGAAAAGTCAAAAAGTACCTCGTATGGTAAACAAAAGAAAGATTCTTTCCATACCCTATGGTAAAAGTCAAAAAAGGATAAAAATGACTTTAAACATAGATGGAAGAATATTAAACATTTTATGAAAACATTTTGAGAACATATGGACATGGATGATAAATATATCCCCAGTAAATACTTACAAATAAACAATCTCAGATAAGAACGAGATTGGAATAATTATCCCTTATCTTAGGTCTGATATACTTTTTATGTATCTGAACCTCCTGTATAATGATTTAAATAATTTCATAGACTTATTCCATAATCATATTCATTGTTATGATATCATATATGGTCATATTCTTATCTTCTTATTAGTAATATTTCATTGCTACTTGTTATTCGGGTGTTCATTGATTTATGTTCTTATGCGCATTTTGTCGAATAAATTCTTATTCAACTTTTTAGGTTATAGATATATCATTTACAAAATGGTATTAGTGTAATATATATCATATTTATTCATTCAATTCATTTATATTATCATTATTCAATGAATATCATGTAGAATGAGTCGCATCACAACGAGGAGACGATAGGCCGTACGTACGCACAAGCGATGATATCATTCCCATGATTGTGGAATTGCATTGAATTTTATGGTGTATAATATTTCAGAATCAATATAACTTTACAATAATCATATATAGTTATTTCTTCCTTCCTTATACCCATCCACGTATGTTAGTGATGAAGTAAAATATTACATCACAGCGTGGAGACGGTAAGCCGTGCGTACGCACGTATGTTAGTGATGAAATAAAATATTACATCATATATAGTTATTTCTTACTTATAATGGATCGAGGACAGACATGGTGCAAACTCCAACCAGTATTTCACCTTCTCCAGACACTCAATTACACAAAATGACCCAACATAACGTTTCACTAACTTCCCTTTCTTTCCAAAGTGACGGTGACCCAGTCAAATAGATACCCAAAGGAACACTTGATCACCAACCTAAAACACCAATGGGTGATGAAGATAGTTGGAATATGACTTATTATGACTTTGAACTATCACCAACCTTTTATGAATTATCCAATCTATCTCATTCATATCCTAAATTAGACTTGGCCCAACCAAGGAACACTCACCCACATTAGTCCAATATAATTGGGATTCGCATGATTTCCAGTACAACAAATCAAAAAGGGTTATCCTGATAGAATATTGATGACTTTTATTGTAATAAAACTCATACAATGACAATTTACTTTACCAAAAACCCCCTAAATCAAGAAAATATGCTTGAAACTTGTCCTTGAGATTTTGGATGGTCCACTCATACTAACCATCTATCTATGGGTGATCTGTAGTGCTCAACTTCAATTGTGTTCACAAGTCCTCTTGGAGTCCCATCCAGAATCAAGATGTAAAATGGGAATCCTATTATGAAACTATCACCAAGGGAACTCCATGAATCCAAATGACTTCTCAAACATAAAGGCATATGAGGTCCTCTAATTTAAATAACTCCTTATTGAAAAAAAAGGTCTTATTTCATGAGATGATCGAAAATGACCCTTATAGACTCTTTCCCACTTAGAGTATGGGGTATCCCAATTAAGAAATCTATAGAGATCTAATCCCACTTTTATAATCTAATGGTAAGTGGTTGCAAAAACCTGGCAGGTATCAGATTCTTAACTTTGATCCTATAAATGGTCAAGCATCTAGAAACGAAGTCTACAACTACACATCTCATCTTAGGCCACTAATACCGACCTCTCAAGGTATAAAAAATCTTTTTAGCCTTAGGGTGAATGAACCAACTGGAAGGATACATCTCATGCATCACTTTCTATATTTGTCTCAAAGGAACTACTAACCACTTCTCGAAGAGGAGAGAAGCACCGGGAGACTAACACCATTCACCCAAGTTATCCCCACCATTTAAAACACTAACAATCTACTAGAACTGAGGGTCATATTCCTACTCACTCCAAACCTAGATGATAATAGAGGTTTTAACTTTAACACTAGATAATAACACCAACTATCCATCCTCACGCACCTCAAAACTCATATTAGCAATAAAATTGATCATACACCACTCATCCGTTGATTCTAAAACTGTCTTAACTAGAAGATTCCTATAACACCCTGGGTTTCTATGATTTTTTTGATTAAATAAAATTCCTTTTATATCTTTCATTAAATTCAAATCTATGTTATGTTTTCTCAATATATAGCATTGGGTTAGCTTGTGTTACACACGACACTGAGTTTTAACAAAACCATGATATATTATTAGTATAATTATTTTAATGTGAAAATTATTTTCTAGAAATTATACTTAACGATATGAATATTAATAAATATTTTTAAATATTAATTATAATTTTTTCAAATAAATGAAACATATTGATAAAAAGTTACTTAATTTTTGATAAATTTATTATATGTTTTGAAAATACTATTTTCTAATAAAATGATTTTTTCTTTTTGTGAACATTAATAAAATTAAATTTTCAAAATTTTAGAAAATTAATTTGATATAATAAACTTAATTTTTTAAATCATAATTTCGGAATTATCTTTGGGTGAATTTTTGATATTTTTCTGAAAAGTTTCTTTTTTTAAATGAATAGTGATAAATATTGAATTTTAATTGAAAACTACCATTTCATTTAATTTATTTAAAAAGTAAATTTATATTTTAAATTAGGTTTAATGTAAAATTAGATAAATTATATATCCATTAATCCAATTTTATTCATTATAATCAATTTAATATTGATTCTTGATATATAAACATTTCAAACTTTCGAACATTTTCTCTTAAAAACCCCACATTCTCGTCGCATCTACAAGATTAATTTTAAGTTAAAATTTTCCACTTATGTGAATGTAATTTGGAAAAATGTATTCCATATTTGGAATAAAAATTAATTTATGTCATATAATAAGTTCAACATAATTTTTGACCAAAATTATTAGTAAAAAAAGTAAAAATTATTTATCGCGGTTAAGGTAAAAATTGGTTTACTGGGGGTTAAAATAAAATGATAAGGGTTAAAATAACCTATAAATTTGTATAAAATCTATTTTATTGCCATATTTTTAACTTATAATTTCTAATTTTCTAATTGGGTCCATTTTTTACCCTTTTTTCATATGAAAAATGTGGGTACACTTTTTCTTCTAAAAATATTACAAGTGTGGCACTCACCTCACTTATAAAAGGACACACCCTATCCTCAGCTATTAACACATTAAAACCCTTTTGGTTTTTCCATGGCAAAAAAAAAAATAACTTCTCAACTTCCCTAATCTCATTATATAAGCCTTATTTTAGATATAAATACATCTTATGATGTATTTTTGTGTAAACCTGAGGTGGAAACCCGAAGAAGAGGTAACAGTCATCAAAAAGTGTTTTTCTATTATTTATTCACACACCTCATTAAATTATTATTATAACATTATTATATAATAATATCATTATATTATATATAGTGAAATTTTTTTATGTTATGTTCATGACCTACAACCATATATACTTTCAACAAATGAGTTACAAAATCATCATTCGTGTGTACGGTGGAGTACCACCTCGCAAACTGATGTCATTCATTTTTCCAATACCAACTCTCACAGTTGAACATAATGATAGATATATTTTATATATATGATATTTATGAAATTATTATTTTTTAATTTTTATATGACACATAACTTCTTGTTTTCCATTTTGTGGGAATACAACAATGTCGCTTGTGTGTACGACAGACTACTGCCTCGTGAAGCGATGTAATTCATCAATGATTTACATGGAAGGTAATAAGGACAGGTTTAATGAAAATATGTGATATTTATGAAATAAAAAATAATCTATAATGATAATATAGCATTTAATTTTATTTATTTTAGAACATCTATAAAATGGAAACAATGTTCATGCGTAGGTACGACCTACCGTCTCCATGAACAATGTATTTCATTTTCTATCTCTATATTTTGTAGATTTATATAAATAAATATGTACTAAATATATATTATATTTATATCATGGTTAAATTCTTTTATATTATTTAACCATGATAAAATTAATAGGACCAAAAATAACAAATCAAAACGTATATGAAAAACAAAGTTGTTATTACCCAAAACGTAACATTAACATGGAATTGTTAATAAATAGGTAATAAAAGGAAATAAGAAATTCATATATGGTATGATATATATAATTATTATTATTTAATAGATGTATAATAAAGTTATATTTATTATATAGGAGGTTTTAACATGTACGGAAAAACTCAAGACTTAAGGTAAGATATTTTTTCCTCGATTTACTTTCTTTGAGACGTACGTTATGTTATGCACTTATATTCTTTTATGAGGTGTATATACAGACCCTTTGACATGTAATATCATGAATTTATTTATCCTCATAATATTTTAAGTTCCATTTTTTTATTCCTTCATGGGTCTTATGATTTAAAGTCCCAATGTGATAATGAGTTTATGTTACAATCTCAATGCTTATCGGGATTGTTTCTAATTATGTTTCCAATGATAAAATATTATGATCCATCTCTTAATAAACTCATGAATTTTATTATCATATGGTTATTCATGACATTTTCAAGTAATATTATCAATTTTACACTCTTTGGTACATAAAATAATTGAGAAAATGTTTTTAAGAAAATCCAACCTTATTTCACTCCTCGGTCAAAAATATGTTTTCTTCCAAAACCATTTTTTATAAAAAATGATTTAAATTATTATTAATATTAAAATATTATTTCTAAAATACATATTTACCCATGTTTAAATTTCTAATTTTTTTCAAAGGAATCTTCATGCCATTTTCAAATAATCCCCATTTGGATTTTACCAAAAATGTGAAATGAGTCCTTGTTTTGACATATATGTCAGGAATGGAACTTATCATCATCATTATCACTAGTTTATTTAAAGATTAATTTTTATGTTTTCAAGGTTATTTTCAAATAAAAATATTTACAAAATTTTTATGTTTTAAAAAGTTTTTTTTCAATGTTGAAAGGATATTTTCCTCAAGAAATGTTTCAAATGATCGATAAAAATCTTTTTCCATATAAGATAACATATGCCTATGTTACCTATTTTTTATTAGAGATATGATCCTAGGATAAAATTATTATTATTTTTATAAATGATTTTTGTTTATAATTTAATGATATTTATAAAACCAATTTCTTTTCCATGGGTTATACCATGATAAAATTATTATGAAACCCACTTATATTTCTATGGGTTATGCTATGATGAAATGATGATAAAATTATGAAACTAGTCTCTTTTCTACTGGTTATGATATGATAGAATGTTTACAAAACCCATTTCATTTCATGGATTATGTTGTAATGATTGTTTTATGATCTTATGGAACACATATGTATTATTTTCATTATATGATGGGTGGGACCTATATCTCCCTCCAATGCATTGGGTTTATATTTATATCTCATGAGATATAAAGGAATTGAACATAGAGTGAACCTGGTTTAGTAAGAGACTTTTTCCTATATGATGGTCTTGGGAGTGAACCTTGACTACTATTATGGTTTTGGGATTGAACCCATTCCAATATGAGAGGCTTGGAAATGATTTTTGACTACTATCAAAATAATTTGCTATGCTTATATGTATGCCACAAATCTATGTATTATGATAATGTTATTCTCTTATGGATCATGTTTGTTGATTCCCTTCTGATTCATGGATTATAAACTACCAATATTTATTCAATGACCTAGTATTATGATATTTGATATGTAGGGTATGGTTTTCAAATGTTATGATATTGTTCTCTTGCCCTTATTTTCATATTATGATTATACATCTCCCTTGTTTACCCTTACTGATCATCTAAGATAACCCTTTCATATTTTTCATTTCCCCAGGTTATAAATAAATTTATTATGTATAATATGTATAAAAAAGGCGATAGTTATGAATATCATAGTAGGAGAATAGGTAGTTCACCTATGGACCAATTGTTTGTGTTTCCAAGTTTCCAAATATGTTAAACTATTATGGTTCTCAAACGTGTGTTTGTGTAATGTATTGAATATTCATAAAAAATGGTGCAATATCTATGTATGATAAGTCTGGGTTATTATAGTTGGTATTATAGGATAGGATTAGTTAACCATTATAATCTTGGATGATAAAACCTTAGTGATATACCTAAGGACATGTCTAAGGATAAGTATAAGGATGAGTCAAAGTATATGAAAATATCTTGGAATTTTGGTAATGGATAGAGAGAATGGTTTCCAATCAATAAAATCATTTTATGGATACTATAAGTGGATGTTTCTATGGAATATAGGTACCTAGGAGTAATAACTACAAAATGGTGCATTTATCTTGAATCAATCATCACCTAGTGCATGAAAATAGGCCTTTATGCGCACCATGTTTTAAACTCCTAGGGGATATGCTTTAGAAATTCACAAACACTTTACAAACCATCGTGAAGGATTTAAATATATGATGAACATGAATGACCTAGGATAAAACTAAGTTGTTATATATTAAATAGTTTTTCATGATTTAGACATCATATAAGTGTTTTTCCATGATTATGTGTTTCCCCATCATGATTATTGTTTCTTACACTGTGTTTTTTGGTTTTGGTCAATGGTTTGAACCTAAAGGAACCATGTTAATGATGAGTGTGAGGGAAAATGCAATGATTTTCCTCATGATCATCCAAATATTATGGTATCTAGAATAAAAAATCTCATTGATATGATCACACAACCTTCACAAGCTATGAATTAGCCTGAAATTCCAAATGAACAAAGGAGGGAACAACATTCTTTTGAGTCCTTCATGAGGCAAAATAAAACTTTTTTAGTGGGTATTATGATCCACTAGTTTATAAAAATTGAAACAACACCACTGAAAAGATATTTTCCATTCTCCAGTGTTCATAATATTAAAATTTCATTTTTGATGTCTACTATTGGGAATGTTAAGTGGAAGAATGGTAGAATATTATCAATAATACAATGAAAAAACATGAAATTGATTCCATGGGTTGGGAAAAGTTCAATAACTTATTTTTTAATAAGTGATTTCCTTGTATTGTCTGTATGATGATGGAGAAGGAGTTACATGAGATAAAGAAAAAGGATGATGAATCTGTTGGTACCTATGAGGGAATGTTTATAAGCCCTGTGAGGTACAATTCTAGTATTATTATTCAACCTGAAAGTAAGGATGATTGATTATTTAGTGGCTTAAAAAAAATTCTCTGATGGGCGTTAGATATAAGAGATTTCAATAGATATGAAGATATTATTTAATGTGCTATCAAGGTGGAAATAGAGGTTAGAGTTACATATTAATCACATGGTTTTGATAAGAAGAGAAAAATGGAATTAAATGGAAAATATAAGAACCATGGATAGAAGAAGATGATATTTACTTTATGATCAAAGTGCGGGAAGAAGCATGGATAAAATTTTCTTAAAGGGACTAGTAAATGTTTTAAGGGTGTAAGGTAACTTTATTGGGAAATTTATCTCCAAAGTGATGGGAATAAATTAGCTAATGATGAGAATAGATAGAAATATAAAAAGAATGCACCACCCACACTCTAGTGTATCAAATGCAAGGAGTATAGGAAGTATTTTAACCAATGCCCAAATATGATGGTTAATGATTATGATCAATGTTATAAATATCGTAAAACTGGTAGACAAAGGGAAATATCATGTGATCACTGTTTCTAATGAGGAGTGTGATAACTATGTGGTGAAAGGTACACTTACTATTCACTATAGAACTACTAATTTCACATTTGACTATGGATCTACCCATTCTTTCATATCTAAATAATTTTAGAAGGGTATCAAGAAGCCAACCAAATGATTATATGTATAATTAATAGTTAAAACCCCTAATGGTATGATGACCTCATATCAAGTATATCATTCTTCTCTGGTTGATGTTGGTAGGAACATGCTTCTTGTAAATATTTTCATTGTTCCTTTGGTTGAATTTGATGTTATCTTGGGCACAGATTGGATTTCTATATAAAAATACCACATCAAATGTTGAGGAAGGGAAGTCATGTTTGATAATTCTAACTAACCTACGATCACATGTCAATGAGAATATAAGTACAAAATTTTGATGGGGCTCGCATCCATTGTATGAGTATTAATTCCCATTCAGAAGGGGTGTTTATCTTAGATGCTCGAGGAGAAACTTGACATCAATTATATGCCTATTTTGTGGGAATTTGTTAATGTATTTATAGAATATTTTTGTATTCTTCCACCAAAATATGAAGTTTAGTTCTCAATAGAACTCATACCTAGTGTTATACCAATTTTTAAGACTCCCTATAAAATTGCCTTGATTGAGTTGTTGGAATTGAAGAAGGTACTCTAAGGAAACCCCAAAGGGGATTCATTCAACCAAGTGTGTCACCTTGGGGGGAACATATTATTTTTTTAAAAGAAATATGTATCAATGAAACTTTGCATTGATTATTGGGAGCTAAAAAAGATCAAAATTAATAACAAGTCTCTTATTCCCCATATTGATGACTTGTTATATCAACTGAGCGGAGCTCAATACTTTTCCAAGATTGACCTTCATTCTAGATATCATCAATTGAGGGTTAGAAAGGAGGATTTACGCAAGACAACATTCCATACAAGGTATGAACACTATGAATATATAGTGATGCCATTTGTTTTTACAAATTACCCCCACTATCTTTATGGATTTAATTAATAGAGTCTTTAGAGATTACCTTGATCAGTTTATGGTAGTCAGTATAGATGTTATTATTATATATTATAATAGAAATAAAGATCATGAATATCACATTATAATTGTACAAAAAACCATATGGAAGGATAATCTATATGAAAAATTTACAAAGAGTGCATTTTGGATGAAAAAGGATTCATTTTTTGGTCATATAATCACTAGATAGGGTATATCAGTAGACCCATCAATGGTAGATGATTTGGCTCTATTTTTACATAGTTTTTCCACATATTTTATTTAATTTTTATCAATTTAATTACTTATTTTTAACACTTTTTAATTAATATTGGCACTTTTGTAATTTTTTCACTAAATCTATTAATTAATCATTTTTATAATTAAATATGTTTTTTAAGTCCTTTTTTATAGTCTTTCTAAGTATTCCAATTTTATTAACTTACTTTTTAGATTTATAATCTTAATTTGGTTTAATTTTTTATAATTTTTAATGTTTATTACTTAATTATTTGTCATTTTTATTTGCATTAATTTAATCTAGTTTTTAATCTAAGACTTTACCATTTAATTCTGATTTATTTAATAAATTAACCTTACTTTTTAACTGGTTCAATTATTCTGCTATGTAAATAAGTTTAAGTTAAGGTTTAATAAAATAATATGTTTTTAATGTTAAGTTTCATTATAGCATCTAACTAATTAACTTTGTTTTTTAACATCTCCAGTTAATTCTAATTATATTTATTTCTACTTTGCGGTTAATATTTTGTAGGAGTTTTTCATTTATTTAGACATATATTTAATTAATCTTAACATTTATTTTCGTAGTTAATAATTAAGTTTCATTTATTTTTAGTTTGTTAAATAATCTAGTTAGTCTTAGGTTACAGATAATTATTTAATCTTAAACAATTTCGTTAAGTTCTCTTTTGTGTTAATTAATTAATGTTTTACCATTTTATTATCTGCTTTAAATTAATGGTTAACGTTTTATGTCACACTGAAGTTTTTTTTATAACTATCGGTGTGTCGTGACACACTGATTTCTTTGTAAACACCATCGGTCTCTCACGATGCACCGTTGTTGCAACGCGCCGATCGTTCCATTGGTTTCGGTCTCTCTTTTTAAACTATCGGTGAGTTATTATTTACTTCTATCGGTGTCTCGCTGCGAATGACCTTTATTTCTTCTATCGGTAAGTCAATGACTACTCAATTCACTTCCAAGTATCCGTTTTAAAATTTTCACAACGTTGCAACTTTCTTTATCTACTACTGATCCTCATTGGTCTCTCATTCCTCCTACCGATAGTTATTTGACTCACAAATACCCCAATTTCACTGACGGTCTCTCCCATCTTCTCCTTGCCACCGATAGTTCAATTTTTCCGACTGGTAGATCGGTCTCACCGTTAGTTAATTTTTTTCATCCTACACCGCAACTTATTTGTCTTCGACACCGGTTCCACCGTAAGAACTCACGGTGCCTTAAGCTTTTCTGCAACCTGCAACTGCATTCAATCTCAACATCATAGATTCGAACCATAAACTTAGCAAAGTACGAACAAACACAACCCTTTAACCAAGATCTCAAAATCCAGATTTGCAGCAAAGTCAATCTACGAGCTATTCCAGATCTAGATCTGGAATGAAAACCGTTGTTCACCTTCAGGAGAAGCTGGATGCGTCGCGCCATTAAAAGGGACCACGTTTCACACCACAAGCAGAGAACAATAAGAGGTTTTGTTGTGTCTAGCCACCAGAACCTTGAAGCCTTCAGGAATCTGGGGAAGCCAATCAGCAATAATTGAAGCCTCTCCACTGCTCGAGGAAACCCCTTTTCCACCACCGCATGAGGGAGTCTGAGCCGCCTGTAGCTTATCTGAAGTTCGCTGCCAGAGGGGGTGCTATGTGAGGAGGAGTCCGCGCCGCACACAATCTAAGAGATGAGTTAGACTGCCCTGCTGCCCAGCGTCGGTTATATGGGAGAAAGACGAAGCCGCACTCCTATCTTCCTGGAGAAGGCGCCGAATAAAACCCTACCCCCTGGTTCTGTGCGCCAGAATTGGGGGATGAAATGCAAATATAAAAAAAACCTAAACTAATTTAAAACTTAGTTAATAATAAATGTTAATTATAAAATAATATACTCTTTATAGTATAGATATATAATTAATAATAATTATAAATAAACTTTGAAATATACTTATTAGTTTAAAAAAAAAATTAGAACTTAAGTATTAATTACAATTACTAAATTAAAATAAACTAATTAATAAATTAATCGAACAATCTAATTTCTTTAAAAATAATAATAATAATGAAAAATAAATTATTAATACTATCTAAATTGTTTGTTATTTTAATTACTTATTTACTTAAAAATGAAAAAATCAATAATTTAGTAATTATAACTATTAACTTAATTCAACTAATAACTTTTAAATTAAATTATGTTTTATCATAGTAATATTATGTGGATAATTTTATAAATAATAATAAAGTAAATAATATTTATCAACTAAGATATTTATTAGTTAACTTTTTAATAATTATTTTTGACTTTGAGTTTTAACTGCTTTTTTATGTTTATAACTTGTGCAGGTTCATTCCAAAGTCAGAAACATGTTTATGTTCACGCAACTAACCTACCGAAAGTTAGTTACATGAGAAAAACTCATGTGATGTGCCAGTCGTGGAAAAAGCACACGTGTTCGATGCACTTATGAAGGCTATTCCAGGTTAGTGGAAATCGAGCAGTGACATGCAGTAGGTGACAAAAAGGTATTAAAACAGAGCAAACAACATATTTTGGGGGTCTCTCATTCATTTTTCCATGATCGCATCTGACAAGAGCAGACTCCAAGGAGCAGTACTAGAGTCAAGCTATGGACTCCCATTCATTTCATGACCACACCATTTTTGGAGAGCAGAGTCTCCCGGGAGATGATAGAGTAGACATAGAGGCTAAGGATCCTGAAGGCAGAGCATTGCTTGGGGAGTTCTTCTTCCCTCTGTCCTTTAATTTTGTACTCTGTTTTTGGATGTTTTTCACTACTTTAATCAAGATGATCAAAGGATGAATTTTCTTAGCTCGAGAAATCAATTCTTTTGGTTACTCTTTTAAACATCTTCATTCACATTCATTTTTTATAATCATAATCAATTGGTGAGATTGATTAATGATTAGCTGTTTAGTTGCTTCACACCTCAATTGTTTTCAAAATTCATTAATTGAAGTTCTAATGGAGAGGTAGTTCCTGTATACATTTTCGAAGCATTAATGTTTTTACATCTGGAAATTTATGGCGAGTTTATTTCCAGATGTTATCATTTTATAATTTCCAAGTAGTTTGTCTGATTTTGGAGTGGTGAACTCCTAGATTCAGTCTTCTGCGTGTTGAGTTTCCTGGCGAGGGAGACTTTTCACCTTTATTTCTTGAGGTGTGATTCAATAAAGTGTAGTGGAGAAGATATCCTTTTAATCAATAGTTTGGAATTCTCGAGTGTTACAAATTGATCATTGTTCCATGACTTGCTTCTTAATAATAGTATACTGCAATTCATTAGTTTGACAGTACTCAGTATAAATTTTTAGTTTCTTTGTTTAAAATTAACGTTTCCTCATCCTGTTTTCATTTCATCAATAGAATAAAAAAATATAAAAAGTAAGAAGATGTTTTCCCCACTGCTGACAACAGTGGGGGTTTAAAATTCAAAAACCTTTGAAATCACTCATCTGCCTTCTTTGTGGATCGACCCTGCACTGTTGTACTAGTGTAGGAGTAATAAATGTAATTTTGAGGGTCGTGACGACCTCCGCCCTGTTCAAAATTTGGCGCTGTTTCTGGGGAAGGCACACACTGAGAATCTAAGGTTTTAATAAAAAACATAAAAACACACATTAAAAAAATCATATAAAAAAATCAAAAAAAAAACAGTGAACTAGAACCTACTGTTTTAGTTGTCCATTAAAATTCTACATCAACTATGAAACTCTGTGTGTTTAATCGGAAAATTTAAAAAAATGGATTGTTTTGAAGGCTCAAATTACTGCACTGGACCTTATTGCATTCGTTGTGGAGATTATGGACATACTGCCTGGCAGTGTGTCTATAACTAGCCACAATAGACTTCTTTCATTGAAGAGGAAGAATAAATTGAACCTAGTCCTGACACCCAAGCTAAAATTGACCTAATTGATTCTAAATTGGATGCTAGGGTGGAACTAATTAATAATTGGTTAACTAAAACCCATGAAATTCAACTTAGAGACTCTCAAGAGTGAGGTAAAATACTGAAAAGATTCAAAAATATGACCTTGGAATTAAAACAAAGGGTAAAAGAACAAGAAGAATATGAAGAAAATGAAAAAGAAAATGTCTTTAAAATATTTAAAAATCAGGCGGAAGAAGAGAGTGACTGTGATACTGGACAACAACACTTTATTTCTGAAGAATCTGATACTGTTGAACCAAATTTGGAAACAACTGACTCAAAAATTCAAGAGAATAACATTGAAAATCACAAAAAGTGCTTTAATGGTTTTGAAATGGACAATTTTGAAGATGAATTGAAATAGATTGAAAATGAATGTCTAGTTCTTTTCATAATTCCTATATTGGAGAAAAATCATTGTTTTAGGAGTTTTGACAATGAAGTCACTCGAGTTGAAGATATACTTGAAAATGAAAATTTTAATGTTAAAAACTCTTCACCCAAATTTTCTGACTTTGTGAACATTGAGGGTGAACATGATATTTGGAAGACTTTGGAAGAGAACCTTAAGCTGGAAGATATAGAATCTGAAATTTTTGAACTTAAACTGAACACTTCTCTTCCATGTTTTGAAACTGTAAACCCATCTATTTATAAAATGATGTTGTATGATTATGAGGAAAAAGGAATGATATTTGAAGAAAGACTAACTGAAGAGTTTTCATTTCCCTATTCTCATTGTAACCTCTTTTTTGAAACTTTGTTAAATGAAATGGTAAGTAGTGTTAACCAACATGAGGAGAATTGTCTTAATTTGAACATTCGGGAAACCGAATTTATTGAAACTGAATTGTACAATTCTTCTCTGGAAATTGAATTGAAACACTCAAATGACATGGTTTTGGAAGGTGAGCTTTTTGAATTTGAACATGGAAAAGTGGTTGAACACAAATTAGATGATGGTTGCAGAACTGATTTGATAGAAGTAGTAGATGTTCAGTGTGATTTAACAGATTAGGATCTTCTGGAAGAGATTTACAACATTGTTAGACCTGAATCTGTTGGTGATAAAATAAATTCTCTTCCCTGCCCATCACTTCCATCCTCACCTGTGAAGGGTGCTGAGTCTTCTCACAATACTGATATTAGTCCAGAGGGGGAATCACAATTGTGTTTTAATGTTTATAAATCTGTTCAACACGTTATTGAATCCCCTTTTGAACCAACTAATCAGGATTTACCCATTTTCACCCTTGAATGTGAACCTGTTAGTTTTGAAGTTGAAGAACTGTGAGGAAATTGTCATACCCTTTAGAGCACCTAATACATTGCTTCCACTTCCTAAAAATGTTAATATTGTCAAATCTGAAACAATCATAGAAGTGTAGAGCCCTGTGTCCATAATTGCTATTGGGTTCTATTTGGAGATTGTTGCAGAAAATGATAAATTGGTTTTAGTCTGTTTAAGTTTTGGTTCCCACATGATTCAATGTTCTGTTAAAAACAAATGGACCAAACATATGTGGTGGTTCCTATTAAGGAAACTACATCCACCTAGTGACTACAGTTAGTTGTTAGGTGAGTCTGGATGGGGACTATAAACCTAGTGCTCCATGAGAGACAATCCATGGTCTTTGTTGTGTTAATAAATTTTTTTTTTGATTAAATAAAGTCTAACTGAAGACTTTAAATACAATGCTTCTTGGGAGTCAACCCATGTTCTTTCTTTTGTGTTTACTTTTGTTTCTGTTCTTGTTTTACTTTGAATAAAGTCATGATGTGTTGCTTCTTGTATGCACTGCCTATGTTGGTTATTTGTCTGTGGTTCACATGCATTGTGTTTTTAGGATGATGTTGCTATGTCATTTATGGAGTGGAATTCCCATGATCATTTTGGGACAAGAACCTAGTCAGAGAAGTATTTCAATTTTCTGCATTTATTTCTGCTTCTATTTTTGATAATAAGATTCTGCTCTATATGTTGTGCCCTTAAAATAAATTCTGCTTACTTAAAAAAATTATGTTACTTGTTTGTTGCCACTACAAAAGTTTGTTTGAATAAAAAAAATCTGCATGTGCCTCTTGCTGAAAAAATTGAATTTCATAATTGTTAAAATCATACACTGCATGAAATTAAGTGTGGGGGGTAGATGTTTGCTGGTACTTGTGTTTTTCATTAGAACCGACTAGTCTATAGGGTGTTTAGCATGCATCTTTCTACTATATTGAACACCTATTTGAATCATATTTTGCTAAACTTGCTTACACCCAATTCATTGTGCACTAACACCTTTTATACTTTTTTTGAGCTTAATGGAAAATCATTGTCACTGGACTTAAATGTTTGAGCATGAACTTGCTAATGAACCTGCTGATTATTTATTCATTGTAGAAAACAATATCTTTGAACTTCATTGAGACCCTTAAAACATGTCATAAATCTACTTAATTGAAAATATGTTTTGAACCTTAATTGTTTAATTGTTCTTCTCTATATTTAGAAGTCAACTTTGGGGACAAAGTTGGGTTTTAATTGTGGGGGAGGGGGTCAATTCTTGACTATGATTAACTGTGCTTAATTTAAATCCCATCAAATTTCTTATCTGCTACCGATCCTCATCGGTCACTCATTCCTCCTACCGATAGTTCAATTTTTCTGACGCATAGATCGATCGCACCGTTAGTCTATTTTTTTCAACCAACACCGTAACTTATTTGTCTTCAACACCGGTTCCACCATAAGAACTCACAGTGCCTTAATCTTTTCTGCAACCTGCAACTGCATTCAATCTCAACATCACAGATTCAAACCATAAACTTAGCAAAGTACGAACAAACACAACCCTTTAACCAAGATCTCAAAATCCAGATTCCCAGCAAAGTTAATCTATGAGCTATTCTAGATCTAGATCTGGAATGAAAACCGCTATTCACCTTCAGGAGAAGCTGGATGCATCACGCAATTAAAAGGGACCATGTTTCACACCACAAGCAGAGAACAATAGGAGGTTTCGTTGTGTCAAGCCACTGAAACCTTGAAGCCTTCAAGAATCTGGGGAAGCTAATCAGTATTGATTAATGCCTCTCCACTCCTCGAGGAAACCCCTTTTCCACCACCGCATGAGGGAGTCTGAGCCGCCTGTAGCTTATCTAGTGTTTTCCGCCAAAGGGGGTGCTATGTGAGGAGGAGTTCGTACCGCACAGAACCAAAGAGATGAGTTGGACTGCCCCGCTTCCCAACGTCGGTTCTGTGGGAGAAAGACGGAGCCGCACTCCTGTCTTCCTGGAGAAGGCACCGAAGAAAAATCTACCCCCTGGTTCTGGGCACCAGAATTGGGGGGGTGAAATGAAAATATAAAAAAAAACTGAAACTAATTTAAAACATAGTTATTAATAAATGTTAATTATAAATTAATATACTATTTATAGTATAAATATATAATTAATAATAATTATAAGTAAAATATGAAATATACTTATTAATTTAAAAATATTTAAAACTTATGTATTAATTATAATTACTAAATTAAAATAAACTAATTAATAAATTAATCGAAAAATCTAATTTCTTTAAAAATAATAATAATAATTACACATAAATTATTAATACAATCTAAATTGTTTGTTATTTTAATTACTTATTTACTTAAAAACAATAAAATTAATAATTTAGTAATTATAACTATTAACTTAATTCAACTAATAACTTTTATATTAAATTATGTTTTATCATAGTAATATTATGTGGAAAATTTTATAAATAATAATAAAGTAAATAATATTTATCAACTAAGATATTTATTAGTTAAATTAAGTTATCTTTTTAATAATTATTTTTTCCTTGTATTTTTAACTGCTTTTTTATGTTTATAACTTGTGCAGGTTCATTCCAAAGTCAGAAACATGTCTATGTTCACGCAACTAACTTAACGAAAGTTAGTTACGTGAGAAAAACTCGCGCGACATGCCAGTCCTGAAAAAAGCGCACGTTTGCGGTGCACTTATGAAGGTCATTTCGAGTCGGTGGAAATCAAGCAGTGACATGCAGTAGGTGACAGCAAGGTATTAAAATAGAGCAAGCAGCAGATTTGGGGGGGGGGGGCTCATTATGATTCATACATCTAGTGACTAATTGAATATTGGAGAGCTTCTCTCTCATCTGGAGCGTTGCAGTCCTAGAGTCTAAGGAACAGAGGAGCAGAGTATATTCGGAGAGTTATTTCTCCATTTTGTTTTAACTCTTGTACAATGATCCTTTGAAATGTTTTTCATTTATACAGTGAAAATGAAAAATATATTATTTAGCTAAATTTATAGTTCGGGGAGAGTTCTTGTTCCAATGGTAATCATTTTTGTCCTTTTTCATTAAACATTTCTTCTATGATTAGAATTGATCGGCGAGATCAGTTCTAATTACACATTTCTGTTTCATACCACAAACACAGAATTTTCAAAACTCTGTAATCATTCGGTGAGTTTGATTATGGAATCATATTTTAAGTAATCAACTCATAATGAAAACTCAGTACTCACGGCGAGTTTGTACTGTTGTTCTTTTTAAATCATCTTTCAGAAGTTATGCTTCTTTGGAGTGGTGAACTCTAAGTTGTACAATTTCAGCGACTTAACTCCTGGAGAGGGAATAAAGTCACCTTTATACAGTGGTACAATGCAATAATTTTATATGAATAGGAGAAACAATTTGAACCTGTAGACTAGAGTAATCCCCGAGCGTTCTTTTCTGTTTGACTTTTATCAGCATTTTATTTTCTTTGTTACGTCTTATTTTTAGCTATTCTATATTTCGGTATAGGTTAGAACAAATTTTCATGAGATGTGTGGTTTTACATTATAGTTTATAAAAACATTAAAAAATATTAAAAGATAAAACATATTAAGAAAAACCAATCCGCTGCTAACAACAGTGGAGTTTTCAAGGTTTTTAGTTGAGTAGTGGCCAATTTACCTTCCCTGTGGGTTCGACCCTGCTTTCCACATATACAGTAGTTAGTAAGAATATAAATTTAAAACATTGACCAACTTCAATGATAGTTTAGGTCAAGTTTTTGGCACCTTTGCTGAGGAAGGCACGTTCCATTACTAAAAAAAGTAATTAAATTGATAAAAATTAAATAAAAGATGTGGAAAAACTATGTAAAAATAGAGCCACATCCAATTCCCCCACACTTCAACATGGTTTGTCCTCAAAAAATCCCATGTATTATTTCCTTTGAAAAATAGTAAAGTGTTATATGATTAAGATCACACTCTAACGTGTCCAGCACTCAAAAAAATGGACAAAACATAAGAACAGGCTTAGAAAATGAATTACTCATATGATTCTTGCCCTTAACAAATACTCAAGGGTAATTAAGGAAGCTATGAATCATCAAGCAATGATGATGTCATGCCTCATACTTGACACAACTTAATGACTAACTTCAATCTATGATTAAGTTCTAAGTCCAAGAATGACATGAGGTAAAATGTCAATGGAATTAATATCTTATCCAAAGAACTTTGTACATTGACTTTTCACCTAGGTTCCAAAAATAATTAATTCTTTTGTGAATCACCTCAATGACACAACCTAAATGATTTTCATATAAACCAATTGACCCCTTCTTCATCTGGAATTCATCATTCCCCTCACCTTAATGAGCTCATTTTTGACCCTAGACACTTTATTTATTTTTTTCCCAAGCCATGTATCATTGTGCTAACCACTGTGCAATGCACTTATTCAAGGTGAACATAGGGCTTATAGTAAACAGAAACGCACCCAGCATCTAGGGTCTCAGAGACTCACCGTGGGATCCAAGATGCCCAGAGTACTCCAGTTTCAAAAGTTTTATATAGAAACAATTTACATTGGCTCATTAAAGCAATTAATTTTAATAATTAAAAGATAAAAGAGGCCCCTAGAATCAGAATCAAATTTCCAGTTCCAAAGGGTTTGATCATAATCCCATTAACATGTGACCCAAATCACTTTCAGAAATAATTCCTAAACCGAATTTCCATCAAATCACCAAGTAAGATCACTCAGGAATCATCCAAACTCATCAATTTCAGGTTATAAGAAGTTCTTAACTACCAACAAGGAACTTGTCCTAAGGAAAGACCCAATTGAGTACAGTGTAAAGCCTAAAATTATGCAAGAATTTTGAAAATAATTATCCATTATTTTACAAAAAGTTTTAGGTTGATATTTTAACAAAAATAATTAAGTTGCAGTGGGAATTGATGGGCTTTAATTAAAACATAGTTTAGAACAGTCAAGAATTGATCCCCTCCCCCACACTTAAAACCCAAGTTTATCCCCAATGTTGACTTCCAAATATGGTGAAGAACAATTTGAAAATTAATGTTCAAAACATATTTTCACTTAAGTAGATATATGACATGTATAAAGGGTCTCAATGAAGATCAAAGAAATTGTTTTCCATAATGAATAAATAAAAAATAGGTTCATTAACAAGTATAAGCATTAACATTGATGTCCAGTGACAAAAGTTTTCCATATATCTCAAAAGTAACATGTGACGTGTAAGAACACTATGTACTGGGTGTAAGAATTTTAATAGATTGAGTTCAATAATATGTTCAATACATTAGACAATTCTCATGCTAAACACCCCAACCTATACAAGCAGATTCAACAAAAACAACCAGTATGTACCCTCACACTTAAGTTCAAGCAATGAGAAGATTTAATGAATCAATGAATTTCAGTTCACAATAACAGGCATAAGCAGATTTTTTGTACAACATAGTGACATATAACAGATGTTTTTTTTAATATGCAAGATATGCATCATATTTTTAGCAAACATGTAGAAGAATTCCTTATACAAGCAGAACTTTTTTTAAAACAGAATTTTTTCTTAAAACAATAACAAATAGAGCAGAATTTTTCATGAAAAACATGCAATAGTTTTTTTTAAAGTAGTAAGGAGCAAAAAAATGAAATAGAAATTAATAGTAACGATGATTCCCTGACTAGATTTCCATTACTCATTCAGCATGGGAATTCCACACCTTAAATTTGCATAGTAACAGCATCCTAGAAACACAAATCATGAAAACCAGGAACTAAAATCCAGTAGAGATAGAACATATAGAAGAAAAAAAAAGTAACAATTTATTCAAAGTAAAACAGGAAAAAAAATAAAAGTAATCACAAAAGAAAGAACATGGGTTGACTCCCAAGAAACACTAAATTTTAAGTCTTCAGTTAGACTTTATTTAATAACAAATTTTATTTATTAACACAACAAAAACCATGGGTTGCCTCCCATGCAGCTCTAGGTTTAAAGTCCACAACCACACTTCATTCAAGAACATTTTTCTAGCATAGTGAAGGTAGCCAAGCCCTTCGACTATCCTTCAAAAATAGAGTTTCACTCTATGCCCATTGACTAACATGGTTTTATTCTCTTCACCTACAAATTCAACAGCTCCATTCTTAAGAAATCTCACTACAGTAAAAGGTCCACACCATTTGGACATTAGATTTCCAGGAAAAAGTTTAAGTTTAGAGTTAAAAAGAAGGACCTTCTGTCCAGGTTTTAACTCTTTTTTTGCATGATATAATCATGAAAGACTTTAGTCTGTTCATTATAAATCCTTGACTTATCATAAATCTCTCTCTTAATCTCATCAAGTTTACTCAGCTCAAATAATATCCTCTCACCAGTACTCTTAAAGTCAAAGTTAAGAGCCTTAACTGCCCAATATGACATATGTTGCAGCTCCACATGTAAATGACAACATTTCCCAAACAATATCATGTAAGGATACATACAAATTGGAGTCTTAAAAGAAGTTTTATATGCCCATAATGCTTCATCCAACTTAAGAGACCGGTCTTTCCTAGAGTTTGACACAGTTTTTTCAAGTATTTTCTTCAGTTCCCTGTTTGAAATTTCCTCCTGTCCACTGGATTGTGGATGATAAGGAGTACCAGTTTGGTGAACACAACCATACTTTTCCATTAAAGCTTTAAATTTATAGTTCTTAAAGTGTGTTCCCTTATCAGTGATAAAACATCTTGGGACTCCAAATCTTGTAAAGATATTCTTTTTCACAAATTTTATCACAGAATTGGATTGATTGCTGGGTAGTGCCACTGCCTCAACCTAGTTTGACACATAGTCAACAGAAACTAGAATGTACTCATTCCCATGAGAAGATGGAAATGGACCCACGAAATCTAAACCCCAAACATCAAATCTTTCAACTTCTAGAATTCCTTTTTGGGGCAACTCTTGCTTCCTACCAACATTACCCAACCTCTGACATCTATCACAACCAACCACAAAGCTCCTAGCATCCTTAAAGAGAGTAGGCCAATAGAAACCAGACTGTAAGACTTTTTGAGCAGTTCTTTCACCACCATGGTGACCTCCCTAAGGTGAAGAGTGACAATTCTCTAAGATAGGAAACATCTCTTCCTCATGCACACACCTCTTAAGGATACCATCAGAACACCTCCTAAACAACAGGGGATCATCCCAAAGGTAGTACTTAAGATCAGAAATGAATTTCTTTCTTTGGTTATTGGACAAATTTTTTTGAAAAACACATGCTGCAAGGAAGTTGGAAAAATCTTCAAACCAAGAAGATTTTCTAACTGACACAGTAAGCAGCTTCTCATCAGGAAAGAAAGAGTCTATCTCCCTAGGATTTTCAGAATGGGTAAGAGGAAGCCTAGAAAGATGATCATCAACTAAATTTTCAGCTCCCTCTTTATCCCTAATCACTATATCAAACTCTTGTAAGAACAAAATCCATCTAATCAGCCTGGGATTAGTTTTCTTTTTAGACAACAAGTACTTTAAATCTGAATGATAAGTGAAAATGATGACTTTAGAACCTAAAAAGTACTGTCTAAACTTCTCCAAAGCAAACACCACAGCTAGAAACTCTTTTTCAGTGGGTGTATAATTATTCTGAGCTTCATCTAGCAGCCTGCTATCATAATAAACCACAAACAACTTCTTATCTCTCCTCTGTCCAAGGGCATCACCTACAGCCAGGTCACTAGTATTACACATAAGTTCAAACGGAAGCTTCCAGTCAAGAGCAATAATGATGGGTGAAATAGTGAGTTTCCCTTTAAGTAGATTAAATGATTTCAAACAATTTTCATCAAAATTAAAAGGTGAATCCTTGACCAGTAAACAACACAAGGGCTTAGTTATTTTGGAAAAATATTTTATGAATCTCCGGTAGAAACCAGCATGCCCTAAAAAACTTATAACACCTTTAACATTAACAGGAGGTGGACATTTTTAAATTACCTCAATCTTAGCAGTATCAACTTCTAAACCTCTTTTGGACACCTTATGACCAAGAAAAATACCTTCTGTAACCATGAATTGACATTTATCCCAATTAAGAACAAGGTTGGTTTCAATGCATCTCTCCAAAACTAATTCAAGATTTCCAAGATAGGTATCAAAAGTACTACCCACAATAGAAAAGTCATCCATGAAAACCTCAATGATTATCTCAATCATATCAGAAAAGGTAGCCATCATATACCTTTTAAAGGTGGCTGGAGCTCCACACAACCCAAAGGGCATCCGCCTGTAGGAAAATGTCCCAAAGGGGCATGTGAAAGTGGTCTTCTCCTGATCCGCTGGATCAACATAAAATTTGTGGTAACCAGAATACCCATCCAGAAAATAGAAAAATTCATTTCCAGAAAGACTCTCATTCATTTTTCCACGATCACATCAGACGAGAGAAGAATATGAGGAGCAGTACTAGAGTCAAGCTATGGATGCCCATTCATTTCACGGCCACACCATTTTTGGAGAGCGGAGACTCCCAGGAGATGATAGAACAGACAATTTTGAACAGTTTTCTAGCACAGTGAAGGCAGCCAAGCCCTTCGGTTGTCCTTCAAAATAGAGTTTTACTCTCTTCTAATTAAATAACATGGGTTTATTCTCTTCACCTAAAATTTCAATAGCTCCATTCTTAATCACTCTCACTACAGTAAAAGGTCCAGACCATTTGGACTTCAGCTTTCCAGGAAAGTGTTTGAGTCTATAATTAAAGAGAAGGACATTCTTTCCAGGTTTGAATTTTTTGTTTTGAATGATAGAATCATGAAAGATTTTAGTCCTCTCCTTATATATACTTGAATTATCATAAGAATCTCTCCTAATTTCATCTAATTCACTTAACTCAAGCAATATCCTCTCACCAGCACTCTTAAAATCAAATTTTAGAGCCTTAACTGACCAATATGACTTATGTTGCAACTCCACAGGTAAATGACAGCATTTCCCAAACAACAGCCTATAAAGAGACATACCTATTGGGGTCTTAAAAGTAGTTCTATAAGCCCATAAAGATTAATCCAGTTTAACAGCCAAGTCCTTCCTAAAGTGTGACACAGTTTTCTCATGAATTTGTTTCAGTTCCCTGTTTGAAATTTCCACCTGTTTACTAGACTGTGGATGATAAGGAGTTCCAGTTTTATGAACACAACCATATTTTTCCATCAGAGCTTTAAATTTATAGTTCTTAAAATGTGTTATATTATCAGGGATAAAAGCTCTTGGAACTCCAAATCTTGTAAAGATGTTTATTTTCACAAATTTGATTACAAAATTTGCTTGATTGTTGGGCAGTGCCACTGCTTAAAACCATTTCAAAACATAGTCTACAGCAAAAAGAATGTACTCATTCCCATGAGATGATGGAAATGGACCCATGAAATATAAACCCCAGACATCAAAGATCTCTACCTCCAAAATACATTTTGGGTTAACTCATGCTTTCTTCCAACATTGCCTAACCATTGACACCTATCGCAGCTAACCACCAAGCTCCTAGAATCCTTAAAAAGAGTAGGCCAATAAAAAATAGATTGTAAGACTTTTTGAGCTATCCTTTCCCCATCATGGTGCCCTCCCCATGGTGAGGAATGACAACTTTATAAAATAGGAAACATTTCTTCCTCAGGCACACACCTCCAAATAATACCATCAGCACACCTTCTAAACAGTAAGGGATCATCCCAAAGATAGTATTTAAGTTCAGAAATGAATTTATTTCTTTGGTTATTGGATAAATTTTTGGGAAAAACACCTACTGCCAGGAAATTAGCAAAATATTTGTACCAAGAAGACAACTGAACAGAAATAGATAGCAACTTCTCATCAGGAAAGGATGAATTTATCTCCCTTGGATCTTCAGATTGGGTGTGAGGTAGCCTAGACAAATGGTCAGAAACTATATTCTCAGCTCTTTATTTATCCCTAATCTCTAAGTCAAACTCTTGTAATAGAAAAATCCATCTAATCAGTCTGGGTTTTGTTTCTTTTTTAGACATCATGTATTTTAAGGCAAAATGATCAGTGAAAATGATGACTTTTGAGCCTAAGAGATACTACCTAAACTTCTCCAGAGAAAACACTACATCTAGCAACTCTTTTTCAGTGGAAGTATAATTATTTTGAGCTTTATCTAGCTTCCTGATAGCATAATAAACCACACATAACTTCCTATCTCTCCTCTACCCAAGGACAACACCTACAACCATGTCACTAGCATCACACATAAGTTCAAACGGTAGCTTCCAGTCAGGAGCAATAATGATGGGTGATGTAGTGAGTTTCTCTTTAAGGAGATTAAATGATTTCAAACAATTTTCATCAAAATTAAAAGGTGAATCCTTGACCAGTATAGAACACAAGGGCTTAGTTATTTTGGAAAAATCTTTTATGAATCTCTAGTTGAAACTAGCATGCCCTAAAAAACTTCTAACACCTTTAACATTAACAGGAGGTGGAAATTTTTGAATAACCTCAATATTAGTAGTATCAACTTTTAAACCTCTTTTGGACACCTTATGACCAATCAAAATACCTTCTGTAACCATGAATTTCCATTTCTCCAAATTAAGAACAAGGTTCGTTTCAATGCATCTCTCAAAAACTAATTCAAGATTTCCAAGACAGGCATCAAAATTAATACCCACAATAGAAAAATCATCCATGAAAACCTCAATTATTCTCTCAATCATATTAGAAAAGATAGCCATCATACACCTTTGAAAGGTGGCTAGAGCTCTACACAACCCAAAGGGAATTTTCCTGTAGGCAAATGTCCCAAAGGGGTATGTGAAAGTGGTATTCTCCTGATCCTCTAGATCAACAGGAATCTGGTTGTAACTAGAATAACCATCCAAAAAATAGAAAAATTCATTTCCAGTAATCCTATCAAGCATTTTATCCAAGAAGGGAATTGAAAAATGGTCCTTCCTAGTGGTTTCATTAATCTTCTTGTAATCTATACAAACTCTCCATTTTGTGGCTTCCCAACTTGGACTTCTTCATTTTTTTCATTTTTAACAATAGTGAAACCTCCCTTCTTGGGGAAAACCTAGACAGGGCTGACCCAAGCACTATCAAAAATGGGATAAATCATTCCAGTGTCCAGCAGCTTGATCACTTCTTCTCTCAGGACTTCTTTCATGTTTGGATTTAATCTTCTTTGACATTCTACCCTAGGCTTATGGTCATGCTCTATAGGAATCTTGTGCATACAAAATGAGGGACTAATAACCTTGATATCAGCTATTTTACAGCATATGGTAGATTTAAACTTCATTAACACATTCAACAATCTTTCCTCTTGATTTTCATTAAGTTCAGTAGAAATTATTATAGGCAAAGTGGAGTTCTCACCTAGACATGAATATTTAAGATGAGCAGGGATGGGTTGATGCTCAAGAGCAGGTGGTTCTACACTAGATGGAAGACTCTTAGGCCTGGGAGGTCCAAGATATTCAACATATTTCTTGTAAGGATTATTGAAAGATGAAATATTTTCGATTTCATGCTCAGATTCAGAGATAACAGTCTTGCTTTCCAAGGTGGACAACACACTGTACAAACATTCCAGATCAGATTTCAGAAAATTTATCAAAGAAGAATCATCTAATTGTCTTATAAGTTCTCCCTAAATATCATCAAAGTGCTCAGCAAGGTTTCTTCTAACAGAAACACCATCAAATTCACTCAAAATCTCCTAAGTTCAAAAACAGAGTACTCTCCTACAGTAGAAACTGGACAGTTGTCCAGTTCTGGAAAATTTTCCAGATTGGTTGTTACAGTAGAATTTTCATCTTCTAAAACAGATTCAACGGGATTTTAAACTTCACAAATGTATTCTTCAACAGAGAATTTTTTTTCAGATTCTTCAATGTGTTCAAGTTGATTTTTATAAGAACATTAAACATCAAGGAACTCTATTTTTGAGTAGTTTTTAGAATATGTTGGTTCCTTAATATTTTTAAAAACATTGAACTCTTATTCTTGTTCACCAATTTTGAATATCAGCTGACCCTTTGAGACATCAATGACAGCACCACCTATGGCCAAAAGGGCCTACCCAAGATGATAGGTACCTCTTGATCACACTTCATATCTAAGACAATAAAGTCAGCAGGAAAAAAAACTTCCCAACTCCAACTAGTAAGTCATCTACCCTTCCCATAGGATGAGTGAAAGATCTATTAGCTAACTATAGTATGACTGTGGTGGGTTGAAGGTCACCCAACCTCAACTATCGAAATAGTGAGTATGGGAGCAGATTAATACTAGAACCTAGATCAAAAAGATAGTTCAGCTGATCAGAGTTTCCTAATGTGCAAGGTATGACAAAACTACCCGGGGCTTTCAATTTTGGTGGAATTTTCTTTTAAATCACAACACTGCACTCTTCAATGAGGCTGTAGGTAGAAAATTCTTCAAGGGTCTTTTTGTTTCAAACAATTTTCTTTAAGTATTTCAGATATGATGGGATTTGAATTAAGGATTGGATGAAAAAAATGCTCACTTAAAGCTTAGAAAGGAGACCAAGGAACTGAATATGTTCAGCCCAGGTGTTACTTTGAGGTTTCAGCTTCTCTGGAAAAGGGATGATTGGGAAAAAATTTCTAAGGACAGTAGGAAAATCCCTCACCTCTTCCACAACTTTTTATTTTCCTTTATTCATTTGATTTTTAGAAGATGTTTCAGCTTGATTTTCAGGTGACAGACTCAATTTCTCATCATTTTCAACATTTTTCTATGAATTTCCAGCATGTGTGCAAAGGAGATTTTTATTTTTAGGATGAATAATATTTTCATTTTGAACATTTTCATGGTCTTTTTTATCAATATTTTGAGTATTAAGCCCACTTCTAGTTACAAAAACCATGACATTTTCCCTAGGGTTAATCTCAGTGGTACTTGGAAGTCTACCTTCATCCCTAGTTGAAAAATCTTTATCAAGTTTGCCAAGTTGTGTTTCCATGTTTTGCATTCTAACACCGGTTTTAATTTTATCAGACTCATATTGATTTTGATGTTTATTAAATTGATCCATGTACTTTTCCTCTTGTGAATTAATTTTATTCAAGATTTGATCCAGTTTAGAATACATTTGATTATCATTGTTTCATTGAGTGTTCGAAGACTCCCCCCTTTGTTAATTTTGAAAGTTCGATCTTGGTTGGTTCTGATAAATAGGGGCAGTTGGTTGCTTAATAATTCCTTGATCTTTCCAGGATAGATTAGGATGGTTCCTATGGCCTTGATTATAATTGTTTGAAAATGGATCTTATTTTTGAGGCATCCTAGGACCATAATTAACAAAGTTTATGGTTTCAGGTTGTTGGTCAGTTAAATCGGTATTAGGACAAAAAATTTAAGAGTGCCCAAAGATACCACATTGTGTGAACTATTGCGTAATAGATTGATACTGATCCTGATTTTCAACTTGGTTAACAGTTTGTTTTGAATTCTGGTTCATTAAAGTTTGAAGTTGGTTGATGATTTTGGTTAGTTGAGCTTGAGTTTAATTCATTGAACTAGTGTTATCCCTCCTATTCACTCTCATTCTTCTTGAATTTTTATGTCAAGAATTAAGGGCCAGATTGTTAAAAATTTATCTCAACTCATCATCTGTTTTATCATTGTAACTACCCCCAACAGCTTGATCCACTAAATTCTGACTAGAGGAGGTCAACCCTTCATAGAAGGTATCCATGAGGAGATGAGATGAGAGTTGATGATGAGGACACTACCTAATAAGTTCCCTAAATCTATCCCAAGCTTTATGAAAACCTTCTCCATCCTCTTGGTAAAAACTAGTGATCTCAGTTCTCAGTTCTCCTTTTAATATTTGGGGAAAAAATTTCATAATGAATGAGTTGTAAACTTGATCCCAATTCTCAAAAATGATTTCATCTAAACTTACAAACCAATTCCTTGAATGATCTTTAAGAAAAAAGGGAAAAACTATCATCCTTAGATAATTTTTAGTGAGTCCTAGTAAAGGATGTTGCTGCACAGTGTTGTAGAAATATCTAATGAAGGCAAGTGAGTATTCCTTAGATAACCCATTAAAAGAAGGCAACAGAGAAATATGTGACTGTTTCAATTCATAATTTATGGCCCTAGGACTTAGTCTAATAGATGATGGGTTTATTGAAACTTGTGGGAGTTGGAACTCCCTCATCCTAGGCCTTTCATGTTTATCTAAGAGTTCTGGGTGGTTTTGGTAGTCCTGAGGTGTAGGAACTTTATTATCTATGTTTTCCATTTCAATTTTGTTCTTTTTTCTTAGAGCAGTGAGATGTTTATCTATTTCAAGGTTTAGTGGCTCTAATATTACACCAAAAGTTTTTTTGATCATACAAACAGTAATAGACAGTATCAACAGCAACCATTCAGATTGATAAGTAACAGTTTGTTTTTTTAGTTTTCAATTTCACAATTTTTTTATTTTTTGTATATGTGTTTTTTAAAAAAAATGTTTTTTTGAGAAATGGCCCGTGCCTTCCCCAAAAACGGTGCCAAAAACATGACCTAGACTATCGTTGAAGTCGGTAAAAGTTTTAAATTTATATTCCTACTAACTACTGTATATGTGGCAAGCAGGGTCAAACCCACAGGGAAGGTAAATTGGCCACTACTCAACTAAAAACCTTGAAAACTCCACTGTTGTCAACAACAGAGTGGTATTTCTTAATATTTTATATCTCTTAATATTTTTTTATGTTTTTATAAACTGTAAAGTAAAACCACACATCTCATGAAAATTTGTTCTAACCTATACCAAAACAGAGAATAGCTAAAAATAAGATGTAACAATGAAAATAAAATGCTGATAAAAGTCAAATAGAAAATAATGCTCGGGGATTACTCTAGTATACTGGTTCAAATTTATTCTCCTATTCATATAAAAGTACTGCATTGTACCACTGCATATAGGTGACTTTTTTCCCTCACTAGGAGTTAAGTCGCAAAAATTGTACAACTTAGAGTTCGCCACTCCAAATAAGTACAACTTTAAAAAGTTGATTTAAAAGGTCAACAGTACGAACTCGCCGTAAGTGCTGAATTTTTCATTATGAGTTTATTACTTAGAATATGATTACATAATCAGAATTGCCAAATGATTACAGAGTTTTGAAAAATTCAGTGTTTGTGGTACGAGGCAGAAATGTGTAATTAGAATCGATCTCGCCGATCAATTCTAATCACAGAAGAAATGTTTAATGAAAATGTTGAAAATGATCACCAGTTGAACAAGAACTATCCCCAAAATATAAATTTATCTAACTAACATATTGTTCATTATCACTAACTCGAATACTAAAGCCATTAAATTACAGAGGAAGAGAATTGGAAGAAAACAGAGGAAGAAAAATCCCTCTGCTCACATCAATTACTGCTGCTCCTAGCCCTTGGAACTTCGAAGAGCGGTTGGTTCTCTGCTCTGCTTCGAGACTGGTGTGATCATCGAATGATGAGCCCTCTCTGAAAATTATGCTTCTACTGTGAAAATCTGTGTGTTTAATCTGAAAATTTAAAAAAATGGAATGTTTTGAAGGCTCAAATTACTGAACTGAACCTTATTGCATTTGTTGTGGAGATTATGGACATACTACCTGATAGTGTGTCTATAACCAACCACAACAGACTTCTTTCATTCAATAGGAAGAATACATTGAACCTAGTCCTGACACACTAGCTAAAATTGACCTAATTGATTATAAATTGGACACTAGGGTGGAACTAATTAATAATTGGTTAACTAAAACCCCTGAAATTTAATTTAGAGAATCTCAAGAGTGAGATCAAAGACTGAAATGATTGGAAAATATTCTCTTGGAATTAAAACAAAGGGTTAAAGAACAAGAATTACATGAAGAAAATGAAAAATAAAATGTCTTTAAAAGATTTGAAAATCAAGTGGAAGAAGAGAGTGACTGTGGGAATGGACAACAACACTTTATTTCTGAATAATCTAATATTGTTAAACCAAATTTGGAAATAAATGACTCAAAAATTCAAGAGAATAACATTGAAAATCACAAAAACTTCTTTAATGGTGTTGAATTGGAAAATTTTGAAGATGAATTAAAATAGATTGAAAATGATTGTCCAGTTCTCTTCATAATTCCAACATTGGAGAAAAATCACTGTTTTAAGATTTTTGATAATGAAGTCACTCGGGTTGAAGATATACTTGAAAATGAAAATTTTAATGTTAAAAACTCTTCACCCAATTTTTCTGACTTTGTGAACATTGAGGCTGAACATGATATTGGGAACACTTTGGAAGAGAACCTTAAGCTGGAAAATATAGAATTAGAAATTTTTGAACTTAAACTGAACACTTCTCTTCCATGTTTTGAAACTTTAAACCCATATATTTCTGAAATGATGTTGTATGATGATGAGGAAAAGGGAATGATATTAGAAGAATGACTAATTTAAGAGTTTTCATTTCCCTATTCTCATTATAACCACTTTTCTGAAACTTTGTGCAATGAAATGGTAAGTAGTGTTAACCAACTTCAGAAGAATTGTCTTAATTTGAACATTCTGGAAACAAAATTTATTGAAACTGAATTGTACAATTTTTCTCCTAAAATTGAATTTCAACACTCAACTGACATGGTTTTGAAAAGTGAGATTTTTGAATTTGAACATGAAAAAGAGGTTGAACACACATTAGATGATGGTTGCAGAATTGATTTGATAGAAGTAGTATATGTTCAGTGTGATTTAACAGATGAGGATCTTCTGGAAGAGATTTACAACATTATTAGACCTGAATCTGTTGGTGATAAAATAAATTCTCTTCCCTGACCATCACTTCCATCCTCACCCGTGAAGGGTGCTGAGTCTTCTCACAATAATGATAGTAGTCCAGTGGGGGAATCACACATGAGTTCCAATGTTCATAAATCTATTCACCACATTATTGAATCCCCATTTGAATCAACTAATCAGGATTTACCCATTTTCACCCTTTAATGTGAACCTTTTTGTTTTGAAGTTGAAGAAGATAGCTGTGAGGACATTCTCATACCCTTTATAGCACCTAATACATTGCTTCGACTTCCTAAAAATGTTAATATTGTCAATTCTGAATCAATCATGGAAGTTGAGATACCTGTGTCCATAACTCCTATTGGGTGTTATTTGAGGTTTTTTGCTGCAAAAGAGAAATTGGTTTTAGTCTGTTTAATTTTTGGTGCCCACATGATTCAATGTTCTGTTAAAAACAAATGGTCCAAACATATGTGGTGGTTCCTATTAAGGAAACCACATCCACCTAGTGACTACGGTTTAGTTGTTAGGTGAGTCTGGCTGGGGACTATAAACCAAGCGCTGCATCGGAGGCAACCCATGGTATTTGTTGTGTTAATAAAAAAAATTGTGATTAAATAAAGTATAAATGAAGACTTTAAATACAGTTCTTATTGACAGTCAACCTATGTTCTTTATTTTGTGTTTACGTTTTCTTTCTGTTCTTGTTTTACTTTGAATAAAGTCATGATGTATTGCCACTTGTATGCACCGCCTATGTTGGTTATTTGTCTGTAGTTCACATGCTCTGTGTTTTTAGGATGATGTAGCTGTGTCATTTATGGAGTGGAATTCCCATGATCATTTTTGGATAAGAACCTAGTCAGGGAATTATTTCAATTTTCTTCATTTATTTCTGCTCCCGTTTTTGATAATAAGTTTCTTCTCTATATGTAGTGGCATTAAAATAAATTCTGGTTGCTTAAAAAAATTCGGTTACTTGTTTTCTTCCACAGCAGAAGTTTGTTTGAATTAAAAAATCTACATGTCCCTCTTTCTGAAAAATTTGAATTTCATAACTGTTAAAATCATCCACTGTATGAAATTAAGTGGGGGGGGGGGGGGTACATGTTTGCTGGTACTTGTATTTTTCATTGGAACCGACTAGTCTATAGGGTGTTTATCATGCATCTTTCTACTATATTGAACACACATTTGAATCATATTTTTCTAAACTTTCTTACACCCAATTCATTTTGCACCCACACCTTTTATACTTTTTTTGAGCTTAATGGAAAATATTTGTCACTGGAATTAAATGTTTGTGCATGTACTTTCTAATGAACCTGCTAATTATTTATTCATTGTGGCAAACAATATCTTTTAACTTCATTTAGACCCTTAAAACATGTCATAAATGTACTTAATTGAAAATATGTTTTGAACCTTTATTTTTTAATTTTTCTTCTCTATATTTTGAAGTCAATTTTGGGGAAAAAGTTGGATTTTAAGTGGGGTGGTCAATTCTTGACTATGCTTAACTGTGCTTAATTGAAAGCCCATCAAATTACTTATATGCTACCGATCCTCATCGGTCTCTCATTCCTCCAACCAATAGTTATGTGACTCACTAATACCCCAATTTCACTGACGTTCTCTCCCATATTCTCCTTGCCAGTGATAGTATAATTTTTCCGACACATAGACCAGTCTCACCGTTAGTCCATTTTTTCTTCCTACACCGTAACTTATTTGTCTTCAATACCGGTTCCACTGTAATAACTCACGGTGCCTTAAGATTTTATGCAACCTGCAACTGAATTCAATCTCAACATCACAGATTCGAACCACAAACTTAGCAAAGTATAAACAAACACAACCCTTTAACCAAGATCACAAAATCCATATTCACAGCAAAGTCAATCAACGAGTTATTCCAGATATAGATCTGGAATGAAATCCATCATTCAACTTCAGGAGAAGATGGATGTGTCACGCCATTAAAAGGGACCATGTTTCACACCACAATCAGAGAACAATAGGAGGTTCCGTTTTGTCAAGCCACTGGAACCTTGAAGCCTTCAGGAATCTGGGGAAGCCGATGAGCATTGATTGAAGCCTCTCCACTGCTCAGGGAAACCCCTTTTCCACCATCACATGAGGGAGTCTGAGCCACCTGTAGCTTATCTGAAATTCACCGCTAGAGGGGGTGCTATGTGAGGAGGAGTTCGTGCCGCACACAACCAAAGACATGAGTTGGACTGCCCCGCTACCCGACACCAGTTCTGTGGGAGAATGATGGAGCCTCACTCCTGTCTTCCCGGAGAAGGCGCCGAAGAAAACCCTACCCCCTAGTTCTGTGCGCTAGAATTAGGGGGATGAAATGAAAATATAAGAAAAACTGAAACTAATTTAAAACTTATTTAATAATAAATGTTAATTATAAATTAATATACTGTTTATAGTATAAATATATAATTAATAATAATTGTAAGGAAACTATGAAATATACTTATTAATTTAAAAATATTTAAAACTTAAGTATTAATTCTAATTACTAAATTAAAATAAACTAATTAATAAATTAATCGAACAATATAATTTCTTTAAAAATAATAATAATAATGAAAATTAAATTATTAATACTATATAAATTGTTTTTTATTTTAATTACTTATTTACTTAAAAATGATAAAATTAACAATTTAGTAATTATAACTATTAACTTAATTCAACTAATAACTTTTAAATTAATTTATGTTTTATCATAGTAATATTATGTGGATAATTTTATAAATAATAATAAAGTAAATAATATTTATCAACTAAGATATTTATTAGTTAACATAAGTAAAATTTTTAATAATTATTTTTTCCTTTGAGTTTTAACTACTTTTCTACATTTATAACTTCTGCAGGTTCATTCCAAAGTCGGAAACACGTTTATGTTCACACAAATAATTTAACGAAAGTTAGTTATGTGAGAAAAACTTGTGCGACGTGCCAGTCGCAGAAAAAGTGAACATGTGCGGTGCACTTATGAAGGTCATTCCATTTCTATGGAAATCGAGATGTGACATGAAGTTTGTGACCAGAAAGTATTAAAACAGAGCAAGAAGCAGATTTTGGGGGACTCTCATTCATTTTTCCACGATCACATCAGACGAGAGCAGACTCCGAGGAGTAGTACTAGAGTCAAGCTATGGATGCCCATTCATTTCATGACCACGCCATTTTTGGAGAGCGGAGACTCCTGGGAGATAATATAGCAGACATGGAGGCTAAGGATCCCGAAGGCAGAGCATTGCTTGGGGAGTTCTTATTCTCTCTGTCCTTTACTTTTGTACTCTGTTTTTGGATGTTTTTCACTACTTTAATCAATATGATCAAAGGATGAATTATATTAGCTCAAGAAATCAATTATTTTGGTTAATCTTTTAAACTTCTTAATTAACTTTCATTTTTATAATCATAATCAATTGGAAAGATTGATTAATGATTAGCTCTTTAGTTGCTTCACACCTCAATTGTTTTCAAAACTCATTAATTCAAGTTCTACTGGTGAGGAAGTTCTTGAATACATTTTCATAGAGTTAATGTTTTTACATCTGGAAATTTATGGTGAGTTTATTTTCAGATGTTATCATTTTATAATTGTCAAGTAGTTTGTCTGATTTTGGAGTGGAGAACTCCTAAAGCCAGTCTTCTGCGTGTTGAGTTTCCTGGTGAGGGAGACTTTTCACCTTTATTTCTTGAGGAATGATTCAATAAAGTGTAGTGGAGAAGATATCATTTTACCCAATAGTTTGGAATTCTCGAGTGTTACAAATTGATCATTGTTCCTTGAATTGCTGCTTAATACTAGTATACTATAATTCATTAGTTTGACAGTACTTAGTATAAATTTTTAGTTTCTTCATTAAAAATTAACATTTCATCATCTTGTTTTCATTTCATCAATAGAATAAAAAATATATAAAAATTAAGAATAATTTTTCCCCACTGGTGACAACAGTGGGGGTTTAAAATTCAAAAACCATAGAAATCCCCCATCTTCCTTCTCTGTGGATCGAACCTGCACTGCTGTACTAGTGAAGGAGTAATAAATGTAATTTTGAGGGCCGTGACAACCTCCGGCCTGTTTAATAGAGGCTATTGAATGTTAGCCCAAACCAACCATGGTGGATGAGATCCATAGTTTTCTTGGTTTAGAAATATATTATTGACGTTTTATGGAAAATTTCTCATGACTATATAATACTATAACTAAGGTAACTTGAAAGGGATCAAAGTTCCTCTCGATAGATGAATGTGAGGAAAATTTCAAGGAACTGAAGAGAATATTAGTCAGCGCACCTGTGATTACATTAACCTATACCAGAGAAGGGTTTGTAATCTATATTGACACATCCAAAAAGGGATTGGGGTGTGTTCTTAAATATAATTACATGATTATATCTTATACCTTGTGAAAATTGAAGATTCATGAGCAAAATTACATACATGATTTGGAGTTAGCTGCAGTAATTTTTTCATTAAACATATAGAGGCATTATCTTTATGGAGAAAAGTGTAATATATATACCGATCACAAAATCTAAAGTATATATTAATATAAAAGGAGTTGAATATGAACTAAAAAAGATTGTTAGAATTGATTAAAGATTATGACTGCTCAATACATTACCACCCTAAGAAAGTGAACAATGTGACCAAAGCTTTGATTTGAAATTTTCGTGCTATCTTATCTGTAACGAGGACTACAAAAGATCCAATATTTATAGATTTTAAATGGATGGATATAGAAATATTTAAGGAAGAAGAAAAATATTATCTTTATCAATTTAAAGTTAAACCATCTATCCAAGTGAATACTAAAGTGGTGTAGAAGGAAGATGAAGAGGTAACAAAGAAGGTTAGATATTTCCCTGAGTTTAACCTATACCATGATTGAATGATAAGGTTCAGGAACCATGTATGAATTTAGTACATACTATATTTGAAGAATGTTTTGTTATAGGAAGCTCATAGTTATTAATTCTCTATTCATCCTATAAGTAAGAAGATATACAGAGATTTGAAACAGTTTTTTTGTGGGATGGCATGAAGAGAGATATCGTAGAGTTTGTATATCAGTTCTTTGTATGTTAGAAAGTTAAGGATGAAAGGAAAAATTATAAGGCAATGTTATATCCATTACCCATACCATAATGATAATGGGAAAACATAACCATGGATTTTGTCATTGGTCTCCCCAAAATGTATAAAGGGAATAATTCTATATAGGTTATAGTCAATCGACTTACTAAGTCACCACACTTCATCACTATTAGAGAAGATTTATTTTTGGATCAACTTTCTAGAATATACATTAATGAAGTGGTAATGTTTTATAGAGTACCACATTCCATTATGTCTGATCAAGATCTGAGGTTTACCTCAATGTTTTGGTGATGTACTTAGCAATACATATTTGAGTTTCAGTACTGTGTATCATCCTAAACAAATGGTTAGTATAAAATAAAAATTCAAACCCTAAAAGATATGTTGAGATATTTTTATTTAGATTTTAAAGGTGGTTGGGATTAACAAGTTCCTTTAGTTGAGTTCTATTACAATAATAGCTTTCACTCGAGCATCCAGATGACTCCCTATAAATACCTGAATGGATAGAAGTGTAATGCTTCAACATACTAGAATGAATTTGGGGAAAGGAATAAATTGGGACCTGAGGTAGACAAATAAATGGAAGATATGGTTAGAAACATTCAACATCACATCATGGAAGCTCAATGTTGATAGAAAATTTATGCTGATAATCACCAGTGTTATCTATAATTGAAGTTGGTGATAAGGGGTTTCTAATAATTTATACATCGAATAAGGTTATGTGGTTTAAGAAGAATGGGAAACTAAGAACTAGGTATATCAGTACCTCTAAAATTATTGATCATATCAGGATGGTAGACTATCAGTTGGAACTTCCACCAAACCTCTCTGAAGTCTATGATGTGTTCTATGTATCTCTCGTAAGTAATTACATACCTGACCCTTTATGTGTACTAAACTCAGAGGTCATACCACTACAACAAGATATTTTTTATGAGTAACAACCAGTAGTGATTATAAATCATATATAAAAAGTTATAAGAAAAAAAAACACTCAACTATAAAAAGTTTTATAGTGAAACCACCAGTTTTGGGAAGCTATGTGGGAACTTGAGGATATGATGATGCAAAATTATCCTCATTGTTTATATCTGAGTGATGAATTATGTGGGATAAATTCATTTTAATGGGGGTAGAATGTAACAACTTGAGTTTTTGTTATTTTTTTAAATTAAATTAAATTTCATTTATATCATTCACTACACAAAAATCCACGTTAATATTTCTCTATACTCAACACTACGTTAGCTTGTGTTATACATGACACTGAGTTTTAACAAAAGCATGATATAATATTAATATAATTATTTAAACATGATCGTTATAACCTATCCGTTAAACATAGAAACATAAATAGTAATAAATAATTTTTAAATATTAATTATAATGGTTTTATATAAAATAATATTGATAAAAAAGTACTTAATTTTTGGTAAAGTCTTTATATGTTTCTAAACTACAATTTTCCTAAAAAAATGATTTTCTGTTTATTTTTTTGAACATTAATAAAATTAATTTTTCAAAATTTTAGAAAATAAATTTTATAAAATAAACTTTATTTTTTAAATTATCATGTTAAAATAAGATTAGGAAGAATTTTGAGATTTTTGTGAAAAGTTTTCTTTTTTTGATGAATATTGAAAAATACTAAATTTTAATTGAAAATTGAATGTTAGTTTAATTTATTTATAAAGTTAAATTATATTTTAAATTTTTTTAAAGTAATGTTATTTCAATTATAAATCTATCAATCCAATTTATTTCATTTGAATTAACTTCATATTGAATTTCGATATAAAAACATTTCAAACATTCATATATTTTTTCTTTAAAACCCCGCTTTCTCATCACGTCTGTGAGATTAATTTCTAATTAAAATTTTCCATTTATATGAATTAAATTTAGAAAAATAGAGTCCATATTTTTAATAATAATAATTTATATGATATAATAAGTTCAAATTAATTTTTGACCAAAATGAATAGTAAAATCAGTAAACATTATTTACTGTGGTTATGATATAAATTTGTTTACTGGTGTGGTTAAACTAAAATGATAAGGGTTAAAATGACCTATAAACTAGTCAAAAATATATTTTATGAAAATATTTAGACTTTATATTGTCTAATGTTTTAATTTTATCCATTTTGGACACTTATGGAATGGAAAAAATATAGATGCACATTTTCTTTTAAAAAATTATAAGCGTACCACTAACCTCATTTATAAAAATCTACTCTATATCCTCTCATATTCACACCTTAATAGCCTTTTTTCCATCCAATAATTGAACAAATTACTTAACAAATTCCATACTATCATCTTAGAAGCTTTATTTTGGACATAAATCCAATATAGGAAGGATTTTGGTGCAATTCTAAGGAGGAGACCTGAAGAAGAGGTAATGTTCATTAAAAATAATTTTTTTTATTTATACGTCCACATAATTAAATTATTATTATTGTAACACCCTAAAATTTTATGAGATAGATTCCTTTTAATTTATTTGATTTCTTGTGTTGTACGCTACACCAAGATTAGCTTGTGCTATATGCAACACCGTATTAGCTTGCAGTATACACAACACTATTATTGGATTGTGTTACACACAATTTCAAGTTAGTTTGATAGATATAATTTCACGCAACACTGACTTGTCTTGCATTAGATGCAAGAGAAACCTTCCTCGATAGCTTGTGTTGTGCGCAATACCGAGTTTCACTAAACAACTATATGTTTTTAAAATATTATTACTTAATGTGATATAAACTAGTTGTTGTGAATAGTATGAACCACATTTTGAATTTTATATAACATTAAAATTCATATTATTATTTTCTATAATATGATATAAGAAAAAATTCAATTTTTAAGATAAAAGAAGTATTTTTCAAAAAATACAGTTTTGCCACCTTTTGATGGAGCAACAATTTTAAATCTAGTTTTTAATACTTTTATATATTCTATTTAACAAAATAAACGTATTATTTGAAAGAGGGACATCAAAATTTAACTTGGTTGAAATTTTGATATTTTTCTGATGAAATTCATATTTTGATGAATAGTGAAAAATACTGCATTTTAATTCAAAACTACCTTTTTATTTAATTTATTTATATAGTTATGTTATCTTTTTAATTGGTTTTAAATTTTAATTAGATTATGTTTTTATCATTTAATCAAAAAAAATTTATTGTAAGCAATCTCACATTTAAATTTGACATAAACACATGACGATCTTTAGATAAGTTTTTACTTCTTAAAAACCGCTTTTTGGTTTTGAAAACGAGAATTCATTTTAAATTAATTTATTCAAATTATTTGTTTTTAATTTTGAATAATTTATTCAATATTTGTAATAATTGGGTCCAAATTATGTTAATAGGTTACTTTTATTTATTGGATATTATGAATAGTAACTACGGTAATTTTTATTTACCATGGTTAAAGGTAAATCGCGTAAATTAGGGTAACAAACAATATGATAAAGATAATAAAATTACCTAAAATCCTGAAAAAATCCTATTATATGAATTGAATTTAGTCAATATCACCTTAGGGTCTAAATTTATCCATTTAAATAACTTTTTCCCCCGAAAGTGATGTAATTAAAATTAATACAAAAGAAAGTGACAACATGTCACTCTCATATATCTTATAAGTATAATAATTTTAATATAGTTATTAAATTGTTAAAACTTCAAACATAAATAGTATCCAGAAATATAATTAAATTATATACATCATGTAATTTATTTAGATTTTTTAGATATTAAATAATTACTATTAATTACGACACAATAATGATGTAGAAATTATTTTATTAATAGAAATATCAAATAAATGGTTTTACAAATATTAAAAGAAATATAATATGAACTAATTAATGTTATATACTAATTTTATGGGTGACTATGACTAGTTAGTAGTGTATTAAATATTTTTTTTGAATCTATCTTCTCTGTGTATTTTATTTAAAGTCAAATAAATAATGTTTCAAAATTGAAACTTGATATTTTATAAAAATAAAATATTATTAAATTATTTGAAAATAAAAAAATGTGTAAACATTAAAAATTTAAATTTATATGGTATAAAATTTCATAAATTATCCAATTATTGAAACTTTAAAACAAATAAGTAAATATTTATAACCATTTAATATTTAGAATATTATGACCACAAATAAAATTAAATAGATTAAATAAGGATAAATCAAAATGATAAGGATTAAAATAAAATAAAAACGTGTCTAACTTTTATTGGTTGAGATGATTTAGAACCATACTCATATTATATTCTAAATAAATGAGTTTTGGAGCATTATAAACTGAAAATGAATTTATAATAAATTAACATTTCCAGACTTTCCAAAGGTTCCCCTCACCTCTCTTATAAAAGGGAACATCTCCTTCTCTTTTAATCACACCTCCAAAGACCTTTGGTTCAGAAAAACCCTACCCAAATGTCCTCATAACTTCCATCAATTCATTCTAGAGTCTAACATTTTGGAAAAAATCCATCTTAAAGAGTCCATCTGTGCATACCAAATAGAGATACCCCAAAATGAGGTAATTGTTTTATCACCTCTTTCAAAATTCTTTTCTTTTTCTACTTCCTCTTCTTATGCTTTTTACATACTAAAGTAATAACTAAAGTATATTATACATGATGATATGTTATTATAATTATGGGATAACCTTATACCTCCTTTTATCAATCCTACTAATGTCAATATCAACATGCGTGCATACGTAAGACTTACTGTCTCCACGTCGTGATGTAATTTGTTATTCAAAAATACTTAATTTGGATGGGTATAATGATGAGTATAATGGATTTAAATAATTAATATAACATGATAATTATTCTTTATAATTAATATACAATCCAATTCTATACCATTTAACCATCAAGTGGATAATATAGTCGCTCGTGCGTACGTACGGCCTATCGTATCCACAATGCGATGAGATTCATTCTTCACGTTAACCATTCAAGAATGATTATAAAGTATATATAATAAATAATCCTGAAATATATTACATAATAATGATACTGGATTTATGTATATATATATATATATATTATCTACTTTCTTCCATTCAATTCAACAAGGAAAGAGAAACAACGTTCATGTGTACGTACGACCTACCGCCTCAATGAACGGTGTATTCCATTTCATTTATCTATGTATCATATATATATATATATAATGAATATTTATGATATATAAATCATTTTTTACATTCTGGAAGTAAATAAATCACGATCTATGAAATAAGATCAAGAATAACAAGTCAAAACACGTACGATAAATAAAACGATTATTACCAAAACGTTGCTTTAACAAGGAATTGATAAATAAACGAGTAATATAAATTCATAAGTGAATAATATATGATATCATAAATATTATTATGGTTTTTAAAAAAATGTTAATAATATTTTTAAACCCACAATATAGGAGTTTCAGACACATATAAAAGAAATCATACCTAAGGTAAGGGATAATTTTTCAATCTCATTTTTATATAAGATTTTTTATATTTAAGTATTTACTAGGGGTATATTTATCATCCACATCCATGTTTTCTAAAAATGTTTTCATAAAATGTTTAGTATTATTCTATGTATGTTTAATGTCATTTTTACCCATTTTTGAATTTTACTACATGGTTTGGAAGGAATCTTTCTTTTGATTACCATACGAGTTACCTTTTGAATTCTCTGAAAAACTATGAAGATAATGTTTTATAACTTATACGACATGAACGGATTTTTACGCTTTCATAATGACTTATTTACATTATGCTTCCTTTACAATATTTCAAGTTTATTTCCAATTAAATTCTATTATTTTAAAATTTCAAGACATTTTGGGAAAAGAAAACATTTTTGAAGAAGAAAGGATATTTTCCTCAAGAATTAAGTTCAAGTGTTTTATCAAAATTATTTTCCATCTAAGATTATGCTCTTTAAATAGGGTTATGTTTATATTTCTATTGTTACTATGATTTGTGTGTGTTAATGATGGAATTATATTTTATACGGATTATGTTATGATGGAATGATGTTTAAGAAACACATTTTATTTCTTGGGTTATGCTATGATGAATGTTTTATGTTTTTGTGGAACATGTAATAATTATTTTATTATGAGATGGGTGGGACCTATATCTCCATCCAATTCATTAGGTAAATATATATATCTCATGAGATAGACATGACTGGAACGCCATGTAAATATGGTTCTGTAATAAAAGGCTGGAATGACAAGTAAATCTGATTCAGTAATACAGGGCTATAATAACAAGTAAATATAGTTTAATAATACATGGCAAGAATAGAAAGTAAATCCAGTTTAGTAATGGAATTTTTCCACTACGATGGTCTTGACAACAATGCCTTCTCTACTATGGAAATCATGTTATGTGCTTATTTGTTTTCTACAATTCCATGTTTTATGGCAATGATATTTTATCATGGTTAATGTTCCTTTATGATCTATGCCTTACGTACTGCCAAGATCTATTTCACGACTCACGATTTTGATATTCAACATTTATGTTCAGGTTTTCACATTCTTATTTTATGTTTTGTTTTATGTTCTTTATGTTTACCCTTAACGAGCATTTGAGCTCTCGCTTTTTATGTTTTCTTTTCCCCAAGATATAAATAAAGGTTTTATGTAATGTCCCAGACCTCTCTAGTCCATCCCTTTGCTGAAATCTAGCATTTGAGGTGTTCTGGGAGGTCATGGTGACTCATCCCCAACACTTTTCCAAATTTACAGTTTTGTGAACAGTGTTTCCAGTTTTATGAATAGTTAAATGGTGAGTCGAAACGGCGAGTCAGAAATGGTGAGTCGTAAACGGTGAGTCAGAAACTGTGAATCGGAAACGGTGAGTTAGAATCGGTGAGTCAGAAACGGTGAGTCGAAATGGTGAGTCACAATGGTGATTCGAAAGGGTGAGTCAAAATGGTGAGTCGAAATGGTGAGTCAGAAACAGTGATTCGAAATGGTCAGTCAGAAATGGTGAGTCAGAAACAGTGAGTCCGAAACGGTGAGTCAAAATGGTGAGTCGAAACAGTGAGTCAGAAATGGGGAGTCAAAACGGTGAGTCAGAAACGGTGAGTCAGAAACGGTGAGTCAAAAATGGTGATTCAGAAAAGGTGAGTTAGAAACGGTGAGTTAGAAATGGTGAGTTAGAAATGGTGAGCTTGAAACAGTGAGTTAAAAACGGTGAGTAAGAAACAGAGAGTCGAAATGGTGAGTCAAAACAGTGAGTCGAAACAGTGAGTCAAAACGGTGAGTCGAAACTGTGAGACAGATCATGAACAATGTTTCCAGAATTGTTTCACATTTTTTTCTCCAAATTTTCAGATTTTTCCAGTTTTGCCAAATTAACATTTTCTTTGACATAAAATGCATTTATGGCTTTGTTTTAAAGGATTTAAGTCCAATTCAAATCCCATAACTCCTATATTAATTTCCCTAAGGCTCGGGTTGCTTTTACTCGGTAAAACCACTTGGTTTAATGTGATCTGCTTTTAATGGAAAATCCAGCATATCTTAAAACACTACTCCATTAAATCTTCTAAAGTGGATGAGATATATTCCTCCCTTGTTATTCATCCTTGTTCTCTGGTGTGGGACACTCAAACATTTACTTCCTTCCCGTAGAAATCGTGAGATCAAACCTTTCCCCATGGATTGGTTTCCTCGATGTCCTTCTTGATGCAAGTACACCCCCTATTTCGGTGCAACCCAGAAGTATCCCTCAATCATCAATATAAGGTATGTTTTATCCTCATTCTTTTGGGTTCATATTTTCCTGTTTCTCCTTGCTTCTAATAGAGTGTATTGGGTTTCGGTTGGTGAGGTCGTACAGTAGCTTCCTCGGGTGGATGCAGTTGTCAGGAGAGGAGGCGATCGTGATCCCTTGAGTGGATCGTTCACATATAAAGAACGTTAAGAACCTTTTTATGGTTGGGGGTTTGTTGCTTCTCTTTCCTTTTATGTGAAACTATATAGTTATCATGTTTTATCCCACTGGATGACAATCGAATTGACATAATAAATATTTGAACCGGATAAATAAATTGAAATTGATAGTATGTTATTGCCTCTTGTTTTTCTAGATAGTGTGATATCTATGATTGTTGTGTTTAGTATTTCGTTCTTGATGGAAATTAGTAAAGAATGTAAAGCCGGAATTAATTGACAATTGTTTGTCTAAAGATAAAGAGGCATGTAAATGAATTTGGTTCTTATTGTAATTTGGTGATTAATCAAATTGGTGTAGTAAGCGTGTTTAATTTTTTTATGATAGCTTACTGTTTAGGTTTCCCTAATATGGAACCTATGAATAATAAATCGGTTAATTCCAGATGTATTAAAGAACTAACTGTTTGATAATTTCTTGAAGGGTTTTGAGTTACCCTCTTGCTTGATAAAGGGACAAGAGCCCAATTGTTAAAGTGTTTTTTTCTTGCTGCTTGTGTTGTGATCTTGGATGGATGTTGTGATATGTGGGGGCTTGGAGGCCCTTTTAGTTGTGGCAACAGAGTTGACCTAGAGTGGCGAGATGCATCAGTTTATGCATGTGGGTGTCAGGAAGGACAATGGGTATAATAGAATGAGATGGATGTGATTGTTGGATGATACCTGTTTCTTTTTGGTTGATTATCTGATTTACTTTTCCCCAATTCTCAAGGCATTTGGTCTTGCTTACCCTTATTCTAAAACATTCGAAGACGCACGAGGTATGCCACGTGATTTCAGTGTTTAGATTCTTAAGGGAGGATGGGTCTACTCTCTTGCTATAGGCGGTAATGACTCGACGGGTAGTACATCTACTCACCGTATTAAGCCCCCTTGTGTTTAGTAGCATAGAATGTTTTTCTAGAATTCTTGAGAATGTGGGAAAGTAATTCTGTAATGAATAATTGAAAAAAATGATGTTAACCCATGGGTTGGAGTTTGCTGGAATATAAAGATGAGGTTGTAATTTTTAAGGGACAGATGACTTTCGGTGTGATGCTAATGAAATTTAATGAGGATTCGTTATCGGTTAATTAATGTTTAAAGAATTAATTAACGTAAAGTGCATCTGATAAAAAGGGAATGTAATAATTTATTAAATCTTTTTAAATGGTTATGTGCTTATAGGATTCCTATTCTTAGAAGTGGCAGCCGAGAGTCTGAGAGACGTCAGCTGCAGTTGAGTCTAAGACTAGGTTATGCCCATAGTGTGGTTGTGAGCTATAGTATATTCTATACTTTTTGTGTTTCAATATTCTACTTCACCCCATCAGTAAGGGAAACTGACACCCCAGGGATTCTGAGCCCTAGGGGGTGTTTTCCCCAACATTCCAATGGGAGGATGTATGGATGACTACCCCCTTTGGCCCCACTCTCTTCTCTTGGTAGATACTTTTGCTGGTAGGCACAGTGGTTAGTTTTCCCCATATATATGTGTAGTGGGCTGTAATGGCTTATGGTTATTCACACACATAAATTCTGGATATAGTATCCTATGGACTACTATAGGTGTAACATGTATAGGTTGTGATGGCTTGAGGATCCTTACTCAGTGTATGGGCTGTAATGGCTTGTGGTATAATACCCGACATATGATACACGTAATTCGAGATGTTGTGGCTCTTGAAAACTAATTTGTTACTTCATTGCATGGATGTGGTGGTTTGTTGCATGAGGTACATATTGTGGTGCTTCACCTAGGTGTCTTCGGGAAAGCCTTTTTGGAGAGAGATTCTTTGGACGTGCGATGTTGGGGCAAAGTGGAAAACTAGTGGGAAATTAGCAGTAGGGTACCCCTAATAGTATTTATTATATTATATACTCTTTAATGTGTTTCTTGGTGAGAGTAGTCATGGTGAGGCTGGGAACATAGTATACCTGTTGACGTGACGAGTTAGTTTAACTTGTTTTTCACTATTCCTTTACATGATTTCTTTACTTTTGCATAATAGGCTTCGGGGAGGATCCTACTGAGTATACTATTATAGTCACCCTATGTATATATAAACTATTTTAAGGTCACTTAGGGAAAGTTAGAGATCAATCTGGTTTCTACTAGATTGGGGTTGCAAGAGCTGTTTGGGCTTATGGTTGCAACTGTTTTTACTTTCTTTTGGGTACTTTTAGTTTTTCCCTATTATGTTGTAGTAGTTTTCCATAACATTACATATGTGTACTTTGGATTTCTTTTATCTTACAGGTTGAGTTGGAGTTGGTTGGTGTCTATCATATCTCTCTCTTCCACATGTGTTCTCTTAGAGGGTAATGCCTCCCATTTGTGTGTTTGCTATACCCTCGGTTCTAGTCTCCAACCCGGGGACTACTGGAGGAGATACTCGGGGGTCATTATCTCTCTTCTCACATTGCCGGCCCAGGAGGGGTACACTTTGTGGGGAGTGGGTCGTGACAAAGTCTTATCAGAGGTATGGTTGAGGTATAAGATGGAGTTTGGAGTTAGGCACAGGTGAGGTTGCATGAGTTTGTAGGGAAACAATGTCATTCAGGTTTAGAAAGTGATGTAAACGCTGGAGACCGACTGAGACATAGGCGTTTAGGGACCCATATGATCTGATGTATAGACCTTTAAGTTTACAATGGATACTAAACGAGGTGATACTAGTGGCAGGGCAGAGACCTAGGAAAGGATTATGCATCATTCATCTCTGTGCCTATGTTTGAATGGGTAGACCTTCAGATAGGTTATCCTAAAATGAATAAAATAAAAAAATTAATTAATTAATGTTGAGTCTTCCATATTCAGGGTTTAGGATCTCTAAGTGTTTTTTATTTTGTAGGTATGGCTCCAGGTCGACGTCCTCGTCAGGCTCGCAAAGGAGATGTCTAGCAGGCTATGCCAGCGGATCACTGCTGGGTAGAGGTTGATGACGATGAAACTTGGAAGAAGTCACTCCGAGAGTTTTATCTCCAGAGTCGGTAGAAGTACGAGGGCTCCATTTTAGATGCAGTAATGGAAGACTGGTTGGAGGAGGTCAAGATTAGCTTCAGTTCAATCCATGCTCAGAAGGATCACTGAGTATCCTTGGTTGTGACGATGTTGTGTGGAACAGCGAGGCAGTGGTGGTTCTTGTTCCTCGGGGATCGTGAGGAGTCAACAATCTCATGGAAGGAGTTCCAAGACAAGTTTAGAGTCGAGTTTCTTTCTTCAACTACGAAGGCGTCCAGTCGCCAGGAGCTTCTTACCCTTCAACAGGGGATCTCCAGTGTGCGAGAGTTTGGAATCCGTTTTAGGAACCTTTTGCGATATGCTTCGGACCTGTTTTCAGATGAGGTGGAAAGGGCAAGGAATTTCGAGGAGGCTTTGTTTCCAGAGATCCATCGCCAGGTCACCCCATTTCTGATGAAGACATATCTTGAGGTTCTGGAAAGGACAGAGGTCATCGAGAGGACTTTGGCCAGAACCAGATCATCATGAGAGGGGAGTCTTCATGATTCCTCACAAAGCAGATCTGTGGTCTGGGGTTCCAGGTTTTCAAAGCATAAGAGTTTCTGTTTAGTCAGGGGTAGGTCCCATCCCTTCACATCTCGTTTCTCCGGAGGCAGTAACTCTAAAGCCTATTCCAAGTGATCAGGCACTTTTTTTCTTGTGATGGATGAGGTCATCACCAGCAGGAGTGCCCGACCTTTCAGATCAGTCATCGTGTACCAGGTGCTCCACTTCAGGTTCCTCCGTTGAGGCAGTTCCAGCCGAGGCAGTAGCAGCAGGTTTCACAAGCTTTAGATTAGCAGAGGGTAGATGGGGTAGGCCGAGGACAACCACGTGACACTCCCCATCCTCAAAGATCAGAGTGTGTCCGTGGTGGTGGTCATCATCAGGGTCAGAGAGGCCGTAGAGGAGGTCGTGGTCAGCTTCATGCTCTAGCGTTGCCAGCTCCAGGAAATCCAGACATCGTTCGAGGTACCCTTTGCTTGTTTTATACCTTAATGTATTCCTTGTTTGATTCAAGAGCGACACACTCCATCATATCACCTACCCTTGTCCATTGTTTGGGACTTGAGGTAGAGAGGCTTCCTGTGACCTTGGCATTGACTACGCTAGTTGGAAGTCGAATTGACTTGTTTGAAGTATGCAGAGACTGTGAGATAGTGCTGGGGCAGCACCGCTCTTGGGAAGATTTCCTATGTTTACGAATACAACCATATGATTTCATCCATGGCATGGATTGTTTGTATTCGGTGTAGGCTATCATGGATTGCTTCAGGAGGCAGGTTGTTTTCTTCGATGCAAATGGAGATCTAGTGGTGTTCATTGGTGAGCGAGACCCTCTGATGGGTTAGAGGTGTGTTCCATCCTTATCATATATGATGGATGAGATGATGCTGATTTCTTCATAGGATCAGCAATTGGAGTTTCCTAGGGTTATATAATAGTACCATGATGTCTTTCTAGAAGAGTTTGTAGCATTACCCCTCGACGAGAGATTAAGTTTGGGATTGATCTACAACAAAGGGTGTCTCTTATCTCTATGTCTCTATATAGGATGGCCCCTTCTGAGTTACGAGAGCTACGTATACAGCTTGATGTTTTGTTATAGTGTGGTTTTGATTGGCCAAGTGTGTCACCGTGGGGTGCACTAGTTTTGTTCGTGAAGAAGGCTGACGGGAGTTTGCGGTTGTGTGTCGATTATCATCACTTAAACAGGGTGACAATAAAGAATCGATATCCTCTTCTGTGGATTGATGATTTATTCAATCAACTGAAGGGTGAAAGTTGGTTCTCAAAGATCGAATTATGATCATGATATCATCAGATGTGTGTGAAGGATGAGGATATCCCGAGGACTTCTTTCCTTTGTCGTCATGGGCATTACAAGTTCGTTGTAATGTCATTCGGCATGATGAATGCTCCAGCTGTGTTCATGGGATTGATGAATGATGTGTTCCGTGAGTTCCTAGACAAGTTCGTGGTAGTTTTCATCGATGAAATCCTTGTGTACTACACGTCTGAGGAGGAGCATTCAGAGCATCTACACGCTGTTTTGGGAGTTCTTCGCCAACATCAGCTATTTGGGAAGTTGTCGAAGTGTGAGTTTTGGGATCAAGAAGTCTCTTTCGTGGGGGATGTTGTGTCCCAGCAGGGAGTAGCTATGGATCCATCAAAGATAAAAGCATTTGTGTCTTGGGCAGGCCCCAAGACAATGTCAGAGGTACGAAGTTTCCTTGGTCTCGCAGGCTACTACAGGAGGTTCGTAGCCAATTTCTCTCGAGTTGCAACTCCTCTGACAACTTTAACTAGGAAGGATCAGGTGTTCATATGGACTGATCAGTGTCAGGAAACTTTCGAGTATCTAAAGAAGAAGTTAGTACGTGCTCCATTTCATTTTCTTCCAGCAGAGGGAGTTCAGTTTGATGTTTTCTGTGATGCTTCACATCTGGGGTTAGGCTGTGTTCTCATATAGAAAAGATCAGTTGTTTCTTATGGGTCCTGACAGTTATGTCCCAATTAATGTAACTATACCACCCATGATCTTGAGTTGGCATTTGTGGTTTTTTCTCTAAATTTGTGGAGACATTACCTCATTGGTGAGCGCTTTGTGGTTTTTACCGATCATAAGAGTTTGAGGAATGTTTTCTCCCAACATTACTTAAACGTGATACATTGTCTGTGGATGGAGTTATTACAGTAATACGACTTCAAAATATCGTATACACCTAGAAAGGGAAATGTTGTAGCTGATGCATTGAGCAGGAAGTCATGTGGTGATGAAGTGCGTGAATATGGTGATTCCTGGAGAGTAATGGAAGATCTGTCAGCATTATATCTTGACATGGGAGAAGTTGAGGGGATATGATGTCTATTTCAGATGACGGTGCAGTCATCTTTGGTGTAGAAGGTGGAAGATTCCCAGTTGGGGGATCTTGAGGTAGAGGTCTGGAGAGACCGAGTTTTTTGTTGCGAGGCCCCTGACGGTTGGTCTGAGGATGAACAACAATGGGTGTTGTACCATGGAAGACTTTTTGTTCCTTTGGAAATGCATGATATGGTTCTTATAGAGTTTCATAGTTCTCCTTTAGCGGTGCATCCTGGAAGGAAAAAGATGTATCGAGCCTTGAGGAGACAGTTTTGGTGGCCTGGGCTGAAGCATGCGGTTGCGGAGTTTGTGTCTCAATGTTTGGTCTGCTAGAAGGTGAAGTCCGAACACCGTGTTCCTGGTGGTCTGCTTCAACCATTAGAGATTCCTCAGTGGAAATGGGAGGAAATCTCAATGGACTTTGTTACTGGTTTACCATGGGCTCTGAGAAAACATGATTCTATTTGGGTGGTAGTGGATCGCTTAACAAAATTGGCCCATTGTATAGCAATGAAGGAGTCAAGCTCAGTGGAATTTTTGTCAAGGAAATATATAGAGGATGTGGTGAGACTTCATGGAGTCCCAAGGACGATAATTTCTGACCGAGATCCTCATTTAACCTCTAGGGTGTGTAGAGGTCTCCAGAATGCTTTTGGTTCTCAACTATACCTTAGAACTACTTTTCATCCCTAAACGGATGGTCAGACAAAGTGAACCATCCAGACTCTTGAAGACATGTTACGCTCTTGGGTTCTTGACTTTGGAGGTTCTTGGATGAGGCACCTAACCGTGGTGGAGTTCTTTTACAATAATAGTTTTCACACCACCATCGGTATGAAGCCATTTGAATCTATGTATGGTCGACCTTTCTGTTCTCCGTTATGTTGGAATGGGGTCGGAGAGTTAGCAATTCTCAGACCGAAACTAGTGCAGAATACAATAGAGATGGTTCAGGTGATTCGTGAGAGGATGAAGACAACGCAAGATCGTCATAAATCATATGCTGATCAAAGGAGAAGACCCTTAGAGTTTGATTTGGGGGATCACGTGCTTCTGAAGGTGACTCCCCGACATGGTCAGTGAAGTTTTGGTCGTGGGAGTAAGATTTCCCCTAGGTTTTTTGGGCCTTTCGATGTGTTAGCTCATGATGGAGCTGTGGCGTATCGAGTAGCACTTCCCCCGCAGATGAGTCAGATACATGATTTTTTCCATGTATCACAACTCTGTCATTATCTTCATGATGACTTTCACGTCATCGATTGGGGAGTGTTCGATGTTGATTATGATTAAACCTTTGAGGAGTGACCAGTAGAGATCCAAGACCGCAAAGAGAAGGTGTTGCGCGGGTGTTCTATCCCCTTGGTTCGTGTCTTGTGTCAACACGGTGGAATGGATGATAGTACCTGGGAACGTGAGTCACATATACGTGCTCAGTACCTAGAGTTTTTTGATGATTAACTCTTTTCATGTAACGATGTTCGCTTTGTGGTTATAGACCTTTTGTGTTTATAAGATAAATTTCTTTTGTTGCTTCTTATGGCTTGCTATCTTTTGAGAGGTATCTTGAGGAGTGGTTGTTAGGACCCCTTTTCAGTTTTCTTTTGGATTGGTTTTGGATTCTCGAGGATGAGAATATTTTGAGAGGTATCTGATATAATGGCCCGGACCTCTTTGGTACATCCCTTTTCTGAAATCTGGTGTTTGAGGTGTTCTGGGAGGTTAAAGTGACTCATCCCCAAAACATTTCCAAATTTCCAGTTCTGTGAACCGTGTTTCTAGTTTTATGAACAGTGAAACGGTGAGTCAAAAGGTGAGTCGAAACGATGAGTCAGAAATGGTGAGTCAGAAATGGTGAGTCAGAAATAGTGATTCAGAATTGGTGAGTCGAAACGGAGAGTCAAAATAGTGATTCGAAACAGTGAGTCGAAATGGTGAGTCAAACCAGTGAGTCGAAACGGTGAGTCAGAAATGGTGAGTCAAAACGGTGAGTCAGAAACGGTGAGTCAGAAATGGTGAGTCAAAATGGTGAGTCGAAACAGTGAGTCAGAAACGGTGAGTCGAAACATGAGTCAAAAATGGTGAGTCAGAAACTGATGATTCAGAAATGGTGAGTCAGAAATAGTGAGTCAGAAACGGTGAGTCAGAAATGGTGAGTCAAAAATGTTGAGTCGAAATGGTGAGTTAAAATTGTGAGTCGAAACAGTGAGTCAAAATGGTGAGGCAACTCATGAACACTGTTTCCAAAACTGTTTCACATTTCCTTTGCCAAATTTTTAGATTTTTCCAGTTTCACCAATTTAATGTTTTCTTTGACTTAAAATGCATTTGTGGCCTTGTTTTAAGGGAATTTAAGGCCAATTCAAATCCCATAAATCCTATATTAATTTCCCTAAGGCTTGGGATGCTTTTACTCGGTCAAATCATGTGTTTTAATGTGATCTACTTTTAATGGAAAATCCATCGTATCTTAAACCGTTTCTCCGTTAAATCTTCTAAAGGGGACGAGATATCTTTCTCCCTTGTTCTTCATCCGTTTTCTCTGGTGTGGGATGCTAAAACCTTTCCTTCCTTCCCATTGGAATTGTGAGATCAAACTTTTCCCCGTGGATTGGTTTCCTCGACGTCCTTCTTGCTGCAAGTACACCCCTATTTCTGTGCAACCCATAAGTATCCCTCAATCATCGATATAAGGTATGTTTTATTCTCATTATTTTGGGTTCATCTTTTCCTTTTTCTCCTTGCCATATTATGGAATGTGATCTCTATTCTTCTAATGGAGTTTCTTGGGTTTCGGTTGGTGCGGTCGTACCATGGCATTCTTGGGTGGATGCAGTTGTCGCGAGAGGAGGTGACTGTGATCCGTTGAGTGGATTGTTCTCATATAAAGAACGTTAAGAACCTTTTTAAGGTATGGGATTCATTAATTCAATTTTATTTTATGCGTAACTATATAGTTAGCATTTTTTATCCCACTCGATGATAATGGAATTAACATAATAAATATTTTAACCGGATAAATAAATTGATATCACTAGTATGTTATTGCCTCTTTTTTTTCTATATAGTGTGATATTAATGCTTGCTGTGTTTAGAATTTTGTTATTGAAGGAAATTGGTAAAGAACGTAAAGACGAAATTAATTGATAATTGTTTGGGTAAAGATAAAGAGGCATGTAAATGAATCCGGTTCTTGTTGTAATTTTGTGATTAATCAAATTGGTGTAGTAAGCATGTTTAATTTATTTGTGATATCTTACTATTTAGGTTTCCAAAATATGGAACCTATGAATAATAAATAGGTTAATTAAAGATGTATTAAAGAACTGATTGATTATTTCTTGAAGGGTTCTGAGTTACCCTCTTGCTTGTTAAAGGTCCAAGAGCCTAATTGTTAAGATGTTTGTTTTCCTGCTGCTTATGTTGTGATCCTGGATGGCTCTTGTGATATGTGGGGGCTTGGAGGCCTTTTTGGTTGAGGCAGTAGATGAGACCTAGAGTTGCGAGATGCATCAGTTTATGCATGTGGGTGTTGGGGAGGACACTGGGGATGATGGAAAGAGATGGATGTGATTATTGGATGTTGGCTGTTTCTTTTTGGTTGATTATCTACATTACTTTTCCACACTGCTCAAGGAAGCTGGTCTTGCTTACCCTTCTTCCCAAAAGGGGAAGATGAGCGGGGAATTCCACGTGCTTTCCGTTTTTAGATTCTCAAGGGAGGATGGGTCTATGCTCTTGGTATAGGCGGTAAAGACTTGACGGGCAGTACATCTACTCACTGTGTTGAGCCCCCTTGTGTTTAGTATCATGGAATGTTTTTCTAGAATGCTTGAGAATATGGTAAAGTAATTTTGTAATGAATAATTGAAAAAAATTATGTTAACCCATGGGGTTTGAGTTTTCTGGAACATAAAGATGGGGTTGTAATTTTAATGGGACAATAGCCTTTGGGTGTGATACTAATGAAATTTAATGAGGATTCATTATTGGTTAATTAATGTTTAAAGAATTAATTAACGTAAAGTGAAACTGATAAAAATAGAATGTAATATTTTATTAAAGCTTTTGTAAATGGTTGTGTGCTTATAGGATTCATAGTCTTAGAAGTGGAAGATGGGAGTCCTAGAGGCATTAGCTGCAGTTGAGTCTAAGACTAGGTTATGCCCATAGTGTGGTTGTGAGCTATAGTATATTATGTAATTTTTGTGTTTCTATACACTAATCCACCCCATAATTAAGGGGAACTCATGCCCTGAGGATTCTGATCCCTGGGGGGTGTTTTCCCCAACATTCTAATGGGAGGATGGATGGTTGACTACCCCCTTTGACCCCACTCTCTTCTCTTGGTAGATTCATGTGCTGGTAGGCACAATGGTTAGTTTTCCCCATATATGTGTGTAGAGGGATGTAATGGCTTGTGTTTATTCACACACATATATTCTGGATATAGTATCCGATGGCCTACTATAGGTGTAACGTGTATAGGCTGTGACGACTTGAGGATCCTTACTCAGTGTATGGGCTGTAATGTCTTGTGGTATAATACCTGACATATGATACACGTTATGCGAGCTGTGGTTTCTCCTGGGAAATACATGGTTACTTCATTGCGTGGATGTGGTGTTTTGTTGCATGAGGTCCATATTGTGGTGCTTCATCCAGGTGTTTGCGGGCAAGCCTTTTTAGAGAGATATGCTTAGGATGTGCGATGTTGGGGAAAAGCCGAAAAACAGTGGGGAATTAGTAGTGGGGTACCCTTGATATTAATTATTATATTATATACTCTTGTATGTGTTTCTTGGTGAGAGTATACATGATGAGTCTCGGAACATATTATACCTGTTTAGGTGACGAGTTAGTTTCACTTGTTGTTCACTGTGCTTTAGCATGTTTTCTTTACTTTTGCACGAGAGGATTCGGGGAGGATACTACTGGATATACTGTTATACTCACCCTATGTATATATAAAGAGTTTTCAGGTCACTTGGGGAAGGTTAGAGATCATGCTGGTTTCTACTTGCTTGGGATTTCAGGAGCTGTTTGGGCTTGTGGTTGCTGTTGTTTTTACTTTCTTTTGGGTACTTGCAGTTTTTACCCTTTCAGTTGTAGTAGTTTTGCATGACATTACATATGTGTACTTTGGATTTCTTTTATCATACTGGTTGAGATGGAGTTGGTTGTTGTCTATCTTATCTCCCTCTTCCGCATGTGTTCCCTTATAGTGTAATGACTCCCATTTGTGTGAGGCCTACTGGAGGCAGGACTCAGGGGTCATTATCTCCCTTCTCACATTGTCGGCCCAGGAGGGGTACACTTTGTGGGGAGGGGGTCGTGACATTTTAGGTTGGAAAACTAAATGGGATGATCTTTATGAGAGATGTTGAAGATCTTTTACAAATTTAGAAGATTATGTTCCATGTTTCCAAAGACACTAAACTAATTCTGTTTTCGATGTCTTTTTGTGTCATGTACTAAGCATTCCTCAAAAGAATTGTAATGTTTATTTATGTCAAGCTTGGGTAGTTAAATTTATACCATGATTATATAATAATATCAGTATATTAAATATAATTAAAGGTTTTTATGTCATGTTCATGACCTACAACCATCTCCACTTCCATCAAATGAGTTATAAAATCATTGTTTGTGTGTACAACGAACTACCACCTCACGAACTGATGTCATTCGTTTTCCATTACCGCCACTCACAGTTGGACACAATGATGGATTTATTATTTATATATTATATTTATGATATTATTATTCTTCTAGAATTTTTATATCATAGATACCTTCATGATTAACATTTTTTGGGAATACGATAACGTTACTCGTGTGTATGGCAGACTACTGCCTTGTGAAGCGATGTGATTCGTTAACGCTTTACATGGAAGGTAATAAAGATGAGTTCAATGAAAATAAGTGATATATATGAAATAAAAATTATTCTTTAGTGATAATATATCATTTAATTTTATTTTATTTCAATATTTTAAGAAAATGGAAATAACATTCATGATTATGTACGACTTACCGTCTCCATGAATGATGTTTTTAATTTTCTATCTCTATATTTTATAGATTAATATAAATACATATATACTGAATATATATGATATTTATATCATGTTTAAAAGTTTGGATATGATGATATCATGATTAATGTAATATGACCAAAAATAAAAAATCCAAACATATATGAAAAATAAAGCAGTTATTACCTGAAACGTAACTTTAACATAGAATTGTTAACAAATGGGTAATAAAAGGTCATAATAAAATAATATATGGTATGATATATATAAATATTATTCTTTAATATATTAATAATAAACTTATATTTATTATACAATATTTTTGAACGTGTATGATGGAAGTCAAGACTTAAGGTAAGAGATTTTTGTCTCAATTTTTCTTCTTTGAGACGTATGGTATGTTATGCATATATATTATTTAATGAGGTGTATATAAAACCCATTTGACATGTAATATCATGAATTTATTTATCCTCATGATATTTTAAGTTCCATTTTATGTTATTCCTTCATGGGTATTATGATTCAAAGTTACCAAATTGGTGATGATTTTATGTTATAATCTCATCTTTTATCGGGATTGTTTATGATTATATTTCCAATGATAAAATATTATGACCCATCTCTCATTAAACTTAATAATTTTATTCTCCTTCGGTTATTAATGATATTTTCAAATAATATTACCATTTTCCCACTAGTTGGTACTTTAAATAAAATCTGACTTTATTTCTCTCCTTGGTCGAAAATCCATTTTATTCAAAAACCATGTTATTTAAAATTGTTTTAAAAAATGTTTTATTATTCTGCTATGATTTTTAAAAGACATATTTACCCATGTTTTACTTTTTACAATTTTTTAAATAAATATTCTGGTCATTTTCCAAAAAATGCGTGTTTGGATTTTACAAAAAACGTGAAAGGAATATTTCTTGTAATGTGTATGATATGAATGAAATTTCCCATAATCGTGAACATTATTCTATTGGTAGATTACTTTATAAGTTTCAAAATTATTTTTAAAGAAAAATATTCTATTTTTTTAACATTTTAAAAAGTGTTTTTTCAAAGCGGAAAGGATATTTTTCTCAAGAAATATTTAAAATTATCAATCAAAATATGTTTTCATATAATATGATATCCATTGATGTTACCTATGACTTAATGGGGATGTGATCTAAGGATGCCATTATTATTATTTCTCTAAATGTTTTATGTTTATGTTGACATGATATTTATGAATCCCATTTCTTTTTCATGGGTTATACCATGATAAAATTATTATGAAACCCGATCTTTTTCCACAAGTTATGCTATCATGAAGTAATGAAATGATTATGAAACATGTCTCTTTTATATAGGTTATCATATGATTAAATTTTTATGAAACTCATTTAATTTCATAGGTTATTATATGATGAATGTTTTGTGATCTTGTGGAACACATATGTATGATTTTTATTATGTGAAGGGTGGGACATATATCTACCTCCAATACATTGGTTAAATATTTATATCTCATGATATAGACATGACTAGAATGGGGAGTGAACCCAGTTTATTAAGGGTCTTTGTTCACTATGATGATATTTGGAGCGAACCATGACTACTATGATGGTTTGGGGAGTAAACCCATTTTACTGTGATAACCTTGAAAATGAGCCTTTACTACTATGAAAATGATTTACTATGATTATGTGTCTGCCAAAAATCTATGTATTATTCCAATTTTATGCTCTCATGGCTCATGTTCTCTGATTCCCTCATGATTAATTTCTAATGAACATCCAATGTTCATTAAATCGCTCAATATTATTATCTTTTATATACATGGTATGTTTTTCAAATGTTAAACTCATGTTCTCATACCCTTATGTTCATGTTATGCTTAAGAATCTCCCTTATTTACCCATACTGAGAATCTAACTCACCATTTATTATGTTTTCTTTCCCTAGATTACGAAGAAATGTATTATGCATGATATGTCTAATAAGGGTTCTAGTTATGAAGATCATAGTGGGAGATGATGTAGTTTACCTATGGACCGATTGTTTGTGTTTCTATGTTTCCAAAAACACTAAACTATTATGGTCCTTAGGTGAATGTTTGTGTAATGTAATTAATATTTATAAAAAATGATGTAATATCTATGTATGATAATCTTGATTCATTATACTTATCCAAGAATTTATGACCACATTACCCTTACTAGGTGTATACATAATCTCCAAATCAAAGGCCCAATGATATTCTACCCAATGTCTTTGTCTAAGGTTTTGGTCCCTCTAGGAAAAAATATAATTCAGGATATTATGATCTGATTAAACTATAAAATACTCACTAAAGAGATAGTTTCACCATTTCTTCAGCACATGCATCACCAATTCCAATTCTAGGTCATGGGTGGGATAATTCCATTCACGTGGACATAGCAGTTGTGATCCATTAGCCACAACACGATTATATTGCATTATCATGAATTCCAAACACAAACTATAAGCATTAAAATACATAATATAAAATCTCTCAAGATTAAGAAGATTCAAGAAAGGTGCAAAAGTCAAATGGCCACTAATCACTTGAAAGAGTGTTGTCACTTCTCATCAAACTCAAACATCACCCCTTTCCCCGTCAAGGTTTTTTTGGGAAAAGCTAGCCTGGAGAAGTCCCAAATAAAAAATATATAGTACCCCTAAAATAATAGAAAAATATATCCCTTGAAAACATTTTTGGGCTACTCCCAAGACATGAATACTCAATCCTTCATTGGATCCATTGAATCTTCTGCCTTAGAAATAACATGGCCCAAAAAACTCAATTCAGGGATCGAAAACCATCACTTGGTTAACATGGAATATATAAATTTCTCCCTAAAAACAGCAAAAATTATATATATATATATATATGGTCAACATTCTCCTCCTTGATCATGGAATACATAAAGGTTTCATCCACAAATATGACCATAAAGGAGTCCAAATGGCATAACCAAATACTCAAAATGGCATAACCAAATACTAAAAATGTCCATATCGTCCTCAAACAGTTGTCATTGGAACATCCTTTTTCTAGAACCTCAACTAGTGATACACGGATCTCAATTCAATCTTTTAAAACCATCAAGATCCTCTAATACGATCAAATAGATCATCAACTATGGGAAATGAGTATTTATTTTTAAGGATCACCCGATTAAGCTTATGGTAGTCTATGAAAATTCAGATGATCCCATCTAACTTCTTAAAAAATAGCACTAGTAAAGCCTATGGTGACATGTCAGGATGGATAAATTCATTTTCCCCAAGGTCTTATCACTAGAAATTCAACTCTTTTAGCTCATTTTGATCCATCTGGTAAGATGACAAGAATATTGGGCTTGTCTCACTGAGAATATCGATAGTAAACATGAACTCTTACTAGATCATAAATCATGGGAAATCATCTAGAAACACATATGGGAATGTTTCCATGAATGTTGTATGTTAACCCATTAAACCCTACTTGAAAACACCAATAAAAAACCTAGGAAACTCATAAAAACTCAAACCCAAATCTAAATCCACTGGTCCCTCCCTCTTGGAACATGGATCCCACTGACACTGATGACTGTCAGAAACTCTTTCCACTACCCCGTTGAGGCTCATCTCACTTATGATTCTACCTTAATGAAGAACTTTGGCTTCTTCCCATTGAAATAACACCAATGAGACATGTCTTTATAGTCAAATCATCCTCTTCCATAGATGCCTTATCAACCACCTGTGAATAAGTTAGTAAATAGAGAAGAATGGGCATAAATATGATCTATATCCTTAAGACCATCTCAAAAAACCGATCCATGAGGTAATATTTTTCAAGGAGATCTAAATATACATGCACCAATTTGGTGAAATGGGATGAATTCTTCATCACTGAATTATCCCCTTTCTCTAACATCAAGAACTCATAGGCCTTCACTGCCCTCAAGGTCTCCAGGTAGAACTTCCAATTGAAACCCACCTTGAATGTGGTCCACATGAGATTATAATGCCTCCTAAATAGTACCATCAACTCCCAAAATTTCATACTAGATCCTTCCAACACATACATATTGAATCCCACTTCCTGTTCGACATGATCCAACCACTCGTTGGTCTTATTGGGTCCTATATCACCATGAAACACTAGTGGATTTTTCTTTCTAAAATCCCAAGCATGGTCAACTTTTTGTGTCTAATCTAAACCACCCATTTGGCCCAATTATTAGATCATATTAATTATCAAATCTACTAAAGATGAATCGAGAGAAGGGGTTGCCTGTGAGGTGTTCTTTTCAATACCCTCTCTATGCCTGGATGAGGTCCTTTTGGGAGGAATCATCTAAAATATACAATAACGCAAGATCCATCAAGAAAAAATCAATCTAAAATTACATAAAATGAACCAAAAGGAATCCCAATAATGGGTGTCAACAAGTATTATTGGCATCATGAGAAACTCTAAATGAAAAAGGTGAAAAAAAATCAAAAATTCGAAAGTATTTATCATTATTCATGGTTTATCTACATGGTTAGCCTAACCACACATCAACCGTGTGGGTGTAACTAGAGTTGTAAGGTAAGGCCACATGAGCTACACACGATTACTAAAAACTATGCACACTACCTGTGCGCCTCCTTTAGACCATCTTATACGCCCCCCAATCTCAAACCGAACTCCAAGATCACCCTAAGACTCAGCACCGACCAAGAAATAACTAAAAATCTCATAAAAACCCATAAATAGCCTCAAAACATAACCAAAATCCTAGAACACCCATGGAAACTCAAGGTTTGACACGGAGAAGAGATGGAAAAGAAATGCCCCATTCATACCTCTCGTGTCCTGATAATCCTAGATCCAGTCCACCACTGAATCCCAAATAAAAAACACCCTTTGATACTATTTTTTAATAAACCAACCCGGGTCAACCCAACATATCACCCGATCTGGCCCGTCATATAGCTAGAAGTGTTCTCCTAATCACCACGGGCTGGCAACAAGCATCGGTAATAACCAATAGTCACTTGGGAATAGTTTCTCCAGGGTAAACTGACATAACCAATCCACGAAATGGGATTACCACACCCATATAATTAGAGTAAAAAATATAAATCAAACATCCATAGAAATGAATCATATGAAAATAAGATACTATAAACAAAAATAAACTTCATATACAAGCATTCCACAATAGGCTATATGCATGGAATATCAAGTCATAGATAAAAAATAAAAAGAGGGGAACCAATCCAAACAAATATAATACATACATCTCAATGGATAAAAAATACCAAAATGACTCCACACGATCCATCACTACACGACCATGCCACCTCCCTAAAAACATGGATAATGGTAATCAAGAAGAGCCACCTAGGTACATGGGGCCCTTTCCCTTACCTATATCCCACAAAAAAATCTACATACACCCAAAGGAACATATATCATGTAAGTAACAATTACTAGTAGGATACCACTATGAATTCATTTAAATATTTTACCCATGAAAACTAATAACTAGTTTAAAATCAATTTTCAAAACTAAACTACTTTGAAAACATACCATTTTCAAATAAACCTTTGAAATCCATTTGGATTTAAAAAAACATGGTTTTCCAAAACAAAACCCAAATATGGATTAATATATAAATAAGTCCATAAGTAACAAAATGATAAACATATACAAAAAGGTACAATAAGCTTGAACATAAACATCATCATCATATAACCATAAAAATGGAAAATGAGAATAACACATCTCATCATATAAAACATGGAGATAATCAAATGAATAAGACTATAAAACAATCTATCATGAGTAAGTGAACCTAGGTATCTATGTTTAAAGGTATAAAGTGAGTGATTCTAAAGAAAATATGCTATATAGCTAAGAAAAATGGAAGCTCCCATGGTCTTCCCCAAGCCCAACTCAAAGAGCTCTCACAGTCTCTTGGAAACCAAATGGAAAATCTCCCGGTCTTCCTACCCAGAGGATATCACAGTCCCTTAGAAACTAAAATGGAATCTCTCATTTCATTCCACCCTAAAGGATATCATAATACCTCATACAACCCCTTTCTCACACCCTGGTCAACACATGTTCTTCTACATGCCAATATAATCTCAAACAAGTTACAATCGATGAAAAGTCATTTCATAATCCAACTTCATAAACAAACAAGCCCATTTTATCAAAACACTTATACCAAGGTAAAATCATTTATAAAACCATTTTAAAAATCCATTTTAAAACCTAAAACTTCTTTGAGACATTTTATCAAACACTTAGTGTGCATACAAGCCACACCCATTTTCAAAACCTATTTTGAACACCCAAATTTCCTAACCAGAACATGAATCACATAAAACATGGAATAAAAATAAACCAAAAATCATTTAAATGTCCATTTAAACAAAAAAACAAAAGGTTATTCATTATTTAGTAATCCATGGAAAATTCTATTAAATAGAGACACCTACATTTGAAATGGTTCCAACATCATCGCATTTGATGAAAACCACCCAGAATAGGAAGATCAAAACCTTATACACCTAAATCATAAGAAAAAAAATCAAACCCCCAACTGAAACCCCAGGTTCATCCATCCACACCAACTAGGGTTCAAAAATTCCATGGGAATGGAATAAAAAATATGAAAAGGGGGAAATGAATAATAAAATGTAAAGAAAATAACTTCCCTCAAGTCAAACCACCAAGATCCCTAGGAGAATCCACCAACCAAGGAGAGGTGAAACTCCACCAAAAAATATAATAGGATTCAAATGATGAGTAAGGAAAAATAGGGCCAAAATAATTAAAAAACGATAGGGGGAAATGATAAAAGGAACAATTTCAGCGAGCAGAACAAGCCACACATTTTAGGTACAAGGTTAGGAAAACCATGCTCCAACTTTGTGGGGGATAATATCTCCCAAAAAACTGATCTATATGACTATTCTTGGTTTTTTTCTATTAAAAAACAATCTAAAACCATGGAAAAATTCACAATCACCCTCACACAGTTAGCCTCAAGGTTATCCGCGTGGTTAGGAAATTCGTTCACTAACCTTGTACCTTAGTCTATCCTCAACAAAATTGTTGTTTTTGACCCTCAAAACTTGGAAACTCCAAGAATAAACCTAAAGGAAAATTAAATCTCAAAATTATATGTAACAGTGACTTAGTGGGTGTCACAATTCTATCCTAATATTTCATTTCATGTTAATTTCTCTTCATATATGGGGATAATTCCTTTTTTACTCAATGATTTCCATTTTATAAAATTCTTTCTCAAAAAATATATAATTTCAGAGAATAATTATTATCCTATTTTATGAAAATTTCCCATATTTTTCCATATTTTACTTTCCCAGAAATATTGTCATTTATAATTATAAACCTAATTATGTGTTATCTCATATGACCTCTATATTTATCTTCTCTTCTTTTAAAAAGGATGTTTTATTACACTTTTTATGATGTGTGTTTTTAAAAAGGATATTTCAAAATATTAAAATGGTTTTTCATCCATTCAAAATCAAATGATTTATTTTAAACCCCACATTTATTTTAATAATAATTATGTTTTTTAAAGGATATATTATTGAAGTTTATTTTTCAAAAGTAAATGTTTTCAATGTTTTCACTTTACCTTTTTGAAAATAACTTTTAAAGTGACCCATAAATTCATCTTTTATGATATTGCTAAAAAAAATTCTAAAACCACTTTTTATGTTTTTCTTCAATCTGAGCACATGTTTCCACTATATTTTTTTTCTATAAAACATCCTCTCTATTCATTCATGGTTTATCTATGAAATTATTACTCTCCTTTATATATAAAATAAATTTTTTCAAATGATCAAGGATATTTCTTATTTCCAAATCAATTTTATTAATGATCCTAAAAATAAATATTTTCTATCTATATCAACACCCACTATTAATTCCTATGATATAATCTTATGATACCTGAGAAGAAAGACCTGGTAATGTTTTATAATACCTTAGTGAATATCCTTTGTAATATGAAGGGTGATCCCTTTAGTGCTCTAATTATTTGGGAAAATAATTAATCTATAGAGATAACATTCTCATGATACCTTGGATGAATTCCTTGGAAATGTTTTATGATATCTTGATGAACCCCCTTAGAAATATGATGTGTGGACACTAATAGTGGTACAATGTATTTGGTATAGAATTAATCTCTAGATATCACATGTTTCTGATACCTTGGTAGTATTCCTTGGTAATGTTTGATGATACCATGGTGGAAAACCTTAGTAATGTGATTTTACGAGACCTTAGTGATGAAATTTGGTGATCTTTTTATGAATGTATCATGTTTATATTGTATCCACATTTCCAAGTTATGCTTCATTTACTTATGATCATGTTATGGATCATGTACTTATATTCATGTTTTTATGTTCATATTCTTATGTTGTTCCCAATTATTTCCTATGTTATGTTTTAATTTCATTATTTACCCCCTTAATGAGAATTTGAGTGAACCTCTTTCTTATATTTTCATTTCTACAAGTTATAAAGAAAAGTAATACGTATGATGTGTGTAGAAGAGTATCACGTGTGGAGAATTTGTGAAAGATTTCAAATACTTGTTATGGATTTAGTAGTTGCTAATATAGTGAAAAAAAATGTTTTTAGTTAAAAAATACATGGGTTTTGTTAGTTAATGTCTTTTTACTTCCCTAAAACTATTAAACTAAAAGTTATCGGTAGTGTATGTAATGTAATTTTTTATATTAGTAATGTAATTATTAGACAATCATGTCCTTGAAGAATCATAGTTTTTATGAGAGTTGGGTTTAGATAAATTTAGAGGTTAGGATATTGTTTGAGAATAATTTAACGTTGATAATAATTTCAAAGGTATAGATAACTCTTTAGGTTAGTTGAGGTAATATTTAATATTTTAGGGATTAATATAGGATAAATATAGTAAAAACTATAGGAATAAGTTTAATGGGTAAGTATAAATGATAAGTATAAGGGATAAGTCTTAGTATAGGATACCATCTTGAAGTTTTGGTAAATTAGATATTGTGTTGTTCTCCTTGAAATTACATCCCTATTTGGATATCTACAAGTGGATGTGGATATGGAACAAGTGAACCTAGGGGTAATCACCCCAAAAACGTTTGGTTTAGTATCAACTCAATCTTCACTCTAGTATATGATGAGCGGGCCGAAGAATGCACACCTAGCTAGAAACCCTATGGGGATATTCTTTGGTTAATCACATTAAATTCAAAATACATTATGAAATATTCATTATGTTAAGGAATTAGGTTAAGGAATACGAGATAACCCAACCTAAACAAACCTATATTGAACCAAGAGTGATTTTGGTTGAACTAAAATCCAATTTAATAATTTTGAAGAGTATAATATTTTGTGGTTGATTATTTTCATATTATAATAATTATCTTATGATATTAATTTCTCATCAATAATGTTAACTCCTTTTAGTTTTTGGAATAGCTGAATACCGAATGAATCATGTTAACAATGGGTACTATGGACAATGTAAGAATTGACCCAATGATCAATCTAGTGTTATAAAAGCTGAAGTGATAAATATTGTGATTATGACAAAATATAAATCAATAACTATGATTATAATTGTGAATATATTTGAATTACTAAAAAAATAATAGAAGAGAAGGATGGCTTCTCATAGATGTTTGGGTGAAAATCATGATAAAGGAAATAAGATTCAATTTTCTATGTGTTAAGAGTGTGTGAAAAGGAATACGGGGAATGTATCAATGGAACTGGAAGATTATTAGTGTTTGGAAAAGGAGGGAATAGTGAAATAAGTTGGCGAGAAATAAATAAATAAATCAGTTGATATGATGAAATAAAAGGTCATGTTTCTTAGTTGTACATAAGACATTAAGGTATACACCTCATTTGAAAATATATCTTTAGTTATCACTATCTTTTAGATACCATTAACTAATTTTATTAGCAAGTGAAAATTAAATTTACAAGGACATAATTTATTTATGGGGGAGAGAATGTAACAACTTGATATTTTAAAATATATATTTTCCTTTAAAACCTAATTTTCTCAATAGCTTGCTTCATAGGAAATACCAAACCAAAACAAACCACCAAACATTATATAACCATTAAAAGTTTTCCATTTAATTGGCAGCTAAATATAAAGGTAAATTAATTATGATACATATATAAATAAAAACAAATTTACTTTCTTTAATACTAATGCATTGATAAAATTCAATTATTATAGCTAAATAACAAATAAAATCATTTTATGCATACAAATGTATTTTCTAAAATAAATTGTCTTTTCATGTGATATTAAGTATAATATGGTTAAATAAAGGTTTAAATGGAAATTATTGATAATATATATATAATAAAATAAGTCATCATCTATCCAACAGTTGTTACTAGGCATGTAATAAATTTATTTTATGCTCATAAGATACATGTTTCTTATAAAATTTATGTGTTATGCGCATTAATATTAAAATTAATTTTTATAAATTTTATAAATTGAATCAGATAAAATTATTGAAATATTTTTAATATGTATTATAAAATTAAGTAATTGGTTAATTTGAATTTTATTCAAAAAAAATGTTTCCGAGGTAAATATTAGTTCCACGATAAAAAGGTTATTTTTTAATGAATGATACATTTATAAATATTTTTATTTTAATTATTTTTTTATTTTAAAATAAATCCTCTAATATGGTTATTAAACATATATAAAAATAAATTAACACTAATTAATTTTGTAATACATTTGAAATAAGGTTAAGAAAACTTAATGATTAAAACATCATTTTCCTACAAAAATAGTCTTTCAAAACATTACATGTTTGAATTTAAAATATAATTTTCTCATATTTTAAAATTGAATTAGATTAAATGGAGCCTACATTAGGTTTCAAAATGATAAAATTTTGTAATAAGGGTTATTTTATTTTTTTATTAATAAAATAATCACCATGGTTAAATTTTAATCAAGATTTTTTAAAAAAAATGGGGAATCTAATGTGGATTAAATTTTACAAAATCCATTTGACATTTAGACCTTATAGAATACATTTTTTAGGTTTTAAATTCTTACCAACATGTATTAACAAAATTTCCATACCTATATCAACTAGATATTATACAATTCTATTATTACCCTTTACCTAACATTCTTTTTCAAATATTTGTCCCTCTTTTTCACCTATAAAGGAGCTCGCATACACACATTTAAAAACACACATATAGTTTAAAATTTCCTTGAAACTCTACCCCATTTAATTATTCTAGATCCCCTATATATTTTTGGAATCCTATATCATCAAAAATTCTCTTAAAGTCCTTCATTTTCAAAGGATACATCGAGAGAAGATCAAAATTCTAAACATAAGTATTACATACCCTTTAACTTCCTTTCTTTATTTTTCTCATCCACCCTCCTCCAAACCCATTAAAAAATATTTATATAATGAAAAATTATAAATAATATATATGAATCCTATTATATTTATGGTATAACCATTATTTATTCCCCTCCCATTCAATAAAAAAATGAAAACGTTGCTCATGTGTGTGTGTGGACTATCGCCTCCATGAACAACAAATTTTATTTTTTTATCACTGCCATTAAAGGATGGTTACAAAAGTGTTTTTAGTGAATAGATATATTATTGGTGTAATTATTTATATTTTCAAAATTTAAATTTCAAATTATATATATAATATTAGCAATAAGCGATCGTTGTAAAACTTACACCCTTAAACGAACGTACCAAGAGGAAAAGAGATTTATTTACAAGTGGATTTTTTTTCATTTTAATTATTATTATAAATCTTAAAAATTATGATTAATAATATTAATAAAATATAAGTAATTTCATTATTGTTTTTTTATAATGATATTCTAACAAACGAATCTCTTTTATAGCTGTACTCACACATCGATTATAACATGTTCTTATTGGGTCGTTTTAAGCACCTACACAAACAATGCTATAAACTCCTATGAAATATATATTTGAAAAATTAATATTGGATATTAATATGAAAATAATAATTATTTTTTTGGTTCTGTAATGTTAATATAAATATTTAACTCATTAATTAAAACAACACCGTTAATCCATTATAAATTACCAAAACAAGCTCATTATCAACTTCATTATCACAAATAATAAGTAAAATACTTATGGGATGAAGTTATAAAATTATAAATAATTATAAAAAATAAACTAAAGTTTCTTTTATGACCTAAGAGTGATTAAATTTCATAGAATAATTAAGAACAACACTGATATTATGTAACTAGGACAAAACAACCCAGATTACTCACAACCAATATTGAAAATAGATGATAAATAACCAATATAAAGGTAGATAATAATTATAAATGAAGATTATAAAAGGATAAAAATATGAATAAGATTATAAAATATGTGATTAAGATAATTATTTTTTTATATATGATATTCAATCACTTTAGTGAAGTTAGAAATTATGGTAAGATTTATTGCATCTCAATTCTACTCCATTGGGATATGATGTGTATTCACCAATTGAGTTATTTTGGTGGTATATATTTTGGAAATGGATTTATTTTATCACAATTTTTCATAAAATATAAGGTATTTATATATCCATCCAATTTTCTACCTTACATGGATTTTTAATTCAAAATACTGAGATGTTGTAAGGGATTCTTTATCTCAAAGTTAATTTATTGAGACATATTTCATACTGTACAACATTATATCCTTGATATGGGGTGATTAAAACTAAATAAAATAATTTTAATATGTAATTAAATGGATATAAAAATAAAAATTGATTTTCTTTCTTCATTCAACCTTCAATTTCAATTATTACCAAATCCATAAGGGATCATTATAACTTAAATATCATTTACTCTTGTTATAATTCCTCTTATTTAACTCTTTTATTCTATGTTTTTTTTCTTCCATCTTAATATTTTATTCCATGGTACCTTCTCTTCAAGTTTGGGGATAATTCCTTTCTAATCCCAACATTTTACCTTGATAAAAATCTTTCTCAAGCAGTATATAATTATTGAGAATAATTCTCATATTATTTAACAATGGTTTACCATCCTTGTCCATTTTTTCCTTTCCCAACAATGTTTTCCTTTATAATTGGAAACCATATTTTGTGTTATCTCATAAAAACAATATAATTTCCTTATCATATTTTAAAAATTATGTTTTGTTACTCTTTTTATAATGTGGGTTTTCAAAAAGGTTATTTCAAAATATTAAAAAGATTTTCTATCCTTCCAAAACCAAATGCTTTGTCTTCCAACCCACATTTATTTTAAAATCCATAATGTATTTTCAATGATATATAATTGAATATTATTTTTAAAAAGTAAATGTTTTAAAAAATTTCACTTCACATTTTTGAAAAGAACTTTTTAAAGTGACCTGTTACATTGTATTTTATGATAATTCTAAAATTGTTTTCTAAAATATATTTTTATGTTTTTATTCCATGTGAACAAATATTTTAGCCGTATTTTTCCTTTTCTATAAAACATCCTCTCTACACCTTCATGGGTTGTCAATGTAATTATTACTCTCCCAGTTTCAGAAAATAATTTTTTTTAAAGATTCAAGGATATTTTTTATTTCCAATGTGATTTTATTAATACTCATAAAAATGGAAATTTACATCCATGTCAACACCCTATATTCATTACTATGATATACTATTATGATACCTTTTTTTCATGCCTCAGTGATGTTTTATGATACCTTGGTTGAAAACCTTGGTAATATGAAGGGTGTACCATGATAGCGCTCTAATGAATTAGGTAAAAAACTAATCCCTAGATATGAAATGTTTAGGATACCTTTGTTGCTTGACTTGGTAATGTTTTATGACAACTTGGAAGGAAACCTTGGTAATATGAAGGTTGTTCCCTAATAACACTCTAATGCCTTGGTAAAATAATTAATCTCTAAAGACATGTAACATCCCAACCTTAGATTTCAGGTTCATTCTAGGGTTCTTGAGGATTTTCCCTCTTATCCTCATTTTTTTTAGTTTATCCATGTTCATATAAGGGATTATGGGATTCGAGGAACTTTTTTGATCTTAAGATAATGTTTTTGGTATCTTTCTACAAAAATATGGGGTACCATGACAAAATACTCAAGACCAATCTATAGAGGAGGTGACTATGCCATGAAGATACTGGCTATGTTATAGTGGTACTGTGGCAGTTCATACCATACTATTGAGGTAATGGTTTCACTATAGTGATCCAAAATTTTAAAGTATGCATCGTAGCCTTCTCTATAGAGTGCTTTTTGGGATGGGTTATTCCATGGTATCTTAGACAATGCCACATAACCTGTTCAAAATCAGTTTCATACAGCTATTGTCATTTGGTCTTTGGGGGTTATGACCTTTTATTTTTCTATTTCAATTGTAACTCAGAGTGCCTCTGTTCAATTTTTAGAGGTAAATTTTGTGGGGTTTACAATGGGCATTATAATCCCAATTTATATCAGGTATTCCCATTCACTCAGCATCATTACAAAATCCAATGGACTGTGCTGACTCTACGCCATAGTGCTTGTGCTATGACACATAGGTCTAAGTTCTAGTGTATTTATACACCATAGATAACATATTATCATATTAGGTGTTTTGTTTTGGTGTTTCCTACACTACAGTCTCCCTATCATGCACCATGGAGGTACATTATATTCCATATTAGTCCCTATCTTATGCCACATCCATACCTTCTGCACTATGGAGAAACATTCCACACCGCAACCATACATTTGGTGTTAAGGAGGCCTCTTCTAGTTAAACACTATCCCATGGTGTTCCACCCTATTCCATGGTGGTCAACTCTATGCCGTATCACCTATATTATATCATGGGAAATTTCCAGCTAGACTCTCCTTCCTTCTTGTGAACCCTTCGTGAGGGTCATGTGATATCACTATCAAGGTACGTGGTTTCAAAAGTTATTCCTATTATTTAAAACCTTTGATGCTTTTATATTTTAAATTGGTTTTCAAATAAATTTATAAAACATGTTGTGGGTTTTGATAAATAGACTTTGAAATGGAATGGTGTGGAATATAATGTTCTTGATGGAATGTTAAATTTCAAAAAATTGTTCTAGAACTAAAAGTATGACTATTGATAAGTTTTTGATGAAATTTAAAATCCACAAAATATTTATTATTTTAAATGTGATGTTTCATTGGATTTTGATAAAATCCATTTGATGTTGGTTTTTAAAAATAATAGCACAAATTTTCATGAAAACATTTTGATGTTTTTTATTGAAAGAATAACATGATTTTTTGATAACAAACCATTGAGGTTGGTTTTTGAAATTAAATTCATTTTTTAAAATTAGAGTTGAATGGAATGACGTTAGAAATGTTTTTTGAATCAATGATAATCCCTTGTAAATTGTTTTATTTACCTTCTAGAACATGGGGGGTTGGGTAGTTGAGTGGGAAGAACACACACTTTTTCATGAATTATCTCTACTTAGAAATTTATTGAAGATGAGAACACAACTAAAACTACTTGAGGGTAGGGAGATTATTGCTTAGGGATATTCTCCTTTTCATCCTTAGGGATGTTTCTTTTCCAAATTGGAGGAAATAATTCATAAACATGTCGGAGAATCATTGGAAATCCTACCCTCTAGGTCTCTTAACCAAGGTACTATGATTAAAAATGATTTTTTATTCATTATGATATAAATGTTTTACTAATGTAATTTTTGATGGAAATTATTATTCATTCCCTCTTTTGATTAATTTTTTATTAATTCCTATTTGATAAAGATGCTTTATCATGCTTGATTTGATGGGAAAACCATTGTACCGGTTTTATAATAGTCATTGAAAATGTTCTTTCAATTATATTTTGATATGATATGTGAAAAAGATTCCATTCCATATTTTATTTACATAAAACATAAATAGTTTATCTAATATGTAATGCTTATGAAATTATTGGTGAAATCACACTGGTTATGTAGATCACACCCTACCTTTTCCTTTTAGATTTTATAGATTTTATTATGCAAAGTCTAGGTAAAGGGAAGGCACTACTCGAAGATGGAGGGAATATCTGACATGTAGAACATTTGAGAGTTAGAAGGATATGATAGAGTTTGTGATCCACCAGGTGTTCTGAGTTGTCTTTCCATATTGAGACTTGTATCAGAGTGTTATAAACCCTTTTATCCAATGGAGTGTTTGTCATAAAAATAGCTTTTATATATTTATTTTCTTTATCATGTATATTTTATGGATAAATTGTTCCCTCCTCACTCTTATTGATTCCATGGTGCTTATATCCAACCCATGGGGATCAGGAGTGACCTTTAGGTCATGTCAAGATCATCTTGGGTACCATTTAGGTTGGTTTTCTGGGTTAGTTCATGAAAAATTAGTATCATAGGTGGTTTAGCCTCCTCCTTGATTTCAGTGTACAATTTGGGATAAGATTTTATAGATAAAATGGGTATGTTATGAGTGACTTTATGGCTAGTTCTCATCATAAAAAGACTTAATTTACCATGGGTTTTTGGGGATAGTGTCTTGAGTGAAGTTAAATTTTGATTCTAGACTTTTCTCTAGATTTTATTTGAGTTTTTTATAACCCTATTGAATCCATATTGATAGAGTTAATGATCTCATGTCTCCTAACTGATGTTTTTATTATTGTTGTGTAGTACCATTCCCCCAAGAAGATGTTTGAATAGACCTTGGGAGGGGGATACAAGGGAACCAAAATAATCAAACCCTCCAGTTGATCATAACCTTTTGGAAGCTGTTGTACGTGTGGTCCAAGATCTGGTGGTGGGACTCAATAGTTGAGATAGGGAAGAATATGGGCTTGGAGAAAAAACTATTTAGGGTTATTTTAATGAATCAATTTTTTAACAGAGTTAATGGTGTTAACTAAATAGATAGAGTTACTTAAACTCAATCAAGGTAACCAATCTATGACTTTGCATGTCAATCGCTTTGCTGAGACTTCTCACTTTTTACCCAACCTGGTGTCAATTGATAAGATAAAGGCCTAAATATTTGAGACGGGACTTTGAATAGATATTCAATCCAAGTTTTTTCTATTAAAACTCACATTATATTTTAATGTTATAGATAGATATTTGATGGTGGATCTTTAATTTTCTAGGAAGACAGGGTTGACAGGATATTCTCCATCTCTGAGTGGCAGTTTCAGTGGTTCCTTTATAGGGAAGAGGAAATGGGTTTCGTATCATGGTAAAAACCATGGTAGTTAATCATAGAAGAATACATTCACTATTAGTTGAGTTACTCTTACCACCTATCAATGTGGTAAGGTTGGACATAAAAAGTGTGACTGCTCATATGATCTAAATAATTTCATCTCTTCTGGATGATCAGGATATTTACATAGGTTTTTTCCTTGTTTTTACCACTCCGTGTAGTTGTGAAAGATCGCCAATACTAAGAGGAACTACATAACAGTCAAATAATTCAAGAATAAAGGTGTTCTATCTATAGACATCAGATAAAAGGATTATTCATATAGTGAACAGATGTCTAGCAGAAGCCAATACGGGTCCTGAAATAGTTAAAGGTAACATTACCATTACTTTTTCTTTAGTATCTACTTTATTTGATACTAGAGTATATCATTAATTTTTATCCACTTGTATCATGGAATTATTAAATATTCATATGGAACTCATGCCTTATGTTATTGAGATTTTGATACCTCTCAGAATGAAGAAAGAGTAGGGTCTCTGATGCCCCTCTTGTACATTCACTTTTTCAGAAGTTAATCTTACTCAAAACTATTTAGTTTTGGATATGAAACCCATAAACTTCATTCTTGGGATGAATTGGTTGATCAACCATAAATATAATATCAATTTTTATCATAAATGAGTTTACTTTATTGGCATCTATGGAGTGAGTAATGTATTTTAGTGAGAATGGGACTCGATGTTAAGTTGAGTAGGACCTCCTCTTTTTGATTTGGGTAAGATGATGCCAATGTTTACCTTTGAACTAGAACATGAACCTTCAGGTGGATAACTTCATCTAATAGTTATTGTGTTTCCCAAAATTTCTCCATCCTAATTTTCTAATTTTCCACTGGTGACATACGTATAATTTTCCATTTATTTGGTACCAAGTACAAAGACCATATCTATCCCCTCTCACCGGAAAAATTGAAGGAGTTTAAATCTCAATTGGATGATATATTGTCCAAATTACATGACCAAAAAAATGTTTTTTCTTGGGAAACACCCTTGATTTTTTCTAAGAAACGTGATGGGACACTTCCCATTTGTATTGACTATCTAAATCAATTTCATGTCACAATCAAGAATAAGTTTCTATTACTTCAGATAAATGATTTTTTAAACAATTGAAAGGTGTGAAGTGTTTCTCTAAGTTTGAACTTTAGTCTACTTATCACCAACATAGGATTGAGGAGTTTTGAATTACCAAGAATAATTTTAGAAGAAGGTATGATCATTATGAGAACTTTGAAATCCCGACCTGGATCACTCGATAATAGTAGTAGAACCGATGGCCACGTGGCCTCAATCATGTATCCTCATACACTAGAGGCTGCTGACTAGTATCAAGGGCCTATAAGCGCATGGTGGAGAGACTATACCCTCATGATCAAAATTTTCCACAATGGTGATATAATAATAATAAATAGATGAACAACAAAAGCATAATGAATATATGATAATAGTGGAATAAGTAAATCATCCAGATTCTATAAATAAACTTCTATAAAACAAATCCAAATTCATATAAAAAATTATGCTAATCATGTCATGTTGATATAAAAATGGTAATACATGGGATACAAAGTAGTAGCAATATACAACATGCTGTACAAAATGAAAAAATACCAAATGATATATATAATAGTATCAGGATCATAGTCTCAGTCTTCATCTCATGTACTCCATCCTAGCATAGATAAATCAAGTTTCTATAGCTGGACCCTTCTCTTTGTCCCTACCTTCAATATTGAAGTCTATCTGGGTACCAATCAGTGGCCCAAAAAGGGTGTTAAATATGCTCAGTTGGCCACCACCAATGGTGTCTAAATACATCCATCCCACAAATACATAAGTAAGTAGTGCATATTTAATAATTAAACTAGTAAAAGGAATATGTAGTTCTCATGTTGGTATGAGTTCTTAATGGGACACTCGACTAATACCACCCACTTCAGCCTAATCAAAAATTTCCCTTAATGATTACCCATTATGATTTTATATATAAAATAGGATCATGAACAACCCTATGGCCAAGGTTTAACCTATAGATCATTTTGGTATAAGGTATGAACATATCCCAAGTCATTACACATGATAAAAGAAAATATAACAAGGCCTTCATGTATATAAATCTATGAACAAATCCAAGCATGTTCTTTGTTTTGGTAGATTTATCAAATATATTAATCAATGAATTATTTAATTAGTAACCCTATCATATCCATGGAATCCCGAATAAAGAACCCAGGTGTCGCTTTATGTGTAAATATGAACCCATCACCCTTCAATCACATCCATGGGATTACTCATAGGAACCCAGGCATCTCTATAGGCATGGTATAAAATCATTTCCTTATGAGTATTCCTTTTAATTCCACATAGGCAACCCAAGTGTCACTCATATCATAATATAAAGAACTACCCTTAGAGTTCATCCTTGGAATTCCATAAAAGGAACCCAAGTTTCACTCATGGGATAATATAAATAACTTCCTTTAGAGACCATCCTTTTTATTCCACAAGAGGAACCTAGTATCTCTTTAGGAATATGTAATCTTTCCACCCAAGTGTGCCCATATATGACATTCATACGAGAACCCATGTATCTCCCACGACATGATGTAAATTTATTTAAAAATTCAATTCAATTCAAAAGGCCTGATGAGTCCGTTCATGGAATTTTGATTCAGAACCCATGTATCACTCTTTGGCATGGAATAAAAAATGGTAAGGGTAACTCAATCTAATTGTACCCTTAAACATCACATTTTATATAATTGTACATTTAATTTATATAGGGTAAGTCTAACTCACCTCATAAGGTTGTTTAATCACATATCCAAGGCTTAGAAGGCCTAACCAGGCTTAATTCATTCCATCTAGTTTAATCAAACCATCTCATTTAATTAATCATAACCTCCCAATTACCTGGGGAAAGGATCAAACATCTAAAGGTGACTATAATTATAAGTAACTCATGGTTATATTATCAAATTTAGAAACACACCCTAAGGGGTGGTTCTATGAGGGGTTTCAAACCCTCATTGATGATTACAAGTATTGTGGGGCATATAAACATAAGAACATACATTAAATTTAAGAAAAAATCTATTTAGGAGGTGATGCTCAAAAAGTCAGGCACGCGACACAATGATGAAATATATAAATCAATAGAACGTTAAGAAAAATTATGAGACCACCTAATATTAGATGTGAAGTGGATGTATCATCCATTATTATCATCTGATTTAATCTAGATAGATAGAAATCAAAGAAATAGGTAAATGCCTTGAAAATAGAGAAAATGTTATCACATGGATTTATCATTCCATATGGAAAGATAATTGGAGAATGGATGGAAGATAGTTATATATATTAACATTATCTATCAAATGAAATTGGAAAAAAATTCCAATATAGAACTTATAACCTAGAATAAAGCCTAGGTGAGGGGAAGAGGGATCTACTGCATGTTGGAGGAAGAAAAGAGGAGTCGATTTTTTAAAGGCCCAATGGAAAAAATAGTAATTTATCCTATCATTAATAGCTTCATTGTTTGGGAAACATGTTTTTCCAAACCGTACACCAACTTTGTTCCACTTACGTCCTAATGGAATACCCCTTCGCATGGTTGGTCATAGGGTTTAAAGAAATGTGCGCCTAACCTTACGAACTCACTAAATACGTGTCACTAAGGGTTCGGTCTAGACAAATAGTTAGGATAACCTTGAACATCCCATAAATATCCCCTATATTGTTTTTATGAAACTCCTCACTTGTTTATGCAACCTACCTATCACAATTTACAAACTATTCTTAATCTCTTATAGGGAAACACAGTTGAGCCACACATTTACTACTAATCGTGTGCCAATAGTGTACCTCTGCCTCTTTATCCAAAAAATAGATCTCTAGACTCTAAAAAATCCTCAGATGCTCCCGAACCATTCCTTAATCCTTTCAGAACTTCTATTAGAAGGAAAAATGTATACTAAAATCAAAGGGTTCATACCTCATATGAAAATTCAGGATCTTACAATCTCCCCTCTTTAAAATAATTCATCCTTAAGTTGTCCTTCAGAGGGTGGTAAAGCATCTTCTATGAATAAATATGACCATTGAGCACATACATCATCCTTTCTCTCCTAGGTCTCATCCTGTACACGGAAATACTACCATAGAACCCATACTAGAGGAATGTACCTACATAAAAGATCCTTTATGCTCTAATCGATGATACATGTAGGGTGCTCCTCAAAGGAAAAATCTACCAGAAACACAATCTCATCAGGATAAAGAATATGAGAGGGGTCTTAAGGATAAAAATGAATCCTTGATACATAGAAGATGACTTTCATGGTTCAGTACCTTTGAGGAAACTATAACTAATAGGCCACCAACCAAAATCTCATAAAAATACTGAAAGTCCCGACATAAAGAGGTGATAGATTACACTATCTAAAAATCCATCTATTCCCCAGTCTAGGTGAAACATGTAAGAATAATTTATCTCTAGACTCAAGCTTTAGATGTCTCAATTGGTGATCGATATAATACTTTTTTCTAAACTGAGCTATAACCATTCACTTCCCTATAAGTTTTACCTTCTCTGAAATCTCCTAAATGAGATGAGTTCCTAGTAGCACTGCCTATCCTATACTAATCGGCATAGGGGTGAATGAAATGACCTACTATATAAATCCTCATAATTATCCATCTAAATAGTGTCTTATAAATTTTTATTATAAGAGAAATTAGTGAGAGTTAAGTGTTTATACCAAGAAACACCAAAATCAAGGACACATGTCTGGACAATGTCTCCCAATATCTATATCATATGATCAAACTGCCCATCTATTTGTGGATGATAGGATGTACTTAGTAATAAATGTGAACCTAGGGATCCCTACAACTCCATCTAGAATAACGACTTAAAGCGAATGTATCTTTCCAATACGATAGTACATAGAACTCCATGAAGGAACACGATCTCTATGAAATATAGGAATCCCATATCATCCACTAAAAAATGTATCTATAATAGGTAGAAAGTGAGCGAAATTTTCCAATCTATCTATGATCACCCATATTACGTCATAGCCTTGAGGTGACCTAGCTAATCCTGCAATAAAATCCATAGTGACATCATCCCATTTCCACTCAGGAATGGTAAATGGCTGTAAAATACCTAGTGGCCACTAGTGTTCCACCTCCACCTGATGATGGGTGGAACACCGAGTAATGGAACCAACTATCTCCCCTTTCATACCAAGCCATACAATATTAGAAATGAAAGTCACGATATATATTTGTAAGGCCAGGGTGTACCGCCCATGTAGATACATGATACTTTCACATCAACTCCTCTTATATTTCTATTGTAACCCAGATGCATCCATGAATAAATGAATCTTCTTCAACATTATGGTCTAACCAGGTGATGGATCCCCTCCTGAAAGGCTATCCCATATAACTTAACCCTTAGGATCATAAATATGCCTCATATTTACACTATATAGAAGTGAAGTGTTCACTGATAATGATGTGACTACAGACTTTTCATAATGGTCATAAAACTCAAAATTCATCTCAGAAAAAGGGCCATTAACTTCCACTTACCATTGGCCTCCCGAACTGCCTATTTCTAAGTATTCCATCTTAGAGCATCTGCAACTACATTTCCTTTAGTAGGTGTATATGCAAGCTCTAATCTGAAGTTCTACAAGTGATTAACCCACCTTTTCCACATGATATTCAAGAAACACAATGTAAATATATAATTGAGGCTTTTGTGGTTCGTATACCCCACAAAATGATCTATTAGTAAGTAAATCCTCCTATAGTTCATGACATGAACCACACCTGCTAGCTCAAGATCATGTGTTTGGTAATTCTACTCATGAGAAATCAAATGAAAATAATTGTATGCTATGAATCAGTCTCCTTGCATCATAATTTATCCCATACCGATTCATGAAACATCACAACAAACTGTGTAGCCTATGATAGGATCCAGTAAAACCAGGATCCATGTTGAAGTTAATATCCCTTTCATCTCCTGAAAGGCCTTTTCACATGATTCAAACCATGTAAACATTACACATTTCTTGGTCAAACCCATGAACGTTACTGCAAGTCATGAGAAATCCCAAATAAAGAACCTGTAATATCTAGACATCCCTAATAAACTCTATATATAATGAAATTATTGGGATTCACATTGGAAAAAATGTCTCTCACATTATTTGGGTCAACTGATACTCCTGTATCTAAAATAATATGACCTAAGAAGTGGAACTCATCAATACAAAACTACCATTTTCTGATCATAGCATACAACTAGTTCTCTTTTAGTGGGATCAAAATGATATGAAGATATTGGGAAGTATTTTTTCAAGTTTGTTAGTACACAAAGATTTAATCCATGAAGACTAACACAAATTAATCCAGATACAAGTGAAAAAACTGATTCATCAAAGCCATGAAAAATGATGGCATGTTTATGAGAATAAAAGGAGTGACCGAATATTCATACAATCCATATCTAGTATGTAATACTATATGTGGTATATCCAATGTTCTAACATGAACCTGATGGTAACTTGAACTCAAATCGATATTAGAGAAAACCCTCTCTCCTCAGAGCTGGTCAAAGAGGTTATCTATATATGTATGTGGATACTTGTTCTTAACCGTAAGCTGGTTCAACTAAGTATAATCCATGAAAACCATGAGGGAACCAACCACCTTATTGGTGAAAAGGATTGGTGAACCCTAAAAGGATGAACTAGGATGTATAAAACCCTTGGATTCCAAGTCCTCTAGCTACCTCTTGAGCTCCTCCAACTTTATAGTAGCCATCCTATAAGGAGGAATGGATAATAGTGCTAATCCTAGAACTAGCTCAATAGTAAACTCTACCTCTCTCTCATGAGGTAGTACAGAAAAATCCTTAGGGAAGAAATCCCTAAAATGATATACTGCTAGAAGGAAATCAGCCTAAATCATTCCTTGATCATCCATATAATGGATAGAAATATGATCTGTCACTCTTCCTAGCTCATGATTCTTGGGTTCTTCTTGACCTACCTAAACATCCCATTCACCACTTTTAATATAATTATGGCCTTTTAGGGATGTTAATGAAACCCTACAATGATAAAAATCAACATAATCATTATAAGGAACCAACTAGTCTATCCTAAGGATGATGTCAAATACTATCATCTTGAGGATGAAGAGGTTTCATAAGAAATGATATATTCCTATCTCAATGGGGAACCCCTTGCATTGTCATTAACCTTATGATTGAATTCCCAATGGGGTATCGATTTTCATTACACCACAGGTATACTGAATCTTCAGAAAAAGGCTCTCTTTAATAGAAATAGATATGAAGGAGTGAGTAACATTAGTATAAAATAAAGTAGAAACTAGATTAGAGGCTACTAAGATCATTCCTCTAACTATAGATAGACTAACACACTAGTCCTCAAGGATCAGGTGAAATGGATATATTTGGCCCTATATGAAACCCTGAGAGACAACCTAACTATCCTGGGAAATCCAACACTGCTGGTGCTATAATTCATGTTTATGGCTCCCTTGAGCATAAACACCTTCCCGATCACCTTGTATTAATCCTCCCCATTTTCTGATGAGGGACTACTAACCCCAAACTTCAGATCCTATATCACTAGCCAATAGAGGAAAATTTCTACAAAAGTGATGAAGATGACCCATATTTCCACAATAACGGCACTCAACTAGGTCCTTAATATATTGGGTATTTGTATGTCTCATCCTAATGCATTGATGGAATACCAACTGGCTACCTTAGCGCACACTTTGACTACTACTTCTCCCATGAGAAATCTCAAAACGATGCTTCTTGCTGCTAGTAAGTGTAGTTCCAAGTTTAGGATCAAAACATACCTGGATCACACCATCAAACTCTCTCAATTTATTCTCAGTAATAAGTTCTTGATTCAATATCCTTGATATTTTTTTCAACTAGAATACATTCACTAGTGACTAGATTTGATTCCTGATACCATCATCAAATTACCCGATCCTGGATATCTTGTCCCTCAGAATGATTTGTGTAAAGTGTTAGAGCTTTGTGAAATGTGTGGAGTAGTCCATAAATGATAAAGATCCCAAATATGAGTGATTACACTCTATGTCTCTATCATACCTCAATGTATTGGGATACAAATAAGCATAAAAGGTTGTTTTGAAATCCATTTAGGCCATATCTTGATGAAAATCTACCTAGGTAACAACATCCCACCATCGCTTGACAAAATATCATAACATATACATATCGAGAATCACTCTTCTATCAAGAGGTGTCTCAATTTTATCAAAAATAGATAGTATGAACCTTGTATGTGATAGATTCTTATGGAATCTATTTTTAGCAGAAATGAGGCCTTAGGATGTCAACTTAGGCATGGTATGGCTATCCATAGTTCATGCCCAAATTGACTATTTTAGGTGGGGGATTCAATGTATCCATGGAGACAGATCAAGGATTTCCTTAATGGGTGAGAAAGAAACCTAGGAAGAGTATGATGTGATCCTTCATAGGAGTATACAACTAATTACTCCTGAGTTGGCTAGTATCACAATTTAAGTAGTTTCTGCTATGGGATTTAAGATTCCTACAATGGTAGTGGAGCATAATGACGTATTTCCTGAGGATGTGTTGGGTTTAACTTCTCACCTAGATATGGACTTCTACATCAACTCACACTCCAGGATGACCCCAATATCTATATAAACATATCAGATAGATCTTGAAGAGTTTTTTGAATTGAGGGTGAAATTATTGGAATTATAGAGTAATGGATTTATTAGACCAAGTGTTTCCCCCTAGGAAACCCCAGTTTTGTTCTCCAAGAAGGACATGAGATTGAGGCTGTGTGAAAATTATTGGTGCGTTAACTAGGTGAATGTGAGGAATAAGTATCCACTAATGAGGATAAATGACTACTTTTATTAGTTGAGAGGGGTGTAATAGTTCTCCAAGGTTGACCTCACATCAGGGTATCACCAACTACGATCATGGGATAAAGATATAATGAAGATGAAATTTTTATTCCACAATAGTCATCATGAGTACTTGGTGTTTTATTTTAGCATAAATAACTCCCCAGTAGTGTTTATGGGACTCACATAACATATCTTCCAAACTTTTTTAGACCGGTTTGTGGTGGTCTTAATTGATGAAATTCTAGTGTACTTAAAATCCAAGAGGAGCATGTGAGACACTTGAAGATGGTCCTGGACATAATTTAAGAGAACTAGATTTATGGGAAGCTCTCAAAGTGTTAAATATGGATTCAAAAGGTACAATTTTTTGGAAATTTCATCTTAGATGATGGTGTAGTAGTGGACCTAGAAAAGGTTGAGACAATGTTTAACTAGGAATCCACCCAAGAGTGTGATGGCGGTGCAGATCATCCTTGGGTTGGAAGGCAATTATAGGAGATTCATGTAATATTTCTCAAGGATATCATCACCTTTGAATTCTTTGAATCGGAAGGGGAATCATTTCATGTGGATGGAGTTGTTCCAGTAGGACTTTTAGGAGTTACAAAAGATATTTAAGAGCACCCCCATTTTGATATTTCTAGAGGTGGGTGTTGAGTACAGAGTGTTCTGTGATTCCTCAAGGACCAAAATTAGTTTTTTTCTAATAAAGAGGTTTGATTTGATCACCTATGTGTATCTATAGTTGAGACCACATGATCAGAACTATATAACCCCCAATATTGTGTTGGTAGTGGTGATATTCACCCTAAATATGTGGAGATACTACCTTATGAGTGAGTGGTTTATCATATACTCTAAGAATAAGAGTATCAAGTATATCTTCTCTCGTAAGGATATTAACTTGAGATAGAGGTGATGGTTAGAGATACTCTATGGTTATAACTTCAATACAGTCTATACTTCTAGGAAGGGGAATGTAGTGGTATATGCTCTCATTAAGAAATTGTGTTCACAGTTGTTGACGGAGGGTTTGGAGTACTTATCATCATTGTAGTTGTCCTTAGTGGACAAGGATGGGGAAACATATTTACAGTCTATGGTTGTTACCCCACCCCTTATAAAACATATTTGGGAAGATCATCATGGAGATTCTGACTATGAGACATTGTATACTTAGATATCCACTGGACGTGCTCCTTGATGTGGCTCTATTTTTACATAGTTTTGCCATATCTTTTTACTTAATTTTTAATGATTTAATTAATTATTTAAGCACTTTTTACTAAATAAATGAACGTTTTGTATTTTTATAACTCAATTTGTTAATTAAATTTTTTTATTATTAATTATTTATTTTTAGTTTTAAAATAATTATTTTAATTTTTCTTTGCTTTTTTAGTTTAATTATTTGTTAATTAGTTTTGTTAATTTTAATCTGGTCACCTCTTAAAAATTTGACTAATAATAAATAATAATTCAATATTCTTATTTATGTATTAATTAATACAGTCTTTATAATAATATTTTATTCTTTAATTTAGTTTCATTAAAATTTATTAACTTCATTAATTAATACATTTAATCATCCTGTTAACTAATTAAGCTAAGAATTTTTGTTTAAATTAAATGAAATATTGAGATTTTAACTTTAAGTTTTCACATAGTTATTAAATTAACTAATTTAGAATTTTAAAACATTAAATATTTAATCCTAAGTATGAAATTTCAATTTTTTTTCACCATTAGTTCTTTATTTTTTTAAAGGATACTGATGTTGTTGCGTATTAGTACTGGTCACTTATTGACCATCAGTAACTTTTTATTATCTCTATTAGTGACCTTTTCTTTTTTATGGCTAACGGTAGCCTTTATTTTTGTTCTATCAATGACTTTTTTTATAAGTACTGGTGACTCTATCCATAGGCTACCGATGCAGCCTAACAATGACCTTTTCAATTTCTGTCATCGGTGACCTTTTATTTTCTGCAACGGTAACCTTATATTTTTAAACGTATCGGTGACATTTTCTCTTAAAAGTAACTGTGATCTTTATTTCTATCAGTAACCTTTTAATTTACTGCATCCATGACCCTTTTATTTTTCCACAATGATAACCTTTTCCTATCAGTGACTTTCAATTTTTTTTCCACTGCCCTTCTCACCGATGCATTTCCTTTGATCGGTAGCCTTGCTACCGATGCACTCCCCCTGATACTGACGTGGGATTGAACATCATTGCAACCCTATGCTTCAACCCATCCATGCACTCATCGATACTCCAATTCTTCATCGGTCTCACATATTCACCATAGTTTACTCCGATTCACTCCCATATTTTAGAACAGACCTCCCACTTCTTCAACCTCATCCTCCTTCACCAGTTTCACACAAACCCAAACCATGATTTATTTCAATAGAGATCAATTACTAAAAAGCAGCAAACCATTTCTGCACATCTGATTCACTCGAATTCCATTACGTAGATCTGTGAATCATTACTACCCTAGATTCTCTGGATTTGAAGCCGGAGATTGAAGATAGGAGCTGGCCGCCATTGGAATAGGAAGCCACGAGCTGAGGCCGAGTCAGGTGTTGTGCCACTATGTGTTGAACCGGGGTGAGGATTTCTGCAGCTGTTGAACCGCACCACCGTAGATGTAGCCATGAGAAGGAGCTGCACGAGGGAGAAAGTGTGTCGAGCATTGCCGAAGATCCGGGCCGTCGCTGCTCTAGGGAGGATTCAACCACAAGCCACCATAGCAGATGCATGACGAAGATGGGTGCCGTAGTGTACCTCCGTCCTCGCGCGGCCGGAGAGAGGAGCTGGTCACCTACTTCCCGTGGGAAAAAACCAAAAGATCCCCCCCCAAGGGTTGTGCCGATTTGGGGGGGGGGAAGATTAATTTATTTTAAAAAATAATAATAATAAAATTAAAATAAACTAAAATAAAAAACTAAATTAAAGAATAACTAAACATAAAATATTAAATAATAAAAATTATAAATAAATTATAGATATAAGTTAACTAATATTAATTAAACAGAATTATTAATTTAATTAACTAAATTAAAACATTAATTAAACTAAGTTAGTTAAACTTCTAAATTAAATTAAAATAAATAAAATATTAATTTAATATTTCATTTTAAATATTTATAATTGTTTAATGTTAAAAATTTATCAACAAAATAAATACGAATAATAATTTATAAATCAAATTAAAATAAACTATTCTTGTTAACACATATTAGTAAATTATTTAATTTCCAAAGTAATAATAAACTTTATAATTTACATTAATAATGATAATTAATAAAGATTAATAACTTAATAAAAATTTACCATTTAAATTATCAATTAATAAAACCTTTTATACTTAAATAATAACAAATGACTTTTCTATTAATAAATTCGGCCAACTTATAATACTTAAATTGTTATAACGTAACATTTATAATTAACTAACAACCATTTTAATAATTAATTTTAATTAATAATAATCTATGTTTTAAAATGAAGTTATAATAATCTATTATCAATGATATTAATAAAACAACTTAAAAAAAACATTATTTAAATATAATTAAAGGAATTATAATAAATTAATTACTTTAATAATTAATATTTAAATTATTTTTTCTACATGTTTTTAACTGTTTTGTTTGTTCCTTACTATGAAAGTTCAAAGTAGATTCAAAAACAAATCCAAATACATCCAATGAACTCATCAGGAGTTAGTTACATCGGAAAATCTAGTGCGACGTGTGGTTCATGAAAAAACACACGTGAGCGATGCGAAAGAAAGGAACTGAAGTATATAGGTGGAAACTAGATGGTGACATGTAGCTTAGGACATCATGATTTAAGAGAAAAGAAGGAATTGAAATAGAGGCAGAGCACATATAGATGGATTGATCCAGGTCCGAGCAAAGCAAGATCAGGGGGCGACTCTTGTACAACTTCCTGGAGCTGGAGGAGTTCAGGAGTAGAGCATAGTCTCGGGAGTTTATACTCCATCTTAATTATAGTATTAGTACATTGTATAGTATGTTAACAATTTCTGAAATGATAATGAACATGTTTTCTAGTTAAATCATTTACTTCGGGGATAAATTGAAGCTCTACTGGTTATCTTATAAAATTATTTTTCACTTCATCATTTTGATGTATTCAGTATTGATCGACGAGATCAACACTGAATTCATTAAATTGCTTGTACCACTAAAACTTTATTTCAAATTTCATATTCAATTGGAGAGATTGATTGTGGAAACAAATTTCAAAGATATTAAGTATATAAGACTTCCAGACTTACGGTGAGTTTGTCCTATTGCCATTTTCAAATAATAACTATCACAGTTGATCTATTGTAGAGTGGCCAACTCTGAACTTGATCAACCTATCAGACATAACTCTTGAAAAGGGATGTAATTCACTCTCTTAAAAATGGTGGTATACTGAAATAACTTTTAAGTTAATTGTAATGTTTTTAAAACCAGTAGTATGGATATTTTTCCCCGGGCATTACATTCTGGTAGTTCTCTTATCAGCGTTTTATATTTTTGTTGATCACAACTTTCAATTTGTTTTCTTATTCATCTTAGTCTAGATCAAAAACACCAAAAAGGGTAGTTCCTTTATTGCTTAATAATTTCACAAAGGAAAAAAATAAAAAAATAAAAAAAAGAAAATTGAAAAATCTACTCCACTGCTGACAACAGTGGGGTCTTTTGAAATTTTTTGGAAACGTTTTGTTCAAAAATGCCTTCTCTGTGGGTTCCACCCTGCTTGCCACATATACAGTAGTTAGTAGGAATATAAATTTTAAACATTGACCGACTTCAACGACTGTCAGCATCAAGTTTTTTGGGACCATTCTAGGGAAGGCATGATCCATTACATCCAAAAAAACTAAAAAAATCATTAAAAATAATCATTAAAAAAATTGTAAAATTTCAAAACTATAAAAAAAAATCTGTTTCTTTTCTTGCTGAATTGTTTCTATTTTCTTACTGATAAGTATTGTCTATTGTTTTTTGAATGAGCACATAAACTTCTGGTGTAATATTATATCCTCTAAACCCTGAATTAGATAAACATTTAACTTCTCTAAGAAATAAAAATAAATTCAAAATTCAAAATCAATATGAGTGAGTTATTGCACCTAAAACTTCGAAAATCATCTAGAACTCTTAGATTAAAATGAAAGCCCTTGGATGAGGGAGTTCTAACTTCCTTAGGTTCCAAGAAATCCATCTTCTATCAGACTTAGTCCTAGGTCCAGAAATTATGAAATTAAATAGTAACACATTTCACTTCTGCCTGCATTTAATGGTCTCTCTAATGAGGATTCTCTTGCCTTCATTAGAGATGTCTATAACACTATGCAGTAGCTACCTCTTTTAGGACTCATAGAAAATGAGCTAAGAATCAGATTCTTTCCCTTTTTCCTTAAATCTAATACTAGGAACTGGTTTCTAGACTAGATGAGAAAATATTTTAAAACTAGGATCAAGTGTACAATTCCTTCATAATGAAATTTTATCCCCAAAGACTTAAAGGTTAACTTAGAACTAGGATAACTAGTTTTTATCAAGAGGATGGAGAATCTTTTCAGGAATGTTGGGATAGATTTAGTGATCTTCTTTGGTAGTGTCCCCATCATCAACTCCCATCTCACCATCTCATGGACACCTTCTATGAAGGGCTGTCATCCTCTAGACATAATCTAGTTGATCAGACTGCTGGGGATAGTTATATTGACAATACTGATGAAGAACGAAGACAAATTTTTAATAATATTTCCCTGAACCCTCAACATAATAATTCAAGAAGAAAAATAGTTAATTGAAATGTTAATTTTAACACTGGTTCAATAAATGAAACTCAAGCACAACTTGATGAAATCACCAACCAATTTCAATCGTTAATGAACCAGAACTCTAAGAAAACTGTTAATCTACTTGGATTTCAAAACACCAACCAATCTCTAAGGAAACAATGTATCCAATGTGATATGTTTGGGAATACTGAAAACATCTGTCCTAATTTTGATATGTCATCCCAACAACAACAGAATTAAAATTTTGTTAACTATGGTCCTAGAATGCCTCCTAAGGAAGATCCATTTTCAAATAATTACAAACAAGGCTATAGGAACCACCCAAACTTTTCTTGGAAAGATCAAGGCCTAATTAAACAATTCACTGCCCCTAATTACTCTAATCAACCAAGACCAAACATTCAAAATCAACAAAGGGGTGAGTCTTCAAATTTACAAGGAAACAATGATGATCAAATGTCTTCTAAGATTGATCTAATCTTGAACAAAATTAACTCACAAGAGGAAAGATATATGACTCAGCTAACCAAACATCAAAATCAATATGATTTTGATAAAATAAAAATTGATGTGAGAATGCAGAACAAAGAAAAACAACTTGGACAACTTGTTATAGACTTTCCATCTAAGGAAAAAAGGTAGACTTCTAATTACCACTCACATTAATCCTAGGGAGAATGCCATGGATTTAGTAACTATGAGTGGGCTTAGTACTCAAACTGTTGCTGAGAAAGACCTTGAAAATTCCCAAAATGAAAATCTGCTTGAATATGGTAATAAAAATCTGCTTTATTCACATGCTGGTAATTCATATAAATCTGTAGGAAATAATCAAAATATGAATTTATCATATGAAATTCAAGCTGAAAAATCATCTAAAAATCAAAAGAATAAAGGAAAAGAAAAAATTGATGAAGAGTTGAGGGATATACCCACTTCCCTTAAATTTTTTCCCCACCCATCTATTTCCTTGAGAATCTGAAACCTCAAAGTAACACCAGGGCTGAACTTATTTAGTTCCTTAGACTTATTTACAAACTTCAAGTAAACATTGCTTTTATTGAACCACTAATTTAAATCCCATCATACTTTAAATATCTTATAAAAATATTTTCTAACAAAAATACACTGGAAGAATTTTCTACTTACAGCCTCAGTGAAGAGTGTAGTGATGTACTTCAAAAGAAAATCCTACCTAAAATAAAAGACCCAGGTAGCTTTGTCATTCCATGTACCTTAGGAAATTCTTATCAGCTCAACTATTTGTGTGATTTAGGTTCTATCATTAATCTTCTTCAATACTCACAGTTTCGACAGTTGAGGTTGGGTGATCTTGAACGCACCCCAATTATACTTAAATTAACTGATAGATCATTCAATCATCCTGTGGGTAGGGTAGATGATTTTCTAGTTGAGGTAGGGAAGCTATTTTTCCTGAATACTTTTTAGTCTTAGACATGGAGTGTGATCAAGAGGTTCCCATCATCTTGGGTAGGCTCTTCTTGGCCATATATGGTGATTTTATTGATGTATCTAAGGGTCAGATTATTTTTAAAATTGGAGAACAACAACAAGAGTTCAATGTGTTTAAAAATGTTAAATGACCAACTTTTTCTGAAAACTATTCAATGGTAGAGTCCTTAGAGGACGAAAACTCAATTGAAAAATTTGAATAATATGAAAATCGATCCTCTATTGAAGAAAATAATTTAGAAGTTGAAAATCCTGTTGAATATGTCTTAGAAGTTCAAAATTATACTCGAATACTGAATATCAAAAAATTTCCAGAATTGGACAACAGATCAGTTTCTGCTGCAGAAGAGTCCTCTGTTTCCGAACATAGGAGCTTTTGATTGAATTTGAGGGTGTTTCTGTTAATACCAACTTTTCTGAACACTTTTATGATATTTATGGAGAACTTATAAGACTACTTGATGATTCTACTTTTATTAACTTGTTGAATTCTGATCTGGATTTTTTGGATAGTATGCTTCCCACATTGGACAATAGCACTGTTATTTCTGAATATGAACATGAAATTGAAAATCATTCATCATTTCAAAGTCCTTAAAATAGATATGTTCAAGATCTTAGACCTCCTAGGACTAAGATTCTTCCTTCTAGTGTAGAACCACCCAATATTTAACTGAAACCAATCCCTTACCATCTTAAATATTCATTTTTGGGTGATAATTCCACTTTTCCTATCATAATTTCTTCTAAGATTAATGAAAATCAAGAGGTAAGATTGTTATGTGTGCTGAAAAAGTTTAAATCTGCCATAGGATGGACCATATCTGATATCAAGGGTATTGGTCCCTCATTCTGCATGCATAAAAAACCTATGGAGCCTGACTATAAGCCTAGGGTAGAGTGTCAAATAATATTGAACCCAAACATGATAGAAGTTGTGAGATAGGAAATGATTAAGTTTCTGGACACTGGAATGATATATCCCATTTCTAATAGTGCTTGGGTCATCCCTGTCTAGGTTTCCCACAACAAGGGAGGTTTCACTATAGTAAAAAATGAAAAGAATGAAGAATTCCAAGTTAGGAAAGCTAAAAAATGGAGAGTATGAATTTTTTTATTGGTAGCTTAATGCAGCCACTAGGAAGGACCATTTTTCAATGCCATTCCTTGATCAAATGCTTGAGAGGATTTCTGGAAATGAATTTTTCTGTTTCCTGGATGGGTATTCTGGTTACAACCAGATTCTTATTGCTCCTGAGGATTAGGAAAAGGCCACTTTCACATGTCCCTTTGGGACAATTTCTTACAGGCGAATGCCCTTTGGATTGTGTGGAGCTCCATCCACCTTTCAAAGGTGTATGATGGCTATTTTTTCATATGAGATTGAAAGAATCATTTATGTTTTCAGGGATGACTTTTCCATTGTGGGAAGTACTTTCAATACTTGTCTAGGTATTCTTGAATTAGTCTTAGAGAGATGCATTGAAACCAACCGTGTTCATAATTGGGATAAGTGTCAATTAATGGTCACAAAAGGTATAGTGCTTGGTCATAAGGTGTCCAAGAGAGGTTTGGAAGTTTATACTACTAATATTAATGTTATTCAAAAATTTCCACCTCTTAAAAATGTTTAAGGTGTTAGAAGTTTCTTAGGGAATGTCGGGTTTTACCATATATTCATAAAAGACTTTTTCAAAATAACTAAGACCTTGTGTTCTTTGTTGGTCAGGGATGCGCCTTTCAATTTTGATGAAAACTTTTTGAAATCATTTAATCTTTTAAAAGAGAAACTCACTACATCACCCATTATCACTGCACATGACTGGAAACTACCTTTTAAACTTATGTGTGATTCTAGTGACATAGATGTAGGTGTTGTCCTTGGACAGAGGAATGATAGGAAATTACATGTGGTATATTACGCTAGTACATTGCTATATGAGGCCCAAATGAATTACACCACTACTCAAAAAGAATTGTTAGCTGTTGTGTTTTCTCTAGAGAAGTTTAGACAGTATTTTTTAGGCTCAAAAGTTATCATTTTCATTGACCATTATGCCTTAAAGTACTTTCTATCTAAGAAGGAAACTAAACACAGGCTAATTAGATGTATTTTGTTGCTACAAGAGTTAGATTTAGAGATTAGGGATAAGCCGAGAGCTGAAAATTTAGTTGATAAACATATTTCTAGGCTTCCTATTACTCAATATGAATATCCTAGGGAGATAAATTCTTACTTTCCTGATGAGAAGTTTTTTTTGTTTCAATTAGTAAATCCTATTAATATGAATATTTAGCCAGCATCCTCGCAGCAGGTGTCTTTCCTAAAAAAATTATACAATAACCAATGAAAGAAATTCATTTCTGAGATTAAATACTACCTTTGGGATGACACCCTGCTGTTTAAGAGATGTGCTGATGGTATTCCTAGGATATGTGTGCCTAAGGAAGATATATTTCTTTTCTTAGAGAGTTCTCACTCCTCACCTTGGGGAGCTCACCATGGTGGTGATATGACTGCTCAAAAATTCCTACAACCTGGTTTCTATTGGCCTACCCTTTTTAAGGATTCTAGGAGCTTTTTGGTTGGTTGTGATAAATGTTAGAGGTTAGGCAATGTGGGTAGGAAAAAAGAGTTACCCCAAAAAGGAATTATGGAAGTTGAGATTTCAGATGTCTGGAGTTTAGATTTCATGGGTACATTTCCATCTTCTCATGGGATTGAGTACATACTTTTTTCTATTGATTATGTGTTGAAGTGGGTTGAGGTAGTTGCACTAACCAATAATCAAGCCAATTCTATAATTAAATTTGTTAAAAAGAATATCTTTTCTAGATTTGGAGTCCCAAAATCCTTTATCAATGATAATGTAACACATTTTAAGAACTAAAAATTTAAATCTTTGATGGAAAACTATGGTTGTGTTCATAAAAATGGTACTTCTTATCATACACAATCTAGTGGACAAGTGGAGATTTCAAACAGGGAACTGAAAAAAATACTTGAGAAAACTGTTTCAAATTCTAGGAAGGACTGGTCTCTTAAACTTGATGAAGCTTTATGGGCATATAGAACTGCATTCAAGACCCAAATAGGTATGTCTCCTTACAGGCTGTTGTTTGGGAAATTCTATCATTTACCTGTGGAGTTGGAACACAAGTCTTATTGGGATGTTAAGGCTCTAAAATTTGATTTTAAGAGTGCCGGTGAGAGGAGATTTCTTGAGATAAGTGAGCTTGATGAGATTAAGAGAGAGAGAGTAATTATAATTCAAGAATTTATAAAGAGGGGACTAAAATATTTCATGATTCTATCATCCAAGCTAAATAATTCAAATCAGGAGAGAAGGTAATTCTCTTTAACTCTAGATTCAAACTATTTCTAGGAAAACTTAAGTCCAAGTGGTCTAGACAATTTACTATAGTGAGAGTGCTTAAGAATGGAGCTGTTGAAATTTATGGTGTAGAAAACAAACTCATGATGGTTAATGGGCAGAGAGTGAAGTTTTATTTTGAGGACAGTTGAAGGGCTTGGCTGACTTCACTGTGCTTGAGAATTGATCTTGAATAAATTCTAGCTGAAGACTTTAAAACATATCACTACATGGGAGGCAACACAAGGTTCTTTTTTCTTTACATTGTTTAAAATTTATCCTTGAATAATGTTATTCTTCTATGAAATGTTTTTGGGAAATTGTTTCTACTGCTTACTCTTGGTTTTCTTGTTCTATTTCACAGTTATCAAGAATCTGCTATTTCTTTTATTTAAAAAGTAGAATTCCCTTGCTGAAGCTTTAATGAATAATATTAAGTAAGGGAAGTACCTTACATTTAATTTTTTTTTCATTATTATACTCTTTAATGATTTAGAAAAAATATGCTGCATGTCACTTTTTTTTAAATTCTTCTTATTCCTCCTTGCTAAAAAATTGAATTTCACTGTGGTTAAAATCTTTTCACTGCATAAAAATAAGTGTGGGGGTATGTGCAGGCTGAGAAATTTTTTATTGAAACCACTTTTGGTTGGGGTGTTTTATTATTCATTCTTCTTCTCTATTGAACATATTACTAAACTCAATCTGTTAAAATGATTACACCTTATACACAGTTCACATACACCTCACATATTACTTTTGAGCTCTATTGAATCTTTGGCAATGGACCTATATTCTAATGTGTGTACATGCTAGTGAACCTGCTGTTATGTTATTGAATGTGGTAAATAATATTATTGAACTTCAAAGAGACCCTTTATACATGTCATCCATGTACTAAATTGAAAATATTTTTTGAACTTTAACTGTCAAATTGTTCTCCATATTTGGAATTCAGATTTGGGGACAACGTTGGGTTTTATGTGTGTGGGAGGGGGTCAATTCTGGACTTTTCTGAACTATTCTTAATTTAAATCCTTAAGCCCATCAATTCCCACTAAAAATTCAAACTTTTTTTTAAAAAATGGTTAAATTTTTTCAAAATTCAAGCACAATTTTAGGCTTTACACTGTTTCTAAAATGGTTTTTTCCATTGGATGACGCCTGATTGGTAGTTAAGTATTGCTTTGAGTCTGAAATTATTAAGGATGGATGATTTCTGAGTGGTCTTTCTTAGTGCTTTAATGGAAATTTGGTTTAGAGACTACTTTTGAGAGTGATATGGGTAATCTATTAGTGGAGTTATGATCATTACGCTTGGAACTGGAAGTGTGATCTTGATCCTAGGGAACTCATTTTATCTTTTAATTATAAAAAGTAATCATCTATCTGAGGCAATGTAATTGATTTTTATATAAAAATTTTGAAACTGGAGTAATTTAGGCATCTAGGATCCCACGGTGAATTTCTCAGACCCAAGATGTTGGGTGTATTTCTGTTTACTCTAAGCCCTTTGTACACCTTGAATAAGTGCATTTCACAGTGCTTAGCACTTGATACACAGCTTGGGAAAAATAAAATAATGTGTCTAGGGTCAAAAACGAGTTTATTAAGGTGAGGAGAATGATGAACAACAGATGAAGAAAGGATCATTTGGTTTATATAGAATTATTTTAGGTTGTTTCATTAAATGGATTCCTAAAAAAAATTAATTATTTTAGGAACATAGGAAATATTCATTATACATAGTTCCTACTGTTAAGTTCTTAACTCCACTGAATTTTTACCTATTGTCACTCTTGAGTTTAGAACATAGACTTGAATTGAAATGATCACTATGAAGAGTCGCTTATGAGTCATGACACTTTCTTTGATTGATGAATTTTTCTTATTTTAATTACCCATTGATTATTCGCTCGAGGGAATACTTGATTTGAAAATATAATTTCAAAAGCCTATTTTTATGCTCTGTGCTCTGTTCTTAAGTGGTGGACATGTTGCAGTTTGAGATGAATCATAAATACTACAATCTTTTTTTCAAAGATAACAAAGAAAGAAATTGTTTGAGGAAATACAATGCTTAAGTGTGGGTGAATTTGATGTGCCTCTATTTTTACATAGTTTTGACACATATTTTCACTTAATTTTTAATGATATAATTAATTATTTAAGCACATTTTACTAAATAAATGAACGTATAATATTTTTATAACTCAATTTGTTAATTAATTTTTTTATTAATTATGTATTTTTAGTTTTTAAAATAATTATTTTAGTTTTAATTTGCTTTTCTAGTTTAATTAATTGTTAATTAGTTTTGTTAATTTTAATCTGGTCACCTCTTAAAAATTTGACTTTAATAATAAATAATCATTAAATAATCTAATTTTTGTATTAATTAATGTATCCCTTATTATAATATTTAATCCTTTAATTTAGTTTCATTAAAATGTATTAATTTCATTAATTAATACGTTTAATCATACTGCTAACTAACTAAGTTAAGAATTTTAGTTTAAATTAAATGAAATAGTGTGACTTTAACTTTAAGTTTTCACATAGTTATTAAATTAACTAATTTATAGTTTTAAGGAATTAATTATTTAATACTAAGTATGCAGTTTTAATTTTTGCGTGTCACCGTTAGTTCTTTATTTTTTTTAAAATTCACCAATGTTGTTGCGTATTGGTACTGGTAACTTAGTGACCATCAGTAACCTTTTATTACCTCTATCAGTGACTTTTTATTTTTTTTGGATAATGGTATCCTTTATTTTTTTTCTATCACTGACCTTTTTTATAAGTACCGGTGATTCTACCCATAGGATACCGATGCAGCCTAACAGTGACCTTTTTAATTTCAATCATCGGTGACATTTTATTTTTTTCAACGGTAAGCTTATATTTTTAAACCTACCGGTGACATTTTCTCTTGCAACTAAAATTGATCTTTATTTGTATTGATAACCTTTTAATTTACTGCATCGGTGAACCTTTTCTTTTTCCGCAACATTGACCTTTTCATATATGTGACTTCCATTTTTTTTCTCTGCCCTTCTCACTAATGCGTTTCCTTCTAACAGTATCCTTGCTACCGATGCACTCCCCCTAAGACTGACGCTGGATTGAACATCACTGCCACCCTCTGCTTCAACCCATCCACGCACTCACTGATACCCCGATTCCTCATTGGTCTCACATCGCCACGATAGTTTATGCCGATTCACTCCCATATTTTAGACCAGATCTCCCACTTCTTCAACCTCATCCTCCTTCACTAGTTTGACACGAACCCAAACCAGGAGTTATTGCAACAGAGAGTTGTTACTAAAAAAACCATTTCTGCACATCTGATTCACTTGAATTCCATTACGTAGATCTCAGAATCATTACTACCCTAGTTGCTGTGGATTTTGAAGCCGTAGATTGAAGATAGGAGCTGGCCACCGTTGGAACCGGAAGCTGCGAGCTGAGGTCGAGTCAGGTGTTGTGCCACTATGTGTTGAACAGGGGTGAGGAGTTCTATCGCTGTTGAACCACACCACCATAGATGTAGCCACGAGAAGGAGCCGCATGGGGGAGACAGTGCACTGACCATTGCCAAAGAGCTGGGCCGCCGCCGCACAAGAGAGGATTCGACCACGAGCCGTTGTAGCCGATGCATGACAAAGATGGGCGCTGCAGTGGACCTCTGTCCTTGCTCCATTATAGAGAGGAGCTAGTCTCCTATTTCCTTCGGGAAGAAACCAGAAGACCCCCCCTAGGGTTGCGCCGATTTAGGGGGGGAGAAGATTAAGTTATTTAAAATAATAATAACAATAAAATAAAAATAAAAATAAAATAAAAACCTTAATTAAATAATAACTAAACATAAAAAATTAAATAATAATTATTATAAATAAATTATAGATATAAGATAACTAATTTTAATTAAATAGAATTATTAATTTAATTACCTAAATTAAAACTTTAATTAAACTAAGTTAGTTAAACTTCTAAATTAAATTAAAATAAATAAACTATAAATTTAATATTGCATTTTAAATATTTATAATTGTTTAATATTAAAATTTTATTAATAAAATTAATACTAATAATAATTTATAAATAAAATTAGAATAAACTATTCTAGTTAACTTAAATTATTAAATTATTTAATTTCCAAAGTAATAATAAACATTATAATTTACATTAATAATGACGATTAATAAATATTAATAACCTAATACAATTTTATCATTTAAATTAGTAATTAATAAAACCTTTTATAATTAAATAATAATAAATTACTTTCCATTAAAAAATTCAGTCAGCTTATAATAATTAAATTGTTATAACATAACTTTTATAATTAAGTAACAACCATTTTAATAATTCATTTTAATTATAAGTTTTAAAATGAAGTTATAATAATCTATTATCAATAATATTAATAAAATAACATAAAAAAATAACATTATTTAAATATAATTAAAGGCTTTATAATAAATTTATTAATTTAATAATTAATATTTAAATTATTTTTCCTGCAAGTTTTTAACTGTTTTGTTTGTTCCTTCCTATGCAGTTTCAAAGTAGAGTAAAAACACGTCCAAATACATCCAAATAACTCATCAGAAGTTAGTTACAAGGGAAAATCTAGCAGGACGTGTGGTTCATGAAAAAACACACGCGCATGATGCGAAAGAAAGGAACCGAAGTATGTCGGTGGAAACTAGACGGTGACGTACAACTTATGACAGTAAGATTTAAGAGCAAAGAAGGCAGGGAAATAGAGGTAGAGCACATACGGATGGAATAATCCAGTTCCGAGCAGAGCAAGATCAGGGGCGACTCCTGTACCACTTCTTGAAGCTGGAGGAGTTCTGGAGCAGAGCATCGTCTCGGGAGTTTATCTTCCCTCTTAATTCTAGTAATAGTACTCTTTTTAGTATGTCACAAATTTTGAAAATGATAATGAACATATTTTCTAGTCAAATCATTTAGTCTGGGGATAAATTGAAGTTGCACCGGTTATCCTTTAATATTATTTTTCACTTCATCATTTTGATGTATTCAGTATTGATTAGCAAGATCAATATTGGATTCATTCAATTGATTGTAACACTAAAACATAATTTCCAATTTCAAAGTAAATTGGAGAGATTGATTGTGGAAACACATTTCAAAAGATATTAAGTACATAAGACTTCAGGACTTACAGTGAGTTTGTCCTGTTGTCATTTTCAAATAATAACTATCATAATTGATCTATTTTAGAGTGGTGAACTCTGAACTTGATCAACATGTCAGACTTAGCTCCTGGAGAGGGAAGTAAGTCACTCTCTTAAAAAGGTGGTATATTGCAATAAATTTTAAGTGAATTAAAATGATTTTAAAACCAGTAGTATGGAGATTTTTCCCCGGGCATTAAATTCTTGTAGTTCTCTTATCAGTGTTCTATATTTTTGTTGATCACAACTTTCAATTTGTTTTTTGATTCCTCTTAGTCTAGATCAAAAACACCAAAAAATCATAGTTCCTTTACTATTTAATAATTTAAAAAAAGAAAAAAATAAAATGTAATAAAATAGAAAAATCTAATCCACTGCTGACAACAGTGGGGTCATTTGAAAATTTTTAGAAAAGTTTTGGTCAAAATTTCCTTCTCTATGGGTTCAAACCTGCTTTCCACATATACTGTAGTTATTAGGAATAAAAATTTTAAACATTGACTGACTTCAACGACAGTCGGAATCACTCCTGATGGATTTTATGAAGGTGGGGAGAACATATTCCTTTTAAATGGATAAACTATGGTACTGGTGACAATGTTGGAGGAGGTGTTGAGGGAGTTTCATAAACCCCCTTTGGTGGTACATCTAGGTGTCTAAAATATGTACCAGGACCTTCAGTTTTAGTTATGGTGGCCATGTATTATGAAGTGCGTAGAAGATTTTTTCTCTTAATTCCTAACTTGTCACTAGGTGAAGGCTATGCACCAGGTTCCAGTGAGTTTAGCTCTACCCCTAGACGTGATAGAGTAGAATTAAGATAGAATATCTGTGGAATACATGATGTGGATTCCATATACATTTAGAGGACATGATTCCATATGGGTGATCATAGACTAACTCACCAATTTGGACCTCTTCCTATGTATCTGAGAGTAGAGTTAAATAGAGAGATTCAAATGTCTTTATGTACATGAGATATTTTAGATCTATGGATTTACTTAAATTACCATTTAGACCCTGATGATCGCTTCATGACATAATTATTGAGATTATTTCTGAATGTATTTGGGACTCAGTGGTGTTTGAGCATTATGTTCCACCCCCAGACTGATGGCCAAATTGAGCAAACCATCCACGTTCTAGAGTACATTCTACGAGATTGGATGCTAGACTTTGGACATAGTTGAGAGGATCTTCCACCTTTCATGGAGTTTGTGTAAAACAACAACTACCCTTACACCATCCATATGACACCATTTTAGGATTTGTATGGGTGAACCTATACGTATCCACCATGTTAAACTGATCCAGGTGAGTCTATGATCATGGGTCCAGAGTTGGTGAGAGCTATTATAGAGAAGGTGAAGATCATCCATGAGAGGATGTGGATGTGGACTACACAGAGCCATCAGAAGTCCTATGTGGATCTATGAAATAGACATTTGGATTTTGATGAGGGAGACCATGTGTTCCTAAGGGATTCACCTCTATGTGTATCATAGAGATTTGTTTGGGGAGGAAATCAATATTTGAGATTCATTATCCCTTACTAGATACTATGCAGGGCCGGCGAGGTGGAATACCACTTGGCCCTACCACCCTAGTTAGACTGGGTATAAAACATCTTCCACATGTTGTAGATGAGGAGGTATGTGCATGAACCATCACATGTTATCAATTGGGGTGATATGGAAATCGATTATGGAGATTCCTTTGTATAGTTCCCAGTGGAAATTGATGATAGGTAGGATAAGATCTTCCATGGGAAATAGATTCCATTAGTGTGTGTATGGTGGCAGTAATGGAATATTTAGGAGAGCACCTTGGAGTGGGAGACCGAGATTCAAGCTTAGTACCCACACCTTTTCGAGTAGTATTTTTCACTTTCTAGGACAAAATACCTAATAGAGGAGAATGTAATATCACTAATTGTTTCAGTAAATCATTGGAATATGTCAAATAATATTTTTAGATCTAGGCACTGAGAAGATGTGATTTTTTGGGGCCCGATGATCCCGATACATATATTATAAAAATATTAAATATATTAATATCAAGCACTCATAATTTTCCTAAAATAGTGTAATAACTCTCATATAGGGACTCTAATGGGAAATAAAAGACCAATATTGAGTCTAGAATGTGGATGTTACCCTATGTGAGACATAATCTTTGTCTGGAACAAGAATTTTGATGAAGTACTGTCATAGGTGAAAATAAAAAAATAAAAAAATAAATTTCTTTGATTTATAATGTTTTGAAGAAACAACCTAAATAACTTTTTTAAATATATTGTTATGTCCAATTCCCTAGGTTATCCACATAACCTTGATGTTTGAGAGAGAGAATTTGAGGAAGGATTGGAGAGCGATGATAATGGATCAAGGATATTTCTCCCCAAAATAACTCAAGGGTATCTCTAATGATGATGATATAGATATTATCTTCATCAAAAATAAATCCTAGCCTAAGGTAGCCCATTTAAATTCCATGGTTTATTTCCTTGTTAGTTATCCCACAATGAATTAAAATCAAATCAACTAACAGATTTATTTATGAGTTGATCATCATGTGCGGGTGAAGGTTTTATCTCCCTAGTTTATATGGAATTGATATTATTTGATTACTCTGTTCATCTTTTTAATGAAAATGAATCAAGGCTAATCTAGAAATAGTCTATGTCCATTCCTCATTTTGTGGTCTATTATTTTCTCCCCAGTTTATTCACATGTTTATCCCTGTCAATTCATTTGTATGAAGGTTCAATGAATAACTAGTATTCGATCATTGCATGAACATTATTTGGAACAATGGATAGATACCACATGTGTGGTTCATGATTGAGGGTGTGATCCAGGTGTGATGTCGGTGGATGAGTGGTGGTGTATCAGACCGGTTTGGTGATTCCAATTCTTCCTAGATCAACGTGTGTGATGACAGTGTGAATTGGTAGTAGTTGATTTTAGAACTAATTGAAGGTCAGAATCTGGTGAGCTATGATGGTAATGTTGTTCAACCTCAGATCATATTTAATAAAGTGTGATTTGTTGAAATATTTATAAAATAATAAGAATGCATGAAGCACCCATGAAATCTGGAAAATTCTACATTACACGACATGTACCCTAGATAATACATTCTGTGTGGGGTCCTAGGATACGGTGCGAGGGTTCCACTTGAAATAAAATATCACATGTTTTGTGCAACTTTATTGGTACCTCAACATGTATTCTAGAGTATACATAGGAACATACATGACCAGACACATGGGAACAAGTATACTACATGAGTACGACATGTTACTTGAACACATCTAGGTACACGAGAACAAACACAATGCATGGGAACAACTAGGTGTACACTCGCATTGTAAAAGGTACATAAGTTTGAACAGGTGTACAGGGTCATGGGAAAAAGAAAACATGCATAGATACAAGCTGGTCTGGGATTAGAGGTACATGTTGTGTACCTTCTTTACATGTCATTTACTTACTCAAAGATGGACTAGATCCATCCATGTATTAAGTATAGAACAAGTTCAGTTGACTGTGATTCCTTGGTGTATCCATATAAGGGTATAATGTGGCATTATGTCTTTGACATAGGATTTTTATCCTTATAAGATATTTGATTTGGATAGTATTTGTGGTATCCCTCTGTGAGGCCTGGGGTGGGATCCCCTATCATATCCTTTCTAGGTGGTGTTTATGGTATCGATGTGACCACTATAAAAAGGATTAAATATCCTATCTATAAGATTGATCCAGTAGGGTTGGTGAAATCCCCCAACAATCATGCGTGTAATCTCCTATCTGGACAATGTGATCTTTAGAGATCCAGTGAGTACTTCTTGGCAAGGCCAGGTGAGCATTTGGATGAGTGTCTTCAATGACAATATGGATCATGGAACAAGCCGTCCTAGAAAAGTGTTACCTTGAATCCTAGAGTATAATCCTATGGATTGTAGTGTTAGTTGAGTCCTTTTGAGACAATGTTTCTGTTATGATTATATCTTGGTTATTCCTCCATTTATCATTACATCTCATATATTGATTGAAATACCTATTTATTGATGAGATGACTACTTTTGATTCTTTTTGTTTGGTTATTTCAAGGTGTCCTAATGATTATTATTATACTCACCCTTACACCGGCTCTACCTAAGCATTTCATGTCTTATATAGATGAAAGAACATTTGATAGGTTCCTAGGAGGACTAGGAGCAGGAAAAGCATAGTGTTTGAGATAGACAGACTGAAGTTATTACTGGTGTTTCATTTGATTCTAGTCCCTTCAATCTGAGTAGGTTGGGATTTATTTATAGTTTTATGAGCTTTAATTTGGACCTTATCACTTTTAGTATTTTTTTCATACTCTAATGGTGGGATTTAGATGTATTCATGCAACGATATTAGTTATGTTTTTTTACATTTCAGTATTGTGTGGGATTGGAGATGTGTGCATTCATATAGGTACATTAGTCCAATTCCTCCCATGTATGGGATATTCCTACTCGACACTGGTCTCCAACCTCTGTCCTATTAGTGATGGGATTTGGGTTGTCACACATAGCTTATTACCGACCTGGTGGGCCCTAGTGGGTTGGGTTGTGACATTATATCTACCCTTGAGTGGGTAAATCTCACCATTGGGGAGAACATTTTTGATGTTCTTACTGAGAAAATCTTGAGACAAGATTAAGAGTTTGGGGTAAAGTGGGTCTCCTCGAGGAATACCCACACTGATTTCAAGAATTCAAATGTTCTACCCATGTGAGAGATCATGAACCGTGGGGATGAATACCATCATAAGAAAAGAACACAAACCCAATCCAAGAATCATTATCACTTCATGATGTTCAAAATAAAATATTATTCCAACCTATCATACAATTTATCCATGTCGATTTTGATCCTAAAATTGGCCCTGATTACTTAAATTTTATGGTTTTCTATCATTTACTAAGCTAGATCAATGGAAATTTGCATAATTTTTCCCTTAACATGACCATGTTGCTCACTTGATGTATGTATAGGAAGTAACTAAGCAAGGATTTCATTCAGTATAGTACCCACCACATTTTAAGAGAAATTACACATACTAATAGACCGATATTGGTTAAATGAGGAGGGTTAACTAACCTTAGGAATTAATATAAGAGTAGTGGTTCATGTAACTCTATTAATAGATCCCTCTATAAAGAAGTATTGAATTTCATAAATGAGGTCCATTTTAATAATTTACCTATCTTCTATGTATAAAGAACCTAGAAATCTATCCGGGCCTGATGAACTATTTTTATTAAGGTTTCATACTTCTTACTTGATTCCAATCTTACCAGGGATGCATCTAATAACTTCATTTTTATTCTCATAGAAGTTTTTTGATATGTTATTAAATAAATAATGCACGGGATCCTCTCTTGGATTTACCATTACAACACCACTCCCTAGTCCTATTTTAAGGCACTTTAAGTGATTAATAGAAATATGACTTGCATCATCATAATCACTTGTATATGTACCATCTTGAAGTCGCATGTTCAAATTACCCAAGAACATCCTCTCTTTAATACACATGTAAAAACATTCAGTATATATATCATCCTCCCTCAACCATAGGGCTTAAATTTTCTCCCTATAAATATTCTCCACCTTAAGAAGTTTATATTCTAGATATATTTTCTTTTTCATCATTAGCATAAAATCCCCATCATTCCAATGTTCCGATAGTCTAGAGTACATGATATTGGTTTACATTTTAAGCTCATTCTAGTTGGATTGGGGATCTGGACTACTATTTTTTTAAGAATAAAGGTCATCCTCAAGTCTCTAAATATTTATTTTCCAGGACACCCTAACATGAACAAATATGGGAAAGATCCAAGAAGCTTAAAAATTGTCTGGAAATTCTATATTGTGTGTCCACAAGCATAAAAAATAGAATCATCGATTAGATTCTATAGAAAATTAAATCTACACCAAAATTAGAGAATAATATAATAAGGTTGTAGGCATATGAGTAATATAAATTTAAAGATAATCCAACATCATTGGAAGATTGGTGACACATATATCTAGTCAAATCCATATATGATGATTATTTTTTTATTACATAATTTAAAATTATCACCAGAATGTCTGAGATCCATGGGTACATTAAGAGAACGAATATTCTTGAAGTAATTCATTCCCTTTCTCAAGTAAGGATCTACCCGTTCTTCTCATCCCAGTTAAATATGGTATTAAAATCACCTATGATGATCCAAGAAAGTAGGTCAGTATAGAAGGTAGAAAGATTATTCTAGAGAACTTATATTTATGTTGAATCACATTTAATATAGAAAATTTTTAGAAACAACTGTTGATGAAGGTACCAAACCCTAATTGAAATATAATGAGTCGAAGATTCAAAAAAATTCACATACATATGAGCTTACTATAAGAGAAATATATCTCTGTGGGTTATACTATCATGTATGTATTTCTATATGTGAATATTTGATGTCAACCCATGGAAAACCCATGTTTTTTTATTTCAGATCTAGTATAACTAATAGGTAGATATGGTTAGTCCATAATTCATGAGACAAGAAACCAATCATAGATGAGGAACCGATTCCATTTTCATTCCATATGATAAACGATATCATGTGGATTCTAAAGAAAATTCATTATCACTATTACCATATAAAATCTAAGGGAAAGAAAAATTAACCTTAGAGAGCTTACTTGACATGGATATTGTATAAATTCTACTAGAATACAATCTATAAACAAAATACATCCTATTTAATCCCCTAGAGGATTGGGCCTCTAGAAAATCATCTCCAAACATAATAAAAGGTACAGACTAATTTATATAATAGAAACTCTGATCTAAATCCTTTTCAATATCATATACCAAGATATTAAGAAGGGCCAGGGTCATACATTGATCCCCATAAAGGGGAATCAAGGGATACTAGGGGAGGAACATCAATGGGATACAATTTAGATTTAATACTATAGGAAATATAAGGGACCCCTAAAGAGTGGGCATTAGGGGAAAGGCACAACTCTAAGGATTTCCTCAAAACCTAGTCTCTATCCACTCAAATAACCAGTCTTGAGTAGGGAATTCAATAATATAATATAAGTGTAGAAGGGTTCACAAAAGAGGGAGCCTGAAGAGAATGATCATCCTATAGAAGATCCTAGGATGACGGAGAGTAAAACACACAATACTTATCCATTATAGAATAAATATAAACTAAGGGATAAGTCTAATGAATTATCTCTTGGAAGCTACTGAAAGAAGGATGATGAATAGGATCCAAATCACATCGAGACTACTCTACCTTTAAGTGAAACCATCTTCAATATGAAATAATGTGACATTGAAGGTTACAATATGAAAAAAACCCACCCTAGAGTAAAATACTATATTATTATTATAAGATACAACATACCTCGCATGGAGAAGAATTCACTATAAGAAACTCTTTGAGAGTTCAATATCAACACATATATGGGTAGATATGGTATGCTATATCCAAAGAGTACCCACATACATATATATAAAATGCCTAATGGAATCACCAATGCCTTTTAGAACCAAAATATTATATTAATGGAGGGGAAATCCTGATATGATAATCTAGACAGAAACCATACGAGTATCTATATCATAGTGAAATTATATTGACTACTAGTAAAGGATGATGTTCCATATACCATAGTAACTAGAATCCCTATACCACACTGATAAAAAATCATTACATGAGAACATTTAGATACAAAATAAGATCTGATTCATAAGTGATACATCAAATTATTAATAAAGACCCCATGAGTTTAAAAAATTATGAAATAAAAAAAGGTTTGGACAATATCTCCCAAACATGGCAACTAGAATCCACTTATGAAAATCCTAAATTTTTTCAAAATCATTCATTAATATGGTAATGTTTTTATTTCTTTACAACATTATTAGATACTGATACACCATCTGAATGTCAAGGATCACTATAAGGGAGTGAAATATAGGATATATCAGATCCTCTACAAGCACATCTTTCATGGAGGGGGGTGAGGGTGGGGTGGGATAATCCTTTATGTCTAGATATAGAGTCCCAACCTGATGAGACCGGTATTGTTGGAGGACAAAAAACATGGTGAAGGAGAGGGAACCCACAAATTATCCACAGGATCCAAAGAAGCTGGTTCAAAAACCTCACTGTAAGATAGTGATGATATAGGTGATCTTCCATAGGTAATAGAGAAAGTGGACCAACATCGACCCCACTAGATGAAGGAAGAACCACCATCGAGGTGGGATATAAAAGTCAGAGTGCACACCCAATGGATGAAAAATTTGAAAACATATAGGGAATGTGATGTGTGTTCAAATTTTATAGAAATAGAATACATCAGCCTAATTATGATAAATAAGTGATTTCCCTTTATCGAAGATTGTTTCATTAACAGGTTTTAAAATCTAAAGGAATTAACAGGAATTAATGATGATCATTAAATTAATAATTAGACTTATATGGGAATAGAGAATTCCTATGAATAAGATAAATACCTTGAATTTCAAGTGATATCTATAGTTTATCATAAACAAGTGGTATCAATTGTTTCAACATATAGTATGTCACACACACTTTGTTTTTTATTTCTTATAGACCAAAAATCTTGTGTAAGTGTGTTTGAGATCACATTAATATTGATATTTTAGGTACTTAATTTATCAAACTCAATAAGGTTATTGATGTCATCATGTGATATAGAAATAATTGAGGCTCTTATCATTTATTCATTTTTATTACATTTATTTATGGATCTATAGGCTTAGAGGATTTTTTTATTACTCATTGACAATTGGTAAATTCACTAGTTATAATTCCTTGAGTATAATTTATTTGAAAGTGACTTTGGTTGAGATTAAAGTTTCAATGAAGGATTTCTAAAATAATGTTAAAGGTTTTTATAATATTCAATATATGGTTTAGAAAGCCTAAATATTATAGATTTATTAAAGTAAATATAAATAGGGAGTATAGTCTCTATAAATTTTGAATTCTTGGAGGTATGACAAGTTGTTTATTACATTTTAAAATATGTGGATGAAATATAATGATATCAGGTGAGTGAAACTTGTGAATATACCCCATTTCCTTTTTATAGATAAAATAGAAGAAGGAATGAAGTATTTGGTGAAAATACCCCTTGTATTTTATTGATAAAGGGGAAGGAGAATAAGTCCATAATATCCATATGTTTGGAAGACCTTAGATTTAAAGATAAAGGGGGATGAATTATTTCTATCAGTTGATGGTTTATGAATTTTATGTAATCATTGTAAAAAAATAAAAATTTATAGATTATTATAATCATAAGGTCGTATGTTGGATTTATTGAAAATTTATAAATGCTATTCAAGTTGTGAATTGGTATGATTGAATAAATTAACCATATATAACGATGAGGATGTGAGTTTTCATGACATTGAGATATTTATAATTAGCGTTTCAATATGTTTTAAGATGTTTTTATTATAGATTTTGAAGAAGTGTGAGTAGGTTTTAGGATATCTAGAGATGGATGATAAGGTTTGATAGTGTTTGGAGAAGGTTGGTCTGAATTATAATTTCAAGATTTTGGAAGTTTTAGTTTTTTGAGAATTTGAAAAAGGTTTAAACAAAATATGTAAAATTCACTAAGGTAAGTGTTTAGAAAAATGTTAATGTGTTGAGTGAGATTGTAATATGTAAAGTTCATTATATTGATATGTAAGAATAACTAGCTTCGTAAAAATTCTAATCCCATATATCTAGTACATATGAGTAACATTATAGAAGATGTTACAGAACAGTCATCTATACCACAATGTCATGGTTCATGCCGTGAATTAGTTTAATGATTTAAAACTTAGAAAGTTCCTTCATATATACAGGTAAATAAAATCATACATAAGTGTAATTCATGAATTTTCATACTTTAAAAAATCTAAATAACTCATGTTATGCTATGGAATATAAATAATGTCATGGAGAGACATTGAATTTTTTAACTATTATTCCAATATGAATTTTTACAAAATATGGAATAATGGATACACCAAGATGGATAGTATCACACCAAATTTTTTAGGTTGTGATGCAATTAGAAAGACTATGAAATTTATGGCTAATGATATTTTGAAATGATAATCAAGATCACTACATGAAGCTTGATTCCATGCCATGATTTAAGGATACACACCATGATGTTTAGACCATGAAATAAAATGGGTAATTCATAATAGTTAAGGTTTGGACTATTTATCTATAGATAATTAGATCACAATGTGAGTCTCTATGTTTCACTGTGACTTAGAGACCATGATAGGAGAAGATAGACATTGTTAATTAAGTTTAATGATGTTTTAAAAATTAGAAAAATTTCACACTATAAAGATTCATGTCCCACCAGGATTATACTAGAAGTTGGAGGTGTTGAAAATGAGGCAATAAAGAAAGTCATGATGAATTTCTTTATGCTTTGATTGGTGTAACCAGGACAATTCAAAGAGATCTGGTGACTTGGGAATATCATATCCATTTGAAAGTTATTGAGATATTATTAACTACCCAGAAGAATTCCAATGATAGAGATATATCCAAACATGATATAAGGGATGAATTTGAAGTAAAGGAAGTTTAAGGTGGTTAATTATTTGACATTGAACTTTAAAATCAAAACTGTTAACTTCAATAAAAGTGGTAGAATACATATATGTAGTCTAAAGATAATATAAAACTAAAGAGGATATATAGGAATTGTGTGTTTTGAAAGGGAATAAGAATATAGGGCCAATGACATGGGTTATATTTCATATCTTAAATAGATAGGATTATTTGTTGATGAACATATTATAATTAAAGATCATAGATACAAATTATCATTGATACATCTGGTTTGAATAAGTAAGGAAGAGTCTATTAAAGAACATTTCATATGATTAAATTATTATATTTGGGATATTTTATGTAGTGTGAAGATTTATTGAAGATCAGAGACTCAACTATTATTAAAAGGATTTGATTATATCTAGCCTTGAAATTTGGAAGCAACACTAGGAATACATTGGATAATATATATAGAGATTTATATACAAGGAATATTAGTTCCTTTTACTAATATTGAAGTGACCTTCATGTCAATAAACTAAGAATAGTACTTAAAGTCTACAAAATAATATCTTTTGGAGAAATGAACAATATAGGAAAAATGGAGTTTCCCTTGGGAAGCAGTGAGTTATCCCTAAACCATTCAAAATATAATGATCCATGGTGAGGAGTGACTTCACTTAAAAATTATATCCACTAAACATTGGGTTATAATGGATTTTGGTACACTGGAAAAATAATGATTGTATGCTCCATAGATGCATCCTAGTGTGAGTAAAACAAGTAAAAGCTATGTGTCCCTATATATTTTAATTTCTACACATATTTAGGATATTAGATGTGGATGCATTTTATAAGGAAAAATTAATTAAAAATGGATTAGTGATCCTTATAACAAGGTAAAAACATATGAAGGGAACATAATTTACAACCAACAAAATTTTTAGATTAGGCCACAACTAGATTCACCCCCTATCAGGGTTTCTTGAGTTATAACAAAGAGTTTACGGATTATCATTTATGACTCATTGCATTGTTTCATTATATTTATTTATTGTTAAATTTACTTTATTGGATTGGTTAAGTATTTTCTTTTGGATATTTTAATTTCAAATGTGATTATATGCTATTATTATTTTGATTTATCATAATCATTTCTACTATTTTAGTTGATTATGAATCTTAAAAAAGATTGTGGAAAATTATATTTTTATTTTAACTTCAATTCACCCACTCTTGATGTTTATGAAAAAATAGACAATAAAAAAGTGTGTAGAATGAAAAAGACATTATATTATAAGGAAAACATCTAATTTTGATGTTCAAGATTTAATTCCTTTCTAAAATAATTTAAGTTTATCTAAAATGGTATATTCCAAACTCTTATGTGAAAAAAGACTATGAAAATCAAATGACAGTGCTTGTGTGATGCTCACAACATAACTAGAATATAAAATTTCATTTTTTAATAATTTTTTCATTTTTTTGGATTCCATGTTTGAAAATTTGAAACTCTATAAAATAATTTAGAATTCATGATTGGAATATACATATAGATAGACCGTGAAAGGTGACTATTGACGTTGAAAGATTTAGACAGTTAGTTTTCATGATTAAATGCATGGTTTGATTGACCACATTGTTGGGTCATGATTTTTTTTAAAATTGTATATTTTTTAATTGTATGACTTAGTTTTATACGCAATTACCTCATTGTTTTTCTAAAGAGCTTGGGAGTCTTATAGGGGAAGCACTATCTAGATACCTCATCTCCTTCATTTCTCTATTTATTATTCTACAAAACATCTAAGTGATTTATCAAGGTTAGATCATCATTTGTACAAACACAACACACATGGGAGAAGATTCCTATGTAAGGGTGATCATAAACATACCTAGTTGGAAACCCTCAAAAATATAAAAGAAAGATATAACAATAGGTATTCTCAAAGTAGAGGATAAAATTAATATATTATTTTATGTTTATGAATGTGACAACCCATATATTTTTACTAATAAATAAATATTAATTTTTATTATTATTCATGATAATTATATAGATTAATATTAATATTTATTATAATATTATAAATAATTTTTTTAAGTTCTAGAATATGAATATAATTTTCATTTGAAAAAGAAATAAATGTTATTATAAATAATTTTTTTATTTTATTTTAAAAACTAAATTTCATAAAATGGAATTTATTTTTGGTTTCAACCTTTTGAAACTATTTTAGGGTTATTTTTTGGGATTTTTATGAGAAATTTGGTTTTTTGGTGAATAGTAAAAAAAATAAGGTTTTTTATGAACATTGTATCCTTTATAACATCATCATGATATAAATATGAATTAAAATTTTATGGAATTTATATAAAATCTCTTAAATGATGATATAATAAAAATACAAGATAAATATGAAAAAACTTATTGGTGTTGACATGGTGTTTTCACAACATGAGAAAAGTATAATTGATGTCTTTAAGATAGTATATTAGAAGGTATAAGTCTTTCTTTAACCATAAAATATATAAATTATAAATAATCAATGAATTTGACATCTATTTACTAATTTTAAAATTATGTAAAAAAACAAACTATACAAATGCATGCTTATTGTTTGCCCGATGTAAAAAAAGTAAAAATCCTTATCCTAAAAATGTTATCATGATATAAATGTGAATAAATAATAATATGAATGATTTTATAGGATGATATTATTAAATAATAAAATATAATCATGTTATTAATATATTTTTAATATTATATAATAGGATAACTGTAACCTCCCACCACCCTGAACCACTAAATAGTACTTGAATCAGCAGAATGCTATAATACATAAATCATGCCTCCTCGTATTCCAACGGTTTTTAAATTGAAACATAGGTCTAAGGTGTTATAGTGGGGATACTATACCCAAACATTAGATTAAAACAAAAATCAAAATTCATGAAAAAATACACATACAAATAAATAAAGCAATGGAATGACATCCAAGAATGCACATAAAATAATAAAATAAAACATGCTATGCCAGAAAATTGAGTATAATGTATCAATAAGTAATAATAACAACCATTTAGTCACTAAACACTGAGTGCTATCCCAAAACAATACCTATAACCAAGTAGCAACTTCTTAGGTACCCAAGATCCATAGAGGCCCAAGCAGGGTTTGAGTACAACACAATTGGCCACCACAAACAACATCCCTAAAAACAACAAATCCCTAAACAGTTTATGAAAAATTGATCAAGTTAATAGTTACAAATACAACCATTTAAAAAGATTTAAAACTAAATTTATAAGTAAACATTGATCCCTAGGGCCTAATTCACCTCGATAATGGCATATAACTTCTTCGACCAATACTGTGGTATCTTTGATCATGTCATGATGAACATGCTAAACCAACTCCAACTAGGGGTAATATACCCATACTCTCCCAAACCACCAAAACTTGGGGGTAATATACCCATCCCCATGTCCCCAATATCCACCCAAGGGCCATATTCACACTATTTGTACCCATCAAACCACATTCTACTAGGGTCTAGATTTAGCCCAAGATTATCTATCAACATGTATCCACTTAGGGGTTGGATTCACCATGGTTTTAACCATAAAACAACTACTAAACTACCTAGGGACCATGTTAACGTTAGGTCCTTCTAATACAACCAATTACACCCATGGTTTGTGTTCAACCTAGCTTTAACAAGCACAACCATGATTCTAACATAAGACATCAAATCCATACCACATTTCCATCTCAATAACCAACACCAATTTATCATATTTTATTCTTATTTACAAAACATGATTTCTAATTAACATTTCAAAAATACCATTTCCAAAACCAATTTCCCAAAAATACCCAACACACACCATCACTACCATTTCACACTTCTATTTCAAATCTAATCTGATTAACCACTTCCAAAATAGAATTTCAAAGGTAATTTAAAAATTAAATTTCAAAAACTAATTAATAACACCATTTACCATTTATATACCCACATTTCATTTAAAGGAACTAAACCAATTTACCACATGAAACCCCCATTTTCATGGTACCTATTTCACAATACTAATTTCAAGAAAAACATTATTTTTAATCGATTTAAAAGTTTAGAATTAATACAAAGTTATTCCACTTGGAACCACCTTCCATAAGTCCCAAGGCATGTCTAAGGGGAGTTTAACCAAGGATAATAAATTCTAAAGCATTTAATTTAAATCTCGTCAATTATCAGTGATACTAGAATGACCACAAAACATATTCACTTGAAAACAATATGAAAGTCTACGGGTCAAGACTATGAACCATTTACTACATTAATTCTGTTTCTTTTTGTTTTCAAGATGACAACCCACTACACAAGGTTTTCTAAGACCAAAAACCAAGGCTTAAAATACCCATGATTCTAACACACATACAAACAACCAGAACATATTAATTATAATTAATGAACGACTTAAAAGTAATTAACCAAAACTATGCACTTAGGAATAAACAACTATTCACTCACTCGGTGCTCTTAGTATACCTAAACTGAGACCAACCCTCCTCAGAAGGTCTGTTCTAATCTCCCAGCACTAACCTATGGAAAATTTCTACCAACTAGAACCAAAAAAATAAGAAATGAAATTTTATTCAACCCAAAAACCTTGGAAAAATCACATGGTGACATATTTAAATAAAAAATATGGGTGATGACATGAAGACATTGTATATAGACATCCTTAAAATTGTTTTTATAAAATCCCCATCATCTCAGGATGATTAAACTATCCTATGGTGGAATCATCACAAAAATACCTAATTAAAACTACCAAAATTAGTGAAAGATTAGGATGATTGGAATGGATATATAGCCTTACTATAATATATTGATCGTAAGTGATGAAGGAAAAAATAGATAGAGATGTGGGAGATCTCACCATGGAAATGGAGGATAGGGAGGGGTGACATGCATGACTTTTGGGTTGAGGGAGAGGATAAAAGGAGAAACTTTGGGTTATAAAATCATAAAGTAAAAAGGTAAAAATAAACTTTTTAAGGGGCACACAATTTGTCTATACGTTTTTACAAACTGCAAACCAACCATGTGATCAACAATGTCCCAAAACACACCACCTAAAACTATTCGTCCACATGGTTTACTAACCATATACCAACCTTAGGAATTAGATCTGGAAACCTCTAGAACACCTCACATAGTTTTTTTTGTAACTATTTACAAACATTGATCTAAGTCCTATGTCCATTATACCTCTCATGGTTTCCTCTGAAAACCATATGTTTTTTCATAAACCATATGGTAACTATAAAATTCAATTTTACCCTATTAAAATATAACTTGAAATTATCCCACACTTATGGTGCTTCATGGTTTTTCCTAAGCCATTCAACTTGGAAAAAATCCCCAAAACCTCCAAAACTCAACTTGAATCTCCCAAGACTTACTTGGGAACTGACATGCCTCTTGGGACCCTAAAAATATCAAAAAATAACCATATAATATGTTACAACTCCCGTATTATTGATCCAACCGTGGGTTTTAAAGACATACCATCCACAAAATGAAATTTCAAGATTATCCTTGAAACTCAACCCATCCATAGACATGAGTATTACAAACTCCCTACAATAGGACTTAGCTAAAAGAGGCCAATTATAAGATATGATATCCTCTTCCATTAGAATTACATATCAGAATATGATATTGGAATTCTATTGATGCATCCAATGCGGTTCCCATTCTACCATTCCCTAAAAATGTGAAATCATTATTCCAAAGCAGACAACCTTTGTGATTCTGAAATTACAAAACAACAGGACGAACTGACATCATCCTAGAATCATTCCAATAAGTTAGTTTTTCTTTGAAAATCCTTAGAAAAATTATGAATCCAACTCTTCATAGCCAATATGATACACCCATTGTGATTTCTGACCCACCACATCTAACTACATAAAAGAAGTCAAGTTGAATCTTCCTCGAATGACTTTTCAAAAAAATGATTCTCCTTAGGTCTTAAAACAACATTAATCCACCCTATCATGATGTTGTAAACCTTGAAGTCATTTGATTATCATCCCAACATGATCATCAAAGTATATACCCAAATTTTAGTGACATTCCATAGTCGAACCATCGATTATCCATTTCCACTTTCGCAATCCCACAAGCATCGAGACACCACCGAACTAATCAAGTTTGGATGACCTCAATTCATATCAATCCTGTAGTTGATGATAAAACTCTATATAATACCACATATGAGCCTAAAACTACAATTTATTAAGGAATTTATTGAATTTAACCTCATTTATCCACTGAATTCAATATACCACAGCGATCATCCACTGATTAATCTCACACACACCCAAGTCCCCACGTAGGACAGTTATATCACATTGAACACAATCCTAGTCTACACTATATGAGCATCCTTATTATCACATCACTAAACCAATTTATAATATCCACAACCCATGCTCTATCCATCACTAAACATGATGGATAGAAGGGGCCAAGACTTCTCATATCTAAGAATAATTATGAAAATTAATCCAATGCCTTATCTGGGCTCATGGGAATATTACACAACGGTTTTCACCAAAAAACCAGCAGACAATGAGGGACACACATTGAAATGAACAATGGTGAATCACACACCATCTGACTCATAAATTATCAATCCTAGAGAATCAATCCAAACTTTTCACATCAAAACCACACATGTTTCACTCCTCCCAATCCATGATCTCACACTCATCACGTCAACCTCTAATGCTCTCAATGAGGTTCCAGCCATATCATCCATGTCACCGTGTCTAATCTATCTACTACTTCCATGCCTTACCATTGGGAACCATAACTCTTAACCAAGGGTCCCAGTACATCATTCCCACAAACCCCTCATCAATCCAAATCTGGTCCCCAGCCTACAAAAATATTCTATTACTCATTTAACCAGCATGTTTCATACTTTTTTACCACCTAAACCATAATCAAAATGAAATAGTGGATCAACAGACAAAATCTTTCCTCCTTGGAATCATCATATCTGAATGGATACATTCCCTCATTTAACCAGATCATGAAGCACTAAATCAAGATCTAGTGAGTCAAATTTTATCAAAAATAGGCCCACACACCTGAGACTATATCCATGCCGCCCTCACTTGCTAGTCTCACATAAAAAATATCACCCTTAGTGATTTTAATAACTAGATCATATCAATAAGAAAAAACCATTGAAATGACCACTCATAAATTTCACATCATTATGAAATACCATGGTAATTCATTTACATTCTCACCATTCTTATGGAAGTGAATCATGAGTCTATATGGTTAGAAACATGACCTTTCCTACCCTCAAAATCTGTATGCACTGAAGACACATCAATACCCAAGGTGATTTACATTCAAAGCTACCAAGAATTTTTACATTCCTCACATAAATAACCCTTTGAGGGTGTTTATACTCATAACCACCTCATATGCATAAAATATCACACCACCAAGAACTTCCCATGATTCAGTTTTTAATAGAGTGTTTACACTCACCTTACTGGCCTAGAGTCTACCATCAATGATTCTCATCTATCAAACCACCGTAAACTACACTAGGTAGTTAATAGAGATAGAAATCCAAATGAATCTACCCCTACATGAACTAGCTATAATACTAAAGGTACTAGAACATAAGTTCTTCTCCCAAAATTCCAAATGCATCTAATATTCCTATACCATTAACCTAATAACACCCTTCATGTATCAGTGTTATAATTCAAAACACATAATATTATATCATATACCTAGAGGTACTCATAGACTTGGATGAACCCTCTCATGGATCAACCTTAAAGGTCACTAGGAACTGACTCCTTGTCCTTGAGTCATGCCCAATTAAGGTCACTGTGATCTCTCACCTAGCCTACACATCAAGACAAAAATCACATGGGCCACAACTCATAAGCAATGTTCCTGATACTATCTGAGACACACATAACCAAACATGACCAAAAAAACAACCCACTATAGGGTCTCACACATTAGTTTAAACTAAATTCGCAGTACCCACACTTAGGTCAAGGTCCACCCACAAGGCTCATAGATAACCACTCTACATCATTGGTCAAGGTCACAAATCCAACTGAATCTATAACATGGAAGGTATCTCAGGATATTAAACTCCTCCCATCATAATGAACTCAAAGTTATAGGGATATCACATAACTAAGGTACTATCGTATACCCATATACCCAAAATTAGGGTCCACACCAGTTACCACTAGGTCCAGATCATATACATATATTATTATAAATTTCAAACTTTTTTCCATTTTTCTTAAACATTAATCTCTTTAGCAAAGTTATTAGTTAAATGAAATTTCATGTAAAAGTTATAGAGGAAAAGACTTTATAAGTTGTACTTGGAATTTTTTTAGTAGAAACCATATCAAAATCAAGATAAAAAACCAATTTGTTTTTAACCCCTTACTTAATCAAAAAAATTTCACAGCCAAGACTTCGTTAAATAAAATTTCAATTACAAGTTATTGTGGAAAACACTTTTTAAGTTGTAATTAGAATTTTATTTAGCTCACACCTCATAGTAATAAATAAATGTGGTCAAATAACATATCTTTTAATAATTTAAGAGATTGGTAAAGTAATATTCCACCATATACTTATACTAAAACACCTTATAAATGGTTGCAGACACATTAAATGACCAACCGAAGTCACATTCTTGGTAAAAAATCACATGAAGTCACGAAAATATCATGTGAATCATACATGAATAATATGATGCATTTACACACCCTTTGTTTCCATGTTTTTCCAAGAGACACATTCCTATAAACTAATAAACAGATAGATCAAGTGCATCACTCAAGGTGAAATCAGATCAACTGTAATAATGAACAACATGAACAAAAATAAAACCCCTGAAAACATGAAATTACCTTGTATGTGGGGTGGACAGTCCCCGGAACAATCTCCAAACCATGTACTGAAACACTCTAACTATCCCTTCTACCATTAAAAAATAGATAAATAAATAAAAGATGATGACACTCATACCACTTTGTAACATCCCATTTCCCTGGACCACTGATCAGTGCCCAAATTGGTGGAATTCTTCAATAACTCTAGAGCACATACACATATTCTAGAGGTTTCCAAATATTATTGATGGTATAAGGTGGTTTTGTTGAGATACTATACCCACATACTAGAGTAAAACAAAAATTAAAAGTAATGGAAAAAATATACATCTAGATAAATAAATCAATACAATAACATCCAAGAAATAACTGAAAATAATTAAATAAAACATGTTATGCCAAAATAAACCAGAATATAAATTATAATTAATTCATACAAAAAAACCCCAAAATACCAAAAGATAAACCGATAAACCTCTAAAAATGGTTATGAGTACTAGCATAGTCCAAACTCCCATGCTCCATCCTAGCAACCGAGAAATCTCTAAACATTGAGAGCTTTTCAAAACCCGTACCTACAACCAAGTAGTGTCTTCTTGGGTACCCAAGTGCCATGAAAACCTAATAAGGGTATTATTATAACTCTATAGTCCACCAAAAATGATTTCCCTAAAAATATCCAGTCTATAAATAATTCATGAAAAATTTATCAATTTGACATTTACAAATACAACCATTTAAAAACATTCAAAAAAAAATTCATAAAATAACACTAAACTCAAGTCCAGATTCACCCTAGGAATGGTATGTACCTACATTGACCAATGATGGGGTGAATTTGAGCATGTAATGATGACTGTGAATACCCAACTCCTTCTAGGGGTAATATACCCATCCTCAACCAAACCAATGGCACCTAGGGGTAATAAACCCATCCCTTTTGCCCTAGTGTCTATATGGGATCTAGATTTAGTCTGGTTTTAACCATCAACTAGTGTCCACCTAAGGGAAATATTAAACCCTAGTTTAACCATAAACCAACTTCCACCCAGGGATAGATTTAACCTGGTTTTAACCATCAACAAGCATCCACCCGGGGGATAGATTCACCCTGAGTTTAAACTACAACCAAAAACCAAACCACCTGGGGTCTGTGTTCCCCCTGGGTCTATCGATAAAAACTAAGTCCACCCTGGGAATGTGATCACCCCATGTTTAAATGGAACAACCAAGATACCAAAAAAATTCATCAAATACACACCAAATTTCTATCTCAATAACCAAAACCAATTTATCGTTTCTAATTCCTATTTACAAAATACCATTTCTGATTAACATTTCAAAAATTCCATTTATAAAACCTATTTCCCAGAAATACCAAACCCACACCATCACTATCATTTCCCTCTTACAATTAAAAACTAATCTAATTAACCACTAACAAAATACTATATCAATTTTCATTTAAAAATTACATTTCAAACACTATTTACTAACACAATTTATCAATTTCCATTCCCACATTCGATTTAAAGGAACCCAACCAATTTACCATCCAAAATCCCCATTTTAAGGTTCTAATTTTATAATACTAATTTCAAGAAAAATATAATTTATTTAATTTATTTCCTATATTAGAATTACCACCAAGATGTTCTACTAGGAACCACGTTACCATATGGCCTAAAGAATGTATAAGGGTGTTTTAACTAAGGCAAGTCCATTCTATAGAATTTAATTTAAATAAATTCAATAACCAAAGAGAGTAATATGAACAAAATATAAACACACTTGAAAGTAATTATCAAAGAATATGGATCAAGACTAGGGACTACCTACCTCATTTAAGGCCTTTTATTTTTGATCTCATCCCAAAAACCCACTCCTAAATACCATATAAGACAATAAACAAAGACTTAACCACCCATGGTCCTAACTCACATAAAAACACAAAATAATTAATTATATTTTATTAAAATATTAAAAAAATACTATTCATTTAGTCAAAAATAGATATTCACTCAATAGATGCTACCACTAAACCTAAACTGAGACCACCCCTCCTTTGGAGGTTGGTGTCAAGCTCCCAACACTAACATAGGCCAAATCCCAATCAATAAAAACCAAAATCATAATAAATGATATTTTATTCAACCCAAAATCCCTATAAAACTCATATTATTATATATATCCATCAACATGGTGGGATATAGTGTGAAATTGTTGTCTTAGGATATCCTCAATCTAGATTTCATAGAAGCCCCATTATCTTAGGATGAATACACCATCCTTCGATGGAATCATCGCTCAAATCCATAAATAGAACAACAAAAATTTGATAAATAGTAGGAAGATAGTAATGGATTAATAGACTTACCACAGGATCTTGATTGTAAGTGATGATGTATGAAACAAACAAGATATGGTGGATATCTCGTCATAGGAAGTGGAAAGAGGAAGGGGAATCATGAAAGTATTATAGGTTGAGGGAGAAGAGAAACAGAGTAGTTTTGGGTCAAAAATTCATAAGGCGAAAAGGGTAAAACTCCAATTTTATGGGGTGTATAGTTTGGATGAATGGTTTTCCAAACTATGCACCAAAAATGAACCAAATGTGTGACCCACACTATCTCAAATCACCCCCACCTCGTATCGTTGGTCTACGTAGTTTACCATCTATACACCAACTATAAGAATTGGATATAGTTACTTATACAAAAACTTTCATGGTTTGTTTGAAAATGTGTGAAAACCATGAACTAATATCTAGGTCCAATCCACTTTACATGGTTTTTCCTAAACCATGTGATAACCATGAAACATAACCATTACCTATGAAAGTTGAACTGAAAAGAACCCCACACTTAGGGTAATGTATGATTTCTCATAAACCATTCATCTTGGATTGAAAACCCCCCAAAACTCTAAAACTCAACCCAAATCTCCTAAGACATATTTGGTCACTTGAAACACCTCTTGGGCCCTAAACCATATGTAAAAAACAACCCTCTAGGATATTAAAACTCCAAAATTATTGACCCAAACATGGTTTTTAAAATAATAACATCCAAAAAATTAAATTTTAAACTTCCCCTTACAACTCAACCTGTATATACTCAGTTTATATCACAATAATTATCCAAAAATCTTACACATTGTTGATAAATCACTTGTGAAAACTATAGAAGAATCAGATTAAAATTTTTAAAAAATATTTAAAATGATAAAATTAAGTTGAATTATTCTATTGAATGTTTTTAAGGATAAAAATGATATTTAAAAAATTATTTATATATTTAAATATGAATCCCATAGTTATATAGACATTTTAAATATCAATTTATGAAAATAAACTTGAAAATTTATTTAAAGGGTATTTAATCTTAAACAATAATTTGTAAATTAATTCATTGTTATAAAATATTATTTCAATTAAAATGAGGATTTTTAATAGTATATCATGTAATATATTCTCCACATATGATCAAATTTAAATTTTAAAATTACATTCTTAACACTTAAATATTGGATATTTTTAAAAACACCATTGAATTTTTCTTATAAAAAGGAACTCATTCTAACCTTTCCAAAATAAAAATCAAGTTCAGTTTTATCTCTATATTATATCCAAATAAAAATATATAATTCCATTTGCACATTCATAAGTCTCTATACTATCTAATATTACTTTCTCCAAAGGCTTCAGACTCAGTCCAAAGGAGGTGATTCAAGGAGTAAGGTAAGAGTTTCTAAGCCTCTTTCTCTTTTATTATTTATTTTTATTTATCTTAAAAATATTTTAAAATACCTATTATTTTGTTGAAGTTATTCAATTTCCATGGTATTTTACTATTTTTGATCCATAAATGATAAATTATCATACATTAACTCTCAAAAAAATCTTTTATAATCCATTACAACGTCAAAAAGCAGTTTTAAAAAAATGACGTTTTATGCTTCCATTATTCTCTTACTATTTTTAAGAAACATAGGTAATATTTAAAAGTAAACATAAAATAATATCATGGTTATAATATAATGTTTTTATAAAACTAATATATTTATTGGGTTTTCAATTTTTAAAATATTTTTAAAAACATCCTTCATCGTTGTGGTTTTATAATACCTAAGTGAATGATGATATTTTAGTGAGATTATGTCTTCTATAAATATTCTTCAAATATAAAATTTATGAATGAATAACAAATTAATATTTAATTAATTTAATATTTTTAATTTTTTAATTTTATGATATCCATAATTATAATGAAATTAAATATTAATAATTATATTCATTTCTAACCACAAAAAACATGTTTTTCAAGAAATATTCTCTAAATAGTTATTATTTCATGACCTATTGAAATTAATTGATTATTGAATGATATGAAAAAATATGCTGACACATTTTTAGTGTGTATAACTCATTTAGGATTTTTACAACCTAGGTAATATTAAGATAAATCATTTCCATATTTTCATTAATTCAATTTTATAATGTTATATTCATTATAAGACTATTAGTTTTTTTCATTAAAAAATATAAAAGATTTATTTCTAACCAAATTGGGTTTTAATGTATCATATGTTTTTTAAATGTTTTACTTAAAAATTATATAATTTTAATTTGAAAAAATTAACTTTATTTTTGAATTCATTGGTTCAAAATTAGCTTAGAATGATTTTTTGAAAATTTTACGAAAATTTTGATTTTTCAATGAATAGTTAAAAATACTTATTTTTATTTTAAATTGTATTTTATTTTTATTTATTTACAAAGTCAAATTCTATTTTCAAATATTTTTAAAGTTTAATTAGTTATTTTTTATTAAAAATAATCCAATTATATTCTTTGTAATTGGTTTTACTTGAACTTGGTATAAAAACATTTTTATACTTAAAAGGCATTTTTCTGAATTTTTTTAATTTTATTTTTAATTTTAATATTAAATTAATTACTTTAACTTCTAAAAAATGAATATTTAAAAATAAATACCATATTTTGAGTTATAAATTCCAAATTTGGTAAATATTTTTCTTTTTTAGTCATTATGAATAGTAATCATAGTAAAAATTAAAGCTACAATAAAGGTAAAATGGGTTAATTAAGGGATAAAATAATGTGATAATGAATAATAGGTAACCCTAACACTTGAATTAATTTTATTGAATGAGTATATTTTGTCCGTAAAAATTCAAAATTTGAATATATAGTCTTTTTCCCTCTTGGCCTTGATTTTTACCTTTATAATATTTTACGTAATGAAAAGTCAAAAATGTCATTCTCTTTGTTTTATTATGCTTAATTTTTTGTGATGGGGATAAAAAAATTATATTCAGTTATAAATATTAATTTGAAACATATATTATTTGCATATATCATGGTAATGTATTTCTAAATTTCAGGAATGATATAATTGTCTTAAATTATTACACAATTCCAACATGATATTTATTCAATTAATAGATAAATAAAATAAATGATTATAAAAATATTAAAAGTAATAAAATTTTAAAGATTATTGTGTTCCATAAATTTTTTATATAAATAAAATATTTTGGGGAATTTTTAATTGATTATATTTGAATTAATTTGATGTCTTGATGTAATTAAATCCAAAGTAAATGAATAGTTTAAAAATTGACATTGCTGATATTTTTTAATAAATAATATTTTATTAAATGTTTTAAAATTCATAAAAACTTATATTTAAAAAACATATTAGGATATTGTTAAAAATATCAACCATGGTCCATTTAGGGGCCGATTATGATTATATATTAATTATTATTACGCTTAAAGTATAAAAAACTTTTTTATCAAGGTAATCGTCAAAAACGGTTAACACAGGTTAAAACAAAAAGATAAGGGTAAATTAATAATCTAAAATTGTCTAAATTTTTTTGTATGAGAGTATATATAATCATAAATTTATTATATTTGAATCATATCAATTTGGATAAATTTGAAACTAAAAAATAATTTATATTAATTTAATATCTTAGGTAATTCCAAGAGTGCTCGTCCCCTCACTTATAAAAAGGATCCTTCACTCCTATTTCATTAACACATTAAAATACATTTAGTTTATCCAATCCCTACCCAAACACCTTTATAAAATAACTAAAATCCTTATAAAGGTATTAGTTTAGTCAAAATACTAACCTTTTATGTATTAAGGCGTAAAGAAAATGAGATTTTCTAAAGAATATTGAGATAAATAATGTATGTGATGAGTTAGCCTCGAAGCGAGGGAATTTCTTTTAAAAATATTTTTTTAAAGTTTCCCTTCACAATATTTTTCTTCCATGTTTATATTTTTTTAAAAAAATTTAATATATTTATATGGTCATAAAATAATTATAAAGGAAATTTAATGTCTCTTTTTAATTTCTTTAAAAGGTTTACAAAAGGAATATTTTTTTTATATTTTATATGGAATATTTTTACAAAAATATAAAAGGAATGTTCAATTTTAACATATATGGAATTGAAATTTTTTCCCGTTACTCTATTTTTTTTTGCATACTTTACAATCGTTTATATTTTCTGCAAAGAAAAACCGTAATTCCATTTTATCTAGTAATATTAGTTTTTAAAATTGGGTTTCAAAGGAAAGGTATATATCAATATATAAAAATGTTTTATTATAGGTTCAAAGATTGTTTTTATGATGTAAGATTTCATGTGTTAGGACTATGTTATAGTTCTTTATCATTTTTTATAATGACAGGTCGTTCTATTATAAACCAAGGAAAAGTGGTTCCATTATAAACCAAGGATTTGTTGTCCCATTATAAACCAAGGATGAGTGGTTATATTATACCCCAAGGATGAGTGGGCACATATTTCCCTCCAATTAATTGGGTAATAATTTTGATGAAAGTTGACTATGTAGGTTATTCCATTAGTAAGAGTGATATGAAAATGATGTCCTAAGTTACCTATATGATTTATTTATACTTTCTGTTGTTTTTATAGAAATATCATGATTTCACAGGGTAAAATAATGAGATTATTTTTAAAGGAAAGTGTTTTCTACTACTTAAGGGTGGAAAATATAACTTTGTGAAAAAGTATTCATGAATTTATTATTATTTCAAAGAAATATTTATGAGTTTTATTCTTCCTTAAATATTTATTATGAAATGTTTAGTGAAAAGATTTGGTAAGAGAAGTTTATTTCTTGGGTAATAAAATGCTTATTTTGAACTAAAAGATTATTTTAAAAATTAAAATTTCTTATAAGTATTCATGGAATAACATGTTTATTTTTTTCTGTGTCCATTAACAAGATTTTTGTGATCATTCCATGTTTTAAAACGTTTTTCATAGGGTTTCAATGATTATTAGTGGCAAGTATATTGACAAGATAAATTTTTTGAAGATGTTTCATGAAAATAAAACTTATTATATATTAAATTTTTTATAGGAATAATGGAAACTAAGTGGAAGTGTCCACTTAGTGATTTCATATTTATTTAAGAAAGCGCGATGTCCTAATATAAAAAAAATATAAATTGTAAATGTACTCATATGTAAAAGAATAAATTATTAACCTAAAAATCGAGATTATGCAATGTTTAAGATTGATTACTTATAATAATGATCATTGAACATTACCTTTATACCACATTAGTTTTAAAGGTTGTGAATTGAATGATCACAAAAAGAAAAATGTAATCTATACCAATATGGGAAATGAATGAACCATAATAATTAATAAAATAAAATAAATAATAATAATAAAAATAATATGAGAAATGTTTTGAATCATTTAAAAAATTCATATAATTTTTATTTAGGAGGGTAAAGGACATATGAGGTGAGTCAAGACCTGAGGTAAGGGGTTTTGTTAACATAATCTCTCTACATTGAGGTATAATAATTTATTCCATTCATTCCACATGATAAAAGTTTCTTGATATATACATTATTTTACTATACGAATCTTCCTCTCAAAGTATTCATGGTTTTCTAAAGTAATTTCTTTTCTCTTTTTTTATAAATTATTTACTATTAAGGTATGTATGGGGTTTTTATTTTACATATATATATATATAATTTAAATGTTTTCAAGTATTTATCTCAAATATATCTCTATAATGTTTTCTTTGAAATTTATTTCTCATATTCTAACTGATAATTATGGATATTATATGTTTCAATCTAATTTTCCTATTAATAGGGAATTGGTAAAATTATGTTTAAAATCATATTTTTTTATTTGTTCACTTAAGAGGTTTTTTATATGAGTTGAGAAATAAGTTTTTATGATTTTTATTCCTGAAATAATGGAATTCTTGATCCTATGTGTATTTATTCATGTTATAGTTTTTGAAATTATAGATGAAGATGGGTGAGCCAAGGAAATAGTCCCCAAATTCATTGGGTAATGATTTATTCTCTAGAGAAATGATATTGGAATTAACAGATAACAAGTTATTCTATTATAGGTGAATATATGTGAATAAGGGTTATGGATAAATTTTCATAAGTTTCCCACTTGGGTTTTCAATGTTAGCAATGAGTTCTAATGGGAATATATTGATTTCATGAGATAAGTTTATGATTCTTAAATGTGAAAAGTTTGTTTTCAAGGAATATGTTTTATGAGTTATCTTGTTTTTTCCAAGATGACTTATGATTGATCTATTGATTTTATTATTTTATATGAAATTTATTTATTCTTGTGGAAAAGTAGTTATTTTTATGATTGTTATTACAATATCTATGTTTTTTTACTTTAAATATGAAATTTTTTCATGGGATTTCATATTTTTCAATAGATTAATAGATTTTCTTTATTTTTATACCCCTTACTAAGACTTATTTTCTCATCCTATGTTTTAATTTTTTTTAAAGGGTTTATGAATGAGTAGAAACAATAACTAATTCAAGTACCACTTATGGTTATTTTTATTTAATATATAAAGTTTATTTTTTAAAAAAAAAATATGTAAACAGTTTATACTATGATGAAATATGGATTTTTCAATGTAATAGGTTTCCTAATCCTATAAAAAACTAAATTTAAAAGGTCATAGGAATGTATGTTATGTATTATTTTCTATAACTCTAGTATTTATAGAGTGAATATGTTTAGGAAGTTTTAGACTATATCATATAGGGGTTTAGATAACCTTATGTTTTAAGATATTGGTAAAGAAACTAATGATAGATAATTTGGGGATGCTAAAGTGGTTTTTTGGGGATAAAACATTAATTTATATTTAATTAAAATGCTATATTTTTTTATTATTCTAAGGGTTTGTAAGTTTCTTCATCTAATATATGTCTATTTAATAATATTTTTCCATTGATGTTTCATGGTGAAATTTTGGAAGGAAATAAGAGGATAATAACCTCCCAAATCAGTGAATCAAAATGTTTGGTGTTATAGTTAATCATAATGGGGATGTGGTAACTAAATTAACACATACTATAAATACTGGTACCCATGGAATAGAGCAATAAAATTATCCACAAAGTTATATATCAATAGTAGAAAATTTCATGAAACAACATTCTCTAACATTTTTAGGAACCTCATACTAAGTGATTTCTGAATGGATGGATAAATACTCCAGAGAATATATTTGATGTTTTGGCTATTTAAAGTATAAAAGGTAACCTTTTTATTTTAACATCTTATAGGTGAAACTGATTAATTATAGTATCTAATTAATAAAAATAAGAAGATTAATGTTATTAATAGCATAAATTGGAATGTATTTTAAAAAAAATAAAAAAAATATTTTCCTAAAGTTCATTTACTAAGAATAGAAAGTAACATATTGGAAATGTATGTAATGAATTTTTTGTATCATGAATGTAAAATTGATATATTTTACTCAAGTTTTAAACCAATTTTATGAATGGATTTTCTTACTCATGAATTTGAGATTTATGAGTATGTTTTTTGTTGTGCTGAAAGGGTTGAGATGGATTTTCTTGAATCTTATGTATCTCTTAAAAATAAGGATAGGAAATGATCAAGGTGTAAAGTAATGAATAAATATTCAATAAAGAAATATGGCGTTAAACATATTCCATGTACTAAATTTGATAAAAAACATATAGGGGAAATCTTAAAATGATAAGGAAACTGTTACTAGTGTGGTAAATTTGGATATATTTCAAATTATTGATAATAAATTAGAAATTTTAAGACTAATAACGTTCAATAGGTACTAAAATTTTGTATGTGTAATTAGATGGTATATTATATAAATGTGTGTCCAAAGTTAAGTATAAAAGGTTTAAATAATCAAGATTGTAAGAAAAAGGTTGTTTCAAAGTCATTTTCTACTATGTCATAAAATATTGTTCCATTAAATGAAGTGTTGGAAAATACCTTATTTATTTAGTCAAGTTATAATAATATCATATTTGAATATGTAACTAAAATTTATTTTATTTATAGAAAATTTGAAACTAATATGGAAAAATATAAAAATTATGTTATGAAATGGATACTAGACTTTTGGTAAAAAATGATGGAGGTATTAAAGCGATAAGGATTTATAGGAATTTTCCTATAATTATTTTTAGAATTGTTTTTTTGAAAATGTTATTATCATACATATATTTGAGTTTGATTTTAATCTTGTAATGAATTAGATTTTGGGTTATCATGCTAAGATACATTAAATTAAATGAAATTATATTTTATTTTAAAAATTAGTTTCATTTTATAATTATTAATGAGTTAATACCAGTGATAATATATGAAGAATATAAGAAATTGATAAAATATTGTGGTGAAAATTATATTTCTCATATCTTTGAAAATATTTAAATTTTATGATTTTATAAGGTTTCAAAAGTAAATAAATATTAGGACGTGTTTCTTGATTTGTATGGTTTTATTATAGATTAGTAGGTGGAATTTATTGTTGACTTAGTTCCCGATGTTATTCCAATTTTAAAAACCCCTTATCAAATGACTCTAGTATAGCTATTCGAATTGAAAAAGAAATTACAAGACTTTCTTAATAAGGGTTTTATTAATCCTATTGTTTAACCTTGGGTTATCATATTTCTTATTTTTAAGAAGAAAGATGTTTCTATATGGATTTTTATTGATTATAGAGCACTTAATAATATTACTATTAAAAAGTATTCTTTTGTTAGCTCCAATCAGTCAAATACCCTGAGTGGGGGGGGGGGGGGAATCAGGGTATGATAGATTAAAACTAATGCCCCTTCTGATCTTGTATCATCATTAAAAAACACTTCTCTCTTTCTCCTATAGTAATGCAAGAATAAAAATTAAATCATGCACATGAAACAATGTATTTTACTTGGTTTACCCTCACCAGGCTACATCCAAGGAGTATACAATGATGATGTGCTGATTGTACCAAATTAACTAAGGCTCACTACCAATAATGATGTTCGGTCTAGATCAATTATATGCCCAGGCTCACTGCCTTTATAAGGTTTAGGGTCTAATCACTAAATTCCTAAAGTCCACTCCCTATGTCTCTTTGTTTGGCTCAATACCAGTGGAAAATATCACCTTCTCCCTCTTCCTTCAGTCACTGCTCTTGGAAGGGATTCACCCATAGTTTACAGACTTGTAGGTCCTTTCATTATTTCTAATGAATACATCCTCAATTATATATGGATGCTCTTTTGAGGTTCCAATTTCATCCAGTAGATGAATACCACATTACCACAGATGTATTGGGTAATGAATTCTGAACCACATTTGCAATGCACACTACCTTCAAAAAGTTCCTCCTTTCATAAAGCTCAAAATGCCTTCATGAAGCTCCTCCTTTCACGAAGCTCCTGTCTTTCACAAAGCTCAATTATTTCTCAAATCTCAACTAGCATTTGGGAAGCTCCTTCTTTCATGAATATTACATATCCTTCATGAAATTCCTTACTTTGACAATGCTCATATCATTTTGTTGGCATTTACACCCTTAATGAACTTCTTCGAATACCACCTTCAAGAATCACCATTGGCGAACCACCCTTCATGAACCAACTTCGCGATTCCAGAGCCTTAAGATTTTTGTTATGTCTCACTACAACTTATGAAGGGGGTATATGTATATTTATAGGTTTTCTAATAATTACATAACCTTTCAGGCCACATCAATACCATTTTACGGAGCTCCCACATTTCCGCTGTGATGCTCCCTTTTTCACAATGCTCCACAGATATTTCCTATTCTCAATTCTTGACATAGTCACAGAGCCTTCGATTAAAACTTCATGGCTACGAAATGCTCTGCTCACGATGCTCCTCACCTTTTCCGTCTGTGATGCTCATTGTTGTTCATGGAGATCAATGTTAGAATTCTTTGATCCTTCATAAAACACTCTTCATGAATCCGATATTCTCAAAATTCATCTATTTACCATATTTTAATACGACCTTCAAGAAAATCCATTTTTTTGATGCAATCCAAAATCCAAATTTTAGACCCCAAAAATTTGGCAAATAATGGGAAATGGCATCACCTTGTGTACACAATTTTCTGTACCACTTCTAGGGTATCTATTACTTCATCTTAAATATTTGTCATTATACAGTGTCAAAAATCTATATGGACTCCACAAATTACCTTGGAAACCCTATTTATTAAAAATCACAATCATCCCAAAAATACTACAATGTTACCTTAAGGGATTTTCCCAACACCTTTATCTCATATTGAAGACTTATTTGATCTGCTCTAGGGAGAATAAATCTTTTTGAAGATTGAACTCAGGTATGGATAGAATCATTTGAAATTAAAGTAAGAAAATATTCTTAGGATGATGTTTCAAACATGTTATGGACATTATGAGTTTATAGTGATTCCCTTTATGTTATTAAATTCACCTACTATATTTATAATATTGATAAAAAGAGTATTCAGAGAATATTTAGACAAATATTTGGTAGAATTTATTAAGTAAATCATAATATATATTAAAATATATGAGGACCATGAGAAAAATTTGAGTATTTTTTTCTAGAGTTTTTGAGAAAATAATATATATATATAATTTATTAAATGTGAATTCTGGTTATAAGAAATTTCATTTTTTAGTTATTTTCTAACTAAATATGGTATAATAGTGTATCATGATAAAATTAGAGTGCTATAAAAATTACAATGATCAGCTAATATCATAGAGAATAATATTTTCTTGGATTAGTAGTTTATTATTAATGGGTTGTTGAAAGATTTTATTGGCTAGATATCCAATTAACCAAGTTAACCTGAAAGGGTATTAAATTACTTTAAATGGAAAAATTTGAGGAATATTTTCATGAATTAAAAATAAGATTAATTAATTATCCATTATTATCCTTTCTATGTACAAATGTGGAATTTGTTATTTAGAGTGATGTTTCATTAAAGGTTGTTGGTTGTGTATTGAAAAAAAATGATCGGATAATAACAAATACTTCATGAAAATTGAAGCCCCGTGAGAAAAATTATCTAATACATGAACTTGAGATTACAGTGGTAGTTTTTTCTTTAAAAATCTTGAGGCATAATTTATATGGTGAGAAATCTGATATATATACAAATCACAAAATTTTTACGTATATATTCACACAAAAAGAGTTAAACATGAGACAAATGGAGTGGTTGTAGTTGATAAAATATTGAGATTGTATAATTAGTTATCATCTAGGTAAATAAAACATGGTAGTATATGCTTTGAGTTAATAGGATAATGCATTATTAACCATGTTATATTTGGGGAAAGATCCATTAGTTAATGATTTAATGAAAATTGGATTAATTTTTTTGTGTGAAAAAATCTCTTCACTTTTGGATCAAGTAGCAGTACAACCATCCTTTTTAAAAATAATAAAGTATACTCAGAAAGGAGATCATGGATTATAATAGAAAATAAAACTGATAAAGAAAGGAAAGTTATGTGAGTTAAATATTTATGATAAGGGTGTGATAATATTTGGAAATAGGTTATGTGTATTGGATGACTCTTAGTTAAAAAAAGTACAATTTAGTGAGGGACATAGATCTTTATATTATATTTTTCTAGAAAGTATAGAGATGTATAGAGATATTTGGGAATATTTTTGGTGGGAAGGAATGAAGAAAGATATTTTTGATTTTACCTTAAAATGTTTTTTTCAATAGGTTAAACCTAAAATACAACTAATAAAAGGAATGATTCAGCAGTTTTCAATTCTATAATTGAAATGGGAACATATATCCATTGATTTAATTATGGTATTTCCAAATACATCTCAAGGTAATAATGTGATATGGGTTATTGTTGACCATTTGAATAGATCTTTTAATTTTCTTCTAATTCAAGATGATATGACTTTGGATCAACTTTCTCAACTCTATCTTAAAGAGATAGTAATATTACATAGAGTTATAATTTCTATTATATATGGTAACATTATAAGGATTACATTCAATTTTTTTGAAAGAACTTCAGAAATAATTTGGTACTGAATTATGTTTCAGTATAACTTTTCATCCCAAACTGATAGACAATCATAGTGAACAATTCAAATTTGGAGGATATTATTCAACCCTATTCATTGGATTATCATAGAGGTTGGGATAAAAATATTTTATCAGATAATTTTTCTTATAATAATAGTTTTCATTCAAGAATACAAATGAAACCTTTTGAAGCATAGTTTTGAAAGTGGAGTTGAACTTCAATTTGATGGGACAATGTTTGGGAAAGTAAGTTTTTGGTTTTGGTATAATAATTTTGTTCCAACATATCCCATGTAATTTAGGTTATGATGATCCCAAATAACCTTCATATCTTACTGATTATTTTTTCGTTAAGTGTGTTCATAAGGTTTTATCAGTATCTATGTCCTTCGACTATCAAATCTTCAATTTTTGAATGTCTGCTAAAAATTTTCCTACGTATATAAAATCAGATATGTGAGGAATTTATCTACATGGTGAAAAGACTACATGAGAAATTGGATATGGAAATTTCCTATGAAAGGGATTCACCTAAGTGAAATGTTTACTTCATGAAATATGATATATGGTAATCTCCTATGTTGATGAATCACCTATGTGAACAATCAGTTATGTAGATTAAATGACTACATGAATTGTTTACATGGATTAATCAGATACGTGATTTAGATATGTGGTGAAATCGACTACATGGTTCTAAATGACTACATGATTCATTTGGGTACACCAAATTTTTATACATGATCAAGAACAACTACATTTATCAATTTGTCTACGTGAATTAAAATCTATAGATTTCTTCTACTTGGTGATATTTAATTGGATACATGGCTTTGGAACATGGTATTTATTATTGTTGGTGTACTTTTAGTAAAAATTAATGGTTTATTTTATTCATTAAATGTTTGATTACATATTTATAAAAAAAGTATTATAATAAGAATCAAGTACCAGGAAAGGAAACAAGTACAAGGATAATTTAATGGATAGTATTGTTACCAATGTATTTCCAAGAAAAAGATGTGTGGGTTTTAAAGCTCAATCTCTGAATTTTATGGATATGTTGTTGTGAATTTAAAAGATATGTTTTCCATAAAATTTAATAATATCACTAAATAGAGGAAAATATAATATTCATAATAATATAAGATCTTTCTCTATTATCCAATAACTCACTGTTGAAGACCATTATGCACTATTCTATTTTAGTTAAAAATAAGAAAAAACATCAAGATATACTAATATGCTATCTCGATCATCTTTTCTTTTGTTTCATAAGACACTCCTTGATCCATTTTTTATTTTTTATCTATCTTGGATATTTATTCTGTAATATAATTTTTATATTACAACTATGAGAATGATCTATATACACACTGTTTAATCTCTCTTTCAATGTAAAGTTTCCTAGTAAAATAAACATTAAAGGTTGTTGTTTGTAAATACATGTAAGAGTCTATTTGAAAGCTCCTATTATTGTTGTACTAAGTGTCAACTGATTTCACTCAATTATGCAGTCCCCGTGAAAATGACTGACAATCCTCGGTAAAAGGACTGATCTTGTGAAAATCACCAAGCTCTTAGAGTTGAGCATTGTCAAAGTGGGCTAAGGGGAATTTGTTCCCTGAACAACTAAAAATCTCTTTGTCTGATTTATTTTCTCTATGATTTTATTTCTAACGTGTGAATATGATAAGAAAATATCAAAATTAATAATATCTTAAAGATGGTTCTTCATAAGAAAATAAAATTTCAAGAACTCAATTAACCCCCTCTTAAGTCTTAGTGCATTTCCTCTCCAAAACCAATTGGTATTAGAGGTTGTGACTATTTAGTTATGATCTATCGGAGGTTTAAGTCTAAATATATATTTAAAATGTTTGCTACAACTAAACATAGAGAATTAATATCTATGATAAGAGATCCCTACATTAATGGTTATAATTATGGTTACGAGAATACATGAATGATAATTTATTTTAATAACCTTGGTATGAAGGTTTATATTAAATTCATAAAGCCTTATGAAATTATAAATACACAACAAGAAACATGGGATTAATATATTGGATCGATTTATTATATAATCTCTAAATCTATGAATTATATAATATCTGGACTAGGTATAATGAGTTTAAATGAGTTTCAAAATCTGAAATAAGTCATAAAATGTGGACTACTATAACAGTTTCATATGAAGGAACAAAAAATGTGTGAGCTCTTAAATATAATACTTCCAATATTATGTTTGATACTTTTAGAATGATGATAGGTTAGAGAATCCCTCAAATGAATGGAAGACTAACTAAAGTGTAAAATAATGTTTTTTCTTTAGGAACACTCATTACATAAGAAGATAAATATTTTAAAACCCTCATATTTATTCCACTTAGATGGAGTGTAATATCATATTCCATTAAGTAATATACATAGGTTAAGAATTTTAAAATAAAAGATTTTTTTAGGAATCTTATGATACATGAGGCTAAAATTTAATATGAAGTTGGATCGTATAGATTAGTTTCATAAGATAATGCTTCACTAAAATTTTCATCATCAAAGGATGAGAATAAAATAAAAGATATAAAAATGGATGAGTCATTAAATGAAGACACCTCAAATAGTTCTACTTCATATAATGAGCTTTCTTATTTTTCATAAAAGCTCAAAAAGCTATATAAAAAGATAATAGGGTTAAATAAACCCTTCAATAAGTTTAAAAAGAATGATGGAAACTCAAAATAGGTAAGATGTTATGAATTCAAGAATCTCGGACATATCAAACCATATTTCGCACAACTGCAAGACAAAAAAAGTATAAGAAAAAGTACTTTAAGAAAGTTATCTACAAGAAGAAAGATAATGAGGCCTTGAAAACCACATGTATAACTTCAAAGGATTCTAGTGATGTCACATATTTAGAATAAAAATTTTAACAATATAATAAAATGGAAAACATTTGTTTTATGGCACACTCGAATGAGGTATATTCTTATTATTATTCTTTTGAGCATGAATATGAGCCTAAAGATTAAAATTGATATTATGAGGAATTAAATGGATATTGTAAAATGATGTAAACTAAATATGAATCTTTTAAAAAATAAGAATAAAACTCTAAAAAAGCTAAAAAAGATATGCTAATTGAAAAAGAGGAATTAAATAGATATATTTCTGAACTGAAAACTAAGCTGTAAAATTCTGCTGCATCTTGTATAGAAAATAGTAACAAGATTAAAATATTTAATAAAGAAGTACACGACATTAAATATTCTTCAAGTATTTTAAAAAATGGTTAAAATTATTTTAATAATTATTTTAAATAATTAATCTAATAAAAATATATTCTCTATAGGAAGCAAAGTTGAGAAGTCAATTTTGTACAAAAACTATTTTTTTCCTAGTTATAAAAATAAAAACCTCTACAAAATTATTATTTTTTCACTTTTTAGAGTTTGGAAACTATGAAAATAATTATATTTAAAAAAGAAAAATTTTATGGAGTCAAACATAGTTTTAATTCATTTTTTATCTTTCAAAATTTAGTGTTTTATTTTATACAAAGCACAAATAGATTTGGGTTCCCAAATAATTAGTTGCTAACATTGTTTCACCCAAGAAAATATGGGTATCAAAACATTTTCTTGATTGATTAATATTTATAGGGAAAAACGTCCAAGTTAATCAATGATAAAAGGTATATGAAATTCTATTTTCAAGGAATATGAGTGGATACTTATAATTTCTACTCCTTATCAAAAATTGATGGAGGTTATTTCAATTTTAGTAACAATGATAAAAGCACAATTATGGGAGTTGGATATGTTGGAAATATAAGTCTAGTTTAGATCCAAAAAGTTCTTTATGTGTAAGGAATAAAGTATAATATAATAATTATTTGAAAACTTTGTGATGAAGGTTATTTTTTTTAATTTTTCTAATAATACATGTTTTATTTTTAAAGATAAAGTTCTTAAATTTAAGGAAACCAGAACAGAGAATGTCTATACTATAGATCATAATTATTTGAATATACATAAATTGAACTGTTTAAATTCTAAAAAATGAATCTGGGACTTGGAAAAAAATAATGTGAAATTTTATTATCTATTATTTTAGAAAATTTTACAAAAAGAATTTATTTTTAGATTTACCTTAAAATAAATTGAATAAAAAGAATCTATATGATGCACACAAAATGGGAAAATAACACAAGTCGTCTTTTAATCCAATTAAATAGGGTTATACTTCTTTGCACCAATAAATAATTCATATGAATTTGTTTGGGATATCTTGAACTACAAGTCTAAGAGGAATTTCATTATTAGTTAGTTTATATTTTTTCAAGATTTACATGGGTTTTATTTTTGTGTGTTAAGAGTGGTTCTATTATGTTTTTATACATTTTTATAAATTGGTTCAAAAAATAGAAAGATTCCAAAATTATTTCTTTGATAAGTGACCATGGAAGATAATTTTAAAACCATTATTTTAATTCATATTTTTCAATACCTGACATTAAACACAATTTTTTTCCTCCCAAGACAGTTTAACAAAATGGTGTTATTAAAAGTATGAATAAGACTTTGTAAGAAATTTCTAGAACAATGTTATGTGAATATGACATGCCATATCTTTTTTAGGATAAATATATAAATACGACATATTATTTCATAAATAGAGTTATAATAAGACCGATTTTGAAGAAAACACCAAATGAGATATAGAATAATATAAATCCAAAAGTTGGATACTTAAAAGTATTTAGATAAAAGGTTTATATTCTAAAATCCAAGTATAATCTTGGTAATTTTTATTCAAATAATGATAAAGGAATATTCTTTGGCTATTTTACTACTTCCAAGGAATATAGAGTCTTTAAAAAAAGGTTAAATATTGTTAAATAATAAAATCATGTGAAATTTTATTAAAGTTATCCTTTTTACCAAACAATGACTCAAGTTGATGAGATAATTGATTCTTTTGAAATCATGAGGTCGAAACCTTTCTTTGAAAATAAAAAGGATGATGATTTGGAACTTGATTTTCCTAAACCAAATTCTTAAAGGATGGATATTACTGAACCATATAGTGTTCTACCTAGAAAACCTTGAACCCTTAATAACCATCCCTTAGAAACAATTATAGAAATTTTATATGAAGGAATTTGGACTAGAATGAGTGCATGAAATCTTTTAAATTCTTTTTCCTTTTTATCTCAACTAGAATCTAATACTATTGAGGAAGCCTTTTATTTAGAGAGTTGGATTTTATAAATAAAAGAAAAATTAAACGAGTTCAATAGGAAAAAATATGAGAATTAACTGATATACTCTCTAAATATTATATTATTAGAAGAAATAGGATTTTTATGAGTTAAAAATATAATCATGTTGTGATGATTAGTAATAAGTCTAGATTATTATCTAAAGGATATAACCAAGAATAAGGTATATATTATAAATAGACCTTTTCACCTATAGCCGGATTAGAAGACATTAGGATTTTACTATCCAATGAATCACATATTAAATTAAAATTATATCATATTGATGTAAAATATTCATTTTAAATAGTTTTATAATGGAAGAATTATATTTAGAACAACCTCATGGTTTTGAAAATTCTCATTTTCCAAATTTAGTTTTTAGACTTACCAAAGCTCTTTATGGCCTTAAAAAGCACCCAAATCTTGGTATTAGTCTCTTTTATTTTATCAAATGATTTTTTAGTGGGAGTGGGATATCCTACTAAATTTAATAGAACTTGATATTTAGATTTTTTTTAGTTTATTTGTATGTTGATGATTTGATATTTGGTTCTACAAATAAAAAACTATTTAATGAATTTTCAAAACTCATGCTGAAAGAATTTGAAATGAGCGTGATGAGTGAGTTAAATTATTTTATAGGATTATAGGTTTATCAAAAAGACTTTTGGAATTTTATAAATCAAATAAAATACATAAATGACTTAATTAAGTGATTTGGACTTCAATGTGGTATGGTATATAGACATCCTATGAGTTTTAATGAAAATCTTTACTTAGATAAATCTAAGAAACTAGTTGATAACAACCAATACAAAAGAATAATTAGAATCATATTATATTTAAATACTAGTAGACTAGATGTTATGTTTTCAGTATGCTTATGTTTTATATTTTAAGAAAATCCCAAGGAATCTCATTTAAATTATGGAAAAAATAATTTTTAGTATTTTAAAGGAATAATTTATCTTTCCTAACTTTTTCAAAAAAAACTTATGATTTTAATCCAAATTTGTATTTAGATGAAGACTTAATTGGTTATAGAATAGATATGAAGATTAATTCATGAACTTGTTATTTTCAAGGTAAATATATAATATCCTAGTCTCATAAGAAACAAAACTCAATTTCATTATCTTCTACCGAAGTAGAAAATGGAGATGCTGGTAGTTATTGTGCATACGTATTGCAGATGAAACACACCTTAATGGATTTTTGATTAAAGTATAATCAATTATAAATTAAATGTGATAACACTAGTGAAATTAAAATTTCAAATAATCTAATAAATCATTCAAGAATTAAGCATATATATTTAAGGAATCATTTCATAAGATTTTAATCCGAAAAAGTTGATATTACTCTTGTGTTTATCTCTAGTGATAATCAGTTAGAATATATTTTTACTATTCCCATTGCTTGTGATTTTTTTGAATTTATTAAAATATAATTGAGGTTATTAGAATTTAAATGAGATTAATTCATATTATTTTGTTAAAATTTAATTTATTCATTATTTTACAAATGATTTATTTTATTGCTTTATAAATTTTATGGTATTTTTTATTTATTTGTGATATTTATTTTATTTAATTTTTTAAATCCTGACAAGTATTCATAAAATAAACTGTTTTTAAATATTAATTTAATTTTATTTATTTATGAGTGAGAATCGATCCAAAACTCTGAATTGGTTGCAAAAACCTATTTCAAATTGGGTTCAAAACCTAAATACAAACTAACCCTCTATTACTTGTTCCTTCTTCAGTGTTCCTTCCTCTAGTTTCAAAACCTTTAACCATTATCTATCCATTATCACTTGACCACTAACTGACCTATATTCCATGGGAAAATCCATGAGTGGAGATGATGGAATCCCTATTTCTTCCAATAAATTAAAAGGATGTGGTGCACCACACAATGTTCTTGATGGAAATCCATCGATATGAGTTGTTTGAAGTCTACAAGGATGATTCTGAAGAAGGTCCTTTAGTGTCAAGGTTGGGAGTATTTTTGATGAAAATAAATTTGGTTTCTTATTTGAAGAAGAATTGAATGAGTTTATAAGGACTGACGATTTCTAGTTTATTGTAACACAAGATATTGTTTATTAGAATGTAAATGGGAAAACACTTTTAGTTTTGTTAGTGGAGTTGGATGTAACCCTTCTTGGTTCCCATGATGGGGAGTTCATATTTAGTAATATTCTGGTTGGTAAAAGTATAGTAGGACAAACATAGGTTTTTAAATTCTTATTTGAAACCTCTTCCTTTCGAGAATAATCTAATAAGAGATTTAGAACTTGAAGAAAAGGTCATGTGAAAGATTGAAAAGATTGGTATTTTCTATAGATAAGGAGATATGGAGAAGGTTTTTATTTCAGGATATGTACTTACTATATGTTCTGATTATCAATATCAATATAAATATTCCAAGTTATATGATGTTGTTTATGAAACAGTACTATAATGTAAAAAAGGAAATTTGAATTATTACCCCTATGGAAGGATTATCTCTCTATTTCTGAAGAGGAAAAAGTGGATCTAAATGAGTGAGATTCCATAAAATTCCATAGGATTAATAATATTTCAGCTATGATTTCGAAAACTATTGGATAATACCATGACAGTAATTCATGTTCTTTGAGACCTTTTGGTCAGGAATGTGTGGCTTAGGAGGAGCTATCCCAGACCTCACAACCTAGGGATACAACACCATCTAAGAGAATGTCTTCTAGGGAGGTGCAGGAGACATGGGATGCCATATCAGAGCCTCAATTTCTAAAGATCAGACCTTTAGTGTAAGATTATATTTATAGAAAATAAGCTAAAGTTGTTAAAGATGCTGAAGTAGTTCAACATGTTGAACCAGTTTTTGATACAACTATTTTAGTTATTGAGGAGAAGCTAGTTGAAATTATTCTAGGGGAATAATATTAAAAAGATAGAGATGAACCTGAAGTTTAGCACCCTGAAGTGGATCCAATTCTTCCTAGATCAGTTTCTTGTGGAGATAGTTCCAGTGATGTGGTTACAGATACTACTAAACATTTTCATACAACACCCATGCCATCACTTCCTCCTTATGTTCTTGAGGAAACACCCTTAGTATGTAAGAGATTAGAGAGTATGGAAATGAAATATTTTTCTTCCACTATTATGAATGAGTTTGATAATCTCATAGGATATTACAATGAGTTGAAAAAAGAGCTGAGATCCTAAAAGGATGAGATCAAATAACTCAAGGAGAGTTCTGATTCAATATATGATTTTGAAAATTTTGTTGGGATAAAGTCAACCCAAACCAATCTAATAAAGAACCTTCAGATAGTTCCTTCTGTGCCATAAGTTCTTTACTCTAAAATAAGTTCAAATGTTTTTGAGGAGTTTAAATCCCAAGTTAGTGGGATGAGAAATGCTTCTGCTACCAAGTCAGAGTTCAATGAACTTGGTGTTTTAGTTTCATATTAAGGAGACATGATTCAAAATATTCCTATGATCTAACATGACATGTCTCATGATGTTGTGGATAAAATTCAAAGTTTCAAGTTAGAAATGAAATAAAGATTGCACACTTTATGAAGTGTTTTAATAATCTAGTTTTATATCATAAATAAGTTTTACAACTCTGCAACTATTATCTTAGAATCTTCAACTATTTTAGATTTTTAGAATGGGGTGATTAGATTCCCTCTAAGTTGAGTTTTATTTCCACAAATATTCAATGACTCCATTGTGATATTTTCACACCAGTGATGATACACAATTTATAGAAAGACCTTTTGGGTGAGTTTCAAGACACTAGATAAGTAGTTATAAATCATGGTGTTGGAACATATGTTTCCTTGAATAAAACCATGGGTTATCTTAGAGAATATGATAGTGTAAAGTTGAAGGAGAACTTGGAAGTATCTCAAGATGTTTAGTTATTGATTTGTAGGTATATTGATTTTGTATCCAGAAATCATCAAATATTATTTAATTTTTTGTAAAAATTTTATAAAGAGGTTGAAAGTTTGAGAAATGATTTTTCGGAACAAGAATCCAATTTAAATTCTAGAGAAGCTCCAGCTATTCCAGTTTCCTTTATTGTTAAGGAGCTTATTTTGTAAAAATGTCAAAGGTCTGTTCCTTCAATGTAACATGTTTCTCCTACCATATCATAACTGATTCATTTGTATATGATTTTTTTGCTTCTTTTAGCTGTTTAGTTACATAACCAACATCCAATGAATTTCATATGGTATATTAAGATTTAATAGATAAACTATATATTATTTAAAGTAAGGATAAATCCATGAACAACATAATGATAAATGTTGAAGGATTGGTGGATAAAATTATAAAGAATATATTTTTAGATCTTTTAGCTATTTTATCAAGCCCTATGAATGATCTTTTTTAGTGATCCTTAGAGTTTCACTTTTGGTCAGCTCAAATATTTCAAGGTAATGACAACAAAATGTCTTATCCTAATTTTCCCAAATGAATAAATATAAATTTACAATTATTATTATGTTCTGTATGTTATATATCATCAAGATAATAGTCATTTGTGTATATGTTTTTTATTATATAATAGGATTAAGAAATCTCAGCTCTAATCCTCTAGATAAATTTTGAGGTACCAGATAGAGATTTAATATATTTTACGACCCAAAGAACATCTATAAGAAAGAACAATCAAATGTAAATGCAGACCTAGAAGCTGAGCGATCTAGGAAAGGAACCTCATCCTCAGACCCTCCAAAAAAGGTGGAATTTTTAGCTACAATATCCTATGATTTTAGTATAGATGAAGGAAATATTTAAAGAATACTTGTTCATCTTGTTCATAAGATAAATGAAAAATAAAATATTGGAAGTTAAGAGTGTGCTATTATATATCTTCAAATAGTTGTTCATACTTCTAAAATATACACTCCTACTACCTCTAGAACCTCTCCTATTATCAAGTTACCTCTACCCAAAACACCTTCATAGTTTGACCCTATCCATGATCCCAGGTCATCTGACTAGTACTTTTAACATGTAATATTGTGGGTGTTGAGTTGATGTATTTTTTTTTAAAAAATATTGATAATTAATCAAATTCCTCTCTATCAATTAATTTTTATTTTTAGTGATTTTTTACATTTTATGTAATTCATTTCTTATGTTTTTTCTTAGTAATTTTTTTCATTTAATATTTTTAATATCTTTTTTTATTACTGAGTTCAATTATTTTTATAATTTCACATTCAGTTATGGCACTATACTTAAATATTTAATTACTCTAAGTGATACATTAATCGTGTTTTTCTTATCTTTACCCTTCCCTTTTAATCAAACAAAAAGGGGGAGAAGTTTACCCAAATTTTAATAGGGGGGGTGGGAATTTCACCAAGTAATATAAAGGGGAGAAGTATCATTGTCAAAATAAATGTCTAATTAAGGTGGATAAGTAAATGATAAACACAAGACATAAAAAATAATATATATTATTCAGTCTTCTGCAAAATTATGTAATCCTTTGTGTTTAATATCATGGGTTTTATAATCATCAAAAAGGGGGAGACCATTGGACTACTAATGTTTTTTCAACATATCCCATTTAATTTAGGTTTTTATTATCTTAAATACCCCTCATATCTTATTGATTATTTTTTATTAAGTGTGTTCATTAGGTTTTATCAATATCTAATTCATTCAGTTGTCTAATATTAAATTTCTAGAAGACTGCTGAATATTTTACTAGGTATAGAAAATATGCTATGTGTGTAATTTGGATTTTTAGAGAAATGGATAAGTGAGAAATCATCCATGTAAATATCCTACATAAGGGATTATCCTATGTGAAATGACAACATTATGAAATATTCTATACGGTAATTGCCTATATCGATAAATTGGCTATAAGAACAATTAGCCATGTAGAATAAAAAACTACATTAATTAGTTACATGGATTAATAAGTTACATGATTTTTATACTTGCTAAAATAGGATATGTGGTTCTAAATGAATATATAATTCATTTGGATATGTCAAATTTGGCTATATGATCAAGAAATACTAGATGGATCAATTCACCTACATGAATTCAAATCTTTATAATTTGGATATGTGGTGATATAAAATCATCTATATTTCACTATAAACTATTATTTATTATCATTGGTGTACTTTCAATAAGAATTTTTTTCTTCCCTGAATTCATTTAATATTGGAATACCTGTTTATGGTAAAAAATTATAATAATTATCAAGTATCATGAAAGAAAAAAAGTACACTGATAATTTAATGATCAGTAATGTTATTAAGGTATTTCAATGAAAATTACATGTGGGTTTTAGTTCTCCAACCCTAGATTATATGGATCTATTTCTATTCAGTTAAAAGAGAATTTTTTCATGCATTTCCAAAATATATCTCTTGTTTACAAAAGAGAATATTTATAAGAATAGAAGTTCATACTCTATTATCTAAGAACTCTCCCTTGAAGTTCATTGTGCACTTCGATGTTTTACTTGAAAACTTGAAAAACATCAAGATCTATAACTATGTTATCTCGATCATCTTTTTTGTCATTTCAAAAGTCTTTACGTGAGGAGATTTTTATTCTTATCTTCTCTCATGGATATTCCTTCTCTTTTGTTAATTGTATCTTATAACTACGAGACCAATCTATATAAAATCTCTTTACTATCTATTTCATTATAAAGGTTCCTAGTAAAATTAAATTCAAAGGCTATTATTTCTAAATACCTATTAGAGTTTGGTTGAAATCTCCTACTACTTTTGTACTAAGTTTTGGCTGCTTATAGTCAGTCTTGTAGTCCTTAGGAAAATAACTTATATTTACCAGTAAAAGGACTGATATATTTAAAATAACCATGCTCTTGGATTTGATAATTGGTGGAGTGGAATAGGGTATATCTATTCCCCAAAACACTATAAATATCTAGGGAAATTTTGTTTTCTGTATGATTTTATTTCTATAGTGTTCATGTGATAAGAAAAGATCATAAGTAATAATATGTTGAAGCGTGTGGTTTTCTATGTGAATAAAATTTAATGAACTATTTTCTCCACCTCTTGATTCTTAGCATAGTATATCTCCAATAATAGTTAGGATAAGAATAAGTGAATAATATGGTTGAAAAGGTGAAATTGATTCAATGTCATTCATGGGAATATCAATGTAGGAAAGATAGTTACATAGACAAATGAAAGAAATACATTTCATTTGGGGTAAGAGATAATGATTTTTTGAAAATATCTCAGTGGAAGGGTGTGATACATTTCGATAAGAAAGGCAAATTCAATGATCGATTTATTAGTCCATATTAAATCTTATAGAAAATGGGATTGGTTGCTTATCGAGTAGTTTTTCCTCAAAATTTATCTCAGGTGCATAATGTGTTTTATAAATCTATACTAAAATAATATATACTTGATGCATCTCATGTATTATTCCTTGAAGTGGTTCAGCCAGATGAGCATCTTTATTATGGGAAAAAAAATATTTTTGATTCTTGATCATAGAGAGAAGGTGTGAGAAAATAAGGTGACTTTCCTGGCTAATGTTTTATAGAAGAGTCATATGATAAAATGAGAAACATGGGAACTTGTGGAAGCCATGAAGGAAAAGTATCTCCACCTGTTTATCAATAAGTAAAAATTTTGAAGGTAAAATTTCTTATAGTGGGTAGAATATGAAAACTGATTTATTTTTATTAATAAATCAATGTTATACTTTTTTAATTTTCGAGTTAACTATATGGATTCATATTAATTTTTATGACAACTTAACAAGAATATGATTTTTTTTTCAAATTAAATAGTTTTTGTTCTAAATTAATTATTTTTTCTATATACCATATGGTTTTATTTCAAAGTTAAATTTACAAATTTTAGATATTGAATTTGATAAAATGAAATTAATTTTTTATTCAATATCTATAAATTATTATAGGTTGAATTTTATGGAATTTTATTAGAAATTTGGTTTTTTAGTGATTACTTAAAAAGAATGTTTTTATCAATACTATATATTTTATGACATCACTATATTATAAATATGCCATAAAAGTTTCTAAAACTTATGAAACTTATCCTACATGATGATATACTCAAAAGATAATCCATAAATTATTTAATTAATATAAATTATTTTTTATTTCAATATAAATATTATAAAGTTTATTGGTGTTTATTTAGTGCATGCGAATAATTATAAAAGTAAAATTGATGTCATTAATATAGTTTATAGGAAGTTATGTGATTCCCAAGAAACATGCTCCTAGATCTAATACTCGTAAATAAATTCTTTACATACTAACATTCAAATGAACCAAAGTGACACAATTTTAACTATCAACAATTACAATATAACTAAAAAATATTGAGTCACATACATTCAAAGGACCTTTTAGGTTTAGAGTTTTTAGGAGTTAGGAAAATAATTTAACTAAAAAAGTTCCATGTATTTTTTATAAAATGGAAATGTTTTACAAAATAAATGAAAATAAATAATAAATAATATGTCTTTAAAATGTCCCAAAAAATATCCACACATGAAAATATTTTAATAATATCATGTTTAATATTTTTCTCTATTAACTAGGAAATTGAAACATAAGAAGGGAATGCCCAAATCCTCAATAAGGGAAAATTTATATCAATAGATATTAAGGCTTGATCTTGGTATGAATAATCTATTAGGGAAAAAATGATAATAAAATAAGGCCATATAACTAATCACATGATCATGAAAAAAATACATGGACACCAAAAACTAAATTTATGGTGATGTAATTCGTAATTCCAGATATATTTTACCATTATGGTCTCACCAAAGATATTATTCTTACCATAAAATTTGCAACCAATATGTCATTATTATCATTAAGGTTGTTACCAAGACAACTTGCTTATATTTGGTAGGCCTATATAAAATACCCAAAAATTTTATCTCATGAGACAAACTAATACATCATGGGGATATATAACACTGTTCCCCACCTATCAATTCTTTATGTCCAATTCATTCACCATAAGAATGATATAAATATCAATGCAATACATAATCATCTTTCCTTAAGAATCAATAAACATTAATATTGAGATATGTAATGTCAATACTTTTACCCATATTTATAAAAAGGATAACATGATAATAATCCATCTATAAAAATAAGGTGGATGGTTAAACAATACATAATCAACTTTCTTGAGTAATAAAAAAAAATCCATATTAGAATAAAATATATATGGATTTTTAATAGTTCCTCAACCAATAAATGGAATACATTTCTATGTAAGCATCCATAAAACTAAAACCGTATAAAGAAATGGGTGTATAGTTAATTCAATGATTTCCCTAATCAATCAATGCATAGAATATAGGTGAACGACCTTCAATCATAGGGAGGAAATATAGAGTGTTCACAGAGGAAAGACATTAGAAGAAAAATCATACCTATAACAAAGGATGATTTTGAAAGACAAAGGAAATGAAGGATAATTTATTTTAAATAAAAGATCATTAAACAAGATATATAAATAAATAATGTGGGTTTTATCATTTTAATAATATTCTAATTTAATCATATGATATATCAAAGGACAATGACTTAGATGGAAAACACTTTTTTAAGAGTTTTAGAAAAATAAATTTGGAAATTAGAGATATCCATAATCTTTTGAAAGAATTTAAAAATAAATATTTTATAAAACTATAAGAAATATAATTTATTTTAGAAACGATTTAATAATATATATAAATATTTATATAAAACACAAATTGTGTCATAAATATGTGTTCACATGAAAAAAGATTAAAAATTATATTTTTCACATTTTGGTGAAAAGAACCATTATGAAAAACATTAAAAATTTATATAAATTTTTTTAACAGGATAAATAATTATAAAATAACCTTAATCAATTATTTATGCATATATAAGGACATTCAAAAAATTATCCAATGAAAATGGATCTCAAAAAACGGAGTTCTCTAATTGAAAAAAATGGGCAGGTTTGGTTTCCTTACAATGGGTAAGTAATATTCCAAGGGGAAAATGAAATAGGCAGAAGAAAAGTTAAAAACCAATAAGTAAAATAGGTTAATAAAATAATTGGGGGGGGGGGGTTTAGAGATAAATTTATACAAATTATGAGTAATATTATATTTGAAAACAAATCTCATTTTGAAAATGGGATTGGCAGTGAAACCCTCAAAATATTTGTTATGTAAGAATTAAAGGAACTTGAGTGGAAGGTTAGGAAATATAATAAAATTGAATATATTTTTATACATTAAAGAAATACGGATGTAATACACCATATGAAATAAATTATGGTTCACTATATCAAACATGTCGCATGGATTAGAAAATAAGACAAAGAAACCCTTACAACCTTAAAAAATTTCAATCCAAAACCCCTTGAAGGATATAATATAAAATGAAACATTAAATCCCATGAATAATGATAATATCATCATAAAAAAATATTAAATATTCAGTAGATACTCCATTTCATGGAAAACATGGTATATAATAATAAATATGTCTCAAGGAGTGAAAATTGGAGAGAAGAAAACCCTACCTTGATTATTGGCTTACACTAAAGTGCTCAATTAATATATATATAAAAAATAACTATCTTAATCAGTTATTTTATAAAAAAATTAATAACTATCAAATTTTAAAAAATATATTAAAAATTATTCTCTATATGTATTTAGTTTTTTATTATATATTTGAAATGTCATGTGTGAGTAATCTTGATCGTTTTGAATTAGTTTCATAATAGTAGTGTTGTTATTAATTCTTATCCCAAAGATCATAATTCATAGAAAATTCAAGGTACTAAAATGGATTATTTATAAATATTTATAATTTTATAATTCAATTATATTAGAGTTTTTAATGATAATTAAAGATAAAATTAGTGGTGAACATGATTTAGTGATTTCTAATGAACGAACATTGGTATCTTAATTAATGAGTATAATATAAGATTTACCATTAAATAAACAGAATAAAATAATTATTTAATTATCTATATCATATATTCACAGAATTTAATTTCTCATAGTCATCCATTATATAATTTTAAAATATTTTTTAAATTAGGCACTTAGAATGACCCAATCACAAACAGTCCATAATTAATATAAGATTATGAATATAAAATTGGTTTGTTTTTGCATAATATAATTATTAAAAAAAATATTATCAAGAAACTTTTATGGTAGTGAATCATATTTAAAGTGAGTTTAATAAATAATAATTAAACTATATGAAAACAATATGTCACTTCATGGAGGTGGTAGTCCGCACAACACACTGTTAACATTTTCATTTCTCAAATAATGAGAGGGAAATGAGTTTGACTATAATTTTTCTCTCCATAATAATAATTATATTCTATTTTTCCCATTTTTTCTTCAATTTCAATGTTATAACTTGTGAATATAGGTGTTGGTACAAAATAGAAGTCCTCTCTTCATAGAGGTGGTAGTCCACACAACACACAAATGATGGTTTCATTTTTATTAACAGAAAAGGGGAAATGTGGTTAGTAGTTATTCCCTTAGAATAATAAAATTCTGTATAGAAACATTAATGATGTAATTATATTGTATTTAGGGAATTATAATTTTGAAATTAAGAAATAAAATGAATGATGTTAAGAGAATAGTACTCATATTGAGGGCTTGGACTTTATCTTAGAAGACTCCTTGAAGATTCCTTGGAAATGGAGGTATTTGTTGGAATGTATGAGTATGTAATTACATTAAATGAGTGGGGGTGAATTTTATTTTATAAAATAAAACTATTAATTTTCATAAACTTCTAATTTTATGTTAATTGGATGATCTTTATGTCTAAAAAATATTTTCAGATTAAAGAAAAGTTTATATCAAAGTAATCTTTTCTTAAGTATTTCACACCAGATGAAAAAAAATTGCATAGAAAGTTATATAAAATATTATAAAAAAAGTAATAATTATTTATAAAAGATTTATAAAATAATCCCACATATTAAGAATATGTTTATAGGAATTAGAAAACCCTAAATTTTGGTATCTGTTTGTTTTATCGAACCATAAGTCCTATCTTTCATACAACAAGAAATCCCTTGATACTAAGATTGAACACAACACTTTCTTCTTATCCTTAGAAATTATTGAACAGAAATATCATTCACACCTATGTATTCATATCCCCTAAATCACTTGATTATCAATATTATACAGGAAGTTATAATCACAAAAATCATTAAGGCATTTACAAAAATTCTCTCATGGGTGCCATAAGAAAAATACACTCAAAAATATTATAGTGAAGTGATCTTAATGTAACAAGATGTTATAAAAACGTCACAAAAAATTATATAGTATTGGGTGTAAAATATTCTACCTTTTAGAATTATTCTCCTATTTATAGATAAAGTACTAATGGTTATATCTAATAATCTCATAGGTGGTTACAATAGTCTAAGAAAAACTACGTATTTACATAAAAGGATTATGGTCAGTATGTTCATCTGATGCTCATAATTTTCTACACTTTTTTAGTCTATATGAATTCTATCTAGTTCGAATGGAATTTTTTCATCTGGTGATATGATATTTCTCTATCCAATGGATTTAATTACTTTTCTTCACGAGAACATATTTGCCTCTATCTGATGAACTTCATATGATAGTATCAATATAAACTTGTCTGGTGGACTTCATTATACGTTGAATTTCTATAATTCTATAAATCATCAGGCATAGAAATGTGTAATAGTCCTTATGATGTTCCAAAACATGTATGTATGATTAAATATCTAATAGTCAATTCGATGTTCCAAAACATGTAAATTAATTTATAGAAAATAATTATATCTAATAAATTGATATTTTTCCATCTAGAAAAATAGGTTTTCTAAAAAAAACATAATTATAAATTGGAAATTATAAATTTTATTAAAATATAATATTTTAAGAAAATGTATTAGTATTTCTGAAATAATATTATAAGGTGTTGAAATATATTTTTTTCGACTCAATAATCTCCCCTTTTTGAAAAACACATAACATAACTTTTAAAAGAAAAAAATAAAATAAAAACTTCCTCCCCAATATGATATATCTTCCCCTTTACCTATTTATTATTTATTTATTTATTATATTTTTTTAGAGTTTGGGAACTTTTCCTCTAGACATTTTAGAAATTTTCTTCAAAATTTAAATAGCCATCTCCCCATTTTTTATTTTAAAAAATAAGGCTTTATAGATATTGTTCCTAAAATGTTATTGATATAAATGTTTTAGGAAATAATAATTATAATAAAATAATTTAAAATGTAATTCATAAAAAATTTAGAAAAATAAAAAACCAGTAAAATTAGAAACATCCATAAAACATATTAAGAAGAACATGCATAAAAAAAATATACATTAATAAAGAAAATAATTTCATTATTACAAAATTTTTTCAAGAGTTCATAAGAAAATTTCATTCTTTCTTCATGAGTTTTTTAATGATTATCTTCATCTTATTCACACCCCATTTATATTTTTATTAATTTTATAAAATTTATTTTAACTTTATAAAATCATCTTCAATAACCTAAATCTTCTTATTTTAAATTTTCAAAACTAAGATCTCCTCTTATATAGATTGAAATTTAGAACTTTAAGCCTAATTCCCTTGAATAACTACCACTGTATTCTTCAAATGTTGAAGTTATTCTTCCAGATTTTGTACTTTTCTATTTTTATCTTGAGTCACATATTTAATAACACCTTATTTCATCAAAATTTAAAGTTATTCTAACAATTATCTAAGCTTATTTCCTTGTTTTATAAACTCATCATCTTAATTCATAACAAGGAATTTTAGATTATCAATATCCCTTGTGGTTTTTGAGGATTCACCAGTTATAATGCTTTCTAAAATTATGGTTGATTTAGTAAAAAAACTACACATATTTTATGATCATAAAATCTCAAATATACTAATAGATTATATTTATTCTTTCAAATAAACCATTTTATGAGGTGTTATAGGATTTTAGAAGTTATGTGTTATAATTTTTTGCTATAAAATGTTTCAAATTAAGAATTTTCTAATTCTACAACATGATTACTATACATAGTTTCCAAAGGTATATTTTACTCATTTTTAACATGGGATATAAAAATTTTAAAATAGAAAAAGGATTATTAAGTTTTAGTTAGAAAATAGATCCATGTGTATACAGTTCAGTCATCAACTGAAAGATATACAAATATTTTTAACTAATTCTTCTTATTTATGTTGGACCAAATAAATCCATGTGAACTAAATATAAAACATTAGAATTTGAAACATAACTAATATATTTAAAACACGACTTATGTTAATTTCTAAATTTATAAGGATAAAAAACTTTTGAATAATTAAAACTAAGATCTGGTAGATCTCTAATTGGTTATTTCTTAAAACTTTTGGCCAAATTTATTATGTTACAGTGTCATAATCTTCTATTATAGAACCAAGATTGGTCTTACACCATACTAATGTAGGTTAGATATTGGTTCCTAATGTCTTTTAAATTAAGTGTGTAAATATTCTTGTTTCTGTTAGTAGAAATAATTAATTAACCTTCTGAATATTCGATAATACATTTTTCATTATTGAAGTTCACAAGGTAACCTTCATCACATAATTGGAATATTCTAATGATATTGTTATTAAGGAACATAACAAATAAAACATTTGAAATTAATACTTTTCGAAGAAAACAATATTTACAATACCAAATATTTCCCCTTGAGAATTATCACCAAAGGTGACTCTTCCACCTTTCATATTTGTAATCTTCTGGAAAATTTCCTTATTTCAGATCATATGATGGGAAAAACCACTATCCATATACCAAATGTCATTAGTACACAAACATTATTAGGTCTAACATTGTTATAAAATTGAAATTTTAGAATCTACATTTATCCAAATATTCATTGTTGTATAATTATAAAATATTTAGAAATTTAAGCTTTATTAAATATAAAACATTTTACTCTATTTAGAGAACATTTTTTTCCCAATTTCCACTAATTTAAATTTTGTACAAAAGGTTAAATTTATGGCACCAAATAATTATTTAGGAAATATAGTTTTGTGTTTGTGAAACTGTTCCCAAAATACTTTTAAGAGGTCTAATTTTTCTATACATATTGTCAAAATTTTCCTTTCTAGAAGAAATTTTGATAGTAATTTCTCCATAATCATAATTTCATAATTTATTTTCACAACTAAATATTTATTCTCATCAGTATATGTATAAATATATTTATTATCTAATTATTTAGTAATATTAGTAACTTTCTAGAATGTTTTATAATTTTATAATTGCATTTTTCAATATTTTCCTTATAATTTTTAAATTTTTAGAAGCATTATAATTTTTTTATTATAAAAAATTATAAAACCTATAAAATTATTCAAATATAGGTAAAGAATAATCTTCATAAAATGATCCAGATTTTATTATTATGAAGAAGTAGAATCATTATCATCCTTATAATCATGTTAATTTTCACATAATGTTAAATTTCTAATGGATTTAATAGATACCTTTACCATGAATTATTCATTTGTATTTCAATTTCCAATATAAGATTGAAGAAATGTTTGACTATCCGAACTATTATCAAATGAATTATCTGAAGAACTTTCTCTACCACTTGAACTCCAAGTGTCTATAACTTTCATAATTTTCTTTTCTTTTATGATTGTTGAACCTTTTAAAACTTATTTCTTTATTTTCCTTCCTCTTAAGTCTAGGAAAATCTGGTTTGATATGACTGGGTTTCTTACACTCATAACATATCATCTCAGAAATGTTTTTCTTATCACTTATTTATTTAGAATTTTTCATATAATTGTAATGAAACTTTTTATTTACAACTATATTATTCATCCTATTAGTAAGTTTATATAGTTCATTTACACTTTATTCATATGAAATATGTTTTGTATTAGCTATAAATTAATTATTATTAGAAGATTTAGTAACTTTATCAACTGATCTTTCTTTCTTAATAAAATTGGAAGTAGTAGAAAAATCCTCTCCATTTTTCTTTTTTACTTTTTCATCATCTATTTTAAGTCTACCCTCATACTACATGAGCATTCCAATAAGTTCATTTAAGTTAATTTTTTTATTTTATTATTATAATAATGTGCCATTATTTATTATTCTCTTTAACTATATATAATCTCAATAATATTCTCAACCAAAATTTTATCATCCAAATATTTATCACTCGATGATTGTAAACTATTTATAATTATTATAAATATCTGATTCATCTTTGAAAAAACTATCTATGTAGAAAATCAAATGCTTGGTAGTCATCTCTCAATATAGATTTTCTGGTTTCAATAACTTTGCATGTTACAAAGTGAGTAACTTTAAGATTTCTACAAAGACTATTAGTATAATCACAAGATAAAATTTGACTATATATGTTCCTTATTATAGAGAATAAAAAAGTTTTTATAACATGATAATTAAATTGACACTTAGGATTTTTATCTTTAGAAAAAGTAGTAATATCATTGTTAGGAATATTATAGTTTTTTTTCAACAAGAAAAAATTGTCTACTTCAGCATTTATAGCGAATTCCATCACTCGATCTCTCCAATACTCATAAAATATTGGTGTTTTTCTTGGATTTATATTTTATAAAGTTGAAACTTTTAAACTTGTGATCTTAAAAACATATAAAAAATATTCCTAAAAATAAAAATTAGTTTAAAATTTTTATAAAAAATAGAAAAAATGATATAAAAAGTATCAGTTTACAAAAATATAAACCTGCAAAACCAGTAGAACCTCCTTTGATACCAAATATGGGATCGTAAGAGTATCCAATTACAATACAAGAGGTGGGAGTGGGTGGGGGGGGGGTTAATTTTACTTTATAAAATAAAAATACTAATTTTCATAATATCCTTATATTGGTTATTCATATTGACTTTTCTTTTGAAATATATTTTCAGAGTTAATAAACTTTTATTGCGAAGTAAAATTTCTTTAATTAATGCACAAAGAAATAAATAAACAAGTAAAAAATGTTATTATAAATATTATAAATAATGTAATAATTACTTATAAAATATTTGTAAAATGTTTCCACACTTTAACATTAAGCTTAAATGATTTCAATAACCCAGAAATTGGGTATCAATGGTTTTTACCTAATAATAAGTAATATCATCCTTACAATAAGAAATCCCTAAATACTAAGTTTTCAAATAGCTCTATATTCCTATCACTGGAATACCATGATTATAAATATTTGTCGTAACTCTATATTCCTATTATTGTAGTCCCTCAATCAGCAAGATTAGAAAAAACAGTTACAGTCATAGAAATTTTAAGGAATTTATAAACATTATCTCATGGATTCCTTAATAAAATGAATTTAAAAATTATTACACTGAAGAACTCATAAATTAACAAGATTTTATAAAATATTCATATAAAATTTATATAGTCTTTGTTGTAAAATCTCCATCCTCGAATGATGCTCTTATTTATAGGTAAATCCCCAATGGTCATATCTGTACATCTCAGAGATGGTTACAATGGTCTTTGAAAAACTCCCTCTTTACTTGAAAGGATTATTCTCAGGATTTTTATCCAATTATTATATGTTTCTACACTATTAGAATGTATATAAATTCTATCTGGATAGAATAAAAGTTGTCTATTCAGTGATATGATATTTCTCCATTTGATGGATTTAATGAATGTTTGTCCGAAGAACATATCTTCCTTTGTCTGATGAAGTTCATTTGATAGTCTTGATATAAATTTTTCAAGTTTTATTAATTATACTTATACATTATGAAATTATATAAATCTTCATTTGATGAAATATATAATCATTCATCTGATGTTCCAAAACAAGTATGTCTGATTAAATATGTAATCTTCAGTATAAAGTTCCAAAACATGTACATCTGATTGTTAATAATAATTCTATTCAATAAATTGATATTTATCCATCTAGAAAATTATTTTTTCTAAAAAAATACTTAGAACATGTAAAGTATAAAAGTTAGTAAAATATAAACTTTTAGGGAAATATATTTTGATTTTCAAAATAATGTTAGAAAGTGTTGAAAGATATTCTCTCTAATAAAAATTCATTGGCCAATATATTGTGACTAGAGGCTTAAATAAAAGGAATATAATTATAGGGCAAGAAAAATGTTTGTGTCAAAATTAGAAACCAACTTTTTTGGGTGGTCTTTAAGGGGATGTAGGAGGAAACTTTTATAAGTAGAGAGAATAAATTTTTTGAAAATATTTCATATTAATATAGAGAGAGCACAAGTTTCACATGTACGGAAGACTCAAAAATTAACAATAATGGAGGGGTGTATGAGATAAAATTAATAGTACCTAAACCATTAATTTTTACACATGTTTAATTTCCATTAATCAAAGAGTTTTTACTTTTATATTTTTTTTACCGTGAAAACTAGTTTTTCCTTAGTGAATCATTTTTATGCCAAAAAATCAAATGGACCTTATTAAATAATATTCAACTAATGATTAAAATATTAATTCCATTTTATCAAATAAAATTTCTATATATGGAAACTCAATTTGAACATTAGCTCATGTATTGCATAAAAACCCATTTTTAAAAAAAATTTATTTTAAGCTTAAAATTTATCTGTAGGGTAAATTATAATGTATTTTATTTACATGAAATAAATTGGATTATTATAAAAAACCAAATTCATGTGGTTTTAAAATAAATAAAAAACCAAATATTACCAAAATAATATGTAATTAAAAGAAAAGACTAAAAATAGTTGTTATTGGAAAACATTACCGAAGTCTTTAAAATGTTAATAATTGGTTTTATAAATTCAATATAGTGTTTTTAAAATGTATAGTTTTAAATATTAAATGTATATTTCACCAATAAAAAGGTTTTATACACTTTTAGTTATTTTTTATATAATTATCAAGTCATAAAATTTATAGTTTTTTGTAAAAAACTAATTTTTACTATTCACCTAAAAATAAACTATTTTAGGAATCTTCCAAAAATTAATACTAATATAATTTTGTTATTATAAATAAAAAATGAAGTCAATTTTTTTAAATTCAAATTCTAAAATTTTTGAATTTAACTTTTAAATAAGGACATAAATATATAATGACTACTATTTTCATAGGCAAATGACTTTTTATATATTAAATATTTTAATTCTTATTTCCTATCAATAACTAATAAAATTTTGAGTAATTTTTTTTAATATCAATAATATATTTTATACATATTATATTTAGTATCCTAAAATAAATCACATAAAAGAAAATTTTATAATGGTTACATTTTAAAGAATAAATCACTATTGTTAGATATTTTTCAATACTAATTGAATTTTATCCATGCCTTATTATTAATAATGAAATTTTTTTATTTCTATATATATTTAATTATTTTCTTAGATCTATTTTTATGGCCAATTCTATGTATACATTTTAATGGTTAGATATAATTCAGAGGTTCGTTTTGGTGAGTTGTTTTGTGTGAAGTAAGTTATTGAACACATTATGTTTTAAAGTAAAACTTATAATTTAAAAAATATAGGAATTACATTCTCCCTCCTTAAATAAATTTCATACTCATAATTTTAACTAACTCTCACTAATAATATTATTTAAGGGTATCTAAAAGACATTCATAACTCAAGATATAATTTCTAATGAGGTGTCTACCTTAATATCATAGGTATGATTAGGAGATATGTATTTTATATCCATCATGTTAACTTATTTCTTCATCTTTAATTTACATTTGTTTCCTATTCCCACTTTTTCTACATGTGAATAATATAATTATTACTTTGAGGCATTCCTTTATTTCTTCTTATCACATTTTTAACATGTGGGAAATTGAATTTTCTTTACTTCATCAACTTCATCACCAAGACTTCCATGAAAATCTATCCATATACTCTTTGGTTTGCATGGAAATTAAATTTTGTTCGCGTTATTAGTCATAATTCTTAATATATGGTTTGGAATAATCACAAATCTTATCACTTCAGTTATTATACCACTAGGTTGCTCGTTGGGACACTATCTTCATTATCCATAACATCCATTGTTAACTAGACTCTTTTTTCCATCAAACCTTACTAAAAACAAAAAATATTTAACATGAGTGATGAACACCATAAGAGGGTTATTATATGATAATTATATGTACAATTCAACCTCAAAATTTCTTACTCTTCAAAATTATTATATTATCATTTAGTTCGACCTAAATAACTTTTGGTCCAATCTAGGTTTATTAGGTTGAGTTTTCTCATATTCCTTAACATAATTCCTTAACATAATAAATACTTAAAAATGGATTGTAAAGAGAATTTGATTAATAAAATCATATCCCTCAGGAGTGTCTATCTAGGTGTGAAGTCTTAGGCCTACTCATCTTTTCCCAGAGTGAAGATTGAGTTTATACTCATTTATTCTTATTCAGGGTGATTACACCTGTGTGCATTTGTGCTACAGGCATATCTAATTTACAGTATATAGATAGAGATTTATTTTATATATGAACCCCATAATCATTACTTTACCAAAAATTTGGGAAGTTATCCTATACTAAAGCTTATCCCTTAGACATATCCGTAGGGGTTTTGCTAAATTCCTCTTATCCTAATCCCCTAAATATTCAATATTACCTCAATTAACCTAAAAGGTTATCAATAAAATTATAATTATGATGTTCCTTAACTTATAAAACCTTAAATTATCCAAGAAAAACATCCTAATATCTAATGTTATCTAAAAATCCTTTAATACCAACTATGAAACCTCAGACCTGCACTCCCAGATTCAGTGCTAATAAATACCTTCATTATATATTGTCTTTTGAAATAAACTGAAGCGACCCAATTTTAACCATTAATAATTATAATATCACTATAAAATATTGAGTCATGTACATTTGAATGAACATTTAGGTTTATAGTTTTATAGACATAATAAAAACATTAAATAACACATCCCATGTATTTCTCATTAAATAGATATTTTTTCATTATATAAGAAATACATAATCCCTAGTAATTCATTAACATATCTCAAAAAATTCTACACACATGATAATATTCTATACATATCATGTATAATAATTTTATTCATAACCTACTGAAATGAATGAATAAGAAGGGTGATCTAAAATTCCCAGAAGGGAAAACATATTTCAAAATCTATCAAGGCATGAACTTAGGATGAATTATATGACATGAGACAAATGATAATCAAATAATGAAATATACCTAATAAAATTATCTTTAAATAAATACATGGTTAATAATATAAATGAATACATGGGAAATGATAATTGAATTAATGGTGATAGAATTCATAATGCTGGATATCATTTTCAATCAAGAATTCAGGAAAGACATTATTCTCACCGTTAATGGTGCAACCAAGACATCATTCTTGAATTGGGTAATAATACACAAAATACTCGAAAATTTTGTATCATGGGATAAAATCATTCATCGAGGGGATATATAATAGCTACCCCCAACATTTTCTTCTTTAAATCCAAAACATTCACCATATGAATGATATGAATCTAAATACAATGCATAATCATCTTTCCTTAGGAATTAATAAACATCTATATTGAGATACACATATACAGAATGTCGATAATTTTACCCATGTAAACAAAAAGTTTAACATGATCATAAAAGGTCTAGATAATTTAGGTATACTGTTAAAAAATACATAATCAACTCGTATGAGTAATCAATAAGAATCCGTATTGAAATAACAAATATACATAATTTAAATAGTTCCATAATCAATAAGTGGGATGGATTTATATGTATGAATACCTTAAAATAAAAATGTATATAGAAAGGGTTATAACATTAATTCAATAATTTTTAAAATCAATAAATTTATGAAATCTAGATGAATTCCCTTCAATAAAAGGGAGTATATATGAGGTGTTTAGAGAGGGAATGCATTGGAAGCAAAATCATGCCTATATTAAAGGATAATTTGGACCTAAAAAGGAAATGATGGACCATTTCTTTGATATAAAGTAAAATTATATAAACTATAAAGATAAAGAAGGTGGATGGTATCATTTTAAGAATATCCTTGATCAATCATGAGATATGTCAAAATGAAATGACTTAGTTGAAAAACACTTTTTATGATTATAAAAATAAGTTTGGAAATAAGAGATATCCTGGATATTTTGAAATAAATTGAAATGAAAAATTTATAAAACTAGGAGAAATATAATTTCTTTTTTAAACCATTAAAATTTATAGATAAATCTTCATATTAAATGAAAAAGGTGAAGTAAATACACGTTCACATGAAAATCATTAAAATGAGATGATTTTCACACTTTGACAGAAACAAACCTTATATAGAATGTTATAAAGTTATTTAAAACTTTTAAATATGTTCAATTTTTGGAAATTGACCTTAATAAATTATTTAGTTATAGATAAGGACGTTAAAAAAATAATCCAATGAATATGGATATGGAAAAAGGGAGGTCCTCAACTAAAAATAAAGGACAGGGTCGATTTCCTTAAAATGAGAAAGTAATGTGCTAAGGGGGGAAATAAAATATGGATAAGATAAGTAAAACCATTATAATGACTATATGAGGATAAAATGATAGCAGTTTTATAAATAAATATATAAAAATTCCCTATATGGTTTATCTTTCAAAAGAAATCTCAATTTGAAAATGGGATTGGAGATGAAACCCTCATAGTATTGGTAACATAAGAATCAGATGAGTTTGAGCAGATGATCATTAAATCTCAGGAAATGGAATATATTTTAATAAAAATATATAGGTTATTGAATAAAATATATAAAATAAATTATGGTGTACAATATCAAACAAGTCTCATGGATTTGAAATTGAGACAAAGAAACCATTACAACTATAGAAACATTCGATTAAAAACCACTTAAAAGATATGATCTAAAATGAAACCTTAAATAACATGAATAATTATATAATTATGATAAAAAATATTAAATAGGATGTAGATACACTATTAAATATAAAACATGAAGTATAATAAGAAATATGACTCAAGGGGTGAAAATTTGTGACAAGAAACCTTTACCTCAATTCCTAGCTTCTACTAAAGTCCTCGAATCTTCTACAAAATAAAAATAAACATCTTTATAACCTATTTTATAAAATTTACATACATATAAATTTATATAAATTTAATTTATAATTATTATATAAATTTATATTAGTTAGTAATTATTTATTTTCAATATTGGGTTTGAGTAATCTTGATCATTCTAAACTAGTTTCATAATAACGGTGTTATTCTTTATTATTCATAAAAAATTCATGATTCATAAATAAAAAAGGCACTAAAATTTATTATTTTATATTATTTATAATTTTATAACTTCATTATATGGTAGTTTTGGTTGTGATACTTAAATATAAAATTGGAAATGATTATGTTTCAATGACTTTTAACAAACAAAAATTGGTATCTTAATTTATTCGTTTAATATTAGTTTTTAGATCAAAAAATAAAAATAAAAAAAATATTTTATTATATATATAATATATTATAAGTAATTAAGTTCTAATATTCATCTATTATATTATTTTATATCATTGTTCATGTAGGTGGTTAGACCGACCGAAACATGAGCATACCATAATTGACAGATGATTATGATTATTAAATTGGTTTATTTTATAATAACACCATTAATATAAAATAATGATGATATTATATAAATAATTTTAAGTTTTTGAATCATATTTATAGATAGTTTAATAAATAATAAACAAATTATATGAAAAATGAAACTTGATACTTCATAGAGTCTATAGTCCGCACAACACATAGTTAACATTTTTATTTCTTAAGGAATGGGAGGGAGAGAAGGTTTTTTTATATTTTTTATCTTATTAATAATATTTATATTATATATTTCACATTTATTCGTCCATTTAACCCTTATAACTAGAAAAGAGTGTCATTGGTGAAAAATATATGTTTTTTGCTTCGTGGAGGCGGTAGTTTACACAAAATGCGAATGTTAGTTTCATTTTTATTAATTGAAATAGGAAAAGGTGGTTAGAAATTATTAACATAGAATAATAAAATTAAGAAAAAACAATAATTATTTCATTATATATTAATTATAAAATTATATTTTATAAATTAATAATGAAAAGGAATGATGTTAGAAAAAAATATTCATGTTGAGGACTTGGGATTTTTTATGGAAGACTCCTTTGAAATGAAGGTATTAGAATTTATTTTGAACATACTCAAGGAAAATAAATATTATTATAAATAAGGAAAAATGGTAGTTTTTTAGGAGGAACCCATTTTTTGGGTTTTATTGAAGGAGAGGTGAGATTTCCCTTTTATAAGTGGTTATAATGACATTTTTGTAAATATTTCAAATTAATATATAGCACATATTTCACATGTTAAGAATCCAAAATGGAAAATTATGCATTATAGGATGATATAATGTCTTTTATCCATTTGACATTCCTTTTAAGACATGTTTTTAAGTTAATTACTCTTATAATTTTCACTTTTACCATTTTTGGTTTTACTGCGTAACTAGTTTTTACCTCAGTAAATCATTTTTTATGATTAAAAATATAAGGGAAGTTATTAAATAATTTGGAATTAATTATTAAATATAAGAAATTAATTTTATCTGATAAAATATATATGGATAAGAAAACAAAATTTTTATATTCTCACTTGTAATTCTCAAAACCCCATTTTTAGAAAAAGTGTATTTTTAAGCTTAAAATTTATATGTAGGGTAAAATTATCATTTTCTATGATTTTAATTATATATGTTTTTTTATAATAAAAAAAACAAAATTTATATGTATTTAAAATCAATACATAACCAAATTTTACCAAAATAATATTTAAATTAAATAAAAGGCCGCGAAGAGTTGTTATTGGAAAATATTACTCAGATCCTTAAAAGGTCAATCATAGGTTTTCTAAATTCAACATAGTGTTTTTAAAATATATAGTTTTATATATTAAATACATATTTTACCAATAAAAAGGTTTTATACACTTCAAATACTAGTTTATATAATCATAAAGGTATAAAATTTACAATATTGGAAACAAATTTATTTTTCACTATTCACCTAAAAATCAACTATTTAAAAAAAACTGAAAATTAATTCCAATATAGTTTTGTTCTTTTGAATAAATAAATAATTCAATTTCTTCAAAATAAAGTTCTAAAATTTAAGGATTTAACTATTAAAAAAGAACATAAATATATAATGAAAACGATTTTCATAGGAAAATAACTTTTTTAATATAGTAACTATTCTTATTCTTATTTCATATCAATTAATAATAAAATTTTGTATAAAATTATAATTCATATAAATAATATATTTTTCACATGATATTTTTATTATCCTAAAATAGAGAAAATAAAATTCAATTTTAAAAGGGTTACATTTTAAAGAATAAATTATTTTTATTAGTTATTTTACTACACTAATTGAATTATTATCCATGCCTTTGTATTAATATAAACCTTTATGTTTATTTGTAAATATATTTAATAACTTTTTATCTATATTTTTACTTTTCAATTATATAACTACATAATAATTGTTATATAACATTCCATGATTTGTTTTGGTTTGATGATGTGTGTGAAGAAAACTGTTGAACACATTAGGTTTTATAGGAAACATATAATTTAAAATATCTTGATGTTACAGTGGATAAGTATTATCTCAATCATAAGAAATTTAAATAAATACTAATCAACTATTTTGATATATATTCATGAATTTTACAATTATATAAAAATTTTATTATCCAAATGCTTACCCAACTCTTGTGTAAGGTTTGAAAAGTAAAAATCTTTGTCTAAAAAATGTTACCTTAATATAAATGGGAATAAATAATAATAGGAATTTTTTTAATGATTTTATTATTTAATAATAAAATACATTGAGGTTATTTATTTATTTTTAATATTATATTATTGGATAATTATCCAAACCGCTTACACAGTGTTGATGCGTCGCTTGTGCAAACAAGAGAAAGTTAAACTAAATGGTTTTAAAAATATTTGAAATGATAACATTTGGACGTATTATGGTTTCATGATTTTTAAGTATAAAAATAATATTTAATAAATTATTTAAATTTTTAAATATGAAATCTATATATATTTATATAATCTCGAATTCAATTTATGAGAATAACCCTAAAAATGGATTTAAAGGGTATTTAATCCTATATAATAATTTATAAATTGATAAAGAATTATAAATATTATATTGAGTCACTTGGGGATGTATAATGGTTTATAATATCATCTATTTTACATTTATGGACCAATTTCATTTTAAAATTAAAATTTTGGCCATTAAATATTGAATATTTAAGAAAATACAATTGAAATTTTCCTATAAAAGAGACTCATTCTATCCTTTGCAAAATACATCTCAAGTTCAGTTTAATTTTCATATTTTTAAAAAATATATTTTTATACTTCCCTTTCCACATTTATAATTCTCCATACTTTCCAAATTTTCTTTCTTTAAAGGATTTGGATTCAATCCAAAGGAAGTGATTCGGGGAGCAAGGTAAGAGTTTTTTAGCCTCTTTCACCATTCTTATTTATGATTATTTGAATTAAACTATTTTAAAACATCAATTTTTTTTTCTATTGTGATTATATTTGCATAATATTGTAATATTTTTTACCCATAAATTCTGGAATATCACCCATCATATCTCATTTAACTCTTTTTCATAATACGTTACTACGCCCAAATATTTGTTTTTTAAATATGATCTTTTTTATTTCAATTATTCACATATTTTTTACAATAACATAAGGAATAAAAAAAGTGACACTAAAAAATTATCTTAGTTATAAGATAATGTTTTTATAAAAATAAAATATTTATTAAGTTTTCCCTTCTTTTATACAATTTTGAAGAACATCATCCACCATGGTTGTTTTATGCTACTTAAGTGAACTATGATGTTTTCAAAATCTTATATATTAAATTTATATTCTTAAAAATTGATTTTATGATTTAATATAACATTAATATTCAATTTATTTCTTAATTATGATTCTATAATTGTAATGAATCCATTATAATAATTTTTATGGTTTCCACATATTCTAATATTTATAATATATACTTCCTTTTTCTATATTAGTATTTCACTCTAAGTACTTATTTTTTTATAAAGTAATTTATATTCTCATTGTTTTATAAATTATTTCCTTTTAAGATAAAAGTTATTAAGGACACAAGGGTTTTTTTTGCTAAATAATTACTTTAAATGTCTTGAAGTATTTCTCTCAGTTATTTATCTATAATTTTTATATGAATTTTATTTTTCATATTTTAACTGATGTAAATTAATATTCCATGTTTCACTTTAATTTTCCACTCAATAGGGAAATGCTAATTTTTCTAAAAATAATCTTCTTTTTTACAGGTTAACATAATATATTGTTCTTATTTTTTGAAAATTATATTTTTATGAGTTACATTCATTAAATAATAAAATGAAATATCCAATTTTTTTCATTCATGTTATGGTTCTTGTACATTATTGATGAATATGGGAGAGCTCAGGAAATAGCCTTCTAATGCACAGGGTAATGATTTATTCTCCATAGAAATGATTTTAGAATTAAATAATTATAAATTATTATATTGAGGGTGATTATGAGTGAATATATATGATGAATATAATTTCTTAATTCTCCTACATAGTTTTTCTATGCTTTTGATGGGATTTAATGGATTTTTTTTATTTCATGAGATAAGTAAATGGGTTCATGATTAAAGTAAAGTTTATGATATTTTAATCATAAAATGGTTATTTTCAAGTAATTTTTTTAATGAGATATCTTGTTTTTTCAAAGATAAATTCATTAATTTTCTATTTATTTTATGATTTCATATGAAATTACTTTATCCTTTGGGAAAATAAGTTGTTTTTATGCGTGTTCTTACAAGATCGATGTTTTTTTTACTTCATTGAAGAAATTTTTTCATGGGTTTTTGATTTTTTAAATGGAAAATGGGTTTCCTTTGTTTTTATACCCCTTACTGAGCTTTATTTACTCATACAATGTTTTAAAATGATTTATAGGGTTTATCGATGAGTAGGAACAAAACCAAACTCAAAAAGAAATTATAGAGATTTGTCTTGATTAGAGAAAGTGTATCATTTAAAAAACATGATTTTATTGGAAAAAATTAAATTGATTGAAAGTATAAATTTTTTAATTTAATTAGTTACCTAATATTATAAAACTATTAACATAAAATGTCATGGGAATGTAAGTAATGCAATATTTTTTATAACTATATTAGTTATAGAGTGAATATGTTTGGGATTTTATAAAGAAATCCAGAAATGTATGAATATCTTCACGATCAAAAATCAAATCCATTAATAATCACATCTCATACATAACCATAGATTCCTAAAATATTATAAGACACATAAAATCTAAATTCAAAAACTCATTTGTATGTCACATATTGATGGAAACCAGGGTTTAAGGAGGATCTAAAATCACCATATAATATCTTTATAAAGTTTCTATGCCAAAGGGAACCCAAAAATGTCACAAAACTCATAATTATTGAACTACCTAGAAACTAAATAATTCTATGTCAAGTATTTGAAATTGTAGCAGGGGACTAGCACCTCACTTTGATATGTATGCTGGATGAATGGGTTACCAACCCCACATCTCTCCCCTTCTCAAAGGGCTATTTCCTACTCCATTGGTTATATGGAGGACTCTCACCTCATTGAGGAAGGATGTATAAAAAATAAGAGGGTTTCCAACTCCTCTAAAGTCTCCTCAACTTGTAACACATTTCATGTTTTAGGGCATTTAATTTTCAAAAGGATTTTTATATTTTTAAATTGTGGACAAGTCAGATTTTGATTTGGGACTTAGGTTGAAATTATATGAGTTTAAGGACCTCAAGGGAGGTTTTTTAGATGTATAATGTGGTTTTGGAGATATATGAGAGTTATTTGGAATATCGGTATGTGGATGGGTTTTCTTCTAAAAGTTTCATAAAACCGTCAGCTTTCCGATGTGCTTTTTTAAAGGGGGAAATTAAAAAATTTCCACCTTGGGGTTTTTAGGGGTTAGCCCCCCTATTACCCTTGTTTTTGGTGCATGCGGACTCTAGCAGTACCCAACCTTACCCCCATCAACCCCCTTTGTCTGGGGATAGTTTTGGGTATTTCATCACTGGTTTGAGGTTAATATCACATTTCAAAATTCTCAGATATTCTATACCTATCACGCTTATATATTTTAGAGTTATTGTTTTAGGTTTTATATATTGATTCCACTGAAGCATGTTGGAATCACTCATTTCTCTTGGGTATTTAATATATCTTGTGTAAAGGAGATCTCATGATGGATTATGCATATCGTTGCTTGGTGTTTCATTAATTTATCAAACCATGGGAATTTTTCTTAGGGTTTTCATCAAATTGGTTTTAAATTAACTAAATTTTCACTATTTTATTTTAGGGATTTGGTTCCAATGTTGACCGCAAGTATGAAACAAATCTATAGAAGGTGTTTTTATAGTTCTAATATGAATATAGTTTTTGGTTGGTGTTTTCCCACATATTCCCATTTAGAGCCTTATTCTTAATTAATTATAATTGATTATTCTTATTTTTCAATTAATTATAATTATTTAAAATTAATTGTTAGGGTATAATGGTGTGGGTTAAGTACACTGCTAATAATGTGAGCTTTGGCAGGCCTCGATAATGTTTCAACCCTTGGAATAACAGTAGAAGAATTTGTAAAGGTAGGTTGTCTAAATTATTTCCCTTAAATTCTACCCTTTTATTTCATATTTAGTATGTGCAATCATGAATAATATTTATACTCTTAACCTAAATGAATAAATTTAATGGTTTAGTTTCCTTAATGATGACATAGGACATCCCTAGACTTAGTATGGTCGGCTGGTTTGGGTAGATCCTTGTGGAACTATTTTTGGTGGTGAGACTTGTCTTTTTTACTTTATTTTGAGTAAAATAATGGGTTAGTATTGTGATTAACTTAGTGAAAAATGTTTTAATATGGAAAGTGGGATGCCTAGGATAACCTCTAGGGCCCCTTGGAGCATATGTTTTTGAAATATAAAGATTGAAATGTGAATTAAACCTAATTAGTAAACTTGGGTTATACTATGTTTTTATTATTTTAATTTTGAAATAATGGAATGGTTGATTCATTTGGAAATGGTTATAAATATTAAATACATTGGAGGACCTCCATGAATACCTCTTGATATGTATTGGTGTTGGATTCCATGGAAGATCCTTGTATTCCACTAGGAGATTTATCTGAATTTCTAGAATGAATAATTCCATGGATTCAATGAATTACAATGCTGTAGAATGGATATAGTGAACCATTTTTTATATATAGACTCATTACTATGAATTACATGGGCTGGATCCGCCATATATTTGGGTAATTTTTTCATTTGACAATTTCTATAGATTAATGGCATGGATTCTTAAGAGAATCTTCTTGGGAAAAAATTCCTCAAGGCATCCTCTAAGTATGTTTTGGGTGTGGTTGTGTTTGTTGACAAATCCAATTGATCACAAATGAGTATGGTTGGTGTTTTCCAAATATGAGTTTTAAGGTGGTGTAGTTTCTTAGTGTTTTCCAAATTTTTGGGCCTCAAAATCGAAAAGTTGTGTAAAGAATAAAGACTGAAATCGGAAAAGGAAGAGAAATGGGGAGCCCTGGACATGGTTCACATACCATGTTTAGGAAGATTATGCTACCACATACCAGGCAGCGAGAACAGTACATGGGTGCAGTTCGCGAAACAGAAAATGGTTCGCAACGAAAGGAGATGCGGTACGCAGATGGATTGATGCTGGTAGAGGTGATCGACCACATAAGATCAAATGAAGTATGAAGACCGTGTATGAAAAATGGTTTGCCGGTGGATTGAGGTTCTCAGCGGCAGAAGGATTGATATGAGGTGAAGGCTGAATCGAATATTTGATAAATCTGGGATTAGCATTTTTTGTGGATATCTTTTCCAATATAAGAATTACTAATCCCACCGATTACTGTGGAGATTGAATATCAGTAGATAACATATTTTAGAACTAGGATTTCGAGAAAGGACAAATGAAGTTTGAAAAGGTAGGTTCATGAAGCATAAAGTGGTTCACGTATAATAGATTCCACCAAATAAATTTGTGGATAACTGTAAACTGCAAAGGACACAGTACGCAGAAGAAGAAGGCGCAGTGTGTGATAGTGGTTTGCAAAGGCATTCTAGGAACAAAGAATAGTTTGTGAACAGATGGTAGTTCATTGAGGAGGTTCGTGGAGTCGGTATGCAGAGGTGGTATGCAATAGTGATGGCAGAGGTAGTCTGTGGAAAAAGGAGGTTCACAGAAGAGGCAGCTGTACGCGGAGCAGTAGGTTCACGTACCAAACCCGGTACTCAGTGTGTGGTAAGAGTAGGTGGTTCGCGATTTGCACATGGAATCTTGAGAAAGCTTAAAATATGTTTTCAAAAGTGTTTTATAGTACCTAGTAGTACTTGGGAAGGTGGAATTAATCTGTGGGTGAAAGAGGGACTTTGACAGAGCGTCTACCTATAGTTGAGGATGTAGAAATTTCTGAAAATATAGGTACCTACATGTCCATAAACTGTGTTTGACCTACAAGTCAATATACTTTGTGTGGATTCCTTTCTAGGATCAGTGATCACAGGAAGAGGAAGACGGTGACCCTTTCTACCAGTAGTGAGCCAGAGAAAGAGGCATAGGGAGTGACCCTTGGTAATGTAGTGATCAGACCCTAAACTTTGTAAAGGAAGTGAGCCTGGGCCTAAAAGATCTACCCAAAATTTTTACTTAATATTGGCTGTGAGGCTTAGTGAATTTAGTACATCAGCACATCGTCGACGTATTCTCCTTGGACATATCCCAGTGAGGGTGAACCAAGTAAAAATTTTCGTGTCCTGTGCATGATATCATATCTGGTTATATACTGCTATAGGAGGAAGAGAGAATTGAGTTTTCTCTAACAAAAAAACAAAATATAAAAGGGATAAAGTTTTAATATACCTTACCCTAATTGAACCCCCCTCTCAAGGTATTCGACCTAGTGAACCTAACAATTGGTATCAGATGGAAAGGTTGAAAGTCAGTGTTTCTCTCTCAGAAGAAGAAATGGAGGTAGTCTATCATAAAGAAATTCCAAATATTGATGGAAATAATTTTCAGCTTTGGATGAATAGAATTCATAACTACTTCTGATCAGTAGGGATGGATGTATTCATCACAACTATGCATGGAATATCAGTTGACATCAACAGTGGTGCTTTATCATAATCTGAAATAAGGTAATTGGATGATGATGCTAAAGGGATAAATACTTTTGGGGGAGCCCTATCAAATGCAATTTATACGAAGGTGATGTCCTGTAAAACATCACATTTAGTATGGGAAAAATTGTTGAACATTTATTAGGGCAACACAAAAATCCAAGAAGAAAAGATAAAGGTTCTATAGAACAATAATGAGGATCTCAGAATGAATCCCAATGAGATTCTTGATGCATTATTCGAGAGGATAAATATTATTGTGGAAGACATGAAGGGTCTTAGAGAAGTCATTGAAGATATAATGATTGTGAAACTTATCTTGAGGAAAATTCCACCATGGTTCAATATGAAAGTTTATGTTTTGGAAGTCAAAGCCCCGAAAGGGCTTACACGAGATAATATACACAATACCCTTGTAGCATATGAAATGAGAAATGATGATAACAATGTAGTGGAAAAGGGAATTATAAGGATGTGGCATTCAAGGACATGAAGAATCTCTCTGTTGAAGATAGTCCTAAGGAGGAAAATATGGATGATGTCATGTCATTTCTCTCCTCCAATCAACAAAGGGGAAAAGGGTAGTTCAAAGGTAAACTTCCATTTTTATTATTTCGATGAGCAAAGATTGGGAATTTTTTAAAAAAAAATTCTAAGAAGTTCGATGATGAAATTGAAGAAAATAAGGAACTTCCCCAAAAGAAGTATTCATCAAATGATAAAGGGAGGATAATTACTAGGAGAAAGTTCTTCAAAAAGAAGAATCTTCTATCAAGAGATGATGAATGTTCATAATAATTTGAGGAAGAAGAGTTGGATGACTACAAAGATCATAAAATATATGCTTTGGTTGCAATTGTTAGAAATTCATTAACAAGAGAGAAAAGTGACAATGAATAAAGATAAATTGAAGGAAGAGTTGATCTTTAGGCTGAAATAGAAGCTTCCCTTTAAGAGGTAGATATTTTGAGAGACGAAACAAAGAAATATAAAAAAGTTATTCGTGATTCCAAACTCTTTATGCAACATCAGGACGAAGATAATTCTGAGCTGAATGCAGAAATTGAAAAGATGAGGTCTTCAATTCTAGAAAGATCAGAAAAGGTGGTAGAGTACAAACTAAAAATTGAAGAACAAAATATTGAATTTTAAAGTTTCACTGAAACTAGAAAAGATCAAATCAAACATATCGAGAAACTAGAAGAAGAGGTCGTCAGTATGTGATAAACAATTGAAGATCAGGAGAAACTCATAACTCTCGGTTCAACATCAGGAAAGAAGATCATACAAGCAATATATAAAATGAGATTCGAGTAGAATGGTCCACCAGAATAGAAGGATCAATCAATTCTGAATGATAAGGCTAGTATGGGACTTGATCTAAAATAGAAAGAAGTTATGGTTCAAGTTAGACCACAATCACCCACTCCAAAATTGAAGACTGATTTGGGTGCAAAGAAAAATAAGAATATCTAGAAAACCCAAGGCACAACAAGTGGTGCATCGTTACCACACAAGAATTTACCTAACATAAGATTCTATTGTTTTGGTAAGATGGGACACTCTTAAAATTTATGATCCATAGAAAAGCGGTACCAAATAGAACAAGACCAACAAAGTTGGTCGTACAAATATCAAAATTCTAGGTCTTTATTTGATGGTATTTGTTTCAGTTGTAAATGACTCAGACATATGGAAGGATATTTCACATCAATAATGAAGAGGAATGTGATGAGGTAGACCAGATCTTTCTATAAGAAGCAATAACATATATCATTAGGAGAGCTAAAAATTCAAAATTGATTTGCAGCTCTGCAATTTTAATCTAGTCCGTCATATACTAAGGATGATCAAAATTATCCTTTCATGTTGGGTGTGAATTCAAAGACTTGGGTCCAAAAGAAAAGGGCCGAGCAGGTATTGGTTACAAAAATTGTGTTCAAGGCATTAGACCGCACGGGGATATGGGTAATTGACAGTGGATTCACTTCTCACATGATGGGAAATAAGGATCTAGTGACTGGAATCAGGTACGATAAAGATGTTATTGTAAGATTTGGTAATGATGAGGGCCTGAAAATTATTGGATCAAGAAAATTTAATAATGGAGGAAAATACATGAGGCGAGAAGATGTCTTGGTTGTTGAGGGTCATAGCCACAACCTACTTAGTGTGAGTCAATTGTTTGACTCATGGCATGCCATAAGTTTTTCTATGAAATTATGTATTATCAAGGAATAGGATGGTGCTATTTTGTTGTAAGGAAAGCATATTAAAGGGAATCTCTACCTCGTGAGTGGAGAAGAAGATATGTGATTTTTGTCCAAGGATGAAGAAAAAAAGTTATGGAACAAGCGTCTTGGCCACATAATCCAAGGTTCCTTGGAATATCTGGTGAAATATGATGCAACTCAAAATATCCCTAGATTATCACGTGATCATACTCATACGTGTGATTCCTATCAAAATGGGAAGATCATTCGAAAGACATATAAGAAAAATGAGAAAAAGTCAACAAGATTGCTTGAGTTGGTGAATATTGATGTGTGTGGGCCAATTTCACCAAGTTCTATTGATGGGATGAGATATCATGTTCTCTTCATTGATGAATATAGAAGAATGGCATGGGTTTGAATAATCACCCTCAAATATGAAGTGTTTTATTGTATCACAAGATATCGACGGGAATGTGAAAAGATGTTTGGTAAGAAAATCTGAACAATTTGAACAAATAATGAAACTGAGTCCACAAATAGTCATGTGGAGGATTATCTCTAAAAACATGGGATAATACATCAAGTTTCAATAGTAACAACTTCATAGAATAATGGATTAGTTGAGAGAAGAAATCATATTGTCAAAAACATGGCCAGATCAATGCTCATTGAGAAAGACCTTTCGGAGAAATTTTGGAAAGAAGAAGTGATGATAACAGTATACACGTTGTAACGACCCAACCCCAGTTGCCTAGAGTCGGTGCATTGTTACATAACATTTTCATGATCACAAGAAGGATCACGTCTCGAAAGACCGAATAGTTTAGTAGCCTTGGAATAACTAGATACACTCATAAAGTTTACATTACATCATAATTTGAAAACTAATACAACAACATATTGTCTTCATATCCCCTCATATTATCCCTAAAATTCATTCATGAATTACTTATTCACATCCTGGGAAAAATAAAACATTGAAAGGGGTGAGCTCAGATGCTCAGTAAGGATAACAATATAGCGGAAACATTCATAAATAATCATAAACATTTAAGGCAATGTATAGCTAAAACAAAAGCCTTTTAAACTTGAACTTCAGAATAATATGGAAAAGATAAAATGAAATAATGCCATTTACTTATTCACATGGATATTCTACTAGTCGAATAATCACATGAAATATCAATAACCACTTTCATAATGATGGAATGCATAATGTCAGACTATCATAACCACGTAGCCAAGGCCTCGTTCCAAAACTACAAATACGATTTTGTCAATGCCTCATGCCAAGACACTAGTTTGTATCATGAGACCTACCGATGCATCGAGGAGCTATAGCGGGCTCCACCCATCACTTATTAAGTCCAATGCATTCCTCATATGAACAGGTTTAAACATAACATAAACATTCATATTAAAAATATCATAAGAAATGTCAATAATTTCTCCATAAACCATGAATGGTTTAAGAATAACACATCCACAGTCAAACATATCACAAAACCATCAATACAATATAGAAGTTTTGTATCATAATAAATAAACTTCAAATAAGCTTCAAATCCATCATAGGATGTTGACATAGATGAAATCAAAACTATTTGAGAGAAATATTTTTTTTGAAATCATTTAAAAGTCACATAATTATAAAAGAAAACATTTAATTTTAAAATATTCTTAAAATCTTGTAATGGAAGCATAGAAAATTTTATAATGGCAGAAAATAGCCACACCCTCCGTATAAGTTAAAAAAAGACATTCTTACCTTAATTCTGTCGAAAAGGTTAAAAAGGACCTTGTTTGGAAAATGACGAAAAGATTCCTTTATAAACATATTATAAAAAGTCAAACAAGGGTATAAATGACTTTAACCAATATTCTGTAAAATAGTAAGAATGTTTTGAAGTACAGTTTTAAGAAACATGGATGTGGATGATAAAGAGGTCCCAGTAGATATTTACATATAAACAACCTCGGATAATGAAGAGATTGTGAAATAACCCTTACCTTGTAATTTTTCTTAGTCGATGGTATGTTAACCTCCTGTATAATAGTTAAAAATTTGTTATTAAATTACACAATAACCATATACATAATTATAATATCATATATGATCTTCTAGTAATGATTTTTTAATAATACTTTAGTATTATCGTCGTTTCGGGTGTTAACTTACTCGTTTTCTTTTATATGTTTTGTTACATAAGTCGTGTTTGTTATGGATAGGTTGTATCTTATTCATATCCATAATGATATAAAGTTCTTAAACATTACCTTTAGTCATCAAATGAGAATTAGTCTTTAATGGATACGATGGGGAATGAATCTCATCGCGTTCGTGGAGACGGTAGTCCGTACGTACGCACGAGCGACAATATCATTCTTTTGATATTAAAATAATATATAATTGGATGGTATATCATATATACATAATAATTATTATGTTATATTTATTATTTACATGAATTACACTTCATTATTATACCCATCCAAATAATAATATATTGAATAACTATTACACCACGACGTGGAGACGGTAAGCTGTACGTACACACGTATGGTGACATGTCATTCTAAGGATGGATAGAATACTGAATATGGTTGTACCATATTTATAATGAAATCACAGTATATAGGATATACTGGAGTTATTATTTTTGAATGGGAATAACAAATAAAGAAGAAGTTGAAGAAAAAATGAACATGAAAAAGGGTGGTGAAAACATTACCTCTTCTTCGGGTTCTTACTTTTGATTTGATCAAAAGTTCACCTTAGGTTGGATTTCTGATCAAACTAAGTCCTCTAGGTTGAAGTGAGGGAAGTTAAGAGAGTATTTTGGCAGGGTTTGGCCGAACAAAAATTATTTTAATGTGTGAAGAATTGGTTAGAAGTGGTGTCCTTTTATAAGGGGGAGGAGAAGCACCTTAGGAAAATCTAGAAATATTATTTTATAATAAATTCATATTCGGTTTCTAATGGATCTAAAGTGGATTATTTAAATATTAAGGTGGGGATAGGTCGAAAACCACTCAACCAATAGAATTTAGATAGGTTTGGGTCATTATATTAACCTTATCTTTTAGTTTTAACTCTTAGTTAATTAGTTTGACACTTAATATGTCACTTTGTATTTTTATATTATTTAGTTAATAAACATACTATATACTTCCAAGAGACCCCCAAGTGGTCCATTAATGATAAAAATATCTTGATATAAGTCTCTTGGATGAACCTTAGTCTTTTATAAATTTAATATCAATTAATAATATAATATTTGTTTTAAAAACTCTTTTATGTCAATTTTGACACTATTGGGTATTTTGTTTTTTATAATTTCATAACCGCATTATTACTTTGAAAAAAATTTATATGAACAATCCTAATATGTCATAGTAACCTAGAAAATTATTTTAATTTATATAAAGTCTCAAATTACATTTATTTGGGTATTTATAATATCATTTATCTTAATATTTCATTAATACTGTAATTACTGCATCATCATTGTGTCATAAATAAATTAAATTATTTAATGTCTAAAAATTATAAATAAAATTCAATTATGTAATAAATCTATTTATCTTTCTAATAATTATTTATAGTCGAAAATATAACATATATAACCCTATGTATAAATTGTTTTTCTAGAAGATATATGGTTATGTCATTTTTGTATTTACTTTAACTTAATTAATATAAAGTGTCCCTATCACCTACAAGTGGCTCCATGGGGTACCAAAATCGACCCAAATATTCCCCTGGTCAGAAATGAATCCACCAATAAGGTTAGGACACGTTTTATGGTAATTTATTATTATTATAATATTATTATTTTTACCCTTATTTACCGGATTTACCCTTTAACCACGGTAAATAAAATAATTACTGAAGTAATTATTCAAAATGTCTAAAAATGAAACTGGACTATTTACACAATTTGGAAATCCTGATTCAAAATATTGAATACATTTTTCCAAATTCAAAACACATAAGTGGCAGAAATTAATTTAAAATTAATTCCCGCTGTCAAAACAAAAAGCGTGTTTTTAAGAAATAATAACTATCAAAAGATTGATACTTGTTTATGTCTGGTTTAATTGTAAAATTATGTCCAATGACCAACATTGTATTAAATGGTAAAAATAATTTCTAAATATACTTTAAAACCACTCAAATTGATAATTTATCACTATTAATTAATTCGATTAAAAAAGTTTTTCTTAATAAAAATTTAGTAATTTTCACTATTCATCAAAATATAAAAGTTATCCGAAAAGTACCAAAATTTCATCCTAGGATAATTTTGATATTCCAAATACAAAAATGAAGTCCATTTTAAAAGATAAAATTTATAAAATTTCAATAGGTGGGTATTACTATTTATAATGGCTACTTTGATTGGTCGCGGCGTGTTAGAAACTTGAAGTTGCGTACAACACACGCTACTGTATTATTCAAAGAGAAGCGTACCGTGGAAGCTTGGGGTGTTACATTCTCCCCTAATTCAAATAATTTCATCCTCAAAATTTCTATAATATTACTGCATAAAAAGACTCGGGTTGTTCTTCATCATAAGTTACTCAGGTTCCCCCGTTGCCTCTTCCATTTTATGGTTTCTCCATAGAACTTTTACCAGACGAGTCGCCCGGTTTCTCAGCACTTGTTCTCTCATATCAAGAATCCTGACGGGCTCTTCGAAATAAGATAGATCGGGTTCCAGTTCTAATTCATCATAGGTGAGTACATGCGTTGGGTCAGACATGTATTTTCTCAAAAGTGATACGTGGAACACAACGTGAACTTTGGAGAGATTTGGCGGCATTGCCAAACGGTAAGATACAGCCCCAATTCATTCTAGAATCTCGAAAGGTCCGATGTACCTGGGACTCAATTTACCTTTCCTTCCAAAACGTATAACTCCCTTCCATGGAGAAACCTTCAAAAAAACATGATCTCCCACCTAAAATTCCAAATCCTTTCTTCGGTTGTCAGCATAGCTCTTCTGCCTACTTTGAGCCGCTTTGATGTGGTTTTGGATTACCTTCATCTTTTCCATCGTTTCCTCTACCAGTTATGGGCCTACAAGTTTTCTTTCGCCAACATAACAGGTTGGTGTGCGACATCTCTTTCCGTATAACGCTTCATATGGTGCCATCCGAATACTTGAATGGAAGATATTGTTATAGGATAATTCTACCAGAGGTAAATATTGATCCCACATACCCTGAAAGTCAAGTGAGCATGATCTCAACATGTCTTCTAAGGTTTGAATAGTTTGTTCTGATTGTCCATCTGTTTGAGGGTGGTAAGAAGTACTCAAACGAAGTTCAGTATCCAAGGCCTTCTGAAGACTTTTCCAGAATCTTGATGTAAAACGGGGATCACGATCTGAGACAATCGATAGGTGTACTCCATGAAGTCTCACAACTTCATTAATATATATTCTCTCTAGACGTTCAAGTGGTAAATCCTCCCTTATAGTAAGGAAATGTGCTGACTTGGTAAGATGATCAACAATGACCCATATAGCATCGTTCCTTCTAGGAGTCTTTGGTAGTCCCATGACAAAGTCCATAGTGATATTATCCCATTTCCACTCATGTATGGGAAGAGGTTTCATGACTCCTCCTGGCTATTGCCTTCCAGCTTTCACTTATTGAAAAACCATACATCATGACACAAAATCAGCAATCTCCCTCTTCATGTTGTCCCCCAAAAAATGTTCCTTTAAATCTATATACATTTTGGTGTTCCCAGGGTGTATAGAGAAATTGGAACTATGAGCATCATCTAACAATTCCCTTTTTAAATTAGGTATATCGAGAATACAAAGTCTATTCTCGAATTTCAAAATTCATTCTTTATTCACAAAGTCTCTCAGTCTCCCATAATTCACAGCTTTAATCTTCTTTTGAAATTCTTCATCATCGGTCTGAGAAATATTAATCATTTCTAGTAAATATGGTTTGGAAACCATTTGAAAAAGCAATGATGTTTCACCTTCCATGGTTATTCCCATGTCCATCTTCACTAGATCCATGAAAATTGGATCCCTTTCAATTCTCATATTGTTCAAAACTCCATGAAATTTTCTGATCAAAGCATCTGCCACCTTATTTTCCTTCCACGGGTGGTAGTGTATCGTAAAATCATAATCCTTGAGTAATTCAAGTCATCTCCTTTGCCTCATGTTGAGTTCTTTTTGTGAGAAAATATACTTCAAACTCTTGTGATCAGTATGAATCTCACATTTTTCACCATAGAGGTAGTGTCTCCATATCTTCAAATCAAGGATCACAACTGCTAACTCAAGATCATGAGTCAGATAGTTTTGCTCATGAATTTTCAACTGTCGTGGTGTATAGGAAATAACCCTATCATTCTGCATAAGGACACAACTATGTCCTTTAATCGATGCATCACTATAAATAATGAACCCATCATTCCCCAATGGTAGAGTCAATATAGGAGCATTGACTAATATTATCTTCATTTATTCAAATAATTCTTCACACTCTTTTGTCTAGAGAAATTTAACCGCTTTACACGTGAGCTTCGTTAATGGGTTAGCTAATCGGGCAAAATTCTAGACGAAATGTCGATAATAACCTTCTAAACCAATAAAACTGCGTACCTAAGTTATACTAATCAGCGCTGGCAATTCTTGGATTGCCTTGGTCTTAGAAGGATCAATAGAGATACCATATTTAGAGACAATATGGACATGAAAAGAAATCTCCTGAAGCCAGAATTCACACTTGCTAAACTTCCCATATAATTCATGTCTTCTCAGAGTCTTCAGGATAACGCGCAAGTAATTTTCATGATCTTCATAGCTTTTGGATTATACCAAGATATCATCAACAAATACCACACCAAAATCATCGAGATATTCCTCGAAAAATCTATTCATTAGATCCATGAATACATAGGGTGCATTAGTCAGCCCAAAAGTCATTACTGTAAACTCTTAATGTCTATACCTTGTTCGAAATTATGTCTTCGGAATGTCTTCCTTCTTCACACACAACTGATGATATACAGATCGAAGGTCAATCTTTGAAATGTATTGATCTCCATGTATTTGGTCAAATAACTCATCAATGCGAGGTAGGGGATACTTTTTCTTTATTGTTATATCATTGATCTCCCGGTAGTCGATACATAACTTCATGGATTCATCTTTCTTTTTAACAAAAAGAACAGGGGCTACCATGGAGAAACACTAGGGCGAATAAATCCATTATTACTCAATTACTCTAGTTGTTTCTTTAGTTCCACTAATTCTACAGTGGCCATTCTATAAGGGGCCTTCGATATAGGCCTTGATCCAGGAATTAAATCAATGGAAAACTCAACTTCTCGTTCTAGAGTATGTCCAGGTAAATCTTCCGGAAACACATCTACATATTCTTTCACAATAGGTAAATCCCCTATTTGAACATTCCTTTCCTCAACCATAGTAATTCCATTCTCTTCCTCCCCAATAATTGAATTTAGTTGAGCTACTGGGGGTGGATCTAGATAAGAATTAGGTGGTGACGATTCTGCTCTAAAGATAAGGTGTTCTTTATCATCATCATCAAAAATCGTAACCTCCTTCTTCTTAAAATAAATCTTCACATCATGGTCCGAAAGACAATCCATACCGAGGATTATATCAAACTCAATCATAGGTATGGCGATGAGATCAGTGGATAAAGAACATTTATGTGCTCAAATAGGGACTGATTCACAAAACTTTGTTGCAATGACACTTCCCTTAGGAGTTTTGACTAACAACTCCCTTATTAAATCAAATTGGAAATATCTAATTTTATTAGAAAAATGGGAAGATATGAAACAATGCGATAATCCCGAATCAAATAAAGAATTTTCTAAACTTGAGGAAACCATTAAATTACCTGCCACCACGTCTTTCAGAGCTTCTACCTCAGTAGTAGTGATAGCATAAGCTTGGCCTTGATCCCTTGGCCTTTTCTGAGGCAAGTTCCCCTAATGCTTAGGACATTCATTTTCATAATGTCCCATCTCTCTACAATTATATCATTCAACGTTGACAACAACCCTCTTTCCCTTGCAATCATGAGTTTGGTGGCCTTTTTCACCACACTTGTAACAGACTCCCATTCCTTTTAAGCAAGTACCGGGGTGTTTCTTCCCACATTTACTACTGGATGGATTTTAAACTTTTCCCTTATTCCCCTTATTTCCATTTCCATATTGATCAGCAGATCTCTTCTTCTCTTACTTTGATTTAATGTAATAAGACTTAGAGAATTCCTTCTCTGTCTTGATAGCACATGAGACAATGTCTTTGTACGACGAGAAGGATTGTGAAACTAACGATCGATGAATAAATGGTTTCAACCCATCAAAGAAATGATTAATCTTAATTATTGGGTTACGTATATAATCTGCAGCATACCTTGCTAACCTTGTAAATTTAGCCTCATAATTTGAGACATTCTCATCCTACTTTTGCCTCAGACTTAGAAATTGCCTTTCCATATCTGCTCGATGGTCACGAGAAAAGTATTTTTCTACGAAAAGATCTTTGAACTCCCTCCATTCCATATTTGATAATTCATCATCTTCCTTTATATTTTGAATCAAGTATCACCATTGGTCAGCATCTCCAGTGATGTGGTAAACTGCCATGACATATTTTTCCTTTCTATACTCCCCAAAGCATGGAATATTTTCTCTAAGGATTTTATCCATTGCTCAGACACTAATGGATTTGTACTTCCATTGAATGTCGGTGGTTGTTGCCTCATGAAGCGATCTAGCATTGATCCTCCACGCTGCGGATCAGGGTGCTCCATATGGGTAAGGTTATTATTCATAACCTGAGTGAGTTGTCTTAGTATGGTGATAAGCTGATCAGCACCAGTTACATCACCAACTCCACTATAATTATCTTGAGCAGGAGGGAAATCCCTACATGGAGTGCGTGAATTGATACAATTTCCATTTCTTCCACTAGGCTCCATTTCTAAACAATGGCATAAACTAGATCAGTTTATGAATCAAAATACATAATTCCATACTTGTAAAACACTTAACATGAATTGAATAGTTTATGTATATAATCCATAATCATAAAAAAATATTTTCTTCAAGGAAGTATATACTCATAAACCCGTCATAATGGTTCTTAAGGAAATTGATAATTATCCTAAGCATATCCACCGGGATTGTCATAACCAAGAGTGCAGCAAGTCCCGTTGTCGTGCACCAGTTCCCGTTCAAGTCTACCTCAAAGTGGTGTTTTTGAGTTTTACCCCTAGGTACATATGTGCCAGATCCGCCTCTACCTGCTTGTATCCATACAGGGATTTATTGCTCAGAAAACTCACAAAATCACTACAATACTAAAATTCTAGGAAGTTCTTCTATTCTAATCCGCAAATTCCATCTTAGGTCTATGTGATCTAATAAGATTTTATCTAAATCTAGCTTCCAATGTTTGTAATAAACTTCCTATGATACCAAATATAATGCCCCGAGCCCAGTTTCCCAGAGTCGGTGCATTATTACGTAACATTGGCATGATCACAAGAATGATCAAGTCTCGAAAGACTGAATAGTTTAGTAGCCTTGGAATAAGTAGATACATTCATAAAGTTTTCATTACATCATAAAGTGAGAACTACTAAAACAATATCTTGTCTTCATATCCACTCATATTATCCCTAAAATTCATTCATAAATTACTTCTTCACATCCTGGAAAAAATAAAACATTGAAAAGGGTGAGCTCAGATGCTAAGTAAGAATAACAATATAGCTGAAACATTCATAAATAAGCGTAATCATTTAAGGAAATGTATAGCTAAAAAAAGCCTTTTAAACTTGATCTTCAGCATAATATGGAAAAGATAAAATGAAATAATTCCATTTACTTATTCATAGAGATATTCTAATAGTCAAATAATCACATGCAATATCAAAAACCACTTTCATAATGATGGAATTCATAATACCAGACTATCATAACCACGTAGCCAAGGTCTCGTGCCAAGACTACAAATAAGATTTTGTCATGGCCTCATTCCAAGGCACTAGTTTGTCCCATGAGACCTACCGATGCATCAAGGAGCTATAGCGGGCTCCACCCATCACTTATTAAGTCCAATGCGTTCCTTATATGAACAGGTTTAAACATAACATAAACATTCATATTAAAACTAGCATACGAAATGTCAACACTTTCTCCATAAACCATGAATGGTATAAGAATAACACATCCACAGTCAAACATATCACAATACCATCAATATAATATGGAAGTTTTTTATCATAATAAATAAACTTCAAATAAACTTCAAATCCATCATAGGATGTTGACATAGATGAAATCAAAACTATTTGAGATAAATATAACTTTTTTAGAAATCATTTAAAAATCACATAATTATAAAAGAAAACATTTAATTTGAAAATATTATTATAAGCTTGTATGGGAAGCTTCGAAAATTTTATAATGGCAGAAAATAGCCACACCCACCGTATAAGTTAAAAAAAGACATTCTTACCTTAATTCTGTCGAAAAGGTTAAAAAGGACCTTGTTTGGAAAACGACGGAAAGATTCCTTTATAAACATCTTATAAAAATTCAAACAGGGGTATAAATTAATTTAACCAATATTCTGTAAAATAGTTATAATGTTTTGAAATATATTTTTAAGAAACATGGATGTGGATGATAAAGAGGTCCCAGTAGATAATTAGGTATAAACAACCGTAGATAATGAAGAGATTGTGAAACATAACTTACCTTGTACTTTTCCTAAGTCGATGGTATGTTAACCTCTTGTATAATAGTTAAAACATTGTTATTAAATTATACAATAACCATATACATAATTATTATATCATATATGATCTTCTAATAATTATTTTTTAATAATACTTTAGAATTATCGTCGTTTCAGGTGTTAACATACTCGTTTTCTTTTATATGTTTTGTTACATAAGTCGTGATTGTTATGGATAGGTTGTATATTATTCATATATAGAATTATATAAAGTTATTAAACATTAAATTTAATCATAAAAAGAGAATTAGTCTTGAATGGGTACGATGGGGAGTGAATCTCATCGCGTTCGTGGAGACGGTAGTCCGTACGTACGCACGAGCGACAATATCATTCTTTTGATATTAAAATAATATATAATTGTATGGTATATCATATGTATAGAATCATTATTATGTTATATTTATTATTTACATGAATTACACATTATTATTATACCCATCCAAATAATTATATATTTAATAACAATTACACCACGACTTGGAGACAGTAAGTTGTACGTACACACGTATGATGACATGTCCTTCAAAGGATTTATAGAATACTGAATATGGTTGTACCATATTTATAATAACATCACAGTATATAGGAGATACTAGAGTTATTATTTTAGAATGGGAATAACAAACAAAGAAGAAGTTGAAGAAGAAATGAACTTGAAAAAGGGTGGTGAAAATATTACCTCTTCTTCAAGTTCTTCCTTTTGATTTGATCAAAAGGGCTCCTTAGGCTTGATTTATGATCAAAATAATGCCTCTAGGTTTAAGTGAGGGAAGTTTAGAGAGTATTTGGGGAGGGTTTGGCTGATCCAAAAGGCTTTTAAGGTGGGAATAATTGGTTAGAAGTGATGTCCTTTTATAAGAGGGAGGAGGGGCACCTTAAGAAAATCTAGAAGTATTATTCTATAATAAACTCATATTCGGTTTCTAATGGCTCCAAAGTGGATTATTTAAAGTTTAAGGTGGGTATGGGTCTAAAAACACTCAATCAATAGAATTTGGATAGGTTTGGGTCATTATATTAACCTTTTATTTTATTTTTAACTCTTAGTTAATTAGTTTGACACTTACCATGTCACTTTGTATTTTTATATTATATAGTTAATAAACATACTATATACTTCAAAGAGACCCCCAAGTGGTCCATTAATGATACAACTATCATGATATAAGTCTCTAGGCCGAACAATAGATTTTTATGAATTCAATATCAATTAATAATATAATATTCGTTTTAAAAACTCTTTTATTTCAATTTTGACACTATTGGGTATTTTGTTTTTGATAAATTCATAAAAAAATTATTAATTCAAAAAAAAATTTGTATAAAAAACCCTAATATGTCAGAGTCACCTAAAAAATTATTTTAATTTATAAAAAGTCTCAAATTACACTTATTTGGGTATTTATAATATCAATTATTTTAATCATTCATTAATACGGTAATTACTGCATCATCATTGTGTCATAAATAAATTAAATTATTTAATGTATAAAAATTATAAATAAAATACCATTATGTATGAAATATTTTTACCTTTTTAAAGAATATTTATAGTCGAAAATATAACATATATAACCCTATGAATTTTTTTTTCTAGAAGATATATGCTTATGTCATTTTTGTATTTACTTTAACTTAATTATTATAAAGTGTCCCTATCACCTACATGTGGCTCCATGGGGTCCCAAAACGGACCCAAAGATGCCCATGGTCGGAAATGTATCCACCAATAAGGTTAGGACACATTTTACTGTAATTTATTATTATAATAATAATATTTTGTTTACCCTTAATTACCGGATTCACCCTTTAACCATGGTAAATAAAATATTTACTGAAGTAATTATTCAAAATGTCTAAAAATAAAATTTACCTATTTAAAAAATTTGTACATCCTAATTCCAAATATGGAATCCATTTTTCGAAATTCAAAACACAGAAGTGGCAAAATTTAATTTAAAATTAATTCCCGCTGTCAAAACAAAAAGCGTGTTTTTAAGAAATAATAACTATCAAAAGAGTGATACTTGTTTATGTCCGGTTTAATTGTGAAATTATGTCCAATTACAAAAATTGTATTAAATGAAAATAATATATTCTAAATATATTTTAAAACCACTCAAATTCATAATTTATCACTATTAATTATTTCGATTAAAAAAGTTTTTTTTAATAAAAATTTAGTAATTTTCACTATTCATCAAAATATAAAAGGTATTCGAAAAGTACCAAAATTTCATCCTTGGATAATTTAGATATTCCAAATCCAAAAATGAAGACCATTTTGAAAGATAAAATGTATAAAATTTCAAAAGGTGGGTATTACTATTCATAAGAGCTACTTTGATTTGTCGCAGCGTGTTAGAATCTTGAAGTTGCGTACAACACACGCTACTGTATTATTCAAAGAGAAGCGTACCATGGAGGCTTGGGGTGTTACACACGTTAAATAGAGCTTTACTCTGTCCAAAAGTGTAGAAGACTCCATACGAGTAATGGTATGGAAAGAAGACGTCATTAAAGTATTTTTGAATATTCAGAAGTAAATGTTTCATTCGCAATAAGGAGAAACATAGGAAATTTGAATCCCATGGGGATGAAGGGATATTTCATGGCTACTCAAAGAAAATAAAATCATATAAATTCTTCAATAAGCAGCTAGGAAAGATAGTTGAAGGTCATGATGTGACTATAGTAGAAAACGAATATAATATTCAGTAAATACATGATCAGAATTTGGAGGATAACAATGAAGAGATGAGCAGATTAGGAGATGCTCCAGCTCCAATGATTGGTTCATAATAAGACTCAGATGATGAGAAAGAATCAGTTTCTTCCCAGATACCAGCAATAAGAGCTAAAATTTATAGGCAAAATAGAATTGGTGATTAGACAACACCAGTACAGACAAGGAGGATGACGACATTACAAAAAGATTCATACTTATCATAGGTGGAACCTAAATGTTTTGATTAAGTAGCTGAAGATGAGAACTGGGTTCAAGACATGAATGAGGACCCTGAACAAACTGAAAATAATCAAACATGGGATATTGTTTCAAGACCAGCACACAAGAATATCATAGGGAAAAAGTGGGTATTTCGCACCAAAATTAATGAATATTCTGTTGTGATTAGAAAAAAAGAACACCTGGTGTGAAAAGGGTACTCATAGATAGAGGGTATTGATGTTGATGATACGTTTTCACCTATATCAAGGTTTGAGACAATCAGAGTATTCTTGGCCATAGTTGTTCAACGAAAGTTTAATGATTTTTAGATGGATTTCAAGTCAGATTTTTTTAATAGAGTTCTAGAAGAAGAGGTATAAATTGAGAAACCAAATTCTTTTCTCATTCATGAAGATTAGAAAAGTGTTTTTTGGCTGAAGAAGGCTCTATATGGTTTAAATCAAGCACCGAGATCATGGTATTCAAGGCCTGATCAATTTCTAATGAAGCTCGGTTTTCAGCGTGGTGGAGTTGATTACAATCTGTATTTCAAAAATGGGAATTGTCAAATGATGATAGTTCTGGTTTATGTCGATGAAATAATCATTGTTGATTCAGATAAATTACAATGCAGATAGTTTTCTAAATTCATGAAAAGAGAGTTCAAGATGTCAATGATTAGTGAGATGACATTTTCCCTTGGTTTGCAAGTGATGCAAGGAAGTAATGAGACTTTTATTTCTAAATCTAAATATGCAAGGAGGTTTTGAGAAGGTTTGGAATGGATAATTCCAAAAAGATGAAGACTCTGGCTGCTACCTGGTTGAAACTATCATGAGATGATGAAGCTAAGCCAGTTAATATCACAGAATACAAGAAAATCATTGGAAGTCTATTATATCTGACAAAGACAAGGCCTAATATTGTATTTATCAAAGCAATCCCAATGAGATCCACATGATTGCAGTAAAAATAATTATTTAGTATACAAAGGGAACAATGGATTTTAGCATGATGTATAATGAAAAATCTCAGATAGAGTTATTAGGATATATAGATGTGGATTGGGCCGGTTTAGAAAATGACAGAAAATCAACATCAGGAGGTTCCATTTATCTTGGAGGGTTGTGTATTTCTTGGCCAACCAAGAAACAAGATTGCATTTCATTGAGCACTGCAGAAGCTAAATACATTGCATCTACTCAAGCTTGCACATAACTATTGTGGATGAAGCAGCAACTTAAAGCTATGGGAATTAAAGTGAAATCTACAATTGGAATCCATTGCGATAATTCAAGTGCTATAAATCTTTAAAAAATACTTTCCATCACTCAAGGACAAAGAACATTCAAATAGAATACCATTTTATCAAGGATATGGTGGATCAAGGGATTATGAAGTTGGAGTATGTGCCTATAGACCAATAGTTTGCGGACATTTTGACAAATTCCTTACCCAAAGAAGCATTTAAAAGACATTGACTAGCTCTGGGAGTCCAGTCGACTTCCCGCACTTGAAAAAAGTTTGGATGTAGGTATCCCCCTCTCCCAAAGGTATAATGTGTTTTTCACTAATATGATGATATGTGTTCTTTACCCTATTTCAGGCAACCTTGAAGTTCCATTCTGGTTTTTTGACAAAGGCGAAGAAATTGTGACTATTCAGGGGGAGAAAAGACACAGGGAGAAGTTGTTAAGTGGAGCAACAAGATATGGGGAGTTGAATCTGAGATTAATCTATTTGTTTAGAGGATCTATAACATAATAAGAACATTAAATCTGATGATGATAGAAGTTATCGATCAAAGAATATATATCACGATATCTGAGGATCGTTATAAAAGAAGAAGAGTGGTGTTGGAATGGTGTCAGAAGGCTTCCAGCACTCAGAAATTGGTATAAGTTTAGTATCAACATTTGGTGTTAGAAAAGAAGTTATTATTTGATGAATTTTTCATTTACTCTTGTTTCTCACACTAATCATTTCTCATGTGGGCTTATATTATGTGTTAAGTAAATCCTTGATCTCTATCTTAATAGCGTAATGCGAATGGTGGTTGAAGATGGAAGATGTTTTAATGTGGTATCAAAATTTTCAATCATTATTATGAGAATATTTTTCAACAAACCCAAAGGGGGGATTGTTGGAAAAAATCCCTCTAGGCACCCTCTCGGTATGTTTTGGGTGTGGTTGTGTTTTTTTACAAAGCCATCTGACCGCAAATAAGTATGGTTGGTGTTAGTTGAAGAATGGTTTTAAGGGGGAGCAGTTTCCCAGTGTTTTCCAAATTTTTGGGCCTCAAAATCAGGAAGTTGTGTGAATAATGAACAATGAAATCAGAAAAGGAAGAGAAATGAGGAGCCCACGACATGGTTTTCGTACTATGTTCAGGAAGAGTATGCGACCACATTCCAGGCAACGAGAATGGTACGCGGGTGTAGTTCTTGAAACCGAAAACGCTTCATGGTAGAATGAGATGTGGTACGTGAATGGGTTGATATTGGCGGAGGTGATCGGCTGTGTAAGAGAAAAGGATGTATGCAAAACACATAAGAAAAATTGCCCCTGGGCAGCTTGTGGTTCACGGTGGCAGAAGGATTGGTAAGCGGTGAAGGCTGAATCAAATATTTGATAAACCTTGGATTAACGGTTTTTTTGGATATATTTTCCTATATAAGAATTGATAATCCCACTGATTATTGTAAAGATCTAATATCATTAGAGAACATTTTTTTATTAGTGATTTTGACAAATATGAAAGGAAGTTCGTGAAGGGAGGTTTGTGAAGAAAAAAGTGGTTCATGCAGAATAGATTCCGTGAAAAGTTTTTTGTGGAGAACTGTAACCTGGAAAGGACGTGGTATGCAGAAGAAGAAGGTGCAGTACGTGATAGTGATTTGTGAAGGAAGTCTGTGAACAAAGAACAGTTAGCGGACATAGGGTAGATCAATGAGTAGGTTCGTGGAGTCGGTATGCGGAGGCAGTATGCAATAGTGAAGGAAGAGGTAGTATGCAGACATAGGAGGTTCGGGGAAGAGGCAGCAGTATGTGGTGCAGGCAGTTCACATACCAAACTTGGTACCCAGTACACGGTAAGAGAAGATGGTTCAAGATTTTCACAAGGATGTTTTCAAAAGCCTCAAATCAGTTTACGAAAGTGTTTTCCAGTACCTAGAAGTACTCGAGAAGGTGGAATTCATCTTCGAGTGAAAGAGGGACTTCAATGGAGTATCTACCTATAGTTGAGGATGTAGAAATTCATGAAAATGAAGGGACCTACATGTCTATAAACTGTGTTTGACCTACAAGTCGATAAACTGTGTATGGATTCATTTCTAAGAGTAGTGAGCATAGGAAAAGGAAGACGGTGACCCTTTCCACCGGTAGTGAACCAGAGAAAGAGGCATAGGGAGTGACCCTTTAAAATGCAGGGAGTACACCCTAATCTTTTTAAAGGCAGTGAGCCTATACCTAGAAGATCGACCCAAACTTTGTACTCATTATTGGCTGTGAGCCTTAGTGAATTTGGTACATCGGCTCATCGTCATTGTATGTTCCTTGGATGTAGCCTAGTGAGGGAGAACCAAGTAAATTTTTTTATGTCCTGTGCATTATTTCATATATGGTTATATATTTCTATAGGATAAAGAGATAATTGAGTTTTTTCTAACAACAAAACAAGATCTAAAAGGGATAAAGTTTTAATATTCTATACCCTGATGCACCCCCCTCTCAGGGTACTCGACCTAGTGGACCTAACAAATCCCTTATTAAAAGTCGCGGGATGTGCTCCTAGGACTTATATCAACTATAATTAAATAGGTGAGATATGAGATTAAAATCGAGCAGTGCTTCTAGATTTCAAGGGTGATCCCTTGATTTTAAACCAATTAGATGATTATCCTCATAAATAGTGGAGAGGGAATTACTGTTTGTGCCTCACATACTCCTTTTGATCTACATGATCATGGTTTCCTTGGTATTGCACCTTAGAAAAATCTAATTTAATTATGACTCTTCTCTAATTAGAGTTACCAGTGATCCCTGGAGTAGGTAGCATCTTCTTGGATTGTCCTTTCCAGACCCTAGGAACAACTTAGTTACTTTTTATTTCCAATCCTATTATTATTTTTGTTTATTTATCTGTATATTTCACACCTTTATACTTTAGACATATATAATGGATCTACATTAATCTCTTTGGAATGAAGATGGATTTGGGTGTTTCTAATTATATTTATTTTTTGATTGATGTACTTTTTCTATTATGTAATCCATTTCATGTTTTGTATGAAACATCATTATGTTGTCATATGAGATGTGATTTGGTTTTTATCTCTTACTAATTTTATTCAAGTTTTTATATTTATATTGTTTCCCTTGTTTACTTATATGTTTTACACTCTAGTAAAAAGGGTATAATCTCTTTATTATACCACCTATAGACCCTAATTGCTAGTTCGCAGCCTCTGGCGTACATGGAGATACGCTTAAGGCCATGTGGTTCACTAGATCAGGTCACCAGTTCATCAGCTCCCAGGTCTGGGTTTGATAAAATGATATCATAGTGAAGTCTTTTTATTTTTTCTTACGATTTGGGTACGGTAGATAGGAGACTTGGATGTTTTTGGGTCTTGGTAATGAGCTCATGCCTGGGAGTTTTAGGCCCACATATGGGGTAGAATTCAACTTTCCATGGGTAGGAATTATTTTTCTACTTTTAGATTTTATATTTGATTTATTTCCACCCTGAGTGATGCACTTGGGAGTTATTTTATTGATTTATGTGATTTTTATCTCCTAGTCATATATAGAAAGAGGAGGTTTGTGCGTTCATGCATCATGATACCCGTATAGGTTTATATGTCATTCATATTTTTCCAATGATTGATATTTTCTCTGTATTCTCATACCTCCTAGATTTTTTTTACTTTAATGGATTACATATATTAGTAATTTATATTTGCCTATTGTTTTAGATTATTGAAAGTAGCTGGTTATTTAAATTTTCTACAACTGATTACATGGTGTTTATCACATATAAGTGTATGGTGGAATTATACTTAACCCACTCTTGGAGTATCCCTTTGTAAACATAGGAATATATAAATGGGTTATTAAAATGATGTTTTGGTTAAAAAGGGTTCAAGTAACGAAATTATAAAGAATTTTCCTCTATAACTCGTGAATGGAATCCTATATAACCAAAACAGGTTATGATTTTTAAATAAATTATGAGTGGTTGATGTTTTGAATCTTTATTGGTAAGTTATGTATTAAAATGAAAATCCCTGGGAATTATAGTATGTGGATTATTTGTTTCATATTTTACTAGTGGCGGATAAGTGGGGCAACAAGAACAACATAAAGAGTGTTTTGTCACGACCCGTCCTCGGGGCCCATGCCGTGACTACCACAAGCCCTCCTTCCATAGGCCAGGGGCTGGCGACTATCACCAAAGGCATAAATCCCAATAAAAAGGGAAGGCATTGCCTTTATAAAAGTAAACAACATAATAGAGTACAAGCGGAAGCAAAAACTAAGTACAAAAGAAAGTTCTGAAAAGTAAATGGGCTAGGATACAAGCCCAAGTGAAAAGTACAGCTACAACTGAAAGGAAAGTACAACAACTGAAAGCAAGTTGCAACCACCAAGTTGTCCTCCAGATCTCCCACCTGAAGGGTGAGTACAATCAGTCTCGTCGGCTCCTCGGGTCCGACCGTCCTCTCCGTGTACGTCCCACCTGATAGTCCACCTCCAGGTACCGTCCCACTCCACAAGCCTCAACCACGATTACCGTTGTCCGTCGTCTGTAACCAACACAACGTAGTGCGGGCATAGCCTGTGCAGGGCTGAGTATACGATACATAGTAGGGACCCCGAGACTCTTGAAGGTCTCCCAGAATCCACGAAGGATAAACCACAAAGGAAAGATGAAATTACGAAGTAACAACCAACACTACTTAGGTATATTCCCATACATATACATAAGTCATCAATTCCAGTTCGACTCCGACTTCTGAGCCCAAGTTCAACCCAGTCCATATAGGAAAGTATAACTCAATCCACACAGGAAAGTACATCCCAATCCACATAGGAAAGGAAGTCAATATTATCGAAGATAAAGATTGAAAGTCAAGAATCATCCCACATAGGTATGAAATCAACGGATAACCACTACTTAGGTATATGCTCATACATATACCTAAGTTATCAAGTAACCCATCACAATCATGAGGAAAATCACAAAGATCAACGACTCAGCTCAAAACAGGATTTTATTCACGATGTCAAAACCACAGCTACTGGAGAACTCCTCCTATGTCGAGTACAGTGGGCCTGCCACTACAACCAAGAGCTTCCCACTAACCTTGGACTGCTGAAGTACTCTACCTATTGAGTACTGTGGGCCTGCTACTACAACCAAGCGCTTCCCACCATGGGTCTGACGCTACAACCAAACGCTCCCCCTCATAGCCTACAGAGGTACTCCTTCTGTCAAGTACCGCGGGTCTTTCGCTACAACCAAGTGCTCCTCCACTGTGGGTCTGCTGCTACAACCAAGCGCTGCCCACTAGGCTATCCGAAACACTCCGAGTCGATCGATTAGCAGTCGTCAAGTCTCAGCCAGCTACTAGGTCTCTACACTCCTCTCGATCGTCACCGGGAGGGTCCGCTCCACGAGCTACTGGTCGATACTCCAAGTATCACAAAATACCATGAAGAAATATCCCAAGGGTCTTCCACGCCATAGGAATCTCAACACAACATACGGCGCATCAATCAGACGCCTGGTCTGTGTGTTATTAGCCTTTTCGTCCTGGGGGCCTGATTGGTTTCATGTATGACCAACCCAACCGTATCTCAACTATACCCCGAAATGTCATAGGGTATACTCATAGGGACTGTTTCTCAACTTTATTACCAACGCCGCTGACAGTTCGCCAAACGGTCGTCCAGTCTGAAAGTTATCAGCTTTTCCGCTCAAGGGGCCCGGTTGGATTTCGGGTACAATCCAACCCGACCTTACTCCATCTGCATCCAAACCTCAGGTGAAGTATACCAAAAGATCAGTCTCATCAATAGGAATCCAACAAAGTCGATGGAACGTCAATCGAACATCCGAAGCTTAAATTATATCAGTTTCTGCTTCGAGGGCCCGACTGGTTTTGGGTTCGAACCAACCCGACCATACCCAAAGTTCTCTGAAACCTTGAGTGTAATATACTGAAATGACCATATCGATCTAAGGATCCTAAAGAAATTGATGGTGCGTCGATCGGAGGTACGTAGCCCACGATATGGGCGTTTGAACGAAACTGCCCGAAAATAGGGGGTCTGGGCCCGGTTCAACCCGGCCCAATACCCCCTAGGTCGGCCCGAACCGGGTCAACCCGACCCGGGTTCGGGTCCGGCCCGTTAGGGCACCGCCCTGCCCGGCTCTCGCGGTCTGGCCCAGCACGGCGGCCCGGCCTGGCGCCGGCCGCGGCTCGGCACGTGGCCGAACTGGATGGGAGGGGGGAGGTGTTGTTCCCCCCGGTTGACCAGTGAACCAGCGCGACTTTAATGCCGCCCCCCCAATCCGGAACGACAAAGACGTTCAGGTCCGCTTCGGCTCAGCCGCGTCGGTCTTCTCTTGCAGCACGTCGGTGTCATTGCCACTTTCTACGGACCACCGGACACGCACTGGTGGTCCATTTCACCCATCATTTGTGCCTGAGGTCATTACGGGACCCGAACTTCACTGCAGAAACATCAAATCGCCATTGCGGCCCATTCCTTCGTCGTTCGTCAATCCGCACATCAACAATCAATCTGCGGTGGGTTGTTGGGCCGTGTTTGTTCGGTCTGCGCTCTCCACGTTAGGTGTTATCATTTGAAAAAAAACAACACATGATTTCAAAGACTTAACAAGGCACAATTTTAATCAATTAAAATTGAATCTAGTTCCCAACATCACACCCGTAAATAAATATTATCACCCCGCAAATAATAACATTCGTGGATAAACTTGGTAAAGAGTTGATCTGCATTCCTAGTTTAGAAGGGAACAATCACGAGAATATAAACATTCTAAAATCAAACCCCCAACGTTTTTTCCCCCCAATAAAAAATTCCCAACCCACAAACAAATACCTTCTCGGATCAACTTAATAAAGAGTTGATCCTCATTATTTGTTTTAGAAGGAAACAAACATGGGTTTATTAACATTCTCACTTTAAACCCCTACCTCAACAACGATGACAAAATTCGGCAGCGCGGTTGATGGCGTCGGCGTACGTCCAAGGAGAGAATGGCGTCTCACACCGACTACAGAGATGAGAAGAATGGAACATCGATCACTCCTTATGGTGATGGCGTTCTTCGTCGAGGTCACAACGTTCTTCAACGAAGAAGATGAAGAGTTTAGAGCTTCCTCCCCAAAAGTCTCCACACAACAAACCCCAACCAAATAAAATAAGGCCTCACCTTATTTTATTCTTTTTCCATGCTTTTCAAAACTTCAAAAGATGAATTCACTTAATCTAATTAATCTTGAGTTGTCAAAATTAAATGGAGTTAATTTGGAAACATTAATGCGAGGGAGTGTCACATAATTTAAGAGGGGATTAGGGGAGTTTGGGAATTTGGAAAAGTGGGGGCTCATGTGGGCCCCACCTCACCTTTAATCCTCTCATGGGAAGTTATCAACCAGTGGGTCCCACTCCAACTCCCACACCTAGGATCTAACACATAGAAAAGAGAAACCAAATTTGTAACACAATTTTATTTCACTAAACCCACATTTTTAAACAACACTTCCCGAGAAAACGCAACTTCAGAAAAGGTCTTCTTAGGAAATTACTGGTGCTGCGTTTCATCGGTGCCCTCGGATTTCGATTCCGAGCACCGGTTCAAAAGTTAGAAAACCCCGCTCGTTCGTTCACTGAACGTACCCAAGCTAATCTTCGAAAATTGATTCCAGGCACACCGAGCCTCAGAATCAAGTTCCGTCAGAAACTACAGACTCCTAAAATTATAAAGAAATTAAGAAAACAAAATTTCCCTGGAAATTTCTGGGTCTTTACATTACTCCCACCTCTTGACTTTACGTCCCTATAAAGCTTCAACACACACTAAGGAAAACAAAGTGGTACTGAGCATGCATCTAAGCCTTCCGATCCCATTTGCTCTCCTGGAGGTTCTCGAGCTACCAGTGAAAGAGCACCTGAGGAATCAACTGTCCATATAGGACCTGCTCTCATCGATCATCAATCTCCATTGGAACCTCCGCAAAAGTAGCCCTGTCAACGATGTCCAGCTCCCCGTGATCGATGGTATGGGTCAGGTTGTGCACGTATCTCCTCAACTGAGATACATGGAAGACGTCATGCACCTAGTGCAACTGAGGTGGATGGGTCAAGCGGTAAACCACCTTGCCTACCCTGTTGAGGACCTAGAAGGGTCCGATGAACCTCGGAGATAACTTTCCACCCAGGCCAATTCTCCGTAAACCACATCGAGGTGAGACCCGTAAGAAAACATGGTCGCCATCCTAGAACTCTAGTGTTCTATGTCACCTATCAGCTTAGAACTTCTATCTATACTGTGCAGTCTTCATCCGATCCTAAACAAACTGCACTTTCTCCGTCATAGTTTAAACCATCTCTGGTCCTACAAGAGCTGCTAAGATTTCTTCTTTGCTGAGAAGAGAAATTCGGTCTCATCTCCTTGATTAACCATGTTCTTTGCCTAATACAGTCAATCCTGACATGAATGATACTAATCCATGCCATGGATGACGTTGTAAGGCCTCAACGCTACTACTATGAGATCCAATCGTTACTCCTACCTCCAAGGGTCGAGTCACACTGTTGGCAGTAGTGTGTGTTCACTGGGTCTCCTCCAGTAGGTATCTTAAAAGTGATGGTCAAGTCAACGGTTTTAAACCGGAACCTCTAAGTAACAACCAGATAGAGATGACAGGAAAGTAAATGCCACAATGAAAGGTGTCTTTTATTACTGCAGCTCAAAGTACAAAGACTCATACAACCACAAAAACAACAAAAGGAAGCTAGAATAACCAATAACAATGGACTCCATGCCTGGATCTAGTACCAATCCTGTCCACCTGCTTCCGGAGCTCCATGTGGTCCACCTCGATCAAACCTCTGCCTCTGTATAGGTGGTCCTTTATCTACTGACTGCTGGTCATCTACTAGACAGGTTGTGCAGTCTCAAGCCAAGTGACCCTGTCTGCTGCATGCATAGCACTTCCTGCTCCTCATATGACTGGCTCTGTTTCGTTTGCCTCGCAAAACTGAATCTATAACCCGAGGTCGCCCAACTATATGTACAATCCTCTTAGACCTCTGCATCATCCTTCTTCTGCCTACAGATGACTCGGCTACTGACGAAAAACCCTGCGGCAAGGGAAACAGCTTCTGCGCATGCTCAGAGTGTAGATTCATAGGTAAAAACTCCACTCTGAAGAAGGTCTCAAAGTCTCCCCAGGTGAAGGTCATCCCATCGCAAAACTGGAACATGTTTCTCCACCACCTCTCAGTTGCTCCATGGAAGAGGCTAATAGCTAGGTACACAATCAAGTATGCGAGTGTCCCAGCTGTGTGGAGATCTCATGCTACAAACTCCATCCAGTGTCTAGCCGTCTAAAAATCTGACTCACATCGAAACGTCAGAGGCCTCTGAAGCTGGAACTCATGCATCGATCTCAAGCGGCGTACACTCTATGCTGGTGTCTGATCTAGAAGTGGGCCCTTTACCGAGGCCTCGCCGCTCGGCAGGCTGTCAGTACGTACATCTCTCAGGGCTCTAGTTGATCATCCGTCTAAAGGCATCCTGAAAGAAACAGACGTGACACAATCAAACGATTATACCTGGTGAGATGACCTGGTTTGAGCTGTTTTAAGGGGAAACCTTGAAAACACACACGCAATTAGTGTTTTCGTGCACTGAGTTGGAAATTAGAAGTCAGGGTCCTGGTGTATGGATATGTCGGCCACCCGCAACAACACTGGACTCCCTGAACTGAAACCACACTCAGTACCCTTAACACTGTTGCTTCACAAATAAGAAATATCAGAGTTATAAGTTCTGCGGTAGGACCAACTCCTCTGATACCAATTTGTCACGACCCGTCCTCGGGGCCCATTCTGTGACTACCCCAAGCCCACCTTCCATAGGCCTGGGGCTGGTGACTAGCACCAAAGGCGTAAATCCCAATAAAAAGGGAAGGGATTTCCTTTATAAAAGTAAACAACACAATAGAGTACAAGCGGAAGAAAACACTAAATAGAAAAGAGAGTGATGAAAAGTAAATGGGCTAGATTACAAATTCAACTGATAAGTACAGCTACAACTGAAAGGAAAGTACAAAAACTGAAAGAAAGATGTAACCACCATGTCGTCCTCTGGATCTCCCACTTGAAGGGTGAGTACAGTCAGTCTCGTCGGCTCCTCGGGTCAGGCCATCCTCTCCATGTACGTCCCACCTGATAGTCCACCTCCAGGTACCGTCCCGCTCCACAAGCCTCAACCACAATCAGCACTGTCCGTCATCTGCAACCAACACAATGTAGTGCGGGCATAGCCCGTGCAGGGGTGAGTATAAGATACTCAGTAGGGACCCCGAGACACCCAAAGGTCTCCCAGAATCCATGAAGGATAAACCACAAAGGAAAGATGAAATAACGAAGTAACAACCAACACTACTTAGGTATATGTCCATACATATACCTAAGTCATCAATTCCAGTTCGGCTCTAACTTCTGAGCCCAAGTTCAATCTAATCCACACAGGAAAGTATAACTCAATCCACATAGGAAAGTACGTCCCAATCCACACAGGAAATCAAGTCAATCTTATCGAAGATAAAGATTGAAAGTCAAGACTCAGCCTACACAGGTATGAAATCAACGGATAACCACTACTTAGGTATATGCCCATTCATATACCTAAGTTATCAAGTAACCCATCACAATCATGAGTAAAATCACAAAGATCAATGACTCAACTCAAACCAGGATTTTATTCACGATGTCGAAACCACAGCTGCTGGAGAACTCCTCCTCTTTCGAGCACAGTGGGCCTACCGCTACAACCAAGCGCTTCCCACTATCCTTGGACAGCTGAAGTACTCCACCTGTCGAGTACTATGGGCTGGCTGCTACAACCAAGCGCTTCCCACCATGGGTCTACCGCTACAACCATGTGCTCCCCCTCATAGCCTATAGAGGTACTCCTTCTTTCGAGTACTGTGGGTCTGTCGCTACGACAAAGCGCTCCTCTACCGTGGGTATGCCACTACAACCAAGCGCTCCCCACTAGGCTATCCAAAACACTCCGAGTCGATCTATCAGCAGTCATCAAGTCTCAGTCAGCTACTAGGTCTATTCACTCCGCTCGCTCGTCACTGGGAGGGTCCGCTCCACGAGATACTGTTAGATACTCAAAGTATCACAAAGTACCATGAAGAAGTACCCGAAGGGTCTGCCACATCATAGGAATCTCAACACAACAGACAACACGTCAAACGGACGCCCGGTCTGTGTGTTATTAGCCTTTTCATCCCGGGGCCCCGGTTGGTTACGTGTACGACCAACCCGACCGTATCTCAACTGTACCCCAAACTCTTATATGGAATACTCATAGGGACCGTTTCTCAACATGATTACCAACTCCGCTGACGGTTCGCCAAACGGTTGTCCGGTCTGAAAGTTATCAGCTTTTTCGTTCCAGGGGCCCGGTTGGATTTCGGGTACAATTCAACCTAGCCTTACTCCATCTGTGTCCAAGCCTCAGGTGAATTATACCAAAAGATCCGTCTCATCAAGAGGAATACAAAAAAGTCGACGACACGTCAATTGGATGTCCGGAGCTCAAATTATATCAGTTTCCGCTCCGAGGGCCCGGTTGGTTTCGGGTTCGAACCATCCCGCCCATTCCGAAAGTTCTCCAAAACATTGAGTGTAATATATTGAAACTACTGTCTCGATCCAAGGATCCCAATGCAACTGAAGGTGCATCGATCGGAGGTCTGTAGACCAATATATGGGCGTTTGAACGAAACTTCCCGAAAACAAGGGGTCTGGGCCCAATCCGACCCAGCCCAGTACCCCCTGGGTAGGCCCGAACCGAGTCGACCTGACCCAGGTTTGGGTCCGGCCCGTTAGGGCGCAGCACAGCCCAACTAGCGTAGTCCGGTCCAGCATGGCAGCCCGTCCCGGCGCGGGCGGTTCGGCCCAGCGCGGGCCGCGGCTTGGCACGTGGCCAAGCTGGACGAGAAGGGGGGGGGCGTTGTTCCTCCCGGTTGACCAGCGAACTAGCGCGGCTCAGCCGCGGTAGTCTTCTCCAGTGGCATGCCGCCGCCACTTTCTGGGGACCATCGGACGTGCACCGGTGGTCCGTTTTACCCACCGTCTGCGCCTGAGGTCATTATGGGACCCGAACTTTACTGTGGAAACATCAAATCACCATTGCGGTCCATTCCATCGTCGTCCATCAATCCGCACATCAAAAATCAATCGGCGGTGGTTTTTCGAGCTGTGTTTGTTCAGCCCATGCCCTCCGCATTAGGTGTTATCATTTGGTAGAAAAAACAACACATGATTTCAATGACTTAACAAGGCACAATTTTAATCAATTAAAATTGAACCTAGTTCCCAACATCACACCCGTAAATAAATATTCCTGTCCCACAAATAATAACATTCATGGATCAACTTGGTAAAAAGTTGATCTACATTCCTTGTTTAGAAGGGAACAATCACGAGAATATAAACATTCTAAAATCAAACCCCCAACGTATTTTCCCTGTAATCAAAAATTACCAACCCACAAACAAATACCTTCACGGATCAACTTAATAAAGAGTTGATCCATGTTCTTTGTTTTATAAGGAAACAAACATGAGTTTATTAACATTCTCACTTTAAACCCCTACCTCAACAATGGTTTCAAAAGTCGGCATCGCGGTTGATGGCATCAGCGTACGTCCAAGGAGGGAATAACGTCTCACACCGGCTACAGAGAGGAGAAGAACGACACGTCGATCACTCCTTGTGGTGACGACGTTCTTCATCGAGGTCACGGCTTTCTTCAACGAAGAAGATGAAGAGTTTAGAGATTCCTCCCCAAAATTCTCCATAGAATGAGCCCCATCCAAATAAAATAAGGCCTCAACTTATTTTATTCTTTTTCCATGCTTTTCAAAACTTCAAAAGTTGAATTCAATTAATCTAATTAATCTGGAGTTGTCAAAATTAAATGGAGTTATGTTGGAAACATTATTACGAGGGAGTGTCACATAATTTAAGAGGGGATTAAAGGAGTTAGGGAATTTGAAAAGGTGGGGGCTCGTGTGGGCCCCACCTCACCTTTAATCCTCTCATGGGAAGTTATCAACCAGTGGGTCCCACTCCAACTCCCACAGCTAGGATCTAACACATAGAAAAGAGAAATCAAATTTGCAACACAATTTTATTTCACATAAACCACATTTTTAAACAACAATTCACGGGCAAGCACAACATCAGAAAAGGTCTTATTAAGCAATTGCCAGAACTGCGGTTTCATCGGTGCCCTCAGATTTCGATTCCGAACACCGGTTCAAAAGTTAGAAAAAACCGCTCGTTCGTTCATTGAACGTACCCGAGCTAATCTTCTGAAATTGATTCTGGGCACACCATGCCTCAGAATCAGGTTCCGTTAGAAACAGCGGACTCGTAAAATTACAAAGAAATTAAGAAAAAAAAATTTCCTTGAAATTTCCAGGTTTTTACATGTTTTACTGTATAAATTTTGTTTCACCCTTTATATAATGGAACCGAGGTAACGGGATTGGAAAATGAGTATGACCTAAAATGTGTATGATTCCTAATATCTCAATAAATTAAAGGATGTTCTTGGAAAAATAAAGTTTCAATAAGAAAACTATAATGTGGTTTCCCTTATATCATATAAATGGTACCTTATATAACAAAAATTTAGAATCTGATATTTAAAATATAAAAATTATATGGCCTTGAGTAGTGGGTGGGGCTTGGAGGATCTCCCGATTCATAACTTAATGTAACTAATTTTGACCATTTTATGGGTGGTTAGACCATTAAGGGCATTTGTATTTGGGTGTACGCCTTGGGTTGGTGATTCAAGTTTGGGTTTTGTGGATAAAGTGAGGGTTTGGTTATAGGACCTTGGGTATAGCTAGTATGTTGGACATTACAGGTTTTTTCTATATATGAGAACTTTTTTAGTGTGATTTATGGCTCTTGGTTTTGTGGGAGAGCCTTGTGTATCTAGATGTGACTCTAGGATTAATGTTTCAGTTCTTATTTTTGAAGGTAGTCACGAGAGTGGTTGAACATTGTCCATGGATTCCTTTAGATACTTGAAGAATGGGTGGATATTTTGGATTAACATAATCAGTTTTAGGTGGGGCTTCTGAGGGTTTATCTTGGGAAAATTATATGCCATAGATTCATAAGTTAATCACATGTGTTCTAGTGAATTGGGTCAAAGTTTCTTTTAAGAGGAATGATCATTCAAATTCCTAGATCTTTCGATCCTTGGTCTGGTTTTAATGGTGTGGTCGATAGTGATCTATGTGGGTAATTCCAAAATTTTTGTAATGTGGTGAAATGATCTGGGATGGAACTGAAGCATTGGAAGTTATTGGAGGCATATAGTTTAGATTGAAGATGCCTTATAAATGCTTGGATCAGTTGATTTTGTTCTCATGAGGTGCTATGGTTGGGGGTATGAGGTGCTATGTGGGTGAAGATTCCCCTAGAGGGATTAAAAAAAATCCTATTATTTACCTCATATTTTGGGTTTAGGTATGTACTAAGTTCATATTCTTATGGAAATTAGGATATATACAGGGGAAGAATCAATGTGATGACTGATCTTGTGGTTTATTATTATGTGGTTGTGCATAAAGGGTCGTTAGAAGCTCTAGTTAGGAATGATTCCTAGGTAATTGGTGGTCTTGAGGTGGTCATGGGGATAAAAATGACTATTGAGTGTCGTAAATCATATTGGTTGGTATGTTCAGGATTCCTTGAGTTTTATAATCCTAATGGGATAGGGGGAATGGTCAAATGATTGAGTGAGAATTTGGTACAAGTTCTGGTGATGCACGAATCATGGGACCTTGAGTTGGGATAGGGAATGACTCTAATGGAGAATGAAACATTGGGTTTTAATGGAGTTGAGGTGGTAGGTGAATTCTGAATATGAGAAATACCATTGGGATTTTTTAATTGGTGGTTAGAGAGTAAGTACTTGTTTCTTTTCAAAGGAAACAAGGTGGTGAACATTGGATACACATGGGTAAGGTTTATATTTGGTTTGGTAAATTGACTATATGTATTCCATTGGGAATCGTTTGGGTATATGAGAATATATATAAACATAGTGGTGGTACAGGCCCTAGGAAAGTTGGTTCATAACTACTTTATAGAGGGTTGTGAGACCATGGAAGGTCTTGAGTGATGAGTCTCTCTTATAGTGGGGAAACTAAGAGTATATGAGACCCTTTTAGGAAGTTATTCTTGAGATATTTGAGTTTGATTTTTGAGATTCCTCTATATTGAAGGGTGAAATTGTGGATGTATTAGAGTGAGGTGGCACAAATGATCAGGTTTGAACCAAACAGAAGTGCTTCATGTTATTATAGTGTGTCAAGTGTGGATCAGGTGAGTGTAATGTGTTTTTTAAGGTGTGATTATGGAATTTATAATCTAATACATTTTTAAGTGAATCCGTATTATGGAGAGTACACTATCGACCATCTGAGGGAATGGTCCTAATTAAAAAATGAATGTCAAAAAATGTCATGGGAGGGGTTTTAGAAGTTGGGAATGGGTGGAAGTTGATATATGTACTTCTTTTAGGTGAGAGTGATATGACCAAATCAAATCATATATTTTGGTGATAAAAGGAACATGGGACATAGTAGTTGGGATTTTCTAAAATGAATGATGATAATAAAACTCATATGGTGGGGATTAATGTGTATGTCATGGTTGTATGACTGTAAGAACCCAATCCTTCTTTTCAGGTATGTTTTTTCTTTTTCTGGAGTTTTTGAGAAAAGTGGAGTTTCTGGAATTTTTTGAAGTACACGACGTATACTTTATGCGTACATGCCATGTACTCCTTCGCCGCACAAGGCCATGTACTGGCCATGTCCGGGACACACACACGACCATGGAGGGGTGATGTGGAGGCCACTTAAAGTGGAGTATGGAAAAGGTGAGTACACGTAGTGTACTCAAGAAGTACACACCGTGTAGTTTCTTTTTTTTCATTAAATGGGTTGGGGTCGCATCTAATCGACAGACCTATCTTCTTTTCTAGCTTCTTTGACCAAGAGAGTCCCATATGACCGCGAATATCCTCCAATCCCCCGAGCCTTCGTCCGTTCTTCGAATCGACCGTCGTCGATTGTGTTAAAACCGTAGTGGTAAGATCTTCCTTATCCTAGAGCTTTGTGTTTTAATTACTCCTATTTCTCAAGTTACCGTGGGTTGAACGTTTTGTGTGTTTTCATATATATACGACTTTATAAGGAGATTCAAGCCTCGTGGTTCAAGTATAACAATCTCCTAGAATCAAGGTAGGTGGTTTGTGCCTTTTTTTTGAAGTCTTTGAGTTTTATGTTCAATTTCCACCAATACCCTTGAACGAGGTATTGCGTGTTTACAGTTTTTCCCTTGTTGTTTAAATTCCTTGCTTGTATTCTTGTGTAGTGGTAATCTAGTTATGTATGAGGATAATTTCTATGCTTGGATGTTTTTCCCATGACTTGTTCTGTCTATGAACTTTTGGTTTTATTTAGCCTTTGGCCGTTATACCAGTTTTCCATGCCTTATGACCGTATGATGGAGTGTTGTTTCCTGACATGCTTATTATGCTATAGACTGGTTAACCAAGTCACTCTGTATGTTCACTTTGGCCTTATAGCATTATTATGCACTGACTGGCATGAGGCCTTGAGAACCTGGTGTTATAGACTATAAGGGGATAGACCGAGTGAGCTTCCTCAGAGAGTCTTGGATATTATAGACTATAGGGGATAGACCGGGTGAGCTTCCCAGAGATTCTTGGATATTATAGACTATAGGAGGATAGATCGAGTTAAATTCCTCAGAGAGTATTGAGCTTTATAGACTACAGGGGGATAGACCGAGTGAGATTTCTTAGAGAGTCTTTGTTTTGTTTGAATATACTTAAACCATTCCAGGCTATAGGAGGAATTGACCGAGTGAGCTTCCTCAGAGAGTCTCTAGACCTTGGGGCTATAAGGGGATTAGACCGCGTGATCTTCCTCAGAGAGTCCCTGACCACCTCAGACTATAAGGGGAATTGGATGAGCGTGCTTCCTCAGAGAGTCTTATAAATTCGTATGACCAAACTAAAGGGGTTAGGATGAGCGTACTACCCAGAGGGTTGTTGGCACTTCTTGGATAGGACTAGAGGGGATGGCTGTGGGTACTTCCCAAAGGGTTTTCTGTTTGTGGTCAGCTGTTTGCTTCACTGCTGCTTGTTGATCTATGGATTGTTTACTGCTGTGTATTATGTTGTTCATTGTTTACTGTTTACTGTTTTCTATACTTTACCTACTATATACTCACTGAATGTTAGGGACAGATCTTTAGGTGGTTGCCTACTGGGATTTAGTCTCACACCCTGTTTGGGTCATGATTTTTGGCACAAAAAGATTATATTGCTATAGGTATAGACAAGGGAAAGCACCCTTCGACTTCAGGTACTTGATTGTATTGGAGCAGGAGTTCATGGGACCAAACCGAGGCTTGTGATGCTGAGGAGTTTATCTGTTTACCTTTCTTTTGTACTTTGGTTTTCACTATTGTATTTCCAACATTGTTCCTTGTTTGGTTTCTTTCCTAGACATATGTATCATGCATCATTTCATGTATGTATGTGTGTTCCTGTTTTTTATTGTTTAGTCTTCCATTGTTTACTGTTGTTGGATATTTACTGCTTCTGCTATTGTATGTGTTGTTTACTTCCACTGTGTACTCTGCCAATGAGGGCATATTTTCCCCACTATCACATCCTAGGCCCTCGCTACTAGTCGGCAGCCTCTGGAATTTGGAGAAATGCGCTTGAGGCCATGTGACCAAAAGTGTATGGAGCGCCTCTGGGTGGATTCCGGAACCACGACGTTACAAAATGGTATCAAAGTAATTCTTTTCTCTTGACATACATTTTGGAGCCTATAGCTAGGGATAGGATGGAATATGTACTTGGTAATAAGTTGTTCCCAGGAGTAGCTAACCATTGTACAGGGAAAATCCATACTACCTCATTTATTTCAATTTTACTAATTTGCAAATTTTACAGTTTATATGATTTCACCGTTGGGTGATTCACATGCTTTATTCAATTACCGCTGTTGTTATTGCGGTTCTATTTCTGTTGCGACCTGATGAGAAGAGGGTATGTCATCTTATGCATCATATAGGCACTTGTTAGAAATCAAATTCTATTCATTTTTTCCATTCCATCTAGGATGAATTATCAATTTCATTTTGTTGTGATAGATGTTGTGTAGATTATGCATGCTGTTGTGATAGATGCTTGATAGAATCTCTGCTATTTGATAGAGAATTTTGTTGTACAATACTTGCTTTTATAGATGCCAAACTTTTGTTCTTGAGGTGTTATGGGCCCTTATGGACCGGAATTTGGTGGATCATTGCGCTTTTTCCTTGTAATAACTTGTAGAAGATGCCAAACATTTATTCGCAGGGAGTATGGGACCTCACGGATCGAAATTTGGCACCTTAACCCTTGTTTTATATGTTTTCTGGGCTTCAGAGCAGTTTCTGAGCTACTACCTGGAAAAACCCAGAATACATGATGTGTACTTTATTAAGACACAGCGTGTAATTCTTAAAACTGTTTAACCGACTGTGTGGGAAGAAACATGGGGTTGTGGAAAATCTTCAGGAACATGCTGTGTACGGTATGTACACACCGTGTTGTAGTGACCATGTGTCTACCAGTGTGGCTAACGACACGGATGGATGAAACATGACTTTACACACCGTGTCCCGTTATCACATGTCGTTCCATGTATCCTAGGTACCCGACCGTGTCACAAACAACATGGGTCAAGGAAAACCTTCAAGTACACGCCGTGTTCTTAGGGACCACGCAGTGTAAGAGCAAACCGTGTAGCCAGCCGTGTAACTAACAACACGGGTCTTTGAAACCTTGTCTAGTACACGCCGTGTCTTTCGTGAAACATGTCGTGTAGTATAGGATTAAGAGGACCATGTGGGTTAGCCATGTAAGGAGACTCGGGCAGAGGAATAGAGTTAAAGTACATGCCATGTGTGGGGAAAACACACCATGTGGTTGGGGCATTACACGACCAGTTGGGGAAGAAGTACACGCCCATGTGAATGGATTTAGAGAACACGCAGTGTTGTGTTTACACACACCGTGTAGTCATGTTTTGTAAAACATGAATGTTCCCTTATCTTGTTCCCGTTTTTTACTCTTGTGTTCTCAGTCTTTGATAATCATGATCTAAGGTGTGCTTTTGAACTTTTAGATCTATTCCACTGAGACGTCCTCCTATTGTTCGTCAGTTTCCAGACGGTGATCAAACACTAGATATGGCTGATCAAGGAATTCCAACAGATCCTCCCATTGTGCCTCCTTGGCACCCGTCGTTATACCTGACACAGGAGCTGATGCTGAGTTTAGAGAGGGCCTTCTGAAGATGATGTAGACCTTCCAGAGAGCGTCGCCTCTTGCCCCATCGATGGAAGAATTGACGCTGGTTTTCCAGCAGCAGAATCCTCTTACTTTCTTTGGGAATGGAGCACCCCAGGCTGCTGAGTCATGGCTAGAGGCCACGCGGACGATCATCGATCATCTGGAGGTATCTCCATAGAGGAGGGTGAAGCTCGCTACCTACATGCTGCGAGAATCCTCCAAGAGGTGGTGGGATGTGATCTCACAGGCAAGGCGCCACCAGAATATGTCTTGGAAAGAGTTTTAGTGTATATTTTACGACCTTTTCTACCCTGATACTTTGAGGGATGATTGATCCCAAGAGTTTATGAGCCTAAAGTAGGGTACTCTTTCTGTGATGGAGTATTCCTTGCGGTTCACAGAGCTGTAGCATTTCACGCCGATCCCAGTAGGCGATGAATTGTTCCTGGCTAGGATGTTTGAGGACGGTCTTAGGCAGGAGATCCATTCCCAGGTGAACATCTTTAGGTTGACTTCGATATCTTCTATAGTCAACCAGGCACTGATCAAAGAGCACAATTTGAGGATTCTGGAGCAGTGAGCCAGGGCAGTTCGACATCCAGGATTAGTGTTCTGCCTTCCGACAGCAGGAAGAGCCACATGGAATCTTCACAAGGAGATAATACTAGGCGTGATGCATCATCAGGTCGCCAGGTGGTTTGCTACCAGTGCGGGAGGAGTGGACATACTAGGCTGTAGTTACAGAGAGACCCGATGGAGTGCCGGTCTTACAGCAAGATGGGCCACCTTCAGCGTTTCTTTCAGAACTTCTCTCAAGTAGCTGGTCATAGGGGTTCGTCTATGAATCCTCGTACAGGAGCAACACCACTGGTTTCTCACCGGTCTGGGAACTGGAGTTCTTCCAGCCATTTAGGATGAGGTGGAGGTCGCGGCCGTGGTGGTCAGTCACTGGGCTATTAGTGAAAACAAGGTGGATCAGCTTAGAGTGGTCAGTCAGGGTCATAGGGCTGTGGAGTAGGCCAGAAATTTATAGTGGAGCAGACCCTACAGGAGCGGGATACCAGACCTTCTACAGTTCAAGGTACGATCTTAATAGTCTCAGTTTTATCTTCATCTCTTTTCAATACTGGTTCTACGCATAGCTTTATCTCTTTTTCTGTTGTGGAGAGCCTTGGGATCTGTATCTTTTCCTCTGCCGATACTTTGACTCTAGACACACCCTTGGGGACCAGGATGGCTAGTGTACATTAGTGCAAGGAGTGCCCTCTAGAGGTGTCTGGGTATCACTTTCTATGGGACCTCTATTTCCTAGAGATGACAGGCTATGATGTCATTCTCGGGATGGACTGGCTCATTCCCTTCCAGGCATTCGTTGACTGTTATCGCCGTAGGGTGAGTTTCATATCTCCAAAGGGAGGATATTTTCTTCATCGAGGCGAGTGGGATGTCTAGTCAAGTAGAGCAGGACCCGAGCACCATGTGCTTGGTGGAGTTACAACTCAGTTTGCAAGTCTGTATCTTGATGACCAGGGGACTTCATAGTTAGACTTTCCTCTAGTGGTGGATCGTTTCAGGGATGTCTTTCCAGAGTACTTTTCAGGTTTTCCTCCAGAGCGTGAGGTAGAATTTTATATAGAGCTCATTCCTAGAGCTGCACTGGTTTCCATTACTCCTTATATGATGGCTACACCTGAGTTGCCGGAGGTCAAGAAATAGTTGGTGGAGTTGCTGGAAAAGGTTTTCATCCGACCCGGTACTTCTCCTTGAGGTTCACCTGTCTTGTTTGCAAAAAATGCATACGGTACCCTCAGGCTTTGTGTGGATAATCAGAAGCTGAACCAGTTCACGTTCAAGAACTGATATCCCTTGTCAAGGATCAATGATCTCTTTGATCATCTTCGAGGAGCCTGAGTGTTTTCGAAGATTGAATTGAGATCTGGTTATCATCAGTTGCACGTTACACTATCTGATATACCTCTCAGAACCTTTAGGAGAAGGTATGGTCTATACGAGTATTCAATCATGCCGTTCGGTCTCACGAAGAATCCTTTGGTTTTCATGGTGCTGATGAACTGAGTGTTCCATCCATACTTGGATTCCTTCATGGTGGTTTTCGTGGATGACATCTATGTGTACTCTCACACTCGACACGACCATGCTACCCATCTTGAGATCATTTTGAGTACACAGAGAGAGCATCAGTTATATTCTAAGATCTCAAAGTTCCACATTTGGATGGATCAGATTCACTTCTTGGGTCATGTTATTTCAGAGACAGGAGTGTCAGTAGACCCATAAAAAGTTAGAGCTGTAGTTTCTTGGGAGCATCTTAAGAACATCTTTGAGGTACGGAGTTTTCTGGGGCTGGAAGTATACTACAGAAGATTTATATTGGACTTTTCACGCTTATCAGCGCCACTGATGGGCCCGACTAAGAAGGGTACCAAGTTATTATGGTCAGATTCATGTGAGTCAGCCTTTCAGGAGCTAAAAGGAAGGTTGGATTCAGTACCTATACTAGTCTTGTCAGAGCCAGGAAAGATCTATACGGTTTATTGCGATGCTTCAGGTATCGGGCTGAGAGATGTGCTGGTGCAGGGAGATGGAGTCGTTGCGTACGGGTCTCGACAGTTGAGGCCACATGATAAGAATTACCCGACGCACGATCTGGAGTTGGTAGCTATTGTTCACGCCTTACGCTATTGGAGACATTATCTACTGGGAGAACATTTTGGGGTTTTCACTGACCACAAAAGTCTCAAGTATATCTTCACCCAGCGTGATCTGAATCTGAGACAGCACATGTGGGTCGAGTATCTTCAATTATTTGACTTTGATCTTTCCTATACTTCGGGAAAGGGCAACGCAATGGATGATGTATTGAGCAGGACAACTCAGATGCAGACAGTTAAAGAGGCCAGCAGTGAGTGGCAGCCTATGGATCTGTTCTCTGAGATGCATTTGGTTGTACATGATAGACAGGGGAAGATTTTTCTATCTTCTATAGCAGTTATCTCTACTCTTCTCGATCAGGTACGGATGTGGCAGTTATGAGACTCATAAGTCCTAGTCTTGCGGGAGAGTGTGTCCAGAGAGGACCCACTTCTTGAATGAATAGTGGGCAAGGATGATATCTTGCATTTCCAGGGACGCGTATGGGTGCCAGAAGACATACGTGAGGAGATGATGCATGATTTTCATTCCTCAGTTTGGGCAGTTCATCCTGGAATCACCAAGATGTATCATGATTTACACTGCCAGTATTGGTGGCCAGGTATGAAGAGGGATGTAGCTGGTTTCATCATGAGATATTACACTTTTCAGTAGGTGAAAGCAGAGCATCCACGACCAATAGCTCTTTTATAGTAGTTACCCATTCCATAGTGGAATTGGATTGATGTCGTGATGGACATCGTGACCGGGTTGCCGATGTCACCTCGTGGGAATGATGTTTTTTGGGTTGTCATTGACATGCTTACGAAGGTTGATCACTTATTTCCAATCAAGGAGACCATCAGTGTCGATGAGGTTGGATGGTTGTACATTCGAGAGATCGTATGTTTACATGGGGTTCCACACTCCATTGTTTCAGACAGGGATACTCATTTTGCTTCTTGGGTCTGGGAGGGGCTGCAGAAGGCTTTGGGTACATAGGTTCTTTTGAGTACAGGTTACCATCCCCAGATAGATGGCCAGTCTGAGCATACAATTCATGTGCTTGAGGATATGATCCGAGCTTGAATTCTAGACTTTGGAGGTTCTTGGGTTAAAAATATACATCTTTTGGAGTTCTCTTACAACGATAATTTTCATGCGACTATTTATATGGAACCTTGTGAGGCTTTGTACGGTAGGCCATGCTGATAACCTTTATGATGGATGGAGGCTGGAGAGGCAGCTTTGTTGGGACCGCATCTTGTTCAGGAGACGTCATAGTAGATATAATTGATTCAGAAGAGGATGGCTATGGCACAGTCTCGACAGAAGTCTTATGCTGATCAGCGAAGACGACCCTTGGAGTTCGAGGTCAGGGATCAAGTTTTCCTGCATGTCGCACAGAGGTTGGGACACAAGAGAATTTAGAGACAGGGTAACCTTTCACCATGGTACGTTGGGCCATTTTAGGTGTTGGAGATAATTGGTCCGGTTGCCTATAGGTTGCAGTTACCCCAGAGGTACAGGGCAATGCATGAAGTCTTCTACATTTCTCAGCTCCGACGTTACTTTTCAGACCTGTCTCATGTCTTTCAACCCGAGGAGGTTGAGATTGAAGCAGATGAATCATTTGAGGAGCATACTATCCGGATTGTCAATCACAGTATGAAGGTTATTTTTGGCCGATCTGTTCCTCTAGTACGGGTGCTTTGGCAGCACGAGAAAGTATAGGATGAGACTTGGGAGAGGGAGGCTGATGTACGATCGTAGTGGCCAGAGCTATTTGGGGTTTCTTCTTCTACGCCTCACTAGGGAAATTCAGCGACGAATTTCATTAAGGGGGGAAGTTTGTAAGAACCTGAACCCTGCTTTCAAGTATGTTTTTTCTTTTTCTAGAGTTTTTGAGAAAAGAAGAGTTTCTAGAATTTTTTGAAGTATATACCGTGTACTTTATGAGTACACAGAGTGCACTCTTTCTCCACGCGAGGCTATCTGCTGGCTATGTCCGGGCCACACACACGACCATGTAGGGGTGATGTGGAGGCTTCTTAAAGCTGAGTATGAAAAAGGTGAGTACACACCGTGTACTCAAGAAGCACATGCTGTGTATTTTCTTTTTTTATTAAACGGGACAGAGTCGCGTCTAATCTACATATCTATCTTCTTCTTCAGATTCTTCAACCAAGTGAATCTCGTATGACCACGAATCTCCTTCGAGACCCCGAGCCTCCGTCCGTTCTCCTAATCGACTGTCATTGATTGTGTTGGAACAACAGTGTTAAGCTCTTTCTTCTCCTAGAGCTTTGTGTTCCAATTCCTCCTCTTTCTCAAGTTACAGTGGGTTGAAAATTTTGTGCATTTTCATAGATCTACGAAGTTATAAGTAGATTCAAGCCTCTTGGTTCATGTATAACAATCTCCTAGCATCAAGGTAGGCGGTTTGTGATTTTCTGATCGAAGTCTTTGAGTTTTATGTGCAATTTCCACCAATACCCTTGAACGGGGTATTGGGTGTTTACTGTTTTTCCCTTGTTGTTTACCTACCTTCAATGTATGCTTGTGTAGAGGTAATTTGGTTATGTATGAGGATAATTTATTTTCTTGTATGTTTAACCCATGCCTTATTCTATCTACGACCTTTTGGTCTTGTTTAACATTAGGCAATTATACCTGTTTTCCATGCCTTGTGGCCGTAGGATAGAGTGTTGTTTCCTGACATGCTTCTTATGATATAGGCTGGTTAGCTAAGTAGATCTGTAGGTTTACATTTTCCTTATATAATTATTATGCACTGACTGGACCGAGACCGTGATAACCTGTTGTTATCGACTATAAGGGGATAGACCGAGTGAGCTTCCTCAGAGAGTCTTGGATATTATAGACTATAGAGGATAGACCGAGTGAGATTCCCAGAGTGTCTTGGATATTATAGACCACAGGAGGATAGACTGAGTGAGCTTCCTCAGAGAGTATTGAGATTTATAGACTATAGGGGTATAGACCGAGTGAGATTCCTCAGAGAGAGTCTTTGTTTTGTTTGAACTTCCTTAAACCATTCCAGGCTATAGGAGGAATTGACTGAGTGATATTCCTCAGAGAGTCTATGATAGACCTGAGGCTATAGGAGGAATTGACCGAGTGAGATTCCTCAGAGAGTCTATAGACCTTGGGGCTATAAGGGGATGAGACCGCGTGATCTTACTCAGAGAGTCCCTGACCACCTTAGACTATAAGGGGAATTGGCTGAGCGTGCTTCCTCGGAGAGTCTTATAAATTATTATGACCAAAACAGAGGGGTTAGGCTGATTGTAAAGCCTAGAGGGCTGTTGGTACTTCTTGGATAGGACCAGAGGGGATGGCTGTGGGTACTTCCCTGAGGGTTTTCTGTTTGTGGTTAGTTGTTTGCTTTGCTACTTCTTGGTGATCTGTGGACTGTTTACCGCTGTGTATTATCCTGTTCACTTCTTACTGTTTACTGTTTTCTATACTTTACCTGCCATATACTCACTGACTGTTAGGCAAAGATTTTCGGGTGGTTTCCTACTGGGATTTCATCTCACACCCTGTTTGGGTTATGATTTTGGGCCCAAACAGATTATATTGTTGTAGATATAGACAAGGTAAATCGCCCTTAGACTTCAGGTACTTTATTGAATTGGAGCAGGAGAGCATGTGACTATGTCGAGGCTTGCGATGCTGAGGAGTTTATTTGTTTACGTTTCTTTTGTACTTTGGTTTTCACTATTGTATTGCCAGCATTGTGACTTGTTTGGCTGCTTTCCTAGACATATGTATCATGCATAATTTCATTTTTGTATATGTGCTCCAGTTGTATATTTTTTACTCTTCTGATGTTTATTATTGTTGGATATTTATTGCTTCTTCTATTGTATGTGTTGTTTACTTTCACTGTGTACTCTTCTAATGAGGGCATAGTTTCCCCACTATCACACCAAAGGCCCTCACTGCTAGTCGGTAGCCTCTGGCGTTTGTGGAAATGCGCTTGAGGCCATGTGACCAACTGGGTATGGAGCGCCTCTATGTGGATTCCGGAACCGGGACGTTGCAATGACCCTTGTGCTGGAAGGGTCATGGGTGCATGAACCTTATGTTGGAAGGGTCGCTGGTGCATGAACCTTATGTTGGAAGGGTCGTAGGCATGTAGAACTAATCTTGGGATGATCAGGGAGGTATCAGGATACTGTTAAGGAACCATTGAGGTTCCTACCTAGATTCAAAAGGGAATTTCAAATATAAGATCAGATGCAATGGTGGATTGATACCAAGCATTATATTTAGGCTCAAGGGGCAATTCAAGTGATCTAAGGGTTCCTTGATTGAAGGTGCATTAGTGTGTGTGGTAGGGGGTGATAACATTTTTGGTATAGCTGAGGATCCAACTATGGAAGCTCATCGATAGTCAAGTAAAGAATCTAGTAAGTGTGTTTGGGATAATGCAGGATGCCTTCAGACATGAAGGCATCATGACCATGTCGGTTGGAGACACATTAGCAGTTAGGGTTTAGTATTTTCAAGATGAGTCAATGGAGGATGGTTTGACATTTTTTGACCTACAGGTTTGGATATGTAATGTTATAAAACACATCCTACATGTCTTTATAGGGATGTAAGATGTGTTTGTGGAATTAAATTGGGATTTTCAAGGAAAATTTGGTATCATCCCAACTCATGTATAGAAAATTATTTTGCATCCATACTCTATTGGTTTTATTATTAAGGATGAGTATTGATGTTTTAACCAAAAATATTGGGACAATTTATGTATGGTGTGTTGGGAACCTTGTTGGGCATGTCTTCAGAATATAGAAGTGGTGTTTCAATAGGATTTTCTAATTATGGTGGTGCTAAAACATCAGAGTTTGGTGGTTATAAGATGAAGTGTTTAATGGGGATCACCATAGGAATATTGGTTTTTTGGAAGGTGATACCCTTAGTTTTCTAGATATAAGGTCTTGGGTAAGCACCATATCAATTTTTTAGTGTTAACAACAGACATTTTCTTTGGTTTTAGCATTCGAATAACAATAAATTGAAGGTTATGCCTTAGTTATTTCGAAATTCAGATTTTGAATAAGTCCATTTAACCTCAAGGCGGTGATCATCATGGGTCTAGGTTATGGATGAAGGACCACCAGGGCTTCTGAAGGATATGAAGTGCTATGGTGGATGGTTTTAATGCATTTCATTCATTTTGGGATTCTGAGTTTCAAGAGGAGTTTGAGATTTTCTAATGGTGGATGGACCAAATTTTGAGTTGAAACTTGGGTTAGAATTCTACAAGTTTGAGGAACTCTAGGGAGGTGTTTTGGATGTGGAATAGGTTTATAGAGGTAGATGATATCTCATGGGAGTATCAGGAAGTGGATAGGGTTTATTCTGTAAGTTTTATCATACCACCATCCAGCTGATGAACTCTACCAGATGGCCAATGAACTTCTTAAATGGGGGAAATTAATAATTGTGTCCATCAGTTTTTTATGGGATATCCCCTCTTTTACCCTTATTTTTTGTGAATGAAGGCTCCAATAGTCCCCTCCCTTCATCCCTTCAACCCCCTTTGGTTAAGGTGAAATTTTGGGAGTTTCATCATCGGTTTGTGGTTAGTATCACCTTTTCAAAATCACATATCTTCTCTTACTTTCTCACCAATAACTTTTAGAGTTTCTGGTTTAGGTTTTTGATAGAAATTCCACTGAAGCATGGTGGAATTTAATATTTCTCTTGAGGTTTTCATGTGGATTTTATATAAGAGATACCAATATAGCTTATGCAAACTGCTTCCTATCATTTTTTGAGGTATAGAATCACAATATGTTTTCTTAGGATTTTCATCAAATTAGTTTTAAATTAACCAATGTGTTGGTATTTCTTCTTATGGATTTGTTCCCAAAGGTGGTTGTGTATATTTCATGTTTATATGATGGGTGTTTTGTTATGTTTCCAGTATAGTGATATGTTTTAGTAGGTGTTTCACTACTTATGGATATTTGGATCCTTATTTTTAATTAACTATAATTGATTATACTTCATTTTCAATTATTTATAACTAGTTATAATTAATTTTTGTGGTATCATGGCATGGTTTAGGTACCTAGTTGAAAATGAAAGCTTTGTAGGGCTATGGTAATGTGAAAAAACATGTAATAAGTGTGGAAGAATCATAAAAGGTAGATTTTCTAAATAATTTCCCTTAAAGTCTATCCCTTTCATTGCAGACTTGGAATGCACGGTCACACCAAATATTTGGATGCATAACCTAAATAAATGAATTGAATGGTTTAGTTTCCTTAGTGATGACATAAAACCTACCTATATTTATATTGGTTGGTTGGTTTGGGTAAACCCTTGTTAATTTTATTTGGAGGTTATCATTATATTGCACCTTGCTATTAGGTGAACTAATGGGGTAGTCTGGGGATACCCTTAATGATATAATTTTTTTATGTAGAAAGTGGGATGCCTAAGATGGCCTCTATGAGCCCTTGAAGTGTTTAGCATTGGAATTATAATATTAAAATGAGAATTGAACCCAATTGGTGAACTTGGATTGTATTTTTTATTTTTTTTATTATATAAATAGTAAAATAATGGCACAATTGAAGTCTTTGGTAATGGTTATGATTATGTAATTCCTTGGAGGACCTCCTTGGATTCCTGTCGATACGTATTAGTTTTGAATTCCATGGATTATCCTTGAATTACACTAGGTGATTCATGTGAATGCTAGAAGTGAAGAATTATCTGGTTTCAATGATGTCCAATGCAATGGAAATCCTTGAGAAAACTAGTAGATTGTACTTAATTTTATTACCATGAATTCCATTGCTTAGATCTTACTTGGATTTAGGTAATGTATGCATTTGATGAATTCCATAGAATAATATCATAGATTCTTAAGGGAGTACATTATTTAGTTCCATAAGATGAGATCCCTTGATTCGACTCAATTAGTATTGGTATGTAACTCTGTGGATGTGATATGGGATTCTAATCAATCCATGCTTCTAGATTTCAAAGGTGCTCCCTTAAGTTTAGATCAGTTAGATGATTGTGCTGGGGAATGGCTGGTAGGAAATTCCAATTTGAGCCTTGGGGATTCCTATTAAGACACTTTATCATGGTTTCCTTGATAGTGTTCCTTATAACCAGATTATTTCATGACACTTACACCATGATCAGAGTTACTGGTGATGGAAAATGCAGGTAGTGTCAACCTTGGTTGTCTTTCCAAGACCCAAGGTATGACTCAGTTCCTTTTTGTTTCTACCACCTATTATTATTTATACAATTTTTCTATATATTGAACACCTTTATTATTTACATTTATAGAATGGATTTAAATTACACACCATTAGTGGTGCCCTATATAGTTTTAGTCATAACCGTCTTTGGAAATCATGACAATTGGGTACTTGAGTAGATGCCCCTTGGCCACATGTTATAAGTTTAGGGGATGGACCAATGTGATTATTATTATTGAGATAGGATAGAACTTTGATATGGGATTCTAGATAGAGCCGAGGACTCTTCGATGTGATGCTATATTTGGGTCTTTTTACTTTTATTTATTTTTGAGTTTTTTTACTCGTTTTGTTATGTTCTCACCTGTATGTTTTGTATGAAACATCATTATTTTATCACATAGAATGTGATTGGGTTTTTAAATCCTTATTATTTTATTCTAGATTTGATGCTTATACTATATACCTTATTTACTTCATTGTTGTGAAATATGGGAAATATGGTATTTTTTCCCCCACAGTACCACCTATAGACCCTCGCTGCTAGTCAATAGCCTCTGGTGTATGAGATGCATGTTTGAGGCCATGTCACACACTAGTTCATGGAAACATATAATCGAATCCTAGTTTGGGGAATGACACACTTTTTCAGGAATAATGGGCTATCAAATCTATTAATGAAGTGCTAAAAGTACCCTTTTTGGGTTTCTATGGATCAAATAACACTTATTCAAAGTAGTGGAATAGAGAAAGAAACCTCAAACCCAAGATCACCGTGCTATGATATTAAAACCATGTATATATAAAATGAGTAATAATGTTCACCTTTCACAGGATATGGATAATATTTCTATCTTCAATAACCATTTTCTTTGAATATCATTGAGAAGAAACCATAGGGATCCTTCTTCCCTAGTGTATCCATGGTCCTACAGAATCACCCAATGCTTGGCCATGGCCCTTCTTACAACCTAGATATGTAGTATCTCTCAAGGAAAAGAAAGGATGAATGGTGTTTTGGAAAATGGAATTGATATGAATACAACATTAATATCAATGAATATGCATATCTATATAGTCCTTAGGTCACTATTGCACCTCCCTTTAAATAACTTTTTTGTTATGAAAAATTTGATTAATGCCATTGGTTAAAATCCATTTACAGCCCTTTCCCAATATAAATCTCTTAAATGTTTCATCATGTGTAACATAAATAATAATAATATCCAAGCATAGAATATAAGTAAATACTAATGTTTAAAATTAAAATTCTAAGTTAATCATACCATGTTTATTGAAAAATATGATCAACTCACATTAGGACACATCCTAAAACAATCCATGAGATATACTTTGGATTAATACATTTAATACCCTATGAGATGCACATATCATACAATATAGTATATCCAAAATCGTCTTATTATTTACATTGCCTTTAGGTCATATCTCTATAAATATCCCAATTTCACTAAACCCATATAGACTTTATACCATTTCACCTTATATTATATTTTATATAATTACTTGTGAAATCATATCCAAAAATACTTTGGTATATCCTTCAATTTTTTTTATAAAGATGTTATAAAATTCCCCTTGAATTATATCACATGTAGTACCTTTTGAATATACATTAAAAATCCTTCTGAATAAACTCTAAAAAACCTTTTGAGTGGCTCTCGGTGTTTTGTAAAAATCAATCTCTATTAATTCAAACCACATAGTGTAACCCATTTGACTTTGTTGTGCTGAAAACTAATATTAATTACTAAATTCATAAATGTAAGAAAAGTGCGCCTCCAGTAAGGCATCAATACAACTAAATATTCCAAGGGATTTTCCATGAAATCCATAAAACACATGTATCTCCATACCTATGTCCACAAACTATATCATATAAAAGTATACATTTTTATATGATCCATTTTTCTAAGTCATTGAGTATATATGTATCACATAGTATATTAATCATGTATAGCTACTTATACATTTTTGGTTCAGTAAGTGTAAATTAACCAGAAAAATGAACACATCACATGTCATTCACCATGGTGGATGAGCATATCACATACCCTTCTTATAATAGATAACCACATAACATGTATTATCGAGGAACAATTGTACACTTCTTTATTCTATCTCAATCAAGGTCTTAGATTTCATACTAATCATATACAAGGAAAAATACCACCTTAGCTAAACTTAACAGACAACATTATCAACAACATACCCAACTACCCCGAACTAGGTAAGCATCAAGGCTTAAAAAAGAAATTTATCAATGTATGAAGGTTATTATGATAAGTATCTTATCTAACTATTGGTATTGGGGAAAACTAAACATGAAATACACACCCTTATTATACCAAATTCATAGTGTATTTCACTCCATGTGGTATAATTTCTTGGTCATCCAATTCAAAAAACAATTTTTTATCTAATGATCATATTACATATATAAATATGAAATGCTACTCATTATACACTTAACATTGTATCACAACCTATAATACTCTATAATGAACATCAATTAGGGATAACTCAATTTCATACATTGATATGTAAATTATCATTTCACTTCTTGAGTAGATGCATCCATCATGAAATAACGATAAAGTGGAGACTGACTTTTGTATAAAATGATGTATTTGATGTTCTTAAAATAATCTAAAATAATAAATAATCATTCATAAGAAACCCTATAATTACACCCCCTGTGATGGACTAATAGGGATTCCTTAAGTTTGTTATACTTTTAGTGTTTTGTTAAGCTCAATACATCTCTATGAAATTTATACCACATATATATGAATCCATCTAATAAAACCCTCCCACTAAAATCTTTTAATGGGTCACATATATGAGGAAATTATGTTTGAATAATGGTGAGACTTTGAAATATTATTTCTAATGTGAAACTCAATGAATAAGTATTATAACTATGTTACTTCACAACATATATTTTTATGATGTTCATAACTTTTCTTTCCTTCTTAGAACTATTTCTATGTCTATCATCATCAATATTCTTAGAAACATTCCATTTATATTTTTCCATGAAATACTTTTTGTAAAAAAAAATAACACTTTATATTATTTATTTACCAACACATCCTAAAACTCCATTAGGATTAAGTTTTATTCACTTCATTATGGTAACTAATCATAACTCTATAAATTTATCCTTAACAACATACCCTATCCTCTTTTAGAATATTAAGTGATATAAACATTGTTTTTTTCTAGTTCAGTATTTTAGTTATTAAAATTTTTACTTCCCAAAGTCTAAAAATAATCCTACCATTCTCGTATAAAATTTATTCTCTTTAGAATATCATGTTAAAATACAAAAAAAATATTTCTGTTAAGAAATAAAAATTATTTTATTTAGTGAGAATATTTAAAAATTAAACTATTAACCACCATCTATTATATGTTATTCTATGTGTTTGGAGGATTGTTCTAAAATTAAAACTTTATTATTTTAGAATATTCTACTGAATATTGGTAGGAACTATTCCCTCATATTTTTATGAATGTATTGGATAAACAATTTTATCATGGATAAAATAATTTTATATTTGTCTCATTTTCAAGCCATGTTATAGAATTTGATAAATCATAAACCATGTGTATCACCCCATTTTATTAATAACAACTCTTTATTAACAAATAACTTCTCTTATCACATAAGATAAATGATATAACTATAAACATCCTTTATTCAGATTCATCTGAGCTAAAATCATTCATTTTTAGTCAATATCTGATTTGGACACCCTTTTCCTCAATAATTGAATAAAAACTACAATATACAACAATTATTACATTAATTTTTAAATTTTTTATATTTAAAACCTTTATAAAATATATATTTGGTATTGTATTCCCATAAAAAATGAAGAATTAATTCTATACCACTGATACCCAATGCATATTTTCTACAGATTTCATCCAAAATAATTTAGATATTTTAGACAATAGCATCCTATGAAAACATTACCAATCATTTTTAACACCACCTTGAGGATTAAATGATATATTCTGAATTACTGGATCATATAATTTTCTTCTTTAGTATTATACTTTTACCATAATATATTATAAATAAAATTATATGACTTTACCATCACATACCTGGTTCAACTATCCTTAACACTTACATAAAATAGGGTAAAATTTTATATAATGGATCCACATTTCGAAAACATTTCCAATAATTATTATTTAATGAATTACATAGATAAAAAATAATTAAAAGAAACATTTAGTATCTCCAAGTAATAGATATACCTATCCATTTTGAATACATGAGTGGAGACTAATATTCCTATGGTTTTATTATAACTGATGTAATTCCTTTTAAACCATAAATTAATTCATCTATACTTATCATAAGAATATATAACCACTTGTGAGTCAACATTGATAATTTGGTTATTAAATAAGGGGTTACTTCAACGAATATAATTTTATTTATTACCTAAGAATTAATCTCAAGTTTATATACCAAGAATGGAAATTTATTCTATTAAGTTTTCCCTCTTAAGTATTGATCTCAAGGTCATGTTGAATAATTATAAGGTTCATATATCTATAAAAAAATATAAGACAAGTATCATGTTTTATATTCTTTCAATAATGGGTTTGATTAAGTGTTATGCTACTATTTTGATAACCCATATTATATTTACATCATACCAATTAGTTTTCCAAACTATATATTTCACTAAGTAATGAGTCCATTTTATTATTTTCGATAGCTGAGTAAATAACTCCTTTACAAATCCATTATATGGACAAACCAAAAACTATTCCTATATTATCTTTCCCAATGGTTTCCTGGCTAAGTGTAACCTAAATAAAATTCCAAAAATGATCACCCAATTCGATGAAGGATACTTATTATTTTCTTATCTTGTACAATATAATAGTAGGGAACCTAGCTTTAAAAACTACTCATTTTGTTAATAGAGGTATCAATTAATTTTTTTCATTATAAGGAATATGACATTTAGTTTTTTAAAAGTTATTTGATCTCATTATCTTTTCTCATTTTATTCCCTTTACATGTATGCATGATTCTAATAATTTAGTTTAGAATCACTATTCCTCCCACCAGATACATAAGATCAAACCATGTTGATGTGTAACTCATTACACAACCCATAACTTATGTTACTAACCCAAATTAAAATACAACTATATTAAAACATAACAAAATTCATCCCAAGTATATGGTATATGAAACAATTTAATTTAAAGTATTTTAATAGTATGAATTCAATAATCCCCATAAGAGTAAGCATGAAGAAACATGTATCCATCCTCCACTTTTATAGACAGAGCCTAAGCTCCCAAATCAGTGACAAGTCTGGCTCAAAGTCCCTCTACCTTTAGATATTTACTCAAAAGATTCATCAATCCCATCACAATTCTGACACCAAATATATATAAACTATAATTAACTTCATAATTCTAGCTCATAACCTATTGCAATCCAAATTAAATATACAATAATACTAAATCCATTATCATACCAAGCATATAACTCCTTAAATACAATGATGAAATTTTATAGAATACATTTTACACTTTAAACTAAAATATAAATCTATTCATAATATGAAAATTATATATATATATATATATGAATAAATAAGGGAATAAAAAAAGAAATTATAAATATTTTATAATTTATCCATGAATTATGGACATTCCATAAATAAATAAATATAAAAATATATATTTATTCCCATTATAAACTTCTCCATATTCTTTTTTATATGGAATTTTACTTAAATATATGATATTAAATGAAACATAAACAATTTATATTTAAATTATATCATGATATTTTTTGAATAATCTAAATATCAAATAGTTAATGTTATTTAATCCTTTAACATATAAATTATCAAATATCCTTTTGATATGTTTCACATGATTTCCTCAAATAAGGCATTTTAATTTGATCATTTCAAATTAAATATCTTGAAAAATTCATAATTTTAAATGTAAATTCCTTTATATATTTCATTATTTTGATATTTATAAACACATTATAAATTACCCTTATAATTTATATATAAAAAAGTTTTATCCAACTTATAATTTATTCCATATAAATTCAAAGGTATTTAATATTTTAGATTTTTATTTTAAAAATGTCTCATAAACATTTAATAAAATAATTATATATAAATTACAGTTAATTAAATATCCAAAAATATATCTTTTATATTTTATAAAAAAATTATAATTTAAGTAATTTAATTCATAATTGAAAATTGGAAAAATAATGTTTTCTAAATATATGGTATTTAATGATATTGACAGGACATTTCCTACTAGGACCCGGCCTGGGTTGGTGGTAAGATGATTGTGCCACCCAAATCCCACATCTAGTAGGTCAAGTGTTAGAAACTAACACTAGAAGAAATAAATACACCTAAGTGACCTTAGCTTATGTCAACCTGTAGAAAAAATGAATCATAATACAAACTAATTTCCATAAACACCAATAACATATTTAATCAATTGAACTATATAAAAATGCATGAATGTGACAACAACTACCCAATACAACACCACTTGGGTAAAATATAAAGGGGAAATGTATAATTGATAAGATAACTATAACAAAATAAATATGATTATGGAAACACCTATAAATTATAATAACATTTAATAAGTGAGAACCAACATCAACTAACTCCACTATGAACCATTAACTACCACTATGAATTAACTCTACAAGTTCGGATAACTCTATTACCTACTCATCCGCCAATGGTACCACTAAACCATTAAATATATGCACACAAAAAACATGTGTTGTCAAAATCCCACATAGGAGTGAGTATATACATACCCACTACGATTCCCTAAAAATAAAAATCACAAATAAACAATATGTTAGATCAGAACCAAAATCTGAGGGAAAAAAATAAATGAATCCCAAAGGAAACTAGATAAAACATAAACTAAAGATATCCATGAAAAAATAAAGAGTCTAAATTATATCAACACAAATCCATGAAGACTAATATCCCACGTACACCCAAATTCTCTCAATGTAACTAAATTATAACAATCCCATAGTCTGAAACCCAATTGTATATCTTATCATGAGGATGATCAAACATTCATCATAAACTGGAATATTTTCAACAACCACATATACCATTATCATAACTAGTTATACCTCAAAAATCACACACTACCTTATCATCCATTATAGGATACATATGACTTGTTGTTATGACCAAAACACAAGGGAGGAGGAGAAACAAAGAACATTTTTAACCAGTGAAACATCGACCATCCAAGTCTTCACGGTCAATTATGGTTTTGAATGAGTTCAAGAATAATGGGGAATACCATAAAGAAATGGAATGAAAAATATAATGGTTACATCATGAATAAGATCACATGAAAATTATTTGAGGTTGAACATTCAAAAAATATTAAAAAAATATCATTCGTTCATATAATAAAAAATATTAAGATCAATATTATCCATCAACCAAGAAATTGTGAACAATCACCCTTTAACTATGGAAACATATTTATAAATAATTTATATCTAATAATCATCAAATAAAATTAATATAAAATCAAATTCCACTTATTTCATTTTTCAATTAATCAAAGTTCCATAAATATATAAATATATCATATGGATTAACCTTATTTTGGACTTAGTTGGATAGTTATCATTTTTCTAATTTTTTATTAGTTAATTCCCTAATTGTATTTCATTCAAAATAGATTTATAAGGATCAATCAGGAAGGAATATATCTTTTATATGAACAATGATACAAATATTAGTAATAAATATGTCATATATTTATTGAGTAACATTAGCACTTCACAATTTATTCACACGCTATGGAATTTGATCTCCAATGACGCTTGAATATACCTCTATAATGAAGAAGATCCACTATTTATTAATTATACTAATATTGTATGGTAGTTTCCATTCTAATGGATAACCTTATAATTCTTTGATAACTAGGTTTTTATACAACATTAATATTATAACCATTTAAACTTAAGAAATACCTGAAAATACTTTATCCAAGACTTCATACCCAAGAACATAACCAATGAAATTCCTAGGTATAACACCCCATTATAGACTCAAACATAGTGTCATAATTTACATATGAAAATATATTTAAAATATATCAAAATTTTCACACTCAGAATAATTAATTATGTAATTATTTAATATTAAATAATCTTTAAAATACAACAATCTTGAAAATTTACTATAATATAATTCAAGGGTAAATACTACATTCTTAGATCAAAGAAACATTATGATTTTTTTGAAGTATTTTTACACAAAAATTACCATTTTAGTATTTTTTAGGGACCTAAGACTTCTTAAATCAAATGTGAGATAATTCTAACCCATGAAAACCTATGTTTTTTATTTCCTCCCCACCATTAAACTTTTCCATAAAAAATAAAATACAATGAGATTCTACACATGGTTGTTTACCAATACACCTCATAAGGAAAACAATCTACATTAACACACAGTTGATATGCGTATAATGGTCTAGGTACTAAGTGAACCCCAAACATATCCATAGTAGATAAAATCTTCTTCCCAAACCCTTTCTGAGAAGAGTAATCCTATTTAATCCATTCTAAAGAGAGACTTGACTTAAGCATAATATCACATTAAACCAGGAACTACCGAGAAAACTTACTAGAAAATATTCCATACATTTTTCCGACATCTATGTGGTATAAAACAATACCACAAATTAATGTCGTTTTCATGAAGTTGTTTCTCTACCACGAGCACCACCTACAAGAGTGTTTCACTCCCCACATTTAAAATCTAGACTCTACCTCATAGAAACTATTGAACCACATAAATCCTTTTTGCAGCATGATTCAATTAAATATTACACAATATCCCATCAAAATCCATAACATTAAGGTTCCTTGAGACCTAATTAAATTTTACATCATTACCCAATAAGATGAAATTTATAATTTTTCCAACACCTAGATTTAAAACATCTCCATTAATAAGATTTAACTTTCCTATAACATCAAAGAGAACCTCATCACCACTCTATTGATTTCAAATATGACCACCCCAACACTGAAACTAACTAGGATAGGTTATAATTTCTATTCTTGACGTTGAATGATGAGAATATCAAAAGATAATTATAACCTCATAAAACTATTATTCAACCAAATTGTAGATTATCGGTGACCTATATCATCACTAATAAAAGATAACATTCCTGAACCATTTATATGACCCTTCTCTTTTGGATTTAGACCCCTGTATAATACCTTCTAAATTTATTGACTAAAGAAACATCCCCAAAGGGTGATTCCTTGAACCACATATCTTGAACTAATACATGATAAATATCAATGCCCAATTAGATCATCACCCACATAATTTAATACCCTATTTGGTGAATTTAGTTTGAAACTTTTTCATCACAATATGAAGGTGATTATTATTAGAACAACATCATCCAACCCATTGGTGAGAAGATGTACTCCTCACCCATAGGATAATATTCTAGGTATACTTCTAGGTAATACATGACCATGAAACTCCATCATAAACACTACCAAAATAAAAATCCCCCACTAGGTATAAAGTGGGAGAAAGGGGGCACCATAAAATATCAGTATATAAGTAATACTGATGTTATACCCATCCAAGTAAGGTGGTGGTGGAAAAACTGATTTCACCACGGCGTGGAGACGGTATTCCGTACGTACGCACGCGTAGTGATTTTGTTTTCCGTAGGATGGATAGAAGGTGAAATAGGGTTGTTTGATATTTATAATAATATATTAGTATATAAGTAATACTGATGTTATTACTTTATAATGAAACAACTAAAGAAGATGTATTATAAGAATAAAGAAAATTTAAAGAGTCGGTAGAAGAGATTACCTCTTCCTCGATGCACCTCTTTAAACTTCCTCTTAGGGAACTAGAATTGGTCTTTGAAGAAGACCAGGACCTCTAGTATGTTTCTAGGGAAGTTGAGAAGGGAAATGGTCAGGGGTTGGCTGAGATTTAAGGCTCAAAATGTTGTGATGAGGAGAGGGAGGAGGTGCCCTTTTGTAAGGAGGGAGAGGGGCACATTTGGAAATCTAAAAAATATTAATTTATAATAAAATCAAACCCCACTTAAAAAATTCCAAAATAACTAAAATTTAAATATTAGATGAGATATGGTTGTAATATCATCAAACAATATAGTTTAGACATGTTGGGAATTTATTTTAAACATTATCAACTTGATTTATCCTTATTTAATCTATTTATTTTTTTTGTGGTAATAATATTCTTAATTTTAAATCATTATAAATAATTACTTATATTTTGTGAATTGTACATAATTGTATACTTTATGAAATTTTAGACCATATAAATTTTAATTTATAATATTTATAATATTTTTGTTATTTTTAAACAATTTTATAATATGTTATTTTTATAAAATAACAATAGTGTCAATTTTGACACTATTCAATTATTTGAATTTAAATAAAATCCACACAGAAGATATGTTCGAACTAAAAGATTTAATAGGTTTATAAAATGTCATATTTGTCTAGAAAATTGGTGGAGTAAATAAAATAGTTCATATAATATTTATTTTAATATTTTTAAAACCATATATTTGATATTTCAATCAATAAAATAATTTCAACATCACTATTGTGTCATAATTAATGATAATTATTTAATACCTAAAAATTATAAATAAATTCACATGATGTAGATAATTTTATTATATTTCTGGATACTTTTTATGTTCTATGTTTTATTAATTTTATCACTAAATTAAAATTATTACACTTATAATATTTACGAGAGTGACATATTGTTAGTTTATTTAGTTTTAATAATAATTACATCATTTTCCTTGTAAAAGGTCCATGAAATTAATATATTCCGACCCTTAGGTGATATGGGTATACTTTTATTCATCCAATAGAATTTTTGCAAGTGTTAGGTAATTTAAAAATCTTATTTTTACCCTTAATTACCTGATTTACCTTTAATTGTAGTAAATAAAAATTACCGTAATTACTATTCATAATATCAAAAAAAAATAAAAGTAACATATTAACATAATTTGGACCCACTAAATCCCAATATTTAATCCATTTTTTAAAATTCAAAACACATAATTTGTAGTAATGAATTTAAAATTAATTCCGTTGTTAAGAAAAGAGGTTTTAAAAGATAAAACATTGCCAAAGATTGAAATGTTTTTACCTATTAATTCAATGTAAAATAAATGATAATGACATAAATTATATTAAATTGTAAAAATATATTCTATTTATACTTTAAAACCATTAAATTATATATTTTAACCATATAAATTATTTTGATGAAAACAGTTGTTTTAAAATAAAAATTAGCGTATTTTTACAATTCATCAAAATATAAAAGTTATCAGAAAAGTATCAAAAATTTATCCAATGTAAATTTTTATATCCTGATTCCAAATAATAATTTTATTTTGGTAAATTGAACTTATAAACATGTCAAAAACTATATTTAATCTGGTTGCGCCATCAAAAGGCGGAAAAACTGCAATTTTTGAAAAATACATATTTTACCTAAAAAATTTATTTTTTTCTCATACCATGTTCTATAAAATTTGTAATATGAATTATAACATCATAAAATTCAAAATTTAGATACTAATATTCATAAAGGATAGTTCATAATAATATTATAACAATATATCATCGTTTAGTGAAAACCGGTATTGCGTACAACACACGCTATCGCAGAAGGTTGCGATTGCGTGTAATTCAAGCCAAGTCTGGGTTGCGTGTAGTGCAAGACTCATTTGTTTTTGCGTATAATAGAATCCAACCTTATTTCATTTATACATTGAATATATATATATATATATATACACACTCAAAGTTGCGTAGAATAACTACTATCAAACGAACTTGAAATTATGTGTAACACGATCCAAGAATAGTGTTGCATATACTGGAAACTAATACGGTGTTGCGTATAGCACAAGATAATATTGGTGTAGCGTACAACAGAAGATATGAAATAAATTAAAAAGAATATATCTTATAAAATCTCGAGGTGTTACAGGTTTGATGTTATTGGAATATATGGCTTGAACCATTTCCTGGTCTGGAAAGGTAAGAGTGTTATGCATCATGATTGGAACATAGGGAGACATGATATATGTATATGTCAATGAATAATTGATTGGAGTGTGAAATATGCTCAGAGGGTTTTGGATGTTTAATGTGTTAATAAAAATTTAAATAGTGTTTTCCTACTTTACTATTTTGGTGGAATTATACTCCTATATCCTAGGTATGTGGTTCCTCGTGAGACTGATATGTGAAATATGGGCCTGAATCTAATATGTGTTTGAAGGGATGGATTAATGGAATGGGGGTTATCCATTTAAAATGTTAAAAAAAGATAAATAATATTTTTTGTATAGAATTTTTGTGGTATTCTACTCAACTATCTTATATTGATGATATATGATGAAGATGATATGTGATTCCAGAATCTATTATGGGTTGGAAAGGGGCCATGAAGATGGATTATATGTGATGCTTGACTATTTTATGGGAAGGAAAGGGGCCATGAGTCAAAATTATATGTGACACATGAGATTTATATTGGTAGGTAAGGGGTTGTGAGGCCAGATGTCATGATACATGGGTGTGGTAGGGGATTGTAAGGGTGGTGAGATGTGTTGTTTGTTACAAATTTCCCTATCTGTGATATATATATATATATATTATGGATTTTTGGACATCGTGTTTGGTATTTAGCATGATTCCACCTAGGCATCTTTCAGTGGAGTGTCAGGAGGGAGGATATGTGGTGCCGTGAGAGCATGCATGGGATGAGGTCCGGTCCCCAAGGGCCGGGTTGATTATGAGACATAAGTATAGGCTTCGGTGTAGTCGGTTAAGCAATAGAAGATTGCAGATTTTGGGATATGGTTTGACGAGAGGCTTAGGGAAAGATTAGTTTGTGTCATATAGGGTATCGACAAGGGAGCTCGGGTAGCTAAACTGTCCATGGATTATTTGAATCAGAAGTTCAAATCTAAGAACCCACCATTGTTTCTGGGTGATGGATAACTAAAGGCAGTATAGAACTAGATCAAATCGGTGCAGATCATTTTTGGTTAGCATGAGACACCCCGAAGTTTGAGGGTGATTCCAGTGAAATATATGCTCATATGACTGACAAAGTGCTGGTGGGATATACAGGTATAGACAAGAATGCATGAGGGAAAATCATGAAAGGATTTCAAGTCTAGTTTCTTTGAAAACTTATTTATGGGGACCTTAAGGGTGAATTGTTCCCATGAGTTCATGAATCGACAATAGGGAGATACATCCATTATGTATTATACATCGAATTTCATGGAACTATCCTAATTTTCACCTACTATGGTGGCTGAATTCATCGCTAGGGTGAGGTTTTTTGAGGATGGATTGCAGCATGCCATCAGGGTGTAGGTGAATATCTTCAGGTTGACACCTTTCCCAAAGTTAGTAAATCATGCACTGATATCTAAGGGAAACTTGAAGTACTGATCTTATTCGAGCTAGGTAATAGCATTAGTTGAGCTTAGCGGTGATGCTTTAGGTAAGAGGATGTGAGGTCGTGAGGAGTATTAGTAGGGAAGTTAGGCCAGAGACTCAGGTAGGACACTTGGGTGTGGTTCTTAGATTCCGTGCTTCTAGTACAGGTAATGAGGGCATGATTAGACTCGATATGAGCATACTGAAAAGGAGAGTTGAGAATGTGTTATGATGGGGAATCAAGAGAGGTTATACAGGTTTAATTCTCAGATTGCTAGGAGCTAGGGACCAGGACATATTAATGGATCTGAGGTAGGACCGGGAGTGGTAATAGGAGCTGGTACCTAGGATCCAACTATATGAGTAGGTCAAGGCATATATATATAGACCAAGAAGTGGGTTCAGTGGCTGGTAGCTGGTGTAGCTTCACAAGGAGGTCATGCCATGGGCAGTCAGGATTCAGGCCAGGTGCATGTTGTTGATTTGGTAGGTCTAGAGTAGGTTGTTGACCCAAAAATGGTTAGAGGTACAACTTGAGAATTATGTGACCTTTTTTATGGCATGACTAGTTTTTGTGCACTAGGAGAACATATTATTTTTGGACTAACCAGGCATTGGTTATTATGTGGGCATTAGTATGACATGTGGTACGTATGTGGGGTACTAGAATAAATTCTATAATGAGTATGAATATATATATATATATATATATATATGATGTGGGATTAATTTTTATCCCTAGTTTTGATGCAGTATCACTGGGAATCTGATGAGATGTAGGACTTATGGGTATCATGTATGACACATCTACAAATGATCATTTGATGTGATGTAGGACTTGATGGGTGTCATGTTCACATGAATGTATTGAGCACTTGATGAAGTTCAAGAATGATGATATTTCATGTGAGGACTTTTATATCTGGGTATTATTGGTGGAACCATCAAAATGAATGAATTTTGGGCCGGGAAGATAACAGGTAGATAATTAATAAGGTTGAGAGTGCCACAAGGGGAATTTTCTTATGACTTAATAACCAGGGTAGTTTGGGGTGATGTTATCATATGGGTATGTTCAATACCATATAAGTTTGAGACCTTATAACTCGTAGATGAGCTATTATAAGGTCGTGATATTGTAATGTACTAGGGGTTTTTAATGGTTGGAAATTCCCAGGCTTTATGAAATTTTGAGTTTGGTGGATGGAAAAACATGAATTCTAGACATTAAAACCTAATTTTGATAGTTTTAACAATGAATGGATTTTTTTATGGTTTATATTGATCCATGAGTTCCTAAAGAGTTTTAATGGGTTTTGGAAGCATTGGGATCTGAAAACCCGGTTTCTAGAAAGGGCTGGCAGAGGCACATGATTGGTGAATGGTCTATCTAACCGTAGAACCAAAACTGTGTTACCTATTTTGAAAGAGGCATTGTTTTCTTTAACTAAATATTACTTTATAGTCATTCATGCGATGTGGTGTAGGTGTTCAGAGTCACCCACATTGTTTTTCAAACCATGCGGCCAAACTGTGAAAGGTTTCTATCCTTTGGATAGTTTTCACGACATGATAGGTGCATGGTTTTATAATCCATTCAATAACCATGCAGATTTTTAAAGAGTCCAAAATGACCTTTTCCCCCTTCCTCCTTTAAATTTTCTCTCCCTCATTTTTCTTCCCACACGTGAAACACCTCTAGGTAGGGATCTCTCCCTTTTCCTCCATTCCTTAGGCTTTGGCCTCCCTTCTTTGTCCGAGCTCCGAATCAAGCTCTGTTTATCTTGTTAGAAGCATATAGGCATGTTCTTAAATCATATTTATTCCTTTCCTTTTTTTATTTCCATATTTGATTCTAAATACATGTGAGCACACACTTATTCCCAATTTTCGGGGGGTGTGTCTAAAACTCAATTTTCTCTTGTTTCAGATTGATTTAGAGGACAATATTCAACGAGAAATAAGCTATGAGTATAAGGTGCCTAGTTCCTAGATTTATTATAAATTTCATAGGTGTTATGGGGTTAATTATTATATACGCATGTTGTGATGGCCAGGTGAGACCCTAAATAAATTAATAAATGTATTTTGATTTGTTTAGTTGATTATATGAGATGCCTATGGGAATGCTCTTGCTTTGTTATAAATTTAATAATCTAGGTAAGGGGGGTTTTGACCAATTAGAAATGGTAGGAAAGTTATTTATATTAACCTAATTAAATGTTATATTAATTCTATTGGTTCCATGGGAATGTTATAGGAATGACCTGAGGCATTGAGGTGATTTTGATTATCGGGACTGAGGCGACATAGTTCATTATGATGAGAACAAATCATGATACATGGGTTGATGATGATCACTAGGTTGAGGTGACAAGGTTCATCGATATTGAGATGAAGTGGTCATCAAGATGAGGGAATTACCTATGATACTAGAGATGGTGTTGACCATCAAGACTTGAGCGATGTGTTCGCATGTGGAAATGAGGTTTTAAGATAGTGTGGTTTAGGAATAATTGGTGATTTCCACTCACTTTTGTTGGATGACGTGCCATTATAGTTGTGTACACACATATAAGAATCAGATGAGGTGGTTTTGACCAGTCTTTGTGTGTTGAGTCCTCTATAGATATTTCGGCTTAGGTGATGGTGTTGATCATCTATTATGGAGGAGGTTCTTAATGTAGAAATCCATGGATGATGGTTATGGACTATTGGGTGATGGTGTTGAGACCATTGGTTGAGGTTTGAGGCTCAACATTACATTTTAGGTCGATGGTCTAGGATTATTAGATGATGGATATCACTGTACCTCAGTACGTCGATCTTTTGAGACCATAGTGATTTATTTTTGAGGGGAGGATGGGTATCACCAAGCCTCAGAATGTCAATTGTTGAGCTGATTGTGACTATTTTAATGGATTTTTGAGGGACATGGGATGTTTTTATGGGAATGAAAATAGTATTCCAGTATTTTCTCAATATGTGATACTTGTAGTATTAGATGGAATGAGATGCCAGGTAACATGTTTGAAGGTGGAACTTGAGGGTTCACCTGGTATAATATTCTTCAATGGAAACCTGGGCACTAAGCCATGGATCGTTTCCACTACAAATATATATTTTCACACATGTATTTTATTCCAAATATATGTTTGGGGGAACATATTTATAGATATATCTACATTTGTCGAAGAAGGTAAATCTTCACTTTTGGCTATTGAGAACAAGTGGAGTGGGTTAATTATTAAATGTTTGTGTGTTTCCTTTTTAAATATATTTTTCATACACTATAAAATCATGGATTTATGATAGGAACATATTGGTGGAACCCTACCGAGTTCATACTCACACCCTATATGGGCCCCTTAGGACATGTGTGGACTTTATAGTTTTGGGATTAGGTATGTGATTTGGCTCGAGAGATAAACCTTAGTGATTAGGGTTTTACTACTTGCATGGGATGGGTGAAAGGGAACCAATTGGTTCCTCTACATCAAGCTAAAACTTATTTTCGGTTTATATAAATGTACTTACATGGTTGACCATGATGAAACTCACTTATCTATTTTGTGTGAACCACTTGTCATGTATTTATATACAAATTTTATTATACCATTGGGATTATTATAATAACAATATTATTATTATTATTATTTTTATGATTCAGTTATGATTATTTTTCTCTTCATCTACTTTTCTCATTCTTACACCATGTTATATATATATGGACCACTATTATTATCATCACCTAAGGGTATAGTCTCCCCAATATCACCTAATTAAACCCCAGTTGTTAGTTGACCACCATTGGAATAAAAAGAGTCTCACATAAATCCTAGTAGAAAACTATAACAGATCATAGATAAAGTATAAAACCTTGTTAGGGAACTAAAAATTCATTGAAAATAAGTACCCAATTTTTAGTAGTCATTATATTTTCCAAAAACATGTTTTCTTAAAAAATGGTTTTTATTTATTTTGGTGAGTGAATATTATAATTAATATATGGGACTTTTAGAAATTTTATTTGATAAAAAAGATATCATTTTGGAAACCATCATGTCAAAATCATCTAAGATAAATTATTTGAGGATTTTTTCTGAAAATATTTATTTTTCAGTGTATAGTGAAAAAATACTAATTTTTATTGAAAACTATATTTTCGTTTAAAAAATTTGCAATGTTCCATTTTTTAAAATTATTTCAAAGTAAAACTAGTTCTCTTATATTATGAATAATACAATTAAGTTCATTTAAAAAATTTTCATGGTTGAATTTTTTATAAAAAAATTTTATACTTAAAAATACATTTTTATGAAAGACTGTTTTTCATTGTGTTATGAATTTTTATCTTAAATTAATTTCTACCACTTATAGTAATTTAATTTTGAAAAATGGATTCCATATTTTCAATTTATATTTCCAATTTTTTTTGAATATATCCCCTTTATTTTTGGTCAATATGAGTAGCTACCATAATAATTTTTTTTACCATAATAAAGGTAAACTAGGTCAATTAGAGTTATAACTAATGTGATAATGCTATATGTTCATTAAAAAACTCGAATTTATTTTATTATATGAGTAAATTTCATCTGAATACATCCGAAATTCTAAAATATAACCTTTTTTATATAAATTTGATTTTGAACATTATGATATTTAAGTAAATGATATAGTAAAAAATGGAATTTTCATTATTTTAATATCTATAATTTTTAGGGTAGATATAAAAGAAAATTCCATTTGGTTAAAAATGGTTATTTGAAATTATAATGAATTTTTTTATAATGATAATTTATTTTTAATTTTTATCGATTAAATAACTGTGTTAAATGCTTATACAACACCGACAGTGTGCTTATGCAAGAAGTAAAAAAATTAAGTAAATGATTTTAAAAACTCTAAAAGTAATATTATTTATGTTATTTAAAGTTTCCCATGAATTTTTAAGATAAATATAATATATTTTATATTTATAAAATATTTATATTCTAATTTCATTTCTATCATGTGGTTTTCAAAGTCAAATTATGTGAATAGTTCTTAAAAAAAATCAATAGTATTTTCTGTTAAATATATTTTATTAAATTATATAAAAAACATATAAATCCTTAAAGAGGAAAATTTGGATGATAAATTTTATAAAATATTATAAATTGGACATTTTTTATCCAATTTTCTACTTATAAGTAAAATTATGAACCTTTAATATTGAAAATGTTATTTCTAGTTATAGTAATACAATATATTCTTTATATAGTAATACATGTCATTGTTGAATCATTCCACATGATTTAAAAACATATTAAATTATAATATTTCATGTATTTCCAAAAATGACATTAATGATACTTTATAATTAAAAATATTTTATTAAATGATTTAAAATTATTCAAAATCATATATTCATAAATTTAATTGGATTTGGATTATAATATCATTAATGGTCCATTTATGGATCACTTTTCCTTTTATGGTAACATTCATGACCCTTAAATAGTTAAAAAAAACTATGATATTGCGGTAGTTGTCAAAAGGAGTAATGGGGGTTAAAAATAAGAGATATGGGTTAAAAATTCCCATAAAATTGTATAAAATTTATTATGTGGATTTTTTTATTTATAGTCGTATTATATTATAAATATTTGAATTTGTATTAAATTTATTATAAAAAATTAATTTATATTAATGTAATACTTTATGTAATTCCAAGAGTTCCCCTCCCCTCATTTATAAAAGGATACACCTTATCTCTTTTATTTAAACATTATTGAGCAACCTATCTTGATCAAAACCAACAAAATTATCTTCTTAATTTAACTATATTATAATTTTAGGTTTTTTATTCCTAAAATACTATTACAAGGGTTCTTAATAAAGGATCTAAACGAAGTCTACCAAATAAGAGGTAATCATCTTTACTAACTCTATAAAGTTTATTTCCTATAATACTTCATTTAAATATATTTTAAAAATAATAAAAAAATAAATAAAGTATCATAAATATACTTATATGTTATTATAATTATCATAATTCCATTTTACAACTTACTGTCTCCATGTAGCGATGTAATTAATTTTTCATCACCATTTTACTTGGATGGTTATAAATATGGAGATAATTAACATATATTATATTTAGGAAATAATTATGGGTCTATAAATATAATATATCATTACCTTCTTACTGTTCCAATCATTGAAAATGATAATGTTACTTGTGCATATGTTTGAACTACTACCTTCACAAAGTGATGTGTTATTTTGTTTTCTATTTACATGGATAGTAATAAGGATATATGTAATGAATATATACAATATATATGTTATTTTAATGATTCTAAAAATAATAATAATTATTTAACTTGCCTTTTTTCTATCCGTTGAAAAGTGAAAACAACGTTCATGTGTATGTACGACCAACTATACCCTTGAATGGTGTAATTCATTTTTTATCTCCACATTTCATGGATTATTGTAAATTTATATATAATAATTATATATTAAATCTATATTATTATTATAATTATAGATATTATGAAACTTTGATCAAAATACATGGAATGGAACCACCGAACCAAAACCTCTATTAAAAATGAAACAATTAACACCTTAAAATGATAATTTTAAAGGAATTATTAATAAATGGTTTTGAAATTTTATAAGTGGATAATATATTATATTATAATTTTTAAATGATTTTTATTATAGAATAATAATAAATTTAAATTTATTATTCATGAATTTAGAGAAATTTTCAAGAAGGTTGAGCTTGAGGTAAGGGTTCTTCATCTCAATATTGTTTAATTGAGACATGTTTGATGTTATGTACATATTTATGTTCATGAGGTATATATACTACCCCTTTTAAATTTTATATTTTGTATCCTTCTTGATTCATGGTATTTAAAGTTAAAACTAAAATTATTTCATCCATAGTGTTTAAATTCAAAATTTACTAAAGTGGAAAGGGTTTATTTCATAATCACATGGTTATTTGAGATTATTTATGTTTATGTACTAGTTGGGGGAATTATATAATCATTCATATATAAAACCTATTGTATTTTATTTTAATATTTTCTGAAAATTATAAGTTTTCCTTTCATTTTTCTCTTTTATACACTCAAGATACTGAAAGAATATTTTTAAGATAAACTAAATTTTTATTTATATTCTATCAAGAATATTTTATTACCATGTCCAAATTTTCATTAAATTTTTTTCAATAACGTTTTTACTATTATATTATTATTTTTAATATCATTTTCCCCTTATTTTAATTTCTATAAAAATGTTTCAATGGAATCTTTTTATGGTTTTCTATACGATGTACTTTTTTAATTTGTAAAAAATGTGTAAGGAATATTTGTTTTAATATAATAATAATGAATGGGAAATCCCACCATCATGACAAACCAATTATTTAAATCATACTTTAAAAATTTCCATGACTATTTTTGAAGAAATTATTTTTCCTGATATTCTAAAAAAATAGTTTAAAAAATTGAATTTCAAATTGAAAGGGGTATTGTAATCAAGAAGTTTTAATGATTTTTTATAGTATTTACATTTATAAATGAGGACATGTTGCAATGATATCATCCTTATTCTTCTCTATATGGTTCATGATTAGTTTTAATGGGAGAGTATTCAAATTCATTATTCTATTTCTTCTTATATGGAAATTTTTTTATTATCAAGGAATATTGATTGTGTTTCATTATTTATTAATATAATGAATAAATTAGAATTATTAAGTGACAGATGGGCCCGTAATTATATATCCCCTTGATGCATCAGTATGTATCTTTAGAAAAACTAGTTTTTGTATTTGTTTGGGGCCTTACACATTTATGTAAGATTTCTTGGCACAAGGAATTGACCGTAATGTCATTATTTTTTCCCTGTTAGTATTGTAAGATTTTATAGAATATTTTAGAGGTTAATTCTGAGTTAGTGTGTGATTTTAGATCCCAGATGGGATTTGTATTGATATATTTAAAATACTAATATATTAGATCATGTGTGTTCCTATTTTCAGATTAAATGGTTTCCTCGTTGTTTGTAATTATGTAAGAAAAATCCAGAACCATGGTTGATTCTAGAACATAGGGTTTAATCTTGGAATTACATAATTTTAGTTAGAATCATGTGTTCAGTTCAGACATCTATTGGTAGGTATGTTAAGTGAATAAATTAATTTGTTTAATCAGTTCATTAAATAACAATAAACCTAATAATCCTCTACAAATACAACGTTATGATGTTTTTATAGGGTTATCTGTATAATACTAGGTTGATTTTAGGGTAGGAGGAACCATTATTCATTAGTGGATCAGGATCGGAGAACGAAAATAAGTGGATTAAGGTGAATCATGAAGAAAATGATGAACATGGTGAATCTTATTCTCCATCGCCTGTGGAAAAAATATTCACAAAAAATCAATCCAAACATGAGGTAGGGATCATTATTTGTAGTCTTTGTCATTTAATTAACGATTGAGGACGAATATAATTATCTACTTTGAATTTTCAGATGATTTGCATCCTTCACATGAGATAGAATATGAATTGTGTTGTTGAACTCCATTTATATTTTTTATGCTTGGATTCCACCCATGGTTCCATATATTTAGTTTTTTTGGTTGGTATTTCATTAGAAAATGATGATTTAACTTTGTTTATGTGCATTTCTCCGCCACTTTTCATCATGTTCCTCATTATTAGACCACAAGGTCATGGTTTGACACTATCAGGGTGGGTTTGAGCATGATCAAACACCCATATCCAGGGTGGATGCATGAATGATGTATATATTAGTGTTTTGAGGACGGATCAATGTTTTATGTGGGATAAAGGTGATAGATTTGTGGATTTGGGATCCAAAGAGACAGCGGGAGGCATGATGGATTCCAAATGTTGATTATATTTATGACTTCTGGCCAATGGTGACAAGAGATCGAAGATCAATGATTAATTTATTCAATTTACAATGGTCAAATAATGATATTTGTAGAAGAAATGGTATATTGATAAACCATGGTAAGACTGGGCCACACATCCTGAGGAAAAACCCAACTGTAGGGTGTGTGTTTTGGATGAACACCTACCTTGTAGTCCCCTAGCTATAGAATCCAGGGTTTCTGGTGGAAATAAATATCAAACGCTATGTATAGTGATACACACACTATGTGATCAGGTATTGAGGGCTTGGAGTGTACTCTAGGAGTACAAGGGAATTAACATGACCAAGAACATAGGCACAAACATGGTACACATGCATGACTAGTGTACACATGTATGGGATAAAAGGACATGGTCATGCCTCGAGTTGTTTTGAGACTCCATATACCATATGTACATCCTTTTTAGTTCCAAATGACGGAAAAATCCATTTGAAAATGAGGATATGGATAAGTGTCCAGGCGAGATCACACATAATGTGACCCTAGGAAAATATCGCGTTCCGCCCTCGGAATCTTTCACCTTCCATAATACATTCTTCAAGAATCGTATTTTGGACATTCAGTGGCCTACATTATGTGGTTTTACACATGGGACATGATTTTATCCATCATAATTTATTTCAAGATATGATATAAGGTGTTTCGAGAATTCCCCTTCTTCTAGAAATTATTGACCTGTGAAAGTTATCAGGTAGGATCATCAGATAGATGCATGGTTTGGAAAACGCCTTGTCACACTAGGATATAGGTCCTCTATACTCATTACATATGACGAGTGTTACCCCTTATGCATGAGTGTACACTTCCTCTATATATTGAGTGGCATTCCCTTGACGCACCAGGGAATGGGTCCTATGTCTACTAAGTGAAAACCCTGACACACTAGGGCACAATTACTCTATCTACCAAGTGGAAACCCTCTAACACACCAGGGCTTCAGTCCTATATCCACCGATTGGACCCCCCCCCCAACAGACCAAGGTGAAAGTTTTTTATATTCTAAGATGCACCCCTTGTCACACTAGGGTGCATGCAATATAATGGAGATAGTTCTACCTTGGTCTATGGAGTGTAGTGGTGAGGTGAAGGTCCTCCATATGGACTTCTTATATGGATATGTGAGATTTTTGGTATCAGATATAGAAAATTGTAGTTATCGGCTGACACATCATTCTTATATAGACTGTGGAGACAAAGATCCCCTTTCTCACTCATATGGGTTTCTTTATGATCGTATCTATAAGTTTTTGGTTGATATTTCTATTTTATCTTTCTATTTCTCCCTTTTTTGGTTTCACGATGTCCTACTGGGTATGTATATACTCACCCCTGTATGTCCATTTCCTCTTCTTTTCATTTCTTATATAGATGACATGAATATTGGTGGTGACATCAGTGGAGCATAGAAATACTTGATTGCATTGACCATGATTGATAGTTGGAATTAGAGATAACGAGGTGGGATCTATATAGTTTCCCCTTACTCAATTTTTTTTTGTTAGGCTGGGACATAATTTTTATTTGGTCATGTATTTTCCCCCTTGATACTTTTGTTTTACACTATCGTACTCTGAAATATTCTCTAGTGGTTAATTACTCCATGGTTATACTCAATATGTTGCAGTCTTTTATTATTCCTCTTATCCTTTTTATGGAGATTGTTGGGTTGATTCATACAGGTACATTAGTCTTAGGCCTCCCATGTGAGTTTATTCCTTCTTGGTTATTTTCACCAACCCCTAGACTATTGGATGTGGGCTTGGGGTGTAACACTTGGGATGCCACCAACAAGGTGGCCCCTCGTTTATCAGGTCATGATAGAGTGGTATCAAAGGTGATTTTTCCTTGGGTTAGTGTTTGGAGTTGTAACCATGGTGTGGAATTGGTTGGGACCTTAGGGAAATGGTGTTAGAGTGTCTTGAGTACTTTTTTTAGGCCAGAGAATCCAGTGTTGGTTTAGCAGTCGATGTATCCTTTTATCAGTACTCTAACTACCAGATTGTTGACTTGGTGTACTAAGAAATTGGTTACAAGGAACAAAGGGTGCATGCATGATATATGATTGAGTCCTTTGACTTTCCTTCTTGATTCAACTCCCCATACATTCTCATATAACCTCAGTATGTCTTGATAACTTTTAGGATACCTCTGCTGGTAAATCCAACTAGGTTACTGATACAGGATTGCGAAGATGATTTATTGAGTGATGTAGCCTCAATTTAGGGACCTTATCATGAGCTGTTTCCTCTAGATGGGTATAGAGTTTTTTCATTTCCCATTAATTAGAAAATGGTCTTATAAAGTCAAGATGATACATGTAAGATTAGTGTACTACGATAGTTCCAATGACAGAGACTGCTAAGATTTCATGGTGAGCAAGATCATCAAGTAGAAGATTATATTGATTATGGGATCTAAGTCTGTAGTGTTGTTCATACACTAATTTATTATATTGGTACACTTATAACCATGCTTTTTCATTTAGAAACAAGGTGCTGATGGAGTCTGACCATGTAGACCCATGATGAGATGATTCTCTCATGGTCATACATCCAGTATCTATTTTGTGATTAGTATTAAACTATTTTCTTGCAAACCATATGGTTTCAAGAGTTTCTAGAGTTTCATCAAGGTGATATTAATTTTTTTGATTATGTCATGAGGTTCACTGACCTCGCATGTTACTACCTCGATATGGTGTGAGATGGATTCTTTTAGTTACGGAATTTTCAAAAGGTCTGTTACATAGACATTTTTTCTAGTTTAGTCTTTTTATACATTCTTACTTATACTAGAGTGCTGGACCAGGCTCCAGTTATAGAGAACTTCCTAGAAGAGGGAAGCCGCGTGGATGGATCTGGTAATGGACTTTATATAGCTAATTCTTCAATAATAGATATTAGACATAAGTCTTCAGTGTCTCATTGTAGGAGACCTTCCCAAGGCTAGATAATAGCATATGGATCTGTAGCACATGGTTTGTATAGAGGGTTTGGTTTTCTAGGTGAGGGGAAATGCTATGATTGTGATGGGGGAGGTCACATATATCATGATTTCCCAAACCATCACACTGAGGAGGGTAGAAATGTAGTGGATGGACTGCCACAATAGATGAAACATCATGATCAAGGATTTCCCAGGTGTGGTCAGGGTGACCCCTAGGGAGGTGGTGCTGGAAGAGGAGCACACAAAGCATTAGAGGGAAGATTTATCAGTGGAGGAAAACAATACGATCTACCAAACCACCACCACCAGGTGGCCCACGTTAGGCTTAGAGGGCTAGTGGTTGGGCTCATGGTTATCTTCAGGCTATGGGGGATGTGACTAGGCTTCTATAAAGATGATTTTAGGCATAATATATGTCTTTTGTACTTTTTCCCAAATACATGACTAATAGGAATGATTTATTCCTTCATATCATTATACCTCATGTGAGATCTATAGATCCAAATTGATACTTTAGACCAGTAGCTATGACTTGATGTTTATAACGGGCGTGATTCTTTAATAATGTATATATGCATGTAGTGCAAGCTGGTGCTTGGGGGAGATAGTTTCTTATTGGACCTCTAGGTCATCACAATAAACCATTATGATGCCATATTTGGTATGGAATGTTTATCTATAGTGCATTCCAAGATTTAATGTAATCCCAAGAGAGTTAGATTCCTTCAGATAGATGGGACTAGATTCTCCTTTATGGGAGAGAGAGATCTCATAGGAGAGAAAATAGATTTTGGGAGAAGGAATATGCAACCCATCACCCATCAACTAGAGAGATTATCCCATTGTAAAAAGGGCTATATAGACAACTATATTTCAGTGGTATAAGAGTATTATATGGATATATTCTTCAAGGATGTTCTAGTACTACCTATAAGGTGGGAGATCAACATATACATCAAACTAAACTATAGAAAGACACCAATATATTTTTTATAATATCAGATGACCCATACCAAGATTTGGGAGCACAAGGTGCAGTTTGAAGACCTTTGAAAGAAGGGTATTAACAGACCTAATGTGTCCACCTAGATTGGTCTAGTTCTATTTGTGAAAAATTCATATAAGATCTTGAGGATTTGTGTTGATTATTAGTTCCTAAATCAAGTAATGAAAATGAATAAAAACACCTTTCCAAGGATTGATCACCAATCCAAGTAGTTGAATGGTGTGATATGGTTCTCAAAGAGTTTTCTATGGCCCACCTACCATCATTTGAGGGTTTGTTAAGATGATATTCTAAATGAAACATTCTGATATCATTATAGAAAATTTGATTTTTTTTTTGTGATTTCGCATGGTGTGATGAATTCCTCTATAATGTTAATGGATCATATGATCTGGATCTTCAATCCATACTTGGATCTATTTTTGTTTGTCTTCAACGATTACATAACCATCTAATTTGTGTCATAGGTGGAGCATACAGAGCATTTGAGGATGATCCTGTACTTAATTTAAGATAACCAAATTTATAGAAATCTATCAAAGTATCATTTTTGGTTCACATTACAAGTCATGTCATTTATATAAAAGGCTTATTTATGGACCTTGTAAAGATTGATACAATTATTTATTAGGATCCAATGACTAGTGTATCATCGGTGTAATGTTTTCTTGGCTTAGTGGGGTACTACATGAGGTTTATGGAAGAATTCTATAAGATTTTATCCCATTTGACAACCTTAACATAGAAATGGAATCTATTTACCAGGTCCAAGTAGTGTCTAGGATCCTTCAAGGAGTCAAAGCTAAGGTTGACCATTGTTCCTATGTTTAGACTATCATATGAGGTTATTGAGTATGTAGTGTTTTAGGATGCCTCCAGACCTAGGCTTGGTTTTGTGATGATATAGAGGAAGGTAGTGACTGTTTGTGGGTCAATGTAGTTGAGACCCCATAAGAGTAACTACATGGCTAAAAACCTAGAATTTATAGCCATGGTCTTAGGTATGATAATATGGAGGCAATATCTTTTGGCAGAGCATTTTCTTGTTTATTCAGACCTATAGAGTCACAAATAAATATTTACTCAGAGAGATATTAACCTAAGATATAGTAATTGGTTGGATATCCTAAAATAATATGACTTTGAGATAGTCTATAATCTTGGTAAAGAAAATATAGTGGCATATTCCTTGAGTAGAAAGTTAGGTTCTTGCTAGGTGGAAGGGGCGTCTGAGCGGTTGGCATCATTGCAGCTGACCCTGGTGGAGGAGAGGTGTGTAATATTTATTTTTTCAATGGTGGTGAATCCTCTTCTTCATTAGTATGTGAGAGAGTATAAATTTGGTGACATTGAATATGAGGTTCTATATGACTATATTTCCTCATGTTATGCATCAGATGGATTTTATATAGGAGGGAATCATGTCATCCTTTTACAGGGGAAATGGGGGTTCTAATAACTTTTTGTGAGAAGGTGACAAGGTATTTTCACTCTTCTACCTTAGCTGTACATCCTAATGTGGTGAAGATGTATAAGTACATTCATTGGTAGTTTATGAGGACTAGCATGAGTCATAGCATCACCATGTTCATCTCTTTGTGTCTCACATGTTATTAGGTGAAGGCTGAGCATTGGTTTTTAACATGATTGACACAACCTCTTAAGATATCAAAGTGGAAGTTGTATAAAATATCTATGGACTTTTTGATAGGTATTCCATAGACAACGACAGGTCATGATGCTATCTGGGTGATTTTTAAGTGACTTAACAAGTCAGATCAATTTCTTTTTATATGGATCAGAGTTCACTTAAGAGTTTGGGGAAGTTGTATGTGTGGGAGATCATTTGGGTTCCTGATATACCCTTGATGATTATCTCTGACCATGATGTAGTGTCAATTTTACGTGTCAGCAAGGAAGATGGACCCTTCTAGGGGTGGATTATGGAAATCCCACATCAGAGGAGTAGGACAACGAAACACCCCTTTATAAGGTGGTTGTGTAGGGGACCACATGAGGATTTTGGGACCCAATTGATGACGAGTAAAACATTTATCCCCCAAATAGATGGGAAGATAGAGTGGAATATCTTGTTGTTGGAGGATATATTAAGATCTTATGTGTTGGAATTTGGTCAGATCTAGGAGGATCATCTACCATTGGTAGATATTTCTTATAATAACATCTATCACTCCACTATCAGCAAAAAATATTTCAAGGCCCTGTATGGGAGACCCCACATGACACATTTATATTTAAATGAGATTGTTGAGACACCTATTTTTGTTATAGAGATGGTGTAGGTGGAAACAGTGAAGGTACATGTGACTCATGAGCATACGAGGATAGAAAAAGCAGATAAAAATCTTATGCAGATATATGTCACTGGCCTTTAGAGTTTGAGCAGAGAGACCATGTTTTCTTAAGATTCTCCCCACGACGAGGATTGTATATATTTATCTTGGGAATCAAGCTATCACCAAGGTTCATCTACTGATTAAAAATCCTATAGAGGGTTGGTGAGGTTGCTTACTTTTTAGACTTATCCCCATAGTCGGATCAAGTGATCAACATATTCTATGTGTTGTAGATGAGGAGATACAGGCATGAACTGGAAAATGTTATTTACTTGGGAAAATTAGACATCAAGGATTAAACCACTATCATAGAGTACTCAGTAGTGATCTAGACTCATAAGGAGGGTATCATAGGTAGATGAACCACCCCATTGGTTCATGTACTTTTATAGCACAAGATCATGCAAGAGAGATCCTATAATTGTGAGAGCTAGATATGACCTCAACACCCCCACCTCTTTGTTTATCTATTTCTTTTTCGGGTAAAAAGAATTGAATGAGGTGAAAAATTAATAACATTATTCGTACCTTGTAAGACTTTGGAACATTATATGGAATTTTTTTGAATCTAGGTACTGAGTCTGCATGAGATTCTAAGGCCCAGAGTGGCTCAATATTGATATATTAAAATTTTAAATATATTATATCACAGATACCCATATTTTCAAAATAATTGGTTTTATTATTTTTTGGAATGTTATAGGATAAATTTGATACCACAGTTGATTAGAAAACATAGGGTTTACCCTTGGTAAGATATAATGTTGATCGACGCCAGCCGCTCTGTTAAGGTGGTCGTTGGAGGTTATTTTAGGTAAATTAATTAATTAATCAATTTAATTAATTAAATAACATTAAACATAATAATAATATATAAAGACATCATTATTATGTTTTCCCATGATTATCCATAAAACCCTAGGAGAATTAGAGAGGAGTAGGAACCATTCTCTATTGGTGGATCAGGATCAGATAATGATGACGAGTGGATCAAGATGAATCATGAGGTGGATGGAGAACAAAAAAATATTCTTCTCCATCACTAGAGGATTAACTATTCAAAAAATATTGTTCAAAACTTAAAGTAGGTGTCATTATTTTTTGTTTTTCGATTTTATTATTGGTTAAGCATGGATTTAATAATCTATGTTTGTTTTACCAGTGATTTTCATCCTTCACATAATCCCGAATATGAAATGTGTTATTGAATATAGTTTATATTTTTAATGCATTGATTACACCCATGGTTCCACATATTCATGTCATTGGTCAGGATCATATCATCCAATGATGATATCAATTCATTTATGTGTATTTATCCCTCATTTTTCTTCATGTTTCTCACCATTGGATTACATGGTCATAGTTTGACATTGTCAGGTTGGGTTTGAGCATGATCAAACTGCCAAATTCATGGTGGATGCATGCATGAAGTATTTAATGTAATTTTCTAGATGGATCAAGGTTTGATGCAGAATATAGGTGATAGATTAATGGATTTGGGATCCAAAGTGATAATGGGAGGGACAATGACTTTGCGCATGTGATACAATTTCCAATTCCCAACCACCGGAGTCTGGACATCGATGATCAGTGATGGAGAACTTCAAATTTGGGTGGTAAAATGATTATATTTCTAGAATAAATGGTGTATTAGGAAACTGTATAAAGACTAGGCTTCACTACATGTGAAAAAAATTGACTACATGTTCTGTGTTTTGGTTGAACACACACCATGTAGTCCCATTGTCATGGAAGCTAGTGTTTCAGGAATAAATAAATATGACACACTATGTATGGAACTATAAAATCCAGGTGATATAGTGATGGAATATTCGAATGTCCTCTAAGAGTAATAGTGCATGGGAATGACCAAGAATAGGGGCATGACCAGGGTTCATGGGCATGACTAGTGTACACAGGTATGTGTTGGAAGGACACGGGCATGTCCCGGGTGACCAAGAAACACCATGTACCACCATTACACAAAATGTAGTTTTACATAGATAGAAAAGATGTGTTTATATGAGGATATTTCTAGGTGTCCATGTTTAATCACACAGTATGTGAAACTAGGTACACATCATGTACCTCCCTCAGGATCTTTCACCTTTTCTATCTCCTTCTTCAGGACTCTGATTTGGTCTTGTAAGTAGCATATCTTGAGTTGTTTTCCATGTGGGATGTGATTGGATTCATTATAGTGGATTTTGTTATATTATGTGAGGTTTTTCAAGTGTGTTGATTCTTCAAGTGATTCTTGACCTGTGAAATTGATCGGGAATGATCATCAGAGAGGTGTCGGGGTTAGAAACCCTCCTATATCAATAGGGCATGGGTCCCCATACTCTTTAAATAGGTCGAGTGGTATCCCCATTATTCACTTGGGAAAAAGTCCTCTATATACTGAGTTTCACCCCCTTATGTACCATGAAATATGTCCTTTAACTAACGAGTGGTACCCCCTGAAGGTTCCGGGCGTAGTAGAAGCATGGTTGGGACGAGACCCAAATTTGATTTTTACCATGATCAATGATTATTCTGGGATCAATACGATGATGAAAGCCAGTCTCCATGGAATATAATCAAAGTTTTAGATAAAGAAGAAAGAGGCCCGAAACCATTAGAGAGGATCTTCCACATCATGTTTATAATTAATTTAATTAATTTCATAAAGTAAAATAATACCTGGATCTTTGGAATTTTTCTTCATTGATGATGTTGATCATCAGGAAAGACCCTTCTAGATTATCTCGTTTCACTTGTAAGGATCCAAGCAAGAATATCTATAGCGGTGATCCCCACGTGCTCCGATGGCCTATGATTGACACCGCTCGTTCTCTGAGTGATAGCGCAGGGAAGCGAGTGTCTTATGTCGATCATTCTTGATCGCTTTTTCTTCGGTCTTAAATAACGTCTCTCATTCTTGAGAGGGGAGAGAAGAAGATTAAAGAGAGAAATTGTTTGGCTCAACAATTATCAATTCACCTGGTGTGTGGTGTGGTGTTTGGAACAATAGGGGTACTTTTTTATTCATATACATGGAATTTTAGTTACAATATTTAATTGTATTGAAACAATTAAATACATTCATGATCCTAGATAAAACCCATGCATTTAATAATAATACCGTTTAATTATTTATGGTGTGCCAACTTGAGAAAAATGGAATAAATAAATTCCGCGTCATAATTTAATAGCAGCATTATTTTAATTTGTGGCAAATCCTTAAATAATTATTTACTGTATTGAAAATTATTATTTTACTACCGGATGACCTTGGTCCGCTCGAACTCCACCTCCATTTATTGAACGTCTGAAAAAATAAATAAATAATTTATTATCTTAAATAAATATTTTATTTACAAACTAGTAAATAAATATTTATTAAATGCTCAAAAAAATAAATAAATAAATTTAATTTAATTTATGCAATCATTTTAACTTGAATAAAATTATTCCACAGTCTTGAGAATAATATGTATTTCATGAATTAAATTCAAATAGAATTTAACTAAGACCACCAAAAACACTTAGTGTGTGACCCTCTAGGATTCTTTCTCATTGGCATTAGGCGGGATTGCCTAAAGTCCCAGAGTACTGTCTAGCAACGGGTCAAGGCACCCAAGAGAATGAACATAATGTCACAACAAAGAAATCTACATAAGAATGCTCACTGTGTAATATAATCCCTTTTTCACAATATCTCATCATGAATGTTTCAGGATTGTGTCATCAGCTTTTATTCTTGATACGTCGTTCTTTGACTACCTGAAATAAACTCATCATTACACCATGGCCATGGAATTTTGCGCAACAGTTCTATTTCAGTCAAAGGGATGAGATATCAACTTCTATAAAATAGAAGGGAAAAATACTTCCTCGACTAATCCATTAATAACATGTCACTCTTGACACACCCAACGTACCTTACTTCCCACCAACTGTCTACGTGACCGTTTCATCAGTAAATCAAAGTGCGTGAGTTGTGACATGTATTAATGATAATCTTTAAGTCTATGGATCATTACACAAGCTCACAGATAGAAATATCGTATGACACCAAAACATTCAGAATTCCTACTAGCGGGTCATTTCTCATAATCTCCTATCTTGGAGATTACCAAGTGCGAACATCATGAGAGGAAGTCTCATCTTATTACGAGTACTCGCACCTGACGGTCTGGTTGTTATGTGTCCCATCATAGAATATCATCCAATCATAGAACTATATTTAAGAATATTGTAATAGCATTTCATGTTTCTAATCATAGCGGGGAACTTCCATGACCTTATCAATGAAACAAATACTCTAGGAAATTATTGCATCATAGCCATGCAGAACAATGAAAAATATGTAATAATACATTAAAGATATATGTAATCAAAGTAAAACCAGTTAGTTATAGGACACCAACTCTTACAAACTCCCACTTGGACTAGAGCCAACTGCCTATGACTTTCAGTCCTCTAGACCTCACATGATGATCATGTTTCTGCTAAATCAAGTCTTTAGTCAAGGGGTCTTCCACGTTGTCTTCCATGGGAATTTTACTCAGTTCAACTTTACCTCTTTGAGAAAAATCCCTCAAGAGATGATACTTCCGAAGTACGTGCTTCGTCCACTGATGTGACCTTGTCTCTTTTGAGAGAGCCACCGTTGAAGTATTATTATAGTATAGTGTGATGAGATCTTTACTTCTAGGTATCACATCTAGCTAATGGATGAAGCTTCGCATCCAAACTACTTCTTTAGCTGCCTCAGAAGCTGTGATATACTCAGAATCTTCTGTAGAATCTGTGACCACACTCTACTTTGAGCTCTTCCAGCTCACTTCACCTCCATTCAAAGTGAATATGTATCCCGTTTATGAGTTCATGTCATCTTGATCAGTCTAGAAACTAGCATCTGCACATCCGTTGATGACTAGTTCCTCATCTCCTCCACGAAACATGAACATATCTAGGACAACCCTTCTTTTTATTACACAATTATACATAATTTATTACATAAACTTCACTTGATACAACATAAAATATCGAGAGGTATAGTGTACTTGAGGATTGGGATCATTAAATAACAACTTAAAAAATGAAATACAACATCTTTATTGAAAACATCCTTTACATGACCACTACATTCCCTCATACTTATCATTTCATGGGATAACCTGAGGACATGCATAAGAAAAGGGTGAGCTATAAAGCCCAATAAGGGAATAAACATGGAATAACATGAGGGATACAATGCATGTTAGACAATAGAAATATCAATAGATAACACGAGAATTATAAACATAAAGGCATGATAAATCATGATAATCATAACATGGAAATGTGGAAATAACACTTAACATGGAATTAGCACGAGCCAAGGCTCATTGCACGTGGAGCATGAGTAAACCCTCATTTGACATGAATCATGAGTGAAACCTCATTGCACATGAATTATCATGAGTAAACAGCCATTGCACATGACATATCATGATACTATACTTTACCCAATGCATTGGAGTGCTATTAGGGTGTACCCTTCTTAAACATTTCATTTCATTCATATGTGTGCCACATGGATCATAAAACACTGAATCATTCAACATAATTATTTATTGCAAGATAAATGAATGTGAAATACATACATAAAACTATTTAAACAATAATAAAATTTTCATAAAGGTTAATAACCTTGATAAATAAATGGGCATGGTATTCACTACACAATGACTATGGCTTGGAAAAACACGGTGTAATTTCGGCAGCATAACTACGTGACATAAGAACCCACAAAAATGGTTGATGAGAGAGAAAGGGGTTTCTAATCATATTTAAATAACATGCATAGTAAGGGGGTCATATATATACATGTCCCAACAAATTTAATATAATTTAGATTCATGATACAAAATAATTGCTTGAATGTAAATGAGGAGAGAGAAATTCCTTTCAGAATTATGGCATAGTAACAGGTGTACATGGGAGGAATTTAATGAGAAAGAAAGGGGTCTCCCATAATTCAGAAATAAAGAGGTAAGTATGGGGGAGGTGAGAAACCATACCCCAACATTTATAATTGAAATTAAAGGGTCATAACAACTTAAAGAATATTGGACAAAAATGAGAAAGGAAGAAAAACCCTTACTTGGAAGTGTGCTTCCAAAGGCTTGAGAGAGGCTTGAGAGAGGATTCTTGAAAGCATGGTGCCCATTGGGAAGATTATAGAGATATGAGGGAAGAGTTTGGATGAACCACAAATGCTTTGAGTGAGAAGGAAGTGTGATATTGGGTGGGTTTATATAGGAAGGGAGAGGGAATTGTTTATTATTTAGGTTTTGGACACCTCACATTAAAATAATCAAAACCACAGACTAGACCATGGTTTTTTCCCATGGTTTTTGACAAAGAGGAGTAGAGAACAATATTTTATAAGGACAAAGTCTTAACTTCTTAAAATAATAGGGTTGATTATGTGGAGGTGAGTCACACTCTCAAGGAAAACAATTTAAAAAGATAAAATGTTTTATAAGTCATGGAGGGTCCACTAAGGCATCCTAAAATTAATAAAACAAATATAAAATCACATTATTTTTAGGAGAAAACATATATTGGACGAAAATATCTTTTAGAGTATTTTATTACATCACTATTGGGTCCTTATGATGTCATAAAACACATTATATATTCAAACGGTATTTAATTTTTACCCAAAAATTCGACTGTCTCAAAAAATTATGAAAAATTTACCATTGGATAATTTTGAAATCATGATTCCAAAAATAATATTAATTTTATCTAAATAATTTTCTAAATATGTGAATTTTTACTTTTAAAATAAAAACCGACATTTATCGAAAATTCATGGGTTTTGACAAAAATAGCTTTCAAACCTTAATAAAAATTGCAATTGCATTCATAAAATTATATGATCATTTCTATTTAATAAAAATTAATTTAATAATATAAATATTTTATTAAAATATTATTTAATTAAAAAATCCATTAATTCAAAAAAATAGATTTCTTAGTTGAATATTAGCTAACGATACCATTTGCGCTTTAAAAAAATTTACAAAGTAACAATAATAAAATGAAATTAAATTCTTTATTATATAAAAAGTAATGTAAATAATCATAGTACTAGGGATTTGTTACATAACCCCTTAAAATAGCCGCATAAGATCTAAGGGTAAGGTGCGTGATGGTGACAAACTCTTGGGGTGACTCGGATAGCATTGCACGCGTGGTGATCTCTATCAACTTCCACTTCTCCCATTGACGGTTCTATTCGAGCTTAAAATGTTGAATCTCAGCTTGAGATTGGTCAAGAGCGAAGCCCAATAATGCCACCTCTTTTTCAATCTCCAAAAAATGGGCTTCGTATTGAGAAATTCTACTAGATGAGGCCATCGCTTCCTTTTTCTGCGTAAATTGGATTGTTAAAGCCCTATATTTATACTAATAATGTGATCATTATTCAATGACCATATTAGCAATGATCACAATTCAAAAACATAAAACCAAGGAAGTGAATATGTTTTATATAACCATTTTACATAATAAGACATTTAAAAAGACCGAGTGGAATTTCCATTAATGAATGTTTGGGTCGTTACAATCTTCCCCCCTTAAGAAATTTTGCACTCGAAATTTTATATTCCCACATTAAAAAGATGAGGGTAACTTTGCTTCATCACTTCCTCCAATACCCACATCGCTTCTTCAAACATGTGGTTTCTCCACAACACCTTGATGAAGGTCATTGTATTATTTCGTAGAATGTTTTCTCTACGGTCTAAGATCTTCACTTGTTGCTCCTCATAAGAAAGTTCATCCTCTAGCTGTATCACCTATGAAGAGAATACATGTGAAGGGTCTGGTATGTACTTTTTTAAGAGGGATACATGAAAGATATCATGTACCTTGGCCATGGTTGGTGGAAGTGCTAGTCGATAGGCCACAACCCCGACACGATCAATAATCTCAAAGGGCCGATGTACTTAGGACATAACATCCCTTTCTTTCTAAACCTCATGACCTTCTTCCATTGAGATATGTATAGAAATACCAGGTCTCCAACTTTAAACTCAAGGTCTCGTCAACAGATATCTACATAACTCTTCTATAGACTCTGGGCTGGCTTGATATGCTGCTAAATGATTTTGGCCTTCTCCACCATTTCATAGACCATTTTTGGTCCTAGCAGCTTATTCTCACCAACTTTATCCCATCATTCCAGTGTTCTGCACCTCTTCCCATACAGGGATCCATAAGGTACCATTTGGATGCTCGAGTGGAAACTGTTATTATATGAGAACTCAACCAGAGGAAGATGTTGGTCCCACCCTCCTTTGAAGTCAATTGAGTATTCTCTCAACATGTCCTCAAGTGTTTTGATAGTCCACTCGGATTGGCCATCAGTTTGAGGATGATAAGCCGTACTGAAGTTTAGCTCAATATCCAGAGCATGTTGAAGACTCTTCCAAAACTTCGAGGCGAATCTTGGATCTCGATCGGATAAAATAGATAGTGGAACTCCATACAGACTTACCACTTCCTTGATATATATCTGTTCCAGTTTGTTCCAATGAGAAATCCTCTCGACCCTTGATAAAGTGATCTGTCTTTATAAGATGATCCACAATGACCCATATAGCATTATTTCCTATGGATTTCCTTATAAGTCCAGTGAAAAAGTCCATGGTAATGTTCTCCCACTTCCATGATGGTATGCGTAGTGGTTGCATCATCCCCTTAGACTTTTGTCTCTCATCCTTCACTTGCTGACATACCAGACACTTTAATGTATATTCGACAATCTACCTTTTCATATTATCCCACCAAATGTTTTCTCGGAGATATTGATACATCTTTGTGCTCCCTAGGTGGACAAAGAAGTCTAGTTATGTGCATCGTTCAATATCTCCTTCTTTATATCTGGATAGGATGATACACATAATCGCATCCCAAATCTTACTACTCCTTCCCCATGAACTTTGAAATCATAGGATTTCTCATTTCTAATAGCTTCCACCCTTTTCTAAATTTCCACATTTTTTCTTTGAGCATCCTTTAATCTCTCCAACAGGGATGGTTGAGAAATCATTTAAGAAAGGATTGATGATGTTCCTACCTTAATGATTCCCATGTCCATCCTTTTCAAATCTAAGAAGATCAGGTCCTTTTCAATTCTCATCATTGATAAAGATGCAGGATCCTTTCTACTTAGAGCATCAGCCACCTTGTTTGCCTTGCCGGGATGGTAGTGGATTGAGCATTCATAATCCTTGATGAGCTATATCCATCTTCGCGGGAGCATATTAAGCTATTTCTATGTGAATATATATTTGAGACTCTTGTGGTCAATATATATCTCACATTTCTCCCCAGAGAGATAATGCCGCCAGATTTTCAAGGAAAAGATCACAACCGCCAACTCCATATCATCTGTTGGATAGTTTTGCTCTTGGATTTTCAACTGCCTTAAGGCATAGGCTATGAATTTATCATTTTTCATCAGCACATAGCCTAATCCCCTCTTAGATGCATCACTATACACCACAAAGAGTTCTCCACTTATAGGTAAAGTGAGCACGGGCGCAGTGATATGCCTCCATTTTAACACCTTGAAGCTTTGTTCACATTTTTCACTCCATGAAATCTTTACTCCCTTTCGATTTATCTTGGTAATAGGGTTGGACAATCATGATAAATTTCTCACAAATCATCAATAATATCCAGGTAACCCCATGAAGCTACGGATATCCGTTACCGATGTTGGCCTCGACCATCCCTCTATTGAATTTGTCTTGGAGGGATCCACAGATATCCCATTGATTGTGATGATATGGCCCGAGAATGAGACATCCTTTAACCAGAACTCACACTTGTTGTACTTTTCATAGAGCTTATCCTTTTGCATGGTCTCTAGTACAGTTATTAGATGCTCCTCATGATCCTCATTGGTTTTGGAGTATATTAGAATATCATCTATAAAGACTACCAAACTTTTGTCGAGGTAATATCTAAATACTCTATTCATCAATTCCATGAAGATTTCTGGAGAAGTAGTGAGTCTGAAAGGCATTACTATGAATTTATAGTGCCCGTATCTTGTATAAAAAGTAGTCTTGGGGACATCTTCCTTCTTCACCCATATTTTATAATATCCTGAACGCAAATCTACCTTAGAGAAGTATTGTGCTCCACGCAGTTGATCTAACAAGTCATCAATCTATTGCAGAGGATACTTTTTCTTTATCATGATTTTGTTAAGCTGACGATAATCGATGAAAAGGAGCATTGACCCATCCTTCTTCTTAACAAAGAGGACTAGTGCACCCCATGGTGAAGCACTTGGGCATATAAACCCTTTATCTAGATTCTCATGTAGTTGCTTATTAAGCTCTTTAAGATCCACAATATCCATTCTATATGGAGTCTTGGATATTGGTAACACCACAGGTATAAGTTCAATTAAGAATTCAACATCTCTTCTAGAAGGAAGACCAGGCATTTCCTCAGGAAACACTTCAGAGAATTCCCTCACAATAGTCATGTCTTCAATGATGGTTGATTCCTTGGACTTAATCATCTAATCCAGATACATGTGCTCATAGGGCAGTAGTATCCATACTTGAGATGATGGAGCTAAAGAAGATTCATCCTCCTCCTTGCACTTGTACAAAATCGGGGGTCGATTCTCCACATAGAGAGAGATTTCCCTCTCATGGAAATTTATGTTGGCTCTATATAAGGAAAGACAATCCATGCCGAGAATTGCATCAAATTCCACTATAGGGAGTATGATGAGGTTCACTGGGATGTTCAATCCACAAATTCTGATAGGGGAGGAGTTATATTCATGGGATTAAATGATTTCCCCATTTTCTATACTCACTGACATATTTAATTCTATAATTTGTGGTGGTATTGGGATTGTTCTACTAAACTTCTGGGAAATAAAAGAATTTGTAGAACCTGAATCAAAAAGTACATTCACTATTATAGAATGAATAACTAGAGTACCTGTGACCACTTCGTTTTTGGGGTTCACTTCGGTGGTAGTGATGAAAAAATCTCTCCCTTGCTGACTTGGAGGTAGTTGGTTGCCTCTAAAAACCCTTGTCTTTGGGAACTGATTTACAAGGTTCCCTGGTTCTTTGTAGTTGTAGTAATGAACAACATGTTGAGATGTGAATGGAGAATTCCTCTCCTCTATCGCAGCCGCAAGTTTTTCTTGCTGAAAATTAATGGCTAGGTTCCCTTCTATTCTACATATAAAGCATTTCCTCGTCCCCTTCCGGAAATTTCTATGGTGCTTATTTCCGCACCTTTGGCAAGTTGGGTGTTGGATCTTCTTAGCACCGTTGGATTTATCCATCGGTCTTCCAGAATTGAATTCCACCTTATGCTTCTTATCCCCATTATACCTTTGAGATTATTTGATCTCCATTTCAACCTTGAGGTCACACCGGAAAATTTACTCATAACTGTCGAAGTCACGGATAGCCAGTGCTTTCCGTAGGCTAGGCTTCAGCCCACTAAAGAAGCGGTCAACCGTGCATTTGGGGGTAACGATAAAGCCGGAGGCATATCATGTAAGACTTGTGAAGTTTTCATCATACGCTCCGACAGATTCTTCATCTTTTTTCTTGAGGGAAAGGAAGTCCCTTTCCATCTTAAGCCAGAGGGTTCAGGGAGAATATTTATCGAAAAACAACTTTTGGAAATCCTTCCATTCCAACGCCTAAATCTCCTCCCCAGGAATCGTATTTCTGATCATTGTCCACCATTGATCAGCTTCACCCTCTATACGATAAGCGTCCAGAAGAACCTTCTCTTGTTCAGAACATTGAAGGATGGAGAAGATCTTTTCAAATGAGTTGATCCATTGTGCAGCGATTGAGGGATCAGACGATCCATTAAAAGTTGGATGTCTTTGTCTCATGAAGCTCTTGATAGAGACTTGTTCTTTATTAGGGGGGATTTAATTTTCCTCTTGACCCATGTTTCTATTCAAATCTTGAGTTAACTGAGAGTTAAGCGTGAAAACTTTTGTGATTCCCCACCCATTTGATTGGGCATCTCATTAGTACAATCATCACATTGATCTTCACATTGGTTATTAGCCCGAGTCCTCATATTACAGGCCATTGGATGAAATAAAAGGAATGTTAGGGGTAACACATAAAGGATAATCCAAAGATAAAAATTGATGACTTATAAATAAATTCTATTTCCTTAACTTATGAATCTATTGGGTTCAATCTATATTACCCATGATCTACTTTCTAACAAATATTCTTTGGGATTATTTTAAATTCACTTAATAATGGTACATACTAAGCTTGTGAATTTACAAAAGCATATCCCCAGGGAGTGTCGTAACCCAGAGTTCAGAAAGGCCCATTGTCGTGCACCAGATCCCGTTCAAGTCTAGCTCAAAGTGGTGTTTTCGGGGTTTACCCCTAGGATACATATGTTCCAGAGCCACCTCTACCAGCTCGTATCCAGACATGGATGTATTTTCTTGATAAACCACTTACTCAGTACTCACCTAAACATAGGGATATTTTTATTATACATAGTCTTGTATCTAAGGATTCACTAGGGTTTTCTAATCCTAATCCCAAAAATAACTAAACCTCCCTCTGATACCAACTATGACAACCCTTATTTTATTACAAAATTAAACACAATTTATTACATAATCTTCACTTGATACAATATAGAATAAAGAGATGTATAGTGTCTTTGGGGATTTGGATCATTACATAACAACTTAAAACATGAAATACAACATCTTTATTGAAAACATCCTTTAAATTACCTTTACATTCCCTCGTACTTAGCATTGCATCGGATAAACTGAGGATATGCATAAGAAAAGGGTGAGCTATAAAGCCCAGTAAGGGAATAAACATGGAATAACAGGAGGAATACAATAAATGTTATAAAATAGGCATATAAATAGAGGAAAAGATAAGCATAAACATAATGTCATGATAAAGCATGATAATCGTAACATGGAAATGTGGCAACAACACTTAATATGGAATTAGCATGATCCAAGGATCATTGCACATGGAGCATGAGTAAACCATAATTGCACATGAAGCTTGAGTAAACCCTCGTTGCACTTGAATTATCATGTGTAAACACCCATTGAACATGATGTATCATGATAGTATACTTTACCCAATGCATTGGAGCGCTTTCAGGGTGCACCCTTCTTAAACATTTCATTTCATGCATAAGTGTGCCATATGGATCATAAAACATTGAATAATTCAACATGATAACTTATTCAATGATAAACGAATGTGGAATACAAACATGAAGCTATTCAAACAATAAATAAATGTGCATAAAGTTGAATACCATTGATAGAGAAATGGGCATGGTATTCACTTCACAATGACTTCAGCTGGGAAAAACGCGTTGCAGTTTCGGCAGCATAACAACATGACATAAGAAATCACAAAAATGGTTAATGATAGAGAAATGGGTGTCTCATAATATTTAAATGAAATGTACATTAAGGGGGTCATATAGATACATGTCCCAACAAATGTATTGGAATTTAGATTCATGATAATAAATAATTTCTTGAATGTAAATGAGGAGAGAGAAATTCCTTTCAGAATTTCGACATAGTAACAGGTGTACATTGGAGGAATTTAATGAGAGAGAAAGGGTTATCACATCATTAAAACATAAATAGGGAATCATGGCGAAGGTTTGAAACCATACACCAACATTTATAATTGAAATTAAAAGGGTATAACAACTTAGAGAATATTGGAAAACAACGAGTAAGGAAGAAAAATCCTTACTTGGAAGTGTGCTTCCAAAGGCTTGAGAGAGGCTTGAGAGAGGATTATTGGGATATTGGGGTGCCTTTGGAGGATTATAGAGAGACTAGGGCAGAGGTTGGACTAACTCCAAAGGCATTAAGTGAGGAGGAAGTGGGAGCTTTGGTGGGTTTATATAGAAAATGATAGGGAATTGTTTATTATTTAGGTTTGGGACACCTCACATTAAACTAGTCGAAACCACAAACCAGACCATGGTTTTTGCCCATGTTTTTTGCAAAAGGGGATTGGAAAACAATATTTTATAAGGCCAATGTCTGAACTTCTTAAAATATAAGGGTTTCTTATGTGGAGGTGAGTCACACTCTCAAGGAAAACAATTTAAAAAGATAAAATGTTTTATAAGTCATGGAGGGTCCACTAAGGCATCATAAATTTAATAAAACAAATCCAAAATCACATAATTTTAAGGATAAAAAATATATTGGACGAAAATATAATTTATAGTATTTTATTACATCACTATTGGGTCATTATGATGTCATAAAACACATTATATATTCAAATGATATTTAATTTTTACCCAAAAATTCGACTGTCTCAGAAAATTATGAAAAATTCACCGTTGGATAATTTCGACATCTTGATTCCAAAAATAATATTCATTTTATCTAAATAATTTTCAAAATATTTTAATTTTTACTTTTAAAATAAAAACCGATATTTATCGAAAATTCATGGGTTTTGAAAAAAATAGTTTTCAAACCTTAATAAAAATTAAAATTTCATTCATAAAATTATACGATAATTTCTATTTTATAAAATTTATTATAATAATAACAATATTTTGTTAAAATATTATTTAATTAAAAAATCCAGTATTTCATAAAAAAAAGATTTCTTAGTTGAATATTAACTTAAAATACCATTTGTGCTTTAAAAATAATTTACAATGTAACAATAATAAAATGAAAGTACATTATTTATTATATAAAAAATAATGTACCTAATCATAGTGCTAGAGATTTTTTACAAAACCCCTTAAAATAGCCACATAAGACATAAGGGTAAGGTGCGCGATGATGACAGACTCTTTGGGTGGCTCGGATAACATTGCATGTGTGGTGATCTCTATCAACTTCCACTTCTCCCATAGGCGGTTCTGTTCGAGCTTAAAATGTTGAAGCTCGGCTTGGGATTGGTCAAGAGTGAAGCCCAATGACACCATCTCTTTTCTGAGCTCCGAAAAATGGGCTTCTTATGGAGAAATTCTATTGGATTAGGAAATCGCTTACTTTTTCTGAGTTAATTGGATTGTTAGAGCCCTCTATTTATACTAATCATGTGATCACAATTCAATGGCCATATTAGGAATGATCATAATTCAAAAACATAAAACCAAGGAAGTTCATATGTTTTATATAAGCATTTTACATAATAAGACATTTAAAAAGAACGAGAGGAATTTCCATTAATGAATGTTTGGGTCATTGCAATATCCTTAGTATGACTCAGATACTTGACGATAATATTGACTGCCATCCATTGGTGGTCACCTGGATCATCTTGATATCTGCCTACCACACTCTTTTCATAGGCGAAATCCATCCTAGTACATAGCATGTAATACATGACTGACCCAATCACTGATGCGTATGGAGTCCTTTCCATTATCTTTCTTTCCTCATGTGTCTGAGGACACATTTTCTTGGATATATAATTACCATGTGACACTGGAAACAATACCCTCTTGGATTGTTCCATAATGAATATCTACAGTATCTTATCAATGTATGTACTTTGACATAGGCCCAACAATCTCGTGGATCTATCATGATGGATCTTGATCCCAAGAATATACGCTGCCTCTCCCAAGTCTATCATGGAGAGGCATTGATTCAACCATGCCTTAACAGACTGTAAGACTGGTATCTCCTTTCCAATAAGTAATATGTCATCAACATATACTATTAGGAAAATGACTACACCCCCACTAAACCGTTTGTAGAAACAAGGTTCACATTCATTTTTTTAAAACCAAATTCATTGATGGATTCATCATAACTAATGTTCCATGACCCAGATGCTTTCTTTAATCCATAAATGAATTTTTAAAACTTGCATACCATATTGGCATCCTTTGGAGTCAAAAATACTTCAGGTTGTGTCATGTAGACAACTTCTAGAAGGTTCCCATTATGGAATGTTGTTTTGACATCCATTTTCCAAATCTCATAGTCATGGTAAGCCACAAAAACAAGTATAATTATGATGGATTTCAGTAATGAAACTGGTGAGAAGGTTTCATCATAGTCAATTCCTTGATGATGTTTAAAACCTTTTTCAACCAGTCATACATTATAGGTACTGACATGTCCTTGCATGTTTAGTTTCTTCTTGAATACCCATTTGCGACCAACAAGATTTACATCAACTCGAGGATCTACCAAAATACAGACTTGGTTTTGGTACATGGAATCCATTTCAGAATTAATGGATTCTTGCCACTTGGAAACGTCTTTGCCACTTAATGCTTCTTTGTAGGTTAGAGGATCATTATTATCAACTAATAATGAGTCACCATCCTTGATAACTAGAAAACTGTACCATTCCAATTATCTATCTTCTCCTGTACTCTTATACAGTACTTGTGTCTCTGGAAGAAATTCTTCTTCCACGGGGATTTGTGGAATCTGTTCCTGTACCAACTCTTGTGTACCTTGAGCCTCGACGTCATCAATGTCTATCTCACTCCCACTATTTCTTTTGGATATATGTTCCCTCTCATGGAATATGGCATGTCTTTCTACTATGACCTTTTTTTATAAGGGATTGTATAGGTAATATCCCCTTGTTTCCTTGGGGTATCCTATAAAGGTACACTTTGTGCCTCAGGGTGCGAGTTTGTTATCGGAAGAGGCCTTAACAAATTCTTCACTGCACCACACATGTAAATTTAATAACATGGATTTTTTTCCACTCTAGAACTTGTATGGAATACAATTTATCGATTTAGTTGGTACTTGGTTTAGTATGTGCGCCGCTGTTTGTAATTCATATCCCCAAAAGGATAATGGAAGACTCACATGAATAATCATTGATCTCACCATGTACAAAAGGTATGGTTCCTCCTTTCACCCACACCATTCTACTGGGGTGTGTTTGGAGGAGTGAGTTGGTATAGGATCCCAAACTCCCGTATGTAATCAATGAAGTCTTGATTAAGATATTCTCCACCTCGATCTGTGCATAGTTTCTTAATCTTCTTACCAAAATGGTTCTCAACTTCATTATTTTATTCTTTGAACATTTCAAAAGAATCAGATTTATACATCATTAAGTAGATATATCCATATCTACTAAAATCATCAGTAAAAGTTATGAAGTATGAGTACCCTCCCCTTTTTTCAACTGAAAATGGACCACACACATCAGTATTAACCAATTCAAGAAGTTATTTATCCTTTTCACCTTTCCCACTAAATGGGGATTTGGTCATTTTTCCTTGTAAACATGCATGACATACGCCAAGTGGTTTTAGTTCGAAAGAATCTAAATATCCATCTTGATGTAACTTTTTCAAGCATTTCTCGTTTACATGACCTAGCGGGTGATGTCAAAGATGTGTGTGGTATGAGTCATGTGATGTATCTTTGTTATTGATTTCCATTACTTGGATTGTGTAATCCAAGACGTAAATTCTGTTGTATAAATGTTCCCTACCATATCAAATACTATATTTGTAAAAGAAGATACATTCATTTACAAACATGAAAACAAATCCATCTTTATCAAATATGGATATAAAAATAATTTTTTTAGTAACATAAGGAACATAATAACAACCCTTTAACATCAACATCATCCCACTTGGAAACGTGAGGTGGTATTCCCCAACAGCTACAACAACAAGTCTGGCTCTGTTGGATGCTCATAGATCTACCTCCCCTTGATCAATCGTTCTGAATCTACTTGGTTCATGTATTTGGATAAATATGTGAGCACCAAAAGCTATATCTAATACCCAATTTGTAGAAACAGATAGATTTTATTTGAAAACAAATGCACCTGAATCTTCCCCTTGCTTATTAGGCTGGGTGCAGTTCTTCTTTCATTGGCCTTTCTTACCACATGTGAAACAAACAACCTCCTGTTCCCTTACCTCCGCTTTGATATTCCTTTTCATGGAAGGTCGTGAAGAAGATTTGGGCTTAAAGATCATCGCCTTCCCTTTCCTCTTATTCAACACAAGAACAGAAGGCTTTTGGCACTTCATATCTTTTTACACTTGATGAATGAGGGTACGAATTTCAAATAGAGACTTCTCAATGCTGTTCATATTGAAATTGACCAAAAATTTAGAGAATCATTGAGGGAGGGATGTGAGAATGAGATCAGTGCCCAGTTCTTAGGGGAGTTTAAACCCTAGAACCTCCAGGCACTCAATGTAGCCAATGTGCTTGACTACATGAGGCCCAGCTGGGGAACCTTCTCCAAGATTACTATAAAAGAGTTACTTAGAGATCTCAAACCTTTCCTGTTTTTCTCTCTCCTGGTAAAGACCATGGAGGTGCTCGAGAATGCTATAAGCATCCATATTTTCATGAGACTTCATGAGCTCACTATACATTGATGATAGAATCAAACATTGAAAATCGACCGTATCGTTCATATGTTTCTCATAGACCTGAAAATCCTCATCCCTCGCCTCCTTGGCAGCCGAATCAGGTAATGCTGACTCCAGCACGTAAGAATTATTTTCATGGAGTAGGATAACCCAAATGAGTCTAAAGAATTCCTGGAAGTTACTTCTGGTGAGGATGTTGTCTTTATCCAGAATTGATATCAAGAATAGTGTGGTTGATGATTTTATTCATTTTTATTCAACAATTAAATAGCAGATCATTACTACTTTCTTGATTATATTTTATGAGAAATAATAAATTTTATTAAGTATCCCACTATTTTATCAATTCCCAATGGCCCTCACAATTTAACTCGGAATGTCCTGTTTCCATGACATTATAGTGGCAAGGATCCATATTCCCCTTCGCATAACCCCAACAAGGGTTGGTCAAGATTTTAGAAGGTATTTAGGTAGGCAGGTCTTTGCCAACTACGGGCTTGCAGTTCCTTGATCTGTTGTGTGGACTCCCAAATCCTGAAATCATGAATTTGGATTTACTCTACTCTTTCCTCCAAAATTACACCATGTCTAGCAAGGGATACAACTCTTGATGTAATATGGTTATGTCAACCCGAAACTTTTCATAAGGGCTTCTTGTATAAACGTAAGTGTCCCAATAAGGGTTGGTCAAACACATAGTTTTATTGAGTTTTTCCCTTAATCAAGTAACAGAAGGCTTGGTCTGACTTAATATTTTATTTGAGTGATTCTAATCTCTTATGTGTGAATTTCTTATTATCACATGCTTGTTAATATTATTTGGAACTTACTTAAGTGATTAACCATGTCTTGACAATATTTACACATAAGACTAGTTTATTTTAGTTCCATCTTGAATGCTTTGTTTAATTCATTAATTATGTGATCGTTACAACACATACATAATGATAAACCATGAAAATGAAAGAAATAAAATAAAGTTAATGAAATGAAAATGAGCTTTTCTAATGGTTAATTAATCTAGAGGTTGATAAAAAAACCCTGTCCTAGAGGAGAAACACCTTGAACCTTTTCGGTTCGTCTTTACAGCTTCCACATGTCCACCTCTGTATCTCCTGGGATTGGTTTCGTCTTGGCTCCAGCTTGAACTGCCTCCACTATCGTGGGATTTCCATCCATTACATATGCCCTTTTTTAACTCACATGTAGATGAGGGGTAAAAGGGGGTTTTACATAAAAGAAACCTTGGGCACGTAGGCCCTACATATTAATGAGGAGAAGGCTCGATGGCCAAAAAATTTAATTTAAATAAATAAATTAAAATAAACTATCCACATACCAAAGGTATTTGTCTAGCTCATGATCATCCATACATGCAACGATATTTAAGCATAAATAAAACTAGCATTCAATTCTGTAATTGTTATTTTTTAAGATAAATCACGCTCGAATCAATTAATTTTCATCTTTAATTAATCAATCCTTTGATCTTAAATCCTTTTATGAACATACTTGAGATTCTCATCCATCATAATTTTAAATAAATTCATTTAATGTTATCTTTGTACGTAACTTGTACCTTGGGGGCAATCCGGTGAATTCACATTCATAACCACCCAATGAGAAGAAATGAACATTCCACAAATGTTAAATTAAACACACATATATAAAACACCTATCATGTGTTATGACTTAGCTTTACACCTACACTATGGTACACGTCTCGAGTGTTTGTATAATATAAATAATAAATTTTAATAAATATGCGTAATTTGGATGAGTACACAATGTGTAGTTCTGACTACACGTCTTTTACTTTTATTCACCGTCCATCTGAAGTACACGCTCGGGGACATGGCATGTAGATGTTCTTCAGAAATTTTCAAAGTACACGGCGTGTTAAGGGGGTCACATGCCATGTAGTTTCTGCATTACATAGTTTCCAGCTGGGTAGGCCATGTACGGGGTACACGGTCCAACCCTAACCCGAAGGGACTGCACACCGTGTTCAGTGGACCACACGACATGTAATCTGGAAACCGTGTGCCACCTCTTCCTGGTCAACACAAGGTGTCATTTATGACTAATATAGGATCTATTTACACGGCATGATTTGGCGGACTAGTCTAATGCATTGAACGTAGACTACACGACATGTACTTCTGAATACACCCCGTTTATTCTAGTGTTGTATAGCCAGGAATGTTTGGCACCTCCGGATGAGATTTTCTATTTTATTTTAATCCAAATTAATAGAAAAATTCGTTTCTATAAGGTGAACGAGAAACGAAAGAGGAGGAATAGATATTGATATTCAAATTTACAGAATGGTTAACTTGAATTGAAATAACTAAATTTTTAAATGTGTAAGTCATCAACGAAAAATTTAAATAATTATAAATTATGATGTAACCTCTCTGATACCACTTGAAGGATCTGAGCGCAGCAGAAGCATGGTTGGGATGGGACCCAACTTTGATTTTTAAAATTATCAATGATTTTTCTGGGATCAATAAGACAATGAATGCCAGTCTCCATGGAATATAATCAAAGATTATGATAAAGAACACAGAGGCTTGAAACCTTTAGAGAGGATCCTGCACATCATGTTTATAATTAATTTAATTAATTTTGTAAAGAAAAATAATACCTGGATCTTTGGTATTTTTCTTCGTTGATAATATTGATCGTCAAGAATGACCCTTCTGGATTATCTCATTGCTCTTGTAAGGATCAAAACTAGAATCCCTCTAGAGGTGATCCACACATGCTCTGATGGCATCCGATCAACACTGCTCGTTCTCTTGGTGCCAGCGCGGCAAATCCAGTGTCTTGTGTCTGTAATTCTTGATCTCTTGTTCTTCAGTCTTGAAGAAAGTATCTCATTCTCGAGAGGTGATAGAATAAGATTCAAGAGAGAAATTTTTTAGCTCAACAATTATCAATTCACCAGGCGTGTGGAGTATTTTTTGGCACAATAGGGGCACTTGCCTATTTATATACGTGGAATTTCATTTACAATATTTAATTGCATAGAAACAATTAAATGCATTCATGAACATAGAGAAAACCCATGCATTTAATAATAATACCATGTCATTATTTATGATGCGCCAACTTGGGCAAAACAGAATAAATAAAATTCCACATTATAAAATAATAGCAGCATTATATTAATTTGTTCCTAACAAGTTAAATAATTATTTACCGACTTGCAAATAATTATTTTACTACCAGACCGACCTTGGTCCACTCGAACTCCACTTCCATATATTGAACACCCGAATAAATAAATAAATAATTTATTCTCTTAAATAAATATTTTATTTAAAAACTAGTAAATAAATATTTATTCAATGTTCAATAAAATAAATAAATATATTTTATTTAATTTATGAGATCATTTTAACTTGAATAAAATTATTCTACTTTCTTAAGAATAATATTTATTTAATTAATTAAATTCAAAAATAATTTAACTCAGACCACCAAAAACACTTAGTGTGTGACCCTTTAGGATTCTTTCTCGTTGGAATTAGGCGAGCTTGCCTAAAGTCCAATAGTATTGTCTAGAAACGGGTCAAGGAACCCAAGAGAAAGAACAGAAAGTATCAACAAAGACATCCACATATGAATGATCACTGGGTAATATAATCCCTTTGTCGCAATATCTCATCAGGTAGGTTTCATGATTGTGTCATCAACTTTTATGCATGATACATCATTCTTTTACCACCTGAAATAAACTCGCCATTACCCCATGGTGATGGAATTTTGCGGGACGGTTCTATTACAATCAAAGGGGATAGATATCAACTTCCATAAATGGAAGGGACAAATCCTTCCTTGACTTATCCATTAATAAAATGTCACTCATGACACACCCAACATACCCTACTTACCGCCAACTACCGTCATGACAGTTTTCGTCAGAAAATCAAATTGTGTGAGTCATGAAACATATTAATGATAATATTAAAGTCAATGGATCATTACACAGGCTCGTAGATAGAAATATCTGATGACACAAAAACATGCGAAATTCCTACTAGCGGGTCTGTTCTCATAATCTCATATCCTGAAGATTACAATGTGTGAACGTCATGAGTGGAAGTCTCATCTTCTTATGTATACTCGCACTTGACAGGCTGCATGCTATGTGTCCCATAATTACATGTCATCCAACCACAAAACTATATTTAGGAATATTCTTATAGCATTTCACGGTTCTCATCAAAACGGGGAACTGCAATGACCTTATCAATGTAACAAATACTCTAAGACATTATTACATCATAGTCATACAGAACAATGAAGAATATATAATAATACATTAAATATACATGTAATCAAAGTAAAACTAATTGGTTCCAGGACACCAAATATTACAGCCCCTAATGCACTAGGGTGCATGTCCTCTATCTATTGAGTGGAATCCCCTTGACAAAACAAGGCACAAGTCATCTATCTACCAAGTGGAACCCCCTGACACATTAAGATTCATGTCATCTATCCCCCGAGTGAAACCCCTGGTTTCACCTGGGAATAGGTCCTATAATGGATATAGTTCCCCCTTGGGATGTGAATAATATCCGTAAGATGCATGTACTCAACAAAACTTTCTTTTATAGATACATGAGATGTTGGGCATCAGAGATGGACCATTGGAGATATAGGATGACTCATCATTCTTAGATGGGATGTAGATATATCTAACCCATTTCTCTCTCATATGGGTTTTTTATGAGCATTTATATGTGTTTTGAATTGATATGGTTATTTTTTCTTTCTATTTCCCCCATTGTGGTTTTCAGGGAATCCTACTGGATATATATATACTCACCCATGTATGATTTTTTTCATGCATGTTTCATGTCTTATGAAGAAAATAGACAGATCTACGGTGACATTAGTGAAGCATATAATCACATGGACACATTGACCATGTTTAGTGGTCATAAATTGATATCTAGAGCTAGAAACTATTTAGTTGTCCTTTTATCCAGTTGTTGTCAGGTTGGGACCTCATTTCCTTTTAGGGATATATTTTTTATCTAGATGCTTTGGTTTTCTATTATTTTACTCTAACCTATTCCCTAGAGGTTATTACATGCATGTTTATACTATAGATATTTCAATATTTTGTTATTATTATATAATTTTTCTTGGGTATGGTTGGCTATATTTGTGTAGGTACATTTGGATGAGGGCTTCCATATCAGTGTATTCCTTCTCAGCAGTTTTCACCATCCCCTAGCATATTGGAGGTGGGATTTTGGTGTCATACACAACATGTCACCATACAGGTAGGACATGGTATGTTAGGTCACAACATTGGTGGTATTTTTATGATTTATTGACATGAGACCTTGACGGTAAGTTTATGACATCATTCATTAAGAATTCTATCTTTATAAAATCAGTTATTAGTGTCTATATGATTATTTGAGTAGTTATGATATCCATGGATAAGTTTCATGATCATGTGATTATTTGTATGGAATTATTTGATATTCATTTATTCCTTCCATATTATTCTTCATTCTCAATAAATTGATTAAATGTAATGCGTTTTTAGTAATTTACCTTTCCTATTTGTGATTCCTTATTAACTCAAGATAAATTATACTATATGTATTTCTTATTAATAATTTCTTCTCACCATTATTTTGTTTTATTTCCCCAAGTTCCCATTAAGTTTACTATGATTGAAATATAAGGATATTATAGAGTGAATAATAACGTTCTAAAAGAAAATAATTTGTTTTATTTTATGCTTTCAAATTTATATGAGATTCACGTATGTATCCATTTCACCTAGACTACTAAACTATTAGGTCATTTGGGATGTGATCTATTGTATCTATTTCCAATATAATAAATTAACCACTAAATATGTGCTACCATATTTGGGGTATTTTCACATCCTTTACATTGATTTACCCCAGATTGATAAATTTATTTATATTCAATTTTTTTATGTAGTGACTATTGGCTTCATCAAATGAATGGAGACAATAAAATCTTTTAATTCTTCCTTTGGTTTTGGACTCATATATATCTAAAACACTTGTAAATTATAAATTCAGTATCACATACCATTAAAATTTGATGAATCAATTTCTATAACGTTAATTATTGATATGAACATTCCATGAAGATCCTAACACCCATCAGAGTTTCTAGATAATCCCATCACATGGAGCCATTACTCTTTCATGATAGTATCCTTATGTTTCAAATAAACAAAACTAGCTTCTTAAAGAAATTTTATTATAATTTATAACATTACCCCTTAAGATTTTAAACTTTTACCTCCCTACACATTCTATATAGTACCGAAACATAGACATCATATGCCTAGTCTGTCTATTCTCAACATTATAAGAATATTGGGTATACATTTTTTGAACTCATTCATATTGTTTGAAAATTTCCATCAATGAAAATATAATTAATTTCATAACAATAATAATCCTTATAAGAATTATTCAGTATCTACAAGAATATTATATCATATTGAATATTATTGACATACCTAATCATATTGAGTATATGAGACTAGAATTCCTTAGGTCATTAGCTTTTAGTGCCTTTGAAACCTTAAATAAATCATTCCATGCTTCCATAAGCATATTAATTTTCTTGTTGAACAACTTTAACACTTTATTAATTAGGAACAAACTATTCTAACACATATAATATTTCTCTTGTTCAACGGATCTTCATAAGATACTGGTCTTGGGAGTTTCATAATTTAAACCTCTCATTTCAAGGATTATGTTCAATGTTTAGTTTGATGATGGTGATGAATTTATCTATAATAAAAAATTATAAGATGAATATCATTTCTTATATATATTAATTAAGGTCTTTCAATGATATTTCTACATCTAAAAATGATTACCCCATACATAATATCTAATTAGTGATCCAAAATCTATATTTCACTATGCAATGGCCTTGATACGGCATGAAACTCATTACGTTAGTTTTTTATGTAGGTATTCATCACAATCACAATAATCATGAGTCTTGTATAGTTTATTGGACAATCCTATATCTATATCCGTTTTTATTTAAATACTCAAATCTATTCCTTTGTCCCCCCAACCCTTGGGGTTCTTGGCTAAGTATAATATAAATAAAATGTTAATAAATGAGCTAACACATGATAATCAAGGGGAACCACACTATGGTGTGAAACTACCCAACTGGATAATCCAATGTCACTCATTATTTTCTTTCCTTTCACAAGATAACCTATAGGCACCCCACTATAGAATGAAACTACATGGTTGGATGATTTTGGTCTTGAAAAGTGGCACTTTCTAAGGAATATCAAACTTAGTATTTGAGGTATTTTCTTTCAAATTCTCACCAATTTAATATAAATAATATTAATGTTAAATTAATAATTATTAAATATTATGTAATAATTATCTTCCCATGTTTTATTTTTTTTAATCATGCTTCTAACGATATAGTTTTGAAAACCCTATTCCAAGAACCAAAATAATGTGTTTAAACTATATTAATGTGTATCTTTCACACACCCCAAAAGTTTGTGTTACTCGTAAAAAATATAAGCTAAAAATATTTATATATATATCTTAATGCATAATATGTATAAATCACATGAACTTTTCTTGTAAATTCATAGAGAATAATGATATTGATAATACCCATACGAGTATGCTTTGAGTGACAGGTAGCCAACCCCATTCACCTTTTTAGAACAATACATAGGCCTCTAGGTTGATAAGTGGACCATCCCAAGCCCCTCTACCTAGGGATAATTTAATCAAGTGAGAATTCAAATCATGATATCTCTAAAACCTAATATTAAAAAACTATGCCTTACAACTAAATTTAACCCAATAACTTTAATTACAAACTGAGATCAAGGTAGATGAAAACATAATTTTATGGAGTCATGCCTAAAATACTATGCAAGGATAAATATCTTAGAAGTTTTTTAACAATGAAACTAAATAATTTAAATTAATAATCTAAATAATTTATAACTATGAATAAATTAGAGAATCCACTTTAAATAAATGAAAAGTTCACGTATTTAAACACAATATAGCAATTAATGAATAGATCAAAAATAAAATCTAATTATAAACCATTTTATAAATTAGATAACATTATAGAAATACCATACTATAGAATATAAATATTTCATACTCAATCCAATATGAACTCTTTAATATTATTTTTTATATATAATTTCAAGTTATTATTTAAACATTTGATCAAATCAATAATAAAAACTTTTTTTGATGCAGTTTAGATGATATATTTAAATAAGGTACCCATTTAATTTAAACAATTTCAAATTAATTAATTATGAATAATTCATAATTATTAATGTAAATACATTTTATATTTTGACCACATTTATGAGATTTATAAACACTTTTATAAATCTTATTTATAATCCTTAAATAAACACTTTATTTAAATATTATAAACAATCCATATAATTTAAGATAAAAATGTTTTAATATCCTTTATTATGATTTAAAAAAATAGAAATCATATTAACGTGAAATGGGTATTATTAATATTAACACTTTAATATTAATGATTGTTTTTAATAAATATTTCAAAAACATTTAATAGATTAACTGTAAATATTTTATAATAAATTAATTTATAAATCACATTTTATAAATTTAAAAAACACTCCATAACACCTTTTCATTGTTTACAAACAATTTATAAATTATATAACCCAATTCTTGATTTAATTTTCTTTTAAAATACACAATTTATTTATTTAACAAAACATTTTTGATAATTACTTAAAATATGGCCCCTTGTAATTTGAAAAACATAAAATTCATTATTTATAAACTATTTATTTTTTTCCTTACTTTATAATTTATAACCCTTCACAATTTATAAATAAACAATTTATTTCTAGATCATAAAGCATAATAATTAATCTCGTAAAATATATTTTTGAATATTAAAATTTCTTATTTAGCAAAAATTATTGATAAATGTTTCACAAACATTTCTATAATTAATTACAAAAAATATATAATTAATTTATTTATAAATCCTTTATAAATTAAAATAGTCCAAAATACCATTTTCTATAATTTATAGACATTTTATAAAAATTTATATTTGGAAAAAAATTATTAATTTAACGTAAACAATTTACAGATAATATAATTTATATTTTTTTTTAATTTTTTATAAATATTTCAAAATATTTTTTCCATTATTTATAAAAAATTTATAAATAATATAATTCAATTCATAATTGAGTTATCTTGATTAAAATGATCACATTATTCATTTTCATAAACTATAGTAAAAAATATAAACATTTCATATTTGATAAAGGCTAAAAAAATTAGTAAGCCAATATTATTAATGTTCTTCCAATTTTATAAAATATTTTTTTAACATGAACAACATAAATAATTAAATATATTTTTTATTTAATTATTAAAATTCAAGATGAAATTTCATATTTATTTCCAGGAATTAAATATCTCATTTCATAATTTATAAAACATTTTCTTCATAAAATAATAAAATGAACATATTGATTCATTGAAGAAATATCACTATGAGACCACTATTGGGTTTTCATTGTGAATCATATGGATATGGAACCATAATAAAAATCCAAATATATATGATCTATCTTTGAGAGAATCAATGTGTAATAAATGAAGAACATAAATGTGTGTACCCGGATAGCCAATACATTAATCTCTACTAATTTTTCTTGATGAAGATCACTGAATCAACAATTAAATATGCACTTCCTCTGAGGGATTACATTGTGATGTAGATCTCAATATCAATTAGGGGACTCCCAAACCCTTAAATAGGTGTTAGTGTCTTCACTAAGGGTGATGAATAAATTATGGGAAGAAAGAGAGATTTGAGTGGCTTGCATAAAATTGGTTGTCCACAATATAAGGGATCTGATCCCTTTATATACCCATCCATGGAATGTTTCATTTAATTAAATGATTTGACCTAATTCAATGTATCCAAAAATATATATTCCAATTTTCATTAATTCATTAAATCATTTTCAATTAATATTAAATCCATTTAACCCATTCATAATGGATTATCAATAAAACCACATTGAATAAAAATGCACCGAAATTAAATATTTCATTAATTATTTTAGTGCATATTCAATAATCTCCCACTTGCACTAATATCTATAAAGACTCAATGAAAAAAATCACAACTCTTTATGACTCCATCCAAAGTTTCTTTTAGAAATGGTTTCATCATAGTCTCTTCATTATGGAAAAAAAATTGTACAAAAATCACTTCTTATCTAGAGGAAAAACTATGTAACCCATTTGGCCTTAGCAACATTGAAAATAAATATGAAATATATATTTCATAGATATATTAGAATAGTGGTAACTAGATAAACATTAGTTTTTCTCAATATACTAAGGGATCTGGTGTGATCTTCATAAAACACACTCGTATCTTCATATTAACATTTCCACCAATATATATATCATATGCATCATATGTATACCCACAAAATACTTTTTTCTATGACACCAGGGGACCACTATACATATAAAATTTCAATATACTATAGTCATATCATCTTTTTTTGATTCTATGAAAAATATTAACCAAGTTGTTGAATACATCTCATTTCAATCATTTAACAGGTGATCACATCACATTACCCTCATCAAATTAGTTTAACACATAATATGTTACACATCTCAGAAAGGCCATGCATTTTCTTTGTCTTATTTGATCAAGGTCTGGATGTATTTTATTTTCATACAAATAGATAAATCCTAGCTTGGTTTCACTTCAACTGATGACATAATCGGAAACATACCCAACCACTCCATGATTAGACAAGTATATATTTTTACTTCCATAACTAAGGTATCAAATTATGAAGGTTCTCATTCTAGGTATCTCACCAAAATCTGTTAATAAGTATTGATAATAAGTATACACTCGTAATTATATCTATAACTATATATCCTTACAAGAGATATACTTTAGAGAGTCAATCCAAGTAATAAGGCTCTGCTCATTACCTCATGAATCCATTATTTATATCACATATACACCGTTTTTAATGATTAATGAAAATTTTTCAAAGATAACCTTAACATATCATGCCTACCCATTATATTCCATGAAAATCACCTATTAGGGACAACTCAAAGTTTATAATTTGAGGGGATACTTATCCTTCAACCATTCATTTAAATTAAATTATAAAACATATAAATGAATGATAAATAGATATTTCCTTTATTAAAATTTAATGATTTCTTTAAATCCATTAAAATCAATCTATTAAGTGTTTAATATCAATAGATTGTACATGACTCTCATGTTAGTGCTGCTATAATGGTTTTTTGGGAAAAATCCCTCAAGGTAACGTTGTATCATTTTGGGTTGATTGTGTTTCTTAAAAAACAGTTTGCATGGATAGTTGTATATTTTTAGATATATTATTGACAAGGTATTCTGAAAAATATCCAAGACAAAGGAATAGATACCCTGGAGGAATTTATAAAAAATTACATATATAAAAGGTGGTTCCATTCCCCAGTGTTTTCCAAATTTTGGGGGTTCAAAATTTGGAGTATGTCTCAATCATTTTAAAAGTTATATTTCAATGAATTCCTCATAAAAATATGGTAAATGCATGTGTTTTTTGATGACTAGGTTTTGAAAATGGAGTTTCACAAATGTGTGGATCATATTGAATCATCATCATGATTGCACAAAGGGTTGACGATGAATCTCAATGACTATGAGAAGTGGAGCATCACAAATTGAAAAAGGGTTGATGGTTAATCTTCATGACTATGAGAAGTGGAGCATCGAAAATTATTGAATTTTTGATTGGAATATGATGAGTATGGAAGTTTTTGGAATGGGAGGAAACACCTATAAATAGGTCTATACCCCCATTATAAAAGGATATAAATACTTAATGAATATTCTAAGACTATAAATTAGAAAAGGTGATTCATGAAGGTTGTTCTTGTGAAAACTTTTCTGAAGAAAGGAAGTTCACAAAGGCTATGAAAGGCAACCAAAATTTGTGAGATTGTCTAAGGCTAAGTGATATTTTTTAAAGTGTTTGATCTTAACAAAAGGAGTTTACTTCCGGAAGGACGGTTGAGCTTCAAAAAAGAGGCGAGCTTCAAAAAATTTTGTGGGGTTTGCAAATATAGTATTTACTTGTGAAGAATTTGGAAGTTTTGTGAAGGCTGTGTGAGCTTTGCAAAGGTAGTGAGCATCAGGAAAATGTTTAGAAAGTATTTCACTATGAATATATGGTAATGAGGAATTAATCATGTGCGTGAAAGTATAATATCAATAGATAATCTACCTATAATTTATTATGAATTTAATATTTCTAATGAAGGGACCAACATATCCATAAATTTTGTTTGAATCCTTTATAGAGTAGTGAGAAAAGAAAGAGGAAGAAAGTTATATTATACACTAATAGTGATCCATAGAAAGAATATTGGGGGTGTGACCCTTGGGAATCAATGATCTGTCCCTAAACATTTTGAAGGTAGTGAGCCTAGGCATAAAATTGAACTATACTGAACCATTAATTGGTAGTGAGCCATAGTAAATTTCAGTACATCATCACATTATTGTCATATTCTCAAGAATAATATCCCTTGATCATTTTATATATTTGATCCCAAGGATTGTGGTTCTAGAAGTATAATCATCTTTGTCCCGCCCTGATTCTTTGGGATCCTTGAGGATTAGGGGGTATCCTATTATAGTATTCCAATAAAATTCCCCCTGAATACACATGGATGTTCTCTAATAATGAGTTGGGTTGTGTCATGGGGAATATTCCATGGTCTGGGGTTGGGGGCATAAGTAAGACCTCTGTGGTTGTTTTTTTCCATTAGTATGACCTACATGATGTATTTTGATGGCACAATCAGAAGGGAGAGTCTACCCAACACACATAAAACATGGTCGGCGTCTTTCTCCCAGTTAGTAAACAGACTTCCCCATATAGAGGGTCGGGATGAAATGGAGTTCCCTAAGGGTGGCAGGGGCCACATGATTTATTGGAGAATGGTTAACTGAAACATTTATGATAGACTTCCCCCATTATATTTTCCCTTGTGATATTCATAATGGTATAATGAAATTGGTTCCTCTCTATCTAGATGGATGGGGTGATGTCACTTAGGAGGTGTCGAAGCCTAACCCTCTAGATGGATGGGGAGACAGTGCATGGGAGGAGTATATGCCTAACCCTTTGGATGGATGGGGAGGCATCAGATGCGAGACATGGAATCCAAACTCTCCATATGGATGGGAAGACGATGCCCCGGAGGTGTAAAGGCATAACTCTCTAGACGTATAGGGAGACTATGCCCAGGAGGCATGGAAGTCTAACTCTTTGGAAGGATGGTGTGATGATGCCTAGGAGGTGTGAAATCCTAACTCTCAAGATATATAGAGAAACAATGACTAGGAGGTGTGTAAGAATAACTCACTATATGGATGGGGTGACAACACCCATGTGGCATTGAAGCCTAACTCTCAAGGTGGATGGGGTGATAGTGATCAGGAGATGTGGATGCCTAACACTCAAAATAGATGGGATGATGACACTTAATAGGCATGGATACCTATCTTTCTGAATTTTCATGGAATGGGAACCTATGATTTGTGGATGCCTATATTTCAGAAATGATGGGATGAGGGTTCCTAGTTGATATGGATGCCTATCTAGCTGAAATGTTGGGATTAGGGATTCCCGGGAGTTATGGATTCCTATATCACTAAAATGACATGGAAAGGGCTCCCAGAAGACGTCGATGACTATCTTTCCAAAATGTCAAGGCAAAGGGTTCTCAGGAGCTATGGATTCCCATATTGCCAAAATGTTAGGGCATGGGAGCCCAAGAACTCTAGATGCCTATCCCGCCAAAATTTTGGGGCGAGGGCACCCAGGAGCTATGGATGTCTATCCCACTGAAATGTCTAGATTAGGGAATCCATAAGATGTGGATTACTTTTTCATTGAAATATTAAGGTGAGGCCACCCAAGAGTTTTGGATGCCTATCTCACAAAAATTTCAGAGCGAGGGAACCCAGAAGTTGTGGATTCCTGCCTCAAAAAAAATGTCGGGGTGATGGTGCCTAAGAGTACTAGATTCCTATCACTCCAAAATTTTGGGGAAATGGAACCCATGAGACATGGATGAATATCTCATAGAAAAGATAGGATGATAGAGACTGGGAGTTGTGGATGTCTATGTCGCTGAAATGATGGGTTGAGGGTTCCTAAGAGATGTGGATGCCTGTCTCACATAAATATCGAGGAGAGGGTGACTGGGAGTTGTAGATTCCTATAGAAGTGGAATCTCATAATGAATATAAACTAGATCATGGAAATGATCAACTTTACCCCAATGTTGGTGTTGTATATTCTATAACAGTGCAACCAATTTAGGGATATAATTGAATTTCTCATAGTGTTGGGTTAAGAGGCTCTAATCTAGGGATACTTTAGGGTGGTCAAAACCTACCTTGGTAACTCTGAGATGGAAAAAGTTTCCTTATCATGAATATCTCCTACTTATGGAGGAAGGGGGATTTTTTCTAGGCATATTCTAGTGAAAGTCTCTAATGTTTCATGATTGAGTCATGAGAAGGGTCTCTGTTGTGAAATACTTTATTAAGGGATAACCCATGAAGGTTACTTGTGGCTCCCATAATAGGGCGAGTCAGCTCATCCAACCTTATGAATGTATGGGGTCTCAATCCCACTCAGGAGTAGAAAAAACCCCACATAATAGTTTTTAGTGGATAAGGTTCACCAGTGGTGCATAGGAAACTAGATATATTGGAGTTTCCTCCTTTTAGGTAGTGTTTGAAGCCTACCCCCAGAAATGGCACTGAGTGTTATGGACCAGGGTTAGTGGAGCAAGGATTGGATCATTATGCTCAGTAGCCTATTAAACTGATCGAAAAATGGGGGGTAACCCATTGACGGTAGTGGTGTTGTCCTGGTGTCATATCCACTATCTTTTCACTCACCCAATGTTACACATCCTCTTTCACACGATGGAGAGGTTATTCACATTAGAAATTCCTCGATTTGGACATACCCAACATTTTTCATCTACTCAAAGTTGAATGAGAATAATTTCATATCGGTTTCACCAATTTTGTTTCTAATTATTTACTTTGGGGATAAATTTTTTCCCTTCCTTTTAAGGGAGACGTGCTTTCTAATTTCCCTATATTTGCACATTCCAAATGTGGGTAGATTCCAACACTTTTAGCAGTGATTATAGATTCGTGATCAAAATAGGATGATGGGATATCGGTTCCTCATTCTATGGATTCTTCCTTGGATCTTGTTTCCTATTCCGTGTATACCTCATAGATTTAAGTCACGTTAATTAAAATCCTTCTTGGTTCTATAACTAGGTGGATGCTGGTTAATTATGTTGATCCTGTCTCAATAGGTAAGTAACCTTTTATCAGAGGAGGTCGTAATTTTTTGCAAGTCTGGGCATCTCTAGATATAAGTCGTATTGTACATCTATAAAACAATCCCCTTATGAAGTCAAATTCATATCATATGAGGCATATTAGTTGCATAACCTAAGGTATTTTTCATCAGTCATGAGGTATTTGACACATGGGGTGTATGTCTTCTGAGGATTTTTACCTTAAGTCATAAAATGTTTATTTTATTGGGTAACAATTATAGATTAGGTCATAAGTTTAACATCTTGGGGAAATAGGTTATGAAAAGGTTTAATATCTTGTGGGCATAGGTTGGTTAAAGGTTTAATGTCCTGTGGGGTTAAGTGTTTCAATAGTGGGGGAATATTATCACACTTATAATTTGGTGGAGTGTTTCCCAGGGGGGATTTCACACTTGGGATTTGGTTAAGTGTGTCCTGAGGGGGGATGATTTCACAATTTGTATTTGGTGGAGTGTGTCCATATGGGAGAAGATTTCACACTTGGGATTTTGTGAAGTGTATCCCTAGGGGGAAATTTTCACACTTGGGATTTGTTTAAGTGTGTCTCTAGGGGGAGTATTTCACACTTGGGGGTTTTGTGGTGATGTTGGGGTGTTGGGATTGAACCATAAGGAGGTGTCATATGTAACCTATTTATGAAAGGGATCAAAACCCACATAGTTAGATGTTTCATTTTCAGACCATGTTACATGATTAGTCCATGTTGTTTAACATCATGCGATAAGGATACTCATATCATGAAAGGATCTTCAATGAGGGATAATGTGGGGCTTACACATACAAGTTTCGTGAAGAGGGGGGTCATCCCATGGTGGGGTTAAAGGTGGAATACCATGATGATTGTAAATGTGTAATCCCATGGTCATAACAAGGGGTAATTCTACCAAATAACATCATGAACTGAGGAAAATTTCACGTAGTTAAATTTCATATAAATAGTACAAAAAGATAGGAAGTTTTACATCATATAGCTCAAATTTTGATGGGGATTACACTATGGGGGGACCATGTCAATGTGATTTGAGGGTTTGACAAAAGGACTCTCTACTGAGATAGGCAAGCTGTTTTCCTCAGTGAGACCACCTTAAGGGATTATGTGTCCATTTCTTAATGAATCTAGGCAAGGAATGGTGTAGAAACTCCTGTGGAGCGGTCAAAATTGGGAGGCTTGACATTAGGGTTCCTATACTTAGGAGAAAAAGATATTTGGGTACCTTTTCTCATGAGAAAATGGTAGGGTAATGGATCATGCCACACTTTAAGAAAAGTAGGTAGACAAAAGGGTAGGTGGTATTAGTTGCACGAAGATTTGGGGTGTGGTTGAACTGGTCCTCGATTAATACGGGGGGCCCCTGCACTTAACTTTCATGAAATAGTATTGGTTGAAAAGAGGCACCAAGGAGAGTCATAGAGAATTGGTTTCGTGAAATTTGGGGTTTCATGAATGTTTGGGGATTTTCCAAAGCCATGTCTCTTATAGAGGTCATGGGTCTTGGGAAAGAATATGTTTTTCTAAATAGGGTTACCCTGCCATAGAGTGAAGTCTTGGTTCCTGTGGGGTTGTTTACAAAGGATAATAATCTCACAAAACCCTAAGATCCACAATGGTATTTATTCTATTATGAAGGCTATGGAACTTCATAAATGGAATATACACCATGGATTGAGGTTCTCAAAAACCCATTGGAGGTGGTTTTGAAAAATATGGCTAACTTTGGAAATCTACCACCTCTCTTGCTCCTGAAGCTTCTGAGTTTTGTAAATTCATAAATTTTTTCAGAAGGTGAAAGGTATCTTCCTCTTAAAATTTTTCCATGGGGAGGTATTTATAGGTCTAGTAAGGGAAGGGGAATTAGATTCATGAAATATGGAGTCTTTCTTAGAAGATTTTGAGTTTTTGAAGGGTTATGTGAAATTGACATATGTTGCATAGAGGATTCCACCTCAAGCATCACACTACCACAAAATTACATAAACCATAGTTAAACTGTACAGAGGTTACCACCACAAGCTTCAGGCATCTAGGGATTTCCATGAGCTACGACCATTCTCAAATGTTTAGACCTTCTCAAATCTAGTGCCTTAAGTGGATTTTAAGTTATTTTTGCTTTAATTTTCTTCAAACTGACCATGTATTCATCAATTCCTCCTGTGAAACACATATTTTGGAATAAAACAATTTCACATATACTAACTATTTAGGATATTAAATGAAAAATAATTTAGTATTATAATAGTACAATCCTTTCTTTAACAATGATATTCACATTATTACAGTAACTAAAAGTAACTTTTTTTATTTTCTTTACTATCATATCCTAAAACTTATTTAGGATGAAAAGTATAATTCACATTATGATGATAATTAAATACAACTATTTACATTTATTTATAATCACATATCCTAAAAATTTTATGACACCAATTGAAGAATCAATTTTTATCTTAGACATATATAATCCTTTAGTTAATAGTGATATTCACTTTCTCACAATAATTAAATGTTAATATTGAAAATCAATATTGTATAGTCATTTACTTTTTAACTTTTAACTTCTATAAGTTCAAACATAATCCCTCCATCCGAAAAGGCATTATATCCTCTTCCTAATATCTTTGCAAGACTAAAAAACCACATTTTGTTTTATAAAATAACAATTATTTCCTTTTAGTAAGAATATCTAACAAATTGAATATTTTTTCCACATCTCATATGGTATTCTTTGTTTTTAAATAATTTATTACAAAAATAATACTTCATTAAATAAGAAATCGATGAGTTCCATGAACATCTTTATCGTATTTCAATAAATTAGATAAACACTTTATCTAGGATAAAACATTTATATCCTAATATTTATCTAAAAATATATTATAAAATCCAATGAACTATAAACCTAGTGTATACAATTATTCATCTCGCGTTCGTTATAACAAATCTTTATTAACACCTCTTATCATATAAGAAAATTGATATGAAAATACACATCCTTTAATTAGATTCAACCAAACTTGATAAAATTATTTACATTCAAATTTATGATGTAGAAACTATTTAATTCATCACTTAAATATTTAATATAATATATTATAATTATTACTATGATTTTGAACTCTTGTATATTTCAAACACTTGTAAAACATATGCTTGGTATCACATACCCTTAAAAATTGATGAATCAATTTCTATAACATTAATACCTACAATTGATAATCTATGAAGTTCTAAAACCCCTTCAGGTATTTGTAGATAATCTCTTCACTTGGAATCATTACACTTTCCTAATAATATCCTCATGTTTTAAATAACCATGGCTATCTTATTGATAGAATATTATTGGGATTTCTAACTTTTCCACTTATAGTTAGGAATTTTTACCTCTTAGTACAGTCTATATAGTGAAAAAAACTGTAGCATTGTACTACTAGGTCATTTATTCTGAACATTTTGAGAATATAGGTTAAAGTTTTATTTAAATAATTAATATCATCAGAACATTTCCATTAATGAAAATATGATAAAATCCTTAACCATAATAAATATTAAAAATAATTATTTAGTATCTCTAAGAATATTCAATCATGTAAAATATTATTGGCATACCCAATCATATTAGGCATATGATATAATAAATCCATAGGTTAATTATTATTTAGTTCCTTTCAAAGCTTAGATTAATCATTCAGTGCGGCTATTAGCATCACAATTTTATTGTTGAACAACTTATACAATTTTTCCCTCTAGAAGGAACTATTTGAACACATAGAATATTTATCTTGGTCAATATATTTTATTAAGATTCTATTATTAGGATTATCTTACTTTAATATTCTCATTTCAATGGTTAATTTCAAATTTTAGTTTGATGATGAAGAAACATTTATCTACAATAGAAATTTATATTAGATGAATATAATATCTTATTTCTAAAAATTAATTCCTTTTAATGATTTTTATCCCAACAAAATTGATGACCTCATGCATCATATCCATTTAGTGATCCAAGATCCTTATTTCACTAAGCAACGACCCCGTTATAGCGTGAACCTCATTGTTTTAGTTATTTAGGTATGAATTTATACCAATCAAAATATTTGTTACTCTTGGGTATTTGAGTAGATAAAACATTATATAAATCTATATTTATGTAAATACTCAAATATATTCCTCTCGTATCCCAACCCTTGGGGTTTCCTAGCTACATGTAACCCAAAGAAAATGTAAAAAATGAGCTATCAAAAGACAATCTAGGGGGGAACTGCTATGACATGAAACTAACTGATTAGATAATAATATTTCACTCATTAACTTATTTCTATACACAAGATAATCTAGAGTCACCCCACTATGGAATGAAAATACCTAGTTGGATGATTGAGTTCTTGAAAAGATCATTTTTGGGAGGAATATCACACTTATTATTTGAGGGGTTTTCTTTAAAAGACTGATTAATTTAATATACATTATATGAATATTAAAATAATAATTATTATATCTTATGTAATAATTATTTCCTAATTTTTTAATTCCCTTTGTGTACTCATTCTTCTAATGATTAAGTTTTTGAATCCCTATTCCAACCAAGAAATTTATGCATTCAAAATACATTAATGTGTAACTTTTACACAACCCAAAAGGTTGTGTTACTCACACAAATTATAAGCTAATATTATTCATATATATATATATATATCCAAATTCATTATATGACATTTTATATGAAATTTTCAGGTAAATTAATAGAGAAAAATGATATTTATATTCTTAATAAGGGTAATCCGGAAGCGATAGATAGCCAACCATGTTCACCTTTCTAGACAAGGAACAAGCCTCTAGACCAATTGGTGGTCTAACCCCAAGTCTATCTTCCCATGGGAACTTTAGTCAAGACATAATTCAATTCATGATATCTCTAACACCAACTATGTAAAAACCACTCCCAAAAACTAAATATATTATAATAACGTCAATAAAAAAATTAGGTTAAGGTAGATAGAAAACTAAATTTTCTGAGGTCTTACCTAACATTTAATTTAAAAATTTATCTCATATAAGTAGTTTAACCAATAACTAATGTATAAAAATTCATTATATAAACTATTTATAACTATTAATAATGTAGGGAATAAACATTAAGTAAATTAACAATCCAAATATTTAATCATGAGATGAAGATTTATAAACTATTCATAAATTAATGATATCTATAAACCCTTTTATAAATTATCTCAAATCATGGATATTCAATAATTTCGAATATAAAAACCATTTATACTAAATACAATTTAAAAATTTTCATTTTTTTATTATATATAATTTCAATTTATTATGTAAAACTTTGACTAGATCAATCAAAATGTTTTTGATGTAGTTTAGATAATATATTTAAATGATATCATTAAATAATTTCATCTTTTAATTTGAACTGTTTGAAATTAATTAATTTTAAACAATTCATAATTAATAATATAAATACCTTTATTATTTCTACCATATTTATGAGATTTATAAACACTTTTATAAGTAATTTTATAATCCTAAAATAAACACATTTTTTAAAATATTACAAAGATTCCATGTAATTTTAGGTAAATATGTTTTAATACCCTTTATTATGATTTATAACACTTATAAATGATAATAATGTGAAAATAATATTCATAACATTAACTATTTAATATTAAAGGAATACTTGTAATAAATTTTTCAAAAACATTTAATTGATCAAACATAATCATTTTATAGTTAATTAATTTATAAAACCACTTTTATAAATTTTAGAAATATTACATAAAACATTTTTATTATTTATAAATAATTTATAAATAATATAATTCAATTCTTAATTGACTTTTATTTGTATGTATTTTATTAATTTATTTAAATTTTTTTGAAAATTACTTAATATAAGGCCCCTTTCAATTTGAACAACATCAAATGAATTATATATGAAATATTCATAATTTCAAATATAAGATTCTTTAAGTTTTTTCCATTATAATTTATAACCCTTTATAAATTACCCTTTATGATTTCAAAATGAACATTTTATTACTAGATCATAATTCATACCAAATAATATAGTGAAAGGTATTTTAAATATGAACATTAATATTTGGGAAATTTTTGTTGATAAATGTTTGTTTTTATCAATTAAAATATTCCAAAAGTTTTATTTTCTACGATCTATAACCATTTTATAAACAATAAATATGTTTAAATATTTATCAATTATACATAAATAATTTATAGTTAATCAATATATAATAGATCTTTATAAATTTGTCAAAAAATATTTTTTATTATTTAAAAAAAAAATAAAATATATAATCAATTCATAAATGAATTTTCTTGATTATAATAAATACTTTATTTATTTTTCATAAATATGATTAATAAATATTACTATTTTATATTTGATAAAGGCTAATAATTTTTTATTAATCCAATATTATTAATTTTATTCCCATTTTATAAACTATTTTATAAACATGAATAACGTAAATAATTAAAATAATATTTTGTTTAATTATTAAATATAAATTTTAAAATTTTCATTTATTTCCATGTTTGAAAAATACTATTTCACCCTTTTTGAAATGTGATCTTCATTTAAAAAATATAATAGACACATTGATTTATCAAAAATCCTGCCTCTAATACCATTGTTTTGTTTTTGTTGTCCATCATATAGACATGAAATAAAAATAAAAACCCAAATATACACAATATATCATTGATAGATTCAATGCATAGTAAATGAAGAATATAACTATGTGTACCTCAATAGTCGATACAGTAATATGAAATGAGTTTTCTTGATGAAAATTACTAGAGCAACAAAAAATTCTGCCTACCATCAAGGGATTACACTAGGTTTCAAATACTAATCTTAGTCAGAGGAATCTCATAAACATGAATCTGTGTTGGAAACTTCACCAAGGGTAATGAACATGCTACAAGAAGTAAGATATCTTTGAGAGACTTGCATGAAATTGGTTATCCACAATAGGATATATCATCCCTTAATATAGACTTAAATGAAACATTTATTTATTGAAACACATATTCTATATTCAATGTATCCATATACGTTTATTCCAATCTTCATTAATTCATTAAATCCTATTCAATGAATATTCATTCCATTTAATCCATTCATAATTAATTATCATTGAAACTGCTTGGAAGATAAATGCACCTAAATTAAATATTCCATTAATTATTTTAGTGCATATTAAACAGTTAATACCCAACCAACCTTTTCAGAGTTATTACCCCTATGTGAATCTGTGTGAGTTCCCATACCCACTTATATTATCCAAACTAGTATTCCATTTCTAGGAAACCACATGCTCTATAATTTACCAAAATTTTGGAGTTTTTCTTATATTTATAACAATCCCTAGGGTTTCAATAATTTTTTTCTCAATCCTAATACCAAAAAATAACTATAAAATTATTTGATTTCATCTTTTACAATCCATATCAAATTACACATTTCATTACATTATTTTTAACATAAATATCCATAAAACACAAAGCAGATATTTATATTTATAATTTATCTAAAACTTTAGATGCCTAAATACAAAAAAATTAAGAAAAAATAAATTATATTTATTTAAAATCCCTCACTTGATCATGTTTCTCATTAATGATCTAATACCATATAGGATATCTCTGGGAATTCATAATGAAAAACAGTTATCTCTAAATCCCAGTAACGTAACAATCATAGTAAGAATGATACATATAAGACAAAAGGTATATCATGAAAACATAAAAGAGAATAATAACATGGAATCATGGAACAAAAAGATGATATCATAAGATCATGGTATAAAAGGAATTTATAATCAATATAAAACATTAAAAAATAATCATAATTCAAGGCTCACTGTGAAGACATCATAACACAGTGTGCTAGGCTGATCTCAAGTGCATAAAAAATGGTATCTCATGAGATGAAAAAATTACCCAATGAATTGAAGTGTTATCAGGTTTCACCCATAATATGTATAAATATATTTGTGCCTCATATAAAATATATCATAAGATACCATCTCATCAATAACTTTTGGAGAATAAAAACCATTTTCATATAAAAAACATTCAATTCATAAGAGATTAAAGGAATGAAACTTTGAACATTTTAAACCCATGAGAAGGGAATGTGAGTTTTTTAATGTAAATAACTAATCAATGAAGGTAAATTAAATTCATATAAACACCCTTTAAATAAAATAGTATTGGTTATTGGAAACAAAAAAAGGGAATCATTAAAAATCTGGGAATGATTTTGGCAGAATAAGATGTATACAAAATGGTTAATAGAATGGGGTTAATAATAGATAATGGAATTATATAACAAATAGACCATATTTTGGGAAGTAATGGAATGATTTAAAGTGTATTGAAACATATTATATTGAAAATTATAAATTCTAGTAAAAAGGATGCACATGAATGAAATGGAAGAGGAAGGTAATCCCAAACTTGTAAAGTGGATTCCTAAAGATTTAAAAAGTTCCCAAGATCCTTAGAAACTATTTGGAAAGGATATTGAGAGAGAAAATTAAGGTAACTTAATTATTCATGTCTTTATATTTTTAACACCCAGAAAATTTAGTTTAAAGGGGTAATAAGCTAGATAACTTTCTTAACACACAACACCAAGTTTTAAGTGAATAGAGATATATTATAAAAATATTGTTTAAATGTGACCGTATAACATAGAAATTGAATCAAAAGGAATTAATAGGATTAAAATAATTATGAAATATATATAAAGGACCTTATGAATAAAAAAATATTGATCAATTATTTGGAAATAAGAACTATATTTTTATTAATGTAATTTTATTTTTCAAAAATACCTCTTTTTAAAAAATGGTTTCAATTTATTTTTATCAGTGAATATTATAATTAATCTATGGAACATGTATAAATTTATATTATAAAAAGGATATAATTTTTGAAACTATAATTTCAAACTTATCTTTGAGTGAATTTTTTGGTATTTTTCAGAAAAGATTTATTTTCAAATGAATAGTGAAAAATACTAATTTTTATTGTGAATAGTGTTTTTATTTAAAAGATTTAAAAGTTTTATTTGAATTAAAAATGATTTAAAAGTAAAATTACTTATTTTATATCATTAATAATCAAATTAAGTTCATTGTAATCAATTTTATGATTTAATTTTGTATACAAACATTTTTATAATTAAAATGTATTTTTCTAAAAAAAATCATTGGGTTTGGTGTTTTTATCTTAAATTAATTTATTCCACTTCAATAAATTGGATCATGAAATATTTATTCGATATTTTGAATCAAAAGTTAAAATTTTTTTGGATACACACCTTTTACTTTTGATCAATATAAATAGTAACCATAGAAAATTTTTATTGTCATGGTAAAGGTAAAATGTGTTAATTAGGGTTAGAACTGACATGATAAGGCTTTAAATTAACTCAAACACTTGATTTTATTTCATAGGATTAGTCTATTTTATAAATAATCGAAAAAAATTATAAAATATGACCTTTTGTTTCCATTTAACTTTTATTTTTACCTTTATGATATTTAAGACAAAGATAAAGTAGAAAATTCCACTTTCTTGATTTTAGTATCTATAATATTTCTTAGAAAGGATAAAAACAACTTATGTTTTGTCATTAATATTTATTTGAAATATGAATAATTTTTATTATTTTAATAATTTAATTTTAATTGATATTGATGAAATTATTTCCTTAAATTTCTATGAAACACCGATATAGTGCTTATAAAAGCAGTAAATAAATTAATTAAATGATTATAATAACTCTTAAATAAATATTGTTTCGGTAAGTTAAAGTTTACCATGAATTTTAAATATAAATATAAATTATTAGATATTTTTTAAATATTTTTATTCTAATTCCATTTTAGTCATGTGGTTTTCAAAGTCAAATCATGTAAATAGTTCTTAAAATGACATTGATAGTATTTTATGTTAAGTATATTTTATTGAATTATTTAAAAGGCATAAAAATATTTCAAGTGGAAAATCAGTATTAGAAATTGTGTAAGATTTCATACCTCATTATTTTATGAATAAATGTTAAACTTATAATTAAAATTATAAACCTTTAATATTGACAAATCCATTACCACAGTTAAGGATGGAATTAGTTAACTAAGGAGTCAAACCAAAAGATAATGTTTAAAATGATATCTTAACCTGTAAAATTTTTATTGGATTATTATATTAAGATAATATATTCCTTTTATTTGAATAAATTTAATTTTAGAACCATTTTAAATGAGTTAGACACATATTATATCATAATATTTCATGTATTTCCAAAAATAACATTAATGATATTTTATAATAACAAAGGTTAAAAGGATTAATAGGGGTTAAAACTAATAAATAAGGGTTAAAACATCACATAAACTTATCTAAATTTTATTTAATGGGATTTTTGGAATTATTGTCATCCTAATTTCTTAATATTTCAATATTGAGTCAAATTATTATAAAAAAATACTTTATATTAATTGAATAATTTAAGTAACTCTAAGAGGGATTCTCCCCTAACTTATAAAAGGACATTCATTATCACTTTTATTTACACCACCGTGAGCAACATAGATTGATAAAACCTTGACAAATTCTCATCTATAATTCTGTAGTTATGAATTACAGGTTATGGTATTTTAAAAATAACATTCTAAGTTTCCTTAATAAGGGATATAAAGGAAGTCTGTCAAAATATAGGTAATCGTCTTTAATGACTCTTTCAAGTTATATTATTCTTATACTTCCTACAAATCTGTTGAAATAATACTAAAATAATAAATCTAGTTTCATGAATATATTTATATGTTTTTATTATTATGTGAAAATCATTTTCCTTCTCTTTTCCATCATATGAAATGAGAAAACACCACTCGTGCATATGTACGACATACCACCACCAAATAGCGGTGTAATTTGTTTTCATCACAATTTTACTTAGATGGTTATAAATATAGAGATGATGTGTATATATATAATTTATGAAATAATTATGATTTTTTAATTATAACATATCATCTACTTTCTTACCATTTCATCCATTGTAAAATGATAACATTCCTCATGCGTATGTATAGACTACTACCAACATGAGGTTATGGGATTCATGTTTCATTTCACATTATATGGATAGTAATAAGTATAGATTAAATTAAAATATATTATATATATGATATTAAAATGATTATTTAAATGTGAAATCTTATTTAACTTTATTTCATTCCAACCTTTAAAAAGTGAAAACATCCTTCATGTATATGTATGACCTACTGTCTCCATGAATGATGACACTCATTTTTTATCTTCAACATTAATGGATGGTTATAAATATGTGTATAATTAATATATATAATATTTATTTTATTATCATAATTCTAGAGAATATGGAACTATGATAAAAATATAATGACCAGAATTGTTGAACTGAAACTCCCATGAAAAATGAAACAGTTGACACCTCAAAATGATGATTTTAAAGGAATTGTTAATAAATGAGTATTGAAATTTTAGAAGTGTATCATATATGAAATTATAAATATGTTATATATTCTCATATATAATTATAATATATTTAAATTTATTATACTATTGGTTCGAGCGCTTTTAAAGAAAGTAAATCTTGAGGTAAGAGTTCTTAATCTTAATAATGTTTCATTGATACATGATTGATTTTATGCACCTTTTTATGTTTATTAGGGGAAGATATAGCCCCTTTTACATGTTATGTCATGGATAATTCTTAATTCATGGTATTTCAAGTTAGAACTCAAATTATTTCATTAATGGAGTTTTGATTTTAATTTTACCAAAGTGTTAATGGTTTATTTCACCATATCATCATTATTCTTGATTATTTATGGTTAAATATTATTTAGGGGAATTATATGATATTTTTATCTTAAAAAAATATAATTTCTCCTCTTATATTTTTTTCCTAAAAAATATAATTTTTTCTTTCGTTATTCTCTTTTATGTACTCAAGAAACTGACAGAATTATTTTAAGGAAAAATGAATGTGTTTTATATTTGGACAAGAAACATTTTCTTCCATGTCTGTATTTTCATTTAAATGTTTTTAATAATTTTTTTATTAGTCTAATATTATTTTTTAATTTAATTTTAACCCATGTTTAACTTTTTATAAAAACATTCTGAAGGAATATTCTTATTGTTTTCTGAATGAGGTATTTTTTGACTTTTTACCGAAAATGTGATTGGAATCTTCACTTTAACATACCCAACATGAAAATAATTTCCAACCATCTTGACCACAAAATAATTTGAAAATTGATTTACAAGTTTCCATGATTCTTTTCAAAGAATTATTTTTTCTAATATTCAATAAATTTTTAGTTTTTAAAAGTGAAAAGGGTATTTTACTCATGAATGCTTTAAAATATTTTTATGGGATTTATATTCATCAATGATAATAACCATTTAATTTACTTATGATCCACTGGGGATGTTATCTACTTATACTGTCCATATTTGTTCTCTGGTTGGTTTACGATCAATTTTAACAGGGAAATTATTGACATTCTATACACTAGTTCCACCAATACAGACAATTTTAAAATATTTAGGCATGTTGATTAAGTTGTATTGTTTATCTATATTATGAAGGCATTGGACTTATTAAGTGATATATGGAGCATGGAATTATATATCCCCTAGATACATTTATATGTATCATGAGACAAACTAGTTTATGTATTTGGTCTAGGACATACCAATTTATGTAAGATGTATAAGCACGGGGCCTTCAAAATAGGTTTATGATTGGAATATGGCCTCGATGGTAAGTTAATGATGTACAATATTATGAATTACATAATTAGGAAATCATTTATTGATTACCATGTGATTATTTTAATATTTATTATATCCATAGATAAGTTTCATTCTCATGTAATAATTTTTATGACATTATTTTATCATCATTTATTATTATAATTTTTTTTCTTCAGGATTAAGTAATTTATTAAATGGAATGTGTTTTCAGTTATTTACGTTTCCAAATTGATTATTCCTTTTTTAATTGATATATATTCTACTGTACATAACCCTTACTCATTATTTGAGCTCAACCTTGTTTTGGTTTCTTTCCCTAGGATGCTAGGAAGTGTATTATGATTAATATATTAGTATATTCTAGAGAGAACAATGATGTTCTAAAATAATATATTTTATTTTATTTTACGATTTAAATTTTTTTTTGATTCAAGTATGTATATATTTTACCAATACTACTAAATTACTAGGTCCTTTAAGATTTTTTCACTTGTATATTATTCCAATATAAAAAATAGTAGTTCAACTAGGTTAAATACCATAATCTGGGGGGGGGGGTGAATTAGGGTATTAGAGATTAAAAAAACTATCCATTTGGTTCTTTTTTCACCTTAAAAAAATATCCATTCTCTCTCTCCTTCCCATAGTATAAAATAAATAGTAATTAAATCATTCATAATAGACAACAATTTTACTTGGTTTACCCTCATTGGAATATGTCCAAGGAGCGTATAAAATAAAATTATCCAATGTACCAAATCTAGAATAGCAAACTATTGCTAAAAGTTTCTTGTTGGAATCTATATCCCTAATATTTTAAAACCACTCACAACTTGAAAAATCACCACTCTCTCTATTATGAAGTGCACATACTAATCCTATAGTAGAATCTTATGATAATTAGTTCTAAGTTGTTTCATACTTTTTTGTGTCTTTATGATCTTGTTTCATAAATGAAATGACAACCACCATTTCATTAGAATTATCATCTTAGAATGTGTGAACATTGCTCAAGACCCCTCCACGAGACCCCTTCATGATACCACTTTACAAAAATCCTCTATGAGACTGCTATGTGAGTCCCCTCTACAAGACTCCTCCATGGGACTTCTCCATGAGATCACTTCATGATGCCACTTCATAAAACTCCTCTATGAGACTTCTCTGTGAGACTCCTCTGCAAGAATCCTCCCCGGGACCTCTCTATGAGACCCCTTCCTAATATATTCTTCTTTTCATGTAAATCACATGAATTTGGAACAAGAAATTGCTTAGGTTACATAGATCATACGAAATTCATGCTCCACATGATCCTTTAGTAAATTCATTTTCCACATGATCCTTTATGATATTCTATATCTGTATGATCCTTTAGGACATTCTCACCATATATGCACACCTCTTTTGACAACAAGCTTTCACCAAGAATGTTAAACCTTGTCAGAAAACCCAATGAACCCAAAATAACCATCAAGAGGTATTTTTTTCCAATAATTAGCTCCCTTTGGGTTTTTTGATAGCACTTCTATAATTAAATAACCATCTTATTGATAATTCATGCACATGAGTGTTTCCCTCTGGAATTGGGGATGATCTCATTGATGTAAGATTCAAACATTCCAAGCGGGTTCTAACAGGTTTGTTCGTAGAACCGGATACATCCAATTATTCCATATCCATTTGAACCTACTTTCCAAAGGTAGGTGCTCATTAGTTGTGGACTCATGAGGCTTAGGAACTTGTATTGGTCGAGAGGATGGGAGGTCGGACTCATCACACCTTTTTGAGGGGAATTATTGTCTACTCTAGGACTCTCTTTATAGATTTAAGTTATGTTCGTGAATCCTTATTACATTACCAAGTATAAAAGGAGTTTTCCTTTAGATCTGAAAATCAATGATTGATATGTAGGAATTTTAGAGAATCTTTTATATGTATTTGAGGTTCTTCATTGATAGGGAATCATCTGTATTCTTTTAGAGATTCTTAGCCAATGGTATCCTTCAATACATGAATGTATCTTTGTCATTATGATGACCATACTAGTTTTAAAGCCACTCAGTGGGGAACTTGAAGTTTATTGTCATTTAGAAGGACATTGATTATTTCAGAGTTGGGATCGTACCGACAGATGGGCTACCTACGTATCCTTTGTTTTTAGAAAATGAATTAGAACCCATGTAGTTCGAGTAAGGGAGTATGATGTTTATGCATGATTGATGGCTCAAAGAAATACCTCATGATTACTTTTACACTCCAAGATCATGTGATTCATGCTCGGTGTGAGAAACAAGAGGTATTGGTGAAACCAGACAATTGTGCCATGAAAGATGCAATGATGTGGGGCTTATGTGTGTATGATTGCCCAAATAGATGTGGATTAGGATTTAATTCAGGGAAGAAATCCAGGAACAAGGTCCATAAAGGTATATGTGCTTCATGGAGATTTGGATACTTTAATATTGGGGCTTACTCCTAAGGAAGATGCCCAAGTTAGGAGGGGACTTATGATTGGGTTTTACTCCTGAGAAGGAAGCCCAAATCAAAAGTAAATTAAGACTGGTTAAGAGAAATTAAAACTGGGGCTTACTCTTGAGAAGAAGGCCCAGGTTAAGGGTTTTGAAAAATTAAGGGACTTGGGGCTTACTCTTAAGGAGGATGCCCATATTTGGGAACATTAAGACTGAGGTTTATACTTGAAAAGGGAGCCCAGGTTAAAGGAATTATGGTTGGGGATTACTCTTGAGGAGGATGCCCAATTAATAGGATTTGAAACTAGGGCTTACTCCTGAAAAGGAGGCCTAGATTAATGAGGACATGGGGCTTACTCCTAAGGAGGATGCCCATATTTGAGAGAACATGGACTTGGGGCTTACTCCTGAAAAAGAGGCTCAGGTAAAGGGGTTCTCTCATCTTAAAGGGTGAGGTTGAATGAATGAAATCTCAATCTTTAGTGACATAAAGATGTGTAAATCACTAGGTTTTGAGAGATATTCCATAGAATTCCTTTCTGATAAAGAAGTCAATCAAGAAAACATGCCATAAATGGATTTGAAGAATGTATTGAAGACTAAATCTTTAATAGGAGAGGTGGAATGGTATAAGAGAGATGAAATGGGTTTCAAAGGCACCCAAAAAGTTAGGGGTGTGCAAGCCCTGGCAGGCGCGCAGGTACTGCGTGGGCGTGTAAGTCCAGGTCACGCAGGTATACTTGCGCGACAAATGGGTACTTGCGCAATTGTTAACCAGTACGGTAACACTTGGATGATCCTTAACCAAAGCCTTTAGAATTATCCTGAGGTACTTCCAGAAGAGGGGCGCCCAAGTTTTCATGAGTAGGTAAGGAGGCGCGAAAGTATGTTCATTTCTCTTAAGGGTAAAACACCTTAGGCGGAATTCTAACACTTAGACCTTACTCCTCTTGTTTAGACCGTCCATTCTAGATAAATAATTACCTTAGAAGTGTTCAGAAGACTTGAAGAAGAGACTTGGGCGTTCAGAGATCTGTATCTGAATTCTGTATAAATTCCCCCTGAAATGGGTGGCCCACCGGGGCTATTTATAGGCTAGAGAAGACCCCAGGCGGTTATCACTTAGGGCGCGCAAGTGACTTGTGTGACCAACAATGCGGCGCGCAAGTGTACTTGCGCGACCATGGTAGAACTTGTCCAACCCTTGTGCAATGTTCTTCTTATTCATTCCTTTTTCAATTTTTGAGATTTTTTCAAAGTATGAATCACTTTGGGCTAAGATATTCCCCTTTTCCAGTCTTTAGACTCTATGACGAAAGGAGCGCCAACAAAAGTCCCCCCTCAGAGTTGGATCCGGAGAGAAAAGATGATTTGACTCTGAGGTGAAAAGAAAAACAAGAAATCTTGTAGTTTAAAGTCATGTATGTCGGACATAAAAAGGCTAATGTTTAAGGTCGAAATAGCTTTGACCAAAATGGATTAAAATTGACTCAATTCCTTGACAATTTATCTGAAAACATATTACCATACTCAAGTATGATGGAAAATATGTACACTATGACTTAAGAATATTTGAATCTGAGGAATGATATGAAAAAGAGCTAAAAGGCATTAGAAGAAGTAGTTCCCAAAAATACCATTATTTAACAAACCCATTATGGGGTTGAATTATATAGGGCCACCTAAGGGCATTGGATGCATAGTCAAATAAATAATATCTTTTGGCTGATAGGTCCATTATGTAGACTACTTATGAAAGGCCACCGAAGGGCATGTGCTGCATAGTCAGGCAAAAGAACTCTCAAAAATTTACATTCCTAGTGCTAAAAATCTTGTGAATGTTTATGGAGATTCAAATTTTCCAAAGTATAGAGTTTACTGTATGGAAAGAGGTACTTGAATATGGAGAAGATATTTCCAAACAAGATTATCGAAGAACTGGATGGATATCACTCCTACGAAGGTCTGACCCAAACGCAGGGAAGGAGAATATAAACCATATACTTGAATACTTTCAGATCATGAAAAAGGATATGGGAAAATTATATTAAGGATGGCTATTTTTGCGGATCCCTACATATTATCAAGACAAATAAAGTCAAAAGAGGTTTTCCTCCCAAGAATGAAGTTACCACAATTTAACAAACCTGTTAGGGGGTTGAATTATGTAAGGCCACCTAAGGGCATTGGATGCATAGTCAAATAATAACATCTTTTGGCTAACAGGTCCGTTATGTAGACTGTTTATGCAAGGCCACCTAAGGGCACGTGCTACTTGGTTAGGCAAAAGAACTCACAGAATTTCAGGCCTTTTGTGATTAGAAGTTATGAAAAGGGTTATGAAGATCTGAAAATATTTATGGTTAGGATTATGACACATAAATATGGGTATTGTCCAATGTATGAAGAGATACACAGATCAACGGTAACCACAATCATGTTGTGACTAGGTCCTGAATGGAAATGTTGGACTTCACTACATATCCCATAAGGATGGAAATCAAGCCATATGTGGTTATTTAACTACACTTTAACTTCGTGTGGGAAAAAAGGATTGGAGATCTTAGTTTAGGGTCATAGATCTTGGACCATTATAAGAAATACACAGTGTGTGTTTTCATGGGGACTTTTCAGCCAGGGGACTGAAAGAGGAATTTGGGGTAAGACCCAAAAGACTTGGGGCCGGATTCGAGGGACACTTGAATGTTCCTACGTATCCTATAAGGATGGGAATCAAGCCCACGTAGTTCTAGAACTACCCTCTACACAAATTAGGTTTTTATATGTGAAGGGTGAAAGGGGATTTTAGTGAAATTATGGTTTACCCCAAGATAAAAGGTTCAGGTATTGCCATGTATGCTCGTAGTCTTTGAAATGAAACATGATTGAAAATCAATGTAAATAATGATTCCATCTCAGGTGAGGGTATCAAAGAATATTGTAGTTTGTTGTCATACTTGACAAAAGTGTTGTATAGTTTAACGTCGTATAGAAAGGATGAAAGTGAACCAATGTAAAGATATTGATTCCAGGGACAGTTTCACGAATCAACATCATATGAGATGGAGGTGAACCGATGTGAAGAGATTGGTTTTGGGCTTGAACCTTGGGAGGTTGCCTATGAACTCAGCCTGGAAGGGAAGGATCAAAGTACGCATAGTTCAATTAAATAATTAATTAGTGATCAAGTTGTACTTGGGGACAATGACCTAAAAAATAGTGTTGGGACTTACACACCAGAAAGAGTGTTATGGTTGAATTTTTCTCTAAGCTCACGTGAGTCATACTCGGTGTGAGAAACAAGAGGTAGAAACAATACTAATGATGGAAATTTTATTGTCATGTAGGACATATAAAGGGACTATGCAGTCTAATGTCATAGAGTGAGGACAAAAGAGTACACTATTTAACGTCATGTTGGACGTATTAGGGATTTTTTCACAGTTTAACGTCATGTTGGATGAAAATAAGGGACGATACAGTTTAGCGTCATGTTGGACGTAAGTGCAAATAGTTTAATGTCGTATGCATGGACCGTTGGTTATGCAGTTTAACGTCTTGATGGACGTAAGGGACTTCTATATAGTTTAACGTCATATAGAAAGGATGATGAAGGGGGAAACAGTTTAACGTCTTGTTGGACGAAATTGTGAATAGTTTAAGATAATATGCATTGAACATGGATGGTTCAGTTTAACGTCATGCTGGATGTAAGGGACGTGCAAATAGTTTAAGGTCGTATGCATGGATCGTTGATGTATAGTTTAACTTAATATAGTAAGGACGATGTGGGGGACACAGTTTAACGTCATGTTAGACGAAAATGCGAATAGTTTAAGGTCATATGCATGGACTATTGGTTATGAAGTTTAACGTCTTGCTGGACATGATGAGAAGTTTTAATGTCATGCAGGACGGTGGTGCAGTTTAAGGTCATACCGAACTGATGATGATATATTTTGTGTTTATACAAAATACTTCTTCAGAAATCTAGCATTGGTTGGAGTAGTGATGAGCTCTCCATCCATAGATATTAATGAATATGCTCCATTGGAGAAGACCTTATGTATTGAATAAGGTTCTTCCCACATTGGTTCAAGCTTGGGAGGCTTCTTTCCTGGTATCATTGGAGTTCTGAGAAGTAATACCAATTCTCCCTGAGTGAATGAACGAAGACAAACTTTTTTGTTAAAAGCTCGTGCTATTCGATTCTGATAGACTTCCAAGTGGTGAAAAGTGCATAATCTTTTCTCATATAACTGTTCCAATTCATTCAACCGCTTTTGAGATTGCTCATCTGTAGACGACTGATCACAAATGGCTACTCTGAGCGAGGGAAGTTTAACTTCAATTGGAAAGACTGCTTCCGTTCCATATACCAATGAATATGGAGTTGACCGCATTGCACTGCGGGTGGTAGTCTGATAAGCCCATAAAGCATGAAAGAGTTTATCAAGCCATGATTTCTTATCTTTATCCACCATCTTTTGCAGTATATTTGAAAGATTATTGTTTAAGGCTTCAATCTGGCCATTGGCCGCTGCATGATACCGAAATGAATGGTTGGATTTGATGTTGTATTCTTGATACAACTTTTTCACCTCGGATGAACATAAGTTGGTGCCATTGTCCGTCAATATGGTATGAGGGACACAAAATATAGTAATTATGTTAGACTTGATGAATCTAAAAATGCATTTAGAACTGACTTCCTTAAGAGGTATTGCCTCTACCCATTTGGAAAAGAAATCAGTAGCAGTAAGAATATACTTAAACTGCTTGGCCGTAGCTGAATGGTAATGTCCCACCACATCCATTCCCCATGTGGAAAATGGCCACAAGTATTTAGCTGTATGAAGCAAATCTGGAGGTTGATGAATGAAATTGGCATGTACTTGGCATGAATGTCACTTCTTTGTGAAATCAACACAATCTTGTATCATTAAAGGCTAATAATACCCAAGCCTTCGAATCTGATCAGACAGTCTATGTCCAGATTGGTGGGCACCACAGACTCCGGCATGCACTTATTTCATGACAACCAATGTCTCTTCACCATCAATGCATCTGAAGAGAACTCCATCAAAACCATGTTTTTAGAGAATTTTTTCTAGGTGATCTGGGTAATCATAAAGAGTAAAATTGACCACACGGTTCCAGATTTGTTCTTTCCCAGCTCTATCAGATGGAAGCCTTCCATTTTTAAGGTATTACCTGATAGGTGTCATCCATCCTATAGTATGACCATATGGTTTAGGAATGGGACTAATTTCATTGATCTCATTTTTTCTGGTTCAAACATAAGGTGAAATTGTACGACGGTGGGCAATACTGATGGTTGTCTCATCCCGATTTGGATCTGCCAGAGCTGTGGCTATATTATCCAGTGCATCAGCTTGAGCATTTTGTGATCTTGGGACATAAGAAAATTTTGGTTCCGAAGGGAATTCCTCCATTAACACTCTAATGTAATCATACAAAGGGATTAATTCTTCTTTTCTGATGGCATAATCACCATTGACTTGTTTGATTACCAGGTCTGAATCACCTTTAACCTTTAAGTGATTCACTTTTTCTTGAAGCGCCAATTCCAAGCCTGCGATGAGAGCTTGGTATTCTGCTTCATTATTGGTACCACCTTCCCACAATAAGAAGGAATAAGGTAACACTACCTTTTCTGGAGAAATGATCACAATTCCTAAGACAACTTTGTTGAATTTAGGATTTTCCATTTTCCTCCCTGTTGGACTTCTGGAAGCACCATCAAAGTACATTTCCCATGCCTGAGGACTTTCTTGAATAGAGAATACTTCCTCATCAGGAAGTTCAATATCTGAAGATATGTCTTCCACTAAAGGGTGTTCATCCAGGAAATCAGCCAATTCTTGGCCCTTTATTGCCTTTTGAGACACATACTGAATGTCGAATTGTTGCAAAATAACTTCCCACCTTTCCAGACATCCTGTAAGCATTGGACGACTAAGGATAAATTTGAGCGGGTTATTGTGAGATAAAAATTGGACCTCGTGATGTTTCAGGTAGTGTCTCAACTTCTGAACTGCAATGATTAATGCCAGTAAGCACTTCTCAATACTTGAATACCGGGTTTCTGCTTCAAGCATAGTCCGACTAAGGTAGTAGAGGCTGTTTTCATTCCCAGCATCATTCTTCTGAGCAATAAAGGCACCCAATGATCTCTCTAAAACTGTTACGTAGAGGATAAGTGGTCTTCCTTCAATAGGTGGAATGAGTACCGGTGGACTCAAGAGGTATTTCTTGAGAATATCGAATGCTTCTTGACATTCTTCAGTCCACTGGTAAGTGACTCCCTTCTTCATCAATTTGGTGAAGGGTTAACTTTTGCCTGCCAAATTGGCGATGAAATGCCGAATATAGGCTAAGTTTTCTTGAAGTCCTCTTAACTATTTCAAATTTCGAGGAGGTGACATACCAAGTATTGACTTTTTCTTCTCAGGATCGACTTCCATACCACGATGGCGTACAACAAATTCGAGAAATTTTCCTAAGGTTACACCAAAAGCACATTTTAAGGGGTTCATCTCAAATTATGTTGTATAATCTTGAGGAATATGACTTCAAAATCGGCCAAGTGATTAGAAAGTTGTTTGGATTTGACCACCAAATCATCCACATAACATTCAAGAAACATCCCTAAAAAGGGCTTGAAGATGCGATGCACTGCACACTGATATGTTGCGCCTGCATTCTTTAAGCCAAAGGGCATTACCCGGTAGCAAAAAACACCCTGAGGGGCCCTGAAGGATGTGGATTCCTCATCTTCTGGTGCCATTCGGATTTGATTATATCTGGAATATCCATGCATGAAGGAAAGTTCTTCATAGGCAGCTATTCAATCAATTAAAAGTTATGTAATCGAAACTGGGAAATCATCCTTAGGAAAATGCCGATTAAGATCTCTGAAATCGATGCAAACTCTAATTTGTCCTTTCTTCTTCTTCACAGGGACAATATTAGCCAACCACTTGGGATATTGAACTTCTCTGACGAAGTTAGCTTTGATAAGCTTATCCACTTCAGCTTCAATTTTGGAAGCATAAGTTGGGTTTGTTCTTCTCGCGGCTTGCTTAAATCCTCGATGTTCTTCTGGTAAAACCAAATGATGAGTAGCATCATCAAGATCAAGCCTGGGAATCTCTGTATAGTTCCAAGAAAATATATCTCTATTTTTCTTTAGAATGGAAATATACATCTCTTTCTCTTCAAGAGTCATGGCCGCACTGATTAAAGTGGGGCGTGGATCTTCTTTTGTACCCAGATTTATTTCTCTGAGTTCATCCATGGTGGTAGAGATACCCTCTTCAAATGCTGGAGGAGAATCTCTGAGATCTTCCTCTTCTTCTTCAACACGTGTTATTTTTTCCATTTCTACTTGCATTGTAGATGATGAAGCAAACTTTCCATGATCAGAATAGATGTTAAAACTTGAACATCTTGAAGAAGAGGCCTCCATTTCCGACCCAATTGATGATGAAGGGTCTTCCTTGGGTAATAAAGAGGAGATGATGGATTGAGTATTGAAATAATTTTTCACCTCTGACGTCGCTATCACTTCTTCTGTCCTGTTTGGTGAAGTATAGGCATGCTGGATTTCAGCAGATGAAACGAAGACATCTCCATTTGAGCTTTCATCATTGCCTAGAGGATCACCAATTTCTCCCATGTTTTCTGGATCGATTTCCATAATTGAAATTATGGATCTTTCCATAAGAGTATTTTTATTTGGGTCTATCTTGTCAATTTTACTGATAGGCAACACATAATCTGTACTCACATGTGTAAATGGATTTACTAGAATCTTCTCCAAACCGTATGGAGTATTAACTTTGGTAATCTCCCTGGTTGTGGATTTATCCTTTCCCTTCATGTGATAGATTTCCGCCTCAATGTATTGAGACTCACATGTCTTGAACGAGGCCTTATGACCATACAATGTCCCAATATGACCAACGAAACAATATTTGAGACATTGATGGTATGATGAAGGGATAACCGCATGTTGATGTAGCCAGGGTCTTCCAAGAAAGATGTTGAAGGCTGAGTCTTGATCAACAACCATGAAATCTGAATTGGATACAAGATCTCCAAACTGAGTTCTGATTGTAACTTCCCCTAGTGGTTCTTGTTCATTTTTATCATATCCTTGTAACATCGTGGTAGAAGGAGATAAATCAGATTCCGTGAGGCCCAATTGACAAAGTGTACGAATGGACATGAGGTTGACTCCAGAACCATTATCAATGAAAGCTCTTCGGATGTCTACGCCATTGACCTTTCCAGATAAGTACAAAGGTCTAATATGTCCATGCACAACATCATCTTCATCTTAATCTGTGAAAGATATCACTGCATGGAATTCCGCAGGATTTTTATCTATGTGATAGACTTCAGCTGCAACAAATTTAGTTTCAAACTCTAGAGGACTTGACAACGACTCAATGAGTGCTTCCTAAAGATCCTTTGATAAATTCAAGGCATAAAAAATTGATAACTTCGCCAATACATGGGCCAGGTGTTTCAATATATCATACTTTTGATCAAAAGGTCTACGTTTCCCAACAGGAACATGTGGTTTAGCAGGTGTCTTGGAAGTTAATGCTTTGGAAGTTGATGCATCTTGTATCAGGATAGGTGTTGGCAATATTCCTGGCCATGGAAGATCAGACCGATTAGGTCTATTTACTTGTTGAGAGGATGAAGATGGAACCTGTAGAGACCCAAATATTGACGTACATAGACATTACATTACATTTTCGGAATACTTAATACATAACAAAAACCAAAACTCAATGACCGTAATAGTTTAGTGTCTTTGGAAACTCAGAATATAAACTTCTAATCATGTTGAAATATCTTCAACATCTCCCATAACGATCTTCCCCTTTTTTTTACCTAAAAACATTCTTTATATCCTGGGGAAAATAAAACATAAAAAGGGTGAGCTCAAATGCTTAGTAAGGGTAATCATGGAGAAAATAAAACAAACCATATAAATTTGAACATAAAAACATGTACATAATTTTTAAATAGAGAAATCTTGTCCAGTGACATAAAACATGGAAGTACGTAAGGCATAGATCAAAATAGAACATCAATCATGATAAAATATCTTGTAAATAAAACTTGTAATTATGGAAAAACATTAGGCACATGATATGATTTCCATAGTAGCAAAGGCATTGCTGCCAAGACCATCTTAGTGGACAAAGTCCCTTTCTGAATCGAGTTCACTCCTCGTTCCAGTCCTGTATTACTGAACTAGTTTAACTTGCCATTCCGACCATGTCTATCTCATGAGATATAAATCTTTACCCAATTCATTGGAGGGAGATATAGGTCCCACCCATCTCATAATGAATTCATTCTTACTTGTGCCACAAAAAAACATACATCATTCATAATAACCCAACGAATAAAATGGGTCTTATAAACATCATCCCATCATCACATAATCCATATAAAAGAAATGGATATCATTTCATAATAAGAAAAGTGAAACCATGTAAATCATAGAGACATTATACTTGAAACATACACATATGAAATAATGTCATCTTAGATGAAAAATGGTTTTGATAAAACACTTGAAATGATTTCTTGAGGAAAATATACTTTTTTCTTCAAAATCAATTTCTTTTCACAAAACATCATGCAATTTTAAAAGAAAAATATTTTGTTGAAAATAGTCATGAAATCTTTTGGAGGAAGCTTCATAAAGACAAGACTTTATAAAACCGTAAAAATCCGTTCGTGTTGTATAAGTTAAAAAAACATTCTTCTCGTACTTTTGTTGGAAAAGTCAAAAAGTACCTCGTAACGTAAACAAAAGAAAGATTCCTTACATACCATGTAGTAAAAGGCAAGAATTGGTAAAAAGGAAATTAAACACACATGAAAATACTTTTATAAAACATGGACATGGATGATAGAAATAACCCCAGTAAATACTTACGAATAAGCAATTCCGGATAAAAATGAGATTTGCAAAATTATCCCTTATCTTAGGTCCGATATGCTTCTTATGTATCCGAACCTCCTGTATAATGATTTAAATAATGTTATTGACTTATTACAGAATCCTATTCATTGTTATGATATCATATATGGTTCACTTATGACTTTATATTACCCGTTCTTTTGTAAATTCCATGTTAAAGAGCGTTTTGGGTAAAATCGTTTCATTTGTCGTCCGTGTTTTGACTTGTAATTATTCATATGATTACATAGATCATGATTAATTAATTACAGAATATAAAACATGATTTATATATAATATATATTCAGAATATACATATATATAATAGATCGATAAATTGAAAGAAATACACCGTTCATGGAGACGGTAGGCCGTACGTACGCATGAACACTGTTTTGGTTTCCTCGTTGAATTGAATGGAATTAATAGGATGACATACATATATATATACATACATAAATACAGTATCATTATTATGTCATATATTTCATGATTACTTATTATATATAATTTATAATCATTTATGAATGGTTAATCATTGAGAATGAATCTCATCGCGCCGTGGAGACGGTATTCCGTACGTACGCACGAGCGAAGATATCGTTCCCATGATCATGGAATTTTATTGGAGTGTATGTATACTATTACAGAATCAATATCACTTTACAATAATCATATATAGTTATTATTTACACCATTATACCCATCCAAGTAAGGTAGTGGTGGAAAATAGATTACACCACGGCGTGGAGACGATATTCCATACGTACGCATGCGTGGTGATTTCGTTTTCCATAGGATGGATAGATGGTGAAATTGGGTTATTTCATACTTATAATAACATATAATTATATGAGTTATAATTATGTTATTACTTCATAATTAAACAACTAAAGAAGAAGAATTGGAAGAAGAAATAAATATGAAAGAATCGGTAACGGGCATTACCTATTCTTTGAAGCGCCTCTTTGAGACCTCCTCTTAGGGCACTAAAATTGGTCTTTGAAGAAGACCAGGAACTCTAGGATGTTTCTTGGGAAGTGTAGAGGAGATATTTTCAGGGGTTGGCCGAGCTTGAAAGCTCAAAGTGGTGTAAGGAAGAGAGGTAGGAGGTGCCCTTTTATAAGGGAGGAGAGGGGCACCTTTGGAATAACTAAAAATATTATTTTATTATAAAGTCAAATTCAGTTTTTAATAGCTCCAAATTGATATATTTCTAAGATAAGGTGGGGATGGGTCTAAATATTCTCATACAATAGAATTTAGACAAGTTTAGGTATCAATTTTAACCTTATCATTTAGATTTATCTTTAACTTAGATAATTTAACTTTTACCGTGTCTTCTTGTTTTCTTACACTATAAGGTTAATAAACTTACTATATCAAGCCAAAAGAACCCCAAGTTGTTTATTATTAATATATATAAACTTATCTAAGTCATTTTGCTGAACCATAGATTTTTAGGAATAAAATAACAATTAATAATATAGTATTTGTTTTAAAAACTATTTTATGTCAATTTTGACACTATTTGGTAATTGTTTTTTGTGAAAATCATAACAGAATGATTATTTCGTAAAAATCTAATTAAATCAATACTAACATTTCATATTAACATATAAAATTATTGGAATTCATAAAAAGTCTAAAATTACATTTATTTGCGTATTTATAACATCAATTATGTCAATATTTCATTAATAAGATAATTACTGAATCATCATTGTATCATAACTAAATTAAATAAAATACCATTATGTAGGAAATATTTTTATCTTTATAATGAATATTTATAGTTGAATTTATCTTATGTATAACCCTATATTAAAAATGATTTAGTTATTAAACTTTGATTTTAACTATTTTAACCCTTCTTTAAATAAATTAATAATAAATGTCCTAATCTAATCCAAGTGGGCCTAAATGGTCATATTTTATTTCTAAGGTTGTTTTTGGCCGAATTACACTAATCCAATAGAATTAGGACATGTGTTAGGGTAATAATAATATCATTTTTACCCTTAATTACCCTATTTACTTTTAGCCGTGGTAAAAAAAAGAAAAAAGTTACTATTCACCAAAAATTATTTTCATCTCATTGAACCACATTTTAGTCCTTGATATTAACTGTGTCTCTCGGATTTTCGAAATTCCACTCACAGAAGCGGTAAAATTAAGTTTTATGAAAAATTCAGTTTTTTTTAACTACCACTTAGTGGTTTCACTATTCATCAAAAAATGAAAGTTTCCAGAAAAATACCAAAAATTAGGCCTAAGCTATATTTGATATTATAATTCAAAAATGATGTCTATTTTACCAAATTCAAAACATATCAGTTACATTAACTAATTTAAAAATTAATTCCCGTCGTCAAAACAAATAGCGTGTTTTTAAAAGATAATAACTATCAAAATATTGACACTTGTTTATGTCTGGTTTAAATGTGAAATTACATCCAATGACAAAAATTGTATTAAATTGTAAAAATATATTCTAAATATACCTTAAATCCACTAAAATTAATAATTTAACAATATTAATTATTTTGATTAAAAAAGTTGTTTTTAATTAAAATTTAGTAATTTTCACTATTCATCAAAATATGAAAGTTATCCGAAAAGTACCAAAATTTCACCCTAAGCTAATTTCGATATTCAAAATCCAAAAATGAATTCCATTTTGAAAAATAAAATTTACAAAATTTCAAAAAGTGGTTATTACAACTCATAATGGCTAGTTTTAATAATATTTTAATAGCATATCGTTGTTTAGTGAAACTCGGTATTGCATACAACACATGCTATCGAGGAAGGTCGTGATTGTGTGTAATGCAAGCCAAGTCAGGGTTGCGTGTGGTGCATGACTCCTTTTTCATTGCGTATAACAAAATACATTGAATATATTTATATATACTCAATGATTCGTAGAATAAATACTATCAAACAAACATGAAATTGTGTGTAACATGATCCAAGATTAGTGTTGCGTATACTGAAAGCTAATACGGTATTGCGTATAGCGCAAGATAATCTTGGTGTGGCATACAACAGAAGATATGAAAGAAATTAAAACGAATATATCTTATAAAATCTTGGGTTGTTACATTCTACCCCCGTTAAAATGAATTTCACCCTCGAAATTCGTCGGGGTTATAAATCATTTACTATTCATAGAAACCCACATCGTAAAAAGGAATAATAAAACTTAATTTTAAAACTAAATTATTAAATGTAACGATTGCCCAAAGAAACTCATCACTGGGTTTTCCACGTAGGAGAACATAGGTAAAAATATGGAATGGAAGAGAAATCTAACCATCAAGTTCTTGATGGAGAGTGGTAGAGAACATGGCTATGAAATTGCCATTAATCACAAATCCATATGATTTATCGGATATAAGGGCACTAGGACAACATTTTTGGTTTTCAAGATCATTTCCCTAAAGCTGATGAAATTGGAATTAGAAGAAATACTTTCGTGATTTTGGTACAGTCTCACCGTCGGTCGTTCTTTGGAAAATTTCCACTTCATCTCTTAAAGAAATGAAGTTGAATTTGTCATTCATGATTTGTTAGCTTATCATGTGATAGAATGATGGGTCATTCCATCTGTCTCAAACAAAAGGTTAGAAAAGTTATCAAAAAGTACATAAGTCCATCTATAGTGAGATTAATCATATATGGTTCCTAAAATAGACTTATACTTCATATATCATACTGCTTAATATAATAAAACTAGTTTCTACTAAACATGGACTTTATGTAGGCCAGTGGTAAGCGATAAAGGCCAGTCGCACTTCGGTTGTGGGTTCGATTCCCACAACCCTGTCCGACGCGATGGGCTGTCGCCTGTCCGGCAGGTTGACCTTTTTCTAAAACTACATTACTATAACATCCCATCAATAATATCGAAAAAAACATATATCCTTAAATAATACTAACTTATGTCCAACATAATCCATTCCAAACTTTAGGCTTATCCATTATACTTTAGTCCACTCTCATATTATAGTGAAAACGATTACCAGGGATTTAATACCATCGTTGATCCACATATATCATAAGATATGTCTTGTTGGTCACACTCCAAACACTTGAAGGCCTTAATCATGTATTCTCTTGAAAAAATGAATACCCATTGAACCTTAGTGAAAACATGAATGCAGTTAAAAGTTAACACTTTCCACATACCAAAATCCTAAAAATTCTATATACTCAAACCATGATATCACTTAGTCCTTATATCAATCATGAGCTCATGAATACAATCAAACATCTCATTATCTTCTTATTCCTTCATTATGCGCATATCATCTACATTCCAAAAATATCTGAATTACCTTCCATGCTTACTGGTACCATTAAACATATACTTTCAAATAAAATAGTGTAACAATCCTTAGATGATTCTTTATTCCATAATACCATTAACTATACAACATAACTCTCGATAAACATACAATCATTCCACTACCTTCTAAAACAACAGACTGAGCTTCAACACTTCTTTCAACTCATATATCATTTGTAGTCTCCTCATCATCATCCACATAAATACTACCCATATGACCATGCTGATTCTCTTCATGATATTTTCCATTAGGGAATTAGTTTGCATAATTCCCGTACATTCCACATTTAAAACATCTAATCATTGTTGATGTCGTAGCAATACCATTATCCTTGTCCATGGTGTTAACTAAAATTTTTCCTTTGCACTTACTGGATTTGTGTACTTCTTTTCCACACCCAAATCACTTTCTAGTTCCTTTGAAACAATCTCCCTGATGCCTCTTCCCACATGATTTACATGAGGGTAATTGAACTTTTATTCCTCTAAGATCATCACGAAACTCAATTTTTCTCTTATTATCTGAGTCGGGAAACTTACCAAAGTTGAGATTATTTATCATATTATGATATTGATGATTAGGCATAATAACGATGTTGGGACTTCCAGATCCCATTTAATTTGGTTTCTCATGAAGAATATCCTTCCATTGTCTGTCATATCCTCCATTATCGCGAATCTTCCTATTTCCAGCCATTTTCTAAAACCCAAAAAGAATTGTGTGGGAGGAAAAAATAATTCTAGGGAAAACAACATAATAAAGGGGGAGTTCCCTCAATATCTAACATCTTAGGTTAAATTCTAAGATCGTTATCGTAGTTCTAGGACTATATCCTATACGTATAGTTATCCTTAGGGACATCCCTAGACATACCTAAGAAATATCTCTAGGGATCTCACTAACATTTTCGCATCCTAGTTCCCAAAGGTTGACTAAACTATTCCTCTAATACCAACTGTAGAGACCCGAAGCTTGACGTACATAGACATTACATTATTTTGCAGAATACTTAATACATAACAAAAACCAAAACTCAAAGACCGTAATAGTTTAGTGTCTTTGGAAACTCGGAATATAGACTTCTAATCATGTTGAAATATCTTCAACATCTCCCATAACGATCTTCCCCTTTTTTTCTTACATAAAACCTTTATTTATATCCTGGGGAAAAGAAAACATAAAAAGGATGAGCTCAAATGCTGAATAAGGGTACGCATAGAGAAAATAAAACAATCCATATACATTTGAACATAAAAACATGTACATAATTTTTAAACATAGAAATCTTGTGCAATGACATAAAACATGGAAGTACGTAAGGCATAGATCAAAATAGAACATAAATCATGATAAAATAGCTTGTAAATAAAACTTGTAATTGTGGAAAAACATTAAACACATGATATGATTTCCATAGTAGACAAGGCATTTCATCCAAAACCATCTTAGTGGACAAAGTCCCTTTCTGAATCGAGTTCACTCCTCGTTCCAGTCCTGTATTACTGAACCGGTTTAACTTGCTGTTCCAGCCATGTCTATCTCATGAGATATAAATCTTTACCCAACGCATTGGAGATAGATATAGGTCCCACCCATCTCATAATGAAATCATTCTTACTTGTGCCACAAAAAAAGCATACATCATTCATAATAACCCAACGAATAAAATGGGTTTCATAAACATCATCCCATCATCAGATAATCCATATAAAAGAAATGGATATCATTTCATAATAAGAAAAGTGAAACCATGTAAATCATAGAGACATTATACTTGAAACATACACATATGAAATAATGTAATCTTAGATGAAAAATGGTTTTGATAAAACACTTGAAATGATTTCTTGAGGAAAATATCCTTTTTTCTTCAAAATCAATATCTTTTCACAAAACATCATGCAATTTTAAAAGAAAAATATTTTTTTGAAAATAGTCATGAAATATTTTGGAGGAATCTCCATGAAGATAAGGCTTTATAAAACCGTAAAAATCTGTTCGTGCCATATAAGTTAAAAAAACATTCTTCTCGTACTTTTGTTGGAAAGTCAAAAATTACCTCGTAACGTAAACAAAAGAAAGATTCCTTACATACCATGTAGTAAAATTCAAGAATGGGTAAAAAGGACTTTAAACACACATTAAAATACTTTTATAAAACATGGACATGGATGATAGAAATAACCCCAGTAAATACTTACGAATAAGCAATCCCGGATAAAAATGAGATTTGCAAAATTATCCCTTACCTTAGGTCTGATATGCTTCGTATGTATTAGAACCTCTTGTATAATGATTTAAATAATGTTATTTACTTATTAAAGAATCATTTTAATTGTTATGATATCATATATGGCTCACTTATGACTTTATATTACCCGTTCTTTTGTAAATTCAATGTTAAAAAGCGTTTTGGGTAAAATCGTTTCATTTGTCGTCCGTGTTTTGACTTGTAATTATTCATATGATTACATAGATCATGATTAATTAATTACAGAATATAAAAAATTATTTATATATAATATATATTCAGAATATACATATATATAATAGATCGATAAATTGAAAGAAATACACCGTTCATGGAGACGGTAGGCCGTATGTACGCATGAACGCTGTTTTCGTTTTCTCGTTGAATTGAATGGAATTAATTGGATGACATACATACATATATATATATATACATAAATCCAGTATCATTATTATGTCATATATTTCATTATTACTTATTATATATACTTTATAATCATTTATGAAGGGTTAATCATTGAGAATGAATCTCATCGCGTCGTGGAGACGGTATTCCATACGTACGCACGAGCGATGATATCGTTCCCATGATCGTGGAATTTTATTGGAGTGTATGTATACTATTACAGAATCAATATCACTTTACAATAATCATATATAATTATTATTTACACCATTATACCCATCCAAGTAATGCGGTGGTGGAAAATAGATTACACCACGGCGTGGAGATGGTATTCTGTACGTACGCACGCGTGGTGATTTCGTTTTCCGTAGGATGGATAGATGGGTAAATAGGGTTGTTTCATACTTATAATAACATATCAGTTTATGAGTTATACTGATGTTATTATTTCATAATGAAACAACTAAAGAAGAATAAGTGGAAGAAGAAATAAATATGAAAGAATCGGTAACGGGCATTACCTATTCTTTGAAGCACCTCTTTGAGACCTCCTCTTAGGGAACTAAAATTGGTCTTTGAAGAAGACCAGGAACTCTAGGATGTTTCTAGGGAAGTGGAGAGGAGATATTGGCAGGGTTTGGCTGAGCTTGAAGGATCAAAGTTGTGTGAGGAAGAGAGGGATGAGGTTCCCTTTTATAAGGGAGGAGAGGGGCACCTTTGGAATAGCTAAAAATATTATTTTATTATAAAGTCAAATTCGGGTTTTAATAGCTCTAAATTGATATATTTCGAAGCTAAGGTGGGGATGGGTCGAAATACTCTCATACAATAGAATTTAGACAAGTTTAGGTATCAATTTTCACCTTATCATTTAGATTTAACTTTAAGTTAGATAATTTAACTTTTACCGTGTCTTCTTGTTTTCTTACACTATAAGGTTAATAAACTTACTATATCAAGACAAACGAAAACCAAGTTGTTTATTATTAATATATATAATCTTATCTAAGTCATTTGGCCGAACCTTATATTTTTAGGAATAAAATAACAATTAATAATATAGTATTTGTTTTAAAAACTATTTTATGTCAATTTTGACACTATTTGGTAATTGATTTTTGTGAAAATTATAACAGAATGATTAGTTCGAAAACATCTAATTAAATCAATACTAACATGTCATATTAACATATAAAATTATTGTAATTCTTAAAAAGTCTCAAATTACATTTATTTGGGTATTTATAACATCAATTATGTCAATATTTCATTAATAAGATAATTACTGCATCATTATTGTATCATAAATAAATTAAATAAAATACCATTATGTAGGAAATATTTTTATCTTTCTAATGAATATTTATAGTCGAATTTATCTTACGTATAACCCTATATTAAAAATGATTTAGTTATTAAACTTTGATTTTAACTATTTTAACCCTTCTTTAAATAAATTAATAATAAATGTCCTAATCTAATCCAAGTGGGCCTAAGTGGTCATATTTTATTTCTAAGGTTGTTTTTGGCCGAATTACACTAATCCAATAGAATTAGGACATGTGTTAGGGTAATAATAATATCATTTTTACCCTCAATTACCCTATTTACTTTTAACCGTGGTAAAAAAAAGTAAAAAGTTACTATTCACCAAAAATTATTTTCATCTCATTGAACCACATTTTAGTCCTGGATATTTACCCTGTCTCTCGGATTTTCGAAATTCCACTCACAAAAGCGGTAAAATTAAGTTTTATGAAAAATTCATTTTTTTTAACTACCACTTAGTGGTTTCACTATTCATCAAAAAATGAAAGTTTCCAGAAAAAGACCAAAAATTAGGCCTAAGCTATATTTGATATTATAATTCAAAAATGATGTCTATTTTACCAAATTCAAAACATATCAGTTACATTAACTAATTTAAAAATTAATTCCCGTCGTCAAAACAAATAGCGTGTTTTTAAGAGATAATAACTATCTAAATATTGACACTTGTTTATGTCTGGTTTAAATGTGAAATTACATCCAATGACAAAAATTGTATTAAATTGTAAAAATATATTCTAAATATACCTTAAAACCACTCAAATTAATAATTTAACAATATTAATTATTTCGATTAAAAAAGTTGTTTTTAATTAAAATTTAGTAATTTTCACTATTCATCAAAATATGAAAGTTATCCTAAAAGTACCAAAATTTCACCGTAAGCTAATTTCGATATTCAAAATCCAAAAATGAAGTCCATTTTGAAAAATAAAATTTACAAAATTTCTAAAAGTAGTTATTACTACTCATAATGGCTAGTTTTAATAATATTTTAATAGCATATCATCGTTTAGTGAAACTCGGTATTGCGTACAACACATGCTATCGAGGAAGGTCGTGATTGTGTGTAATGCAAGCCAAGTCAGGGTTGCGTGTAGTGCACGACTCCTTTTTCATTGCGTATAACAAAATACATTGAATATATTTATATATACTCAATGATTCGTAGAATAAATACTATCAAACAAACATGAAATTGTGTGTAACATGATCCAAGATTAGTGTTGTGTATACTGCATGCTAATACGGTGTTGCGTATAGCGCAAGATAATCTTGGTGTGGCATACAACAGAAGATATGAAAGAAATTAAAACGAATATATCTTATAAAATCTTGGGTTGTTACATTCTACCCCCGTTAAAATGAATTTCACCCTCGAAATTCGTCTGGGTTATAAATCATTTACTATTCATAGAAACCCACATCGTAAAAAGGAATACTAAAACTTAATTTTAAAACTAAATTATGAAATGTAACAATTGCCCAAAGAAACTCATCACTGGGTTTTCCACGTAGGAGAACATAGGTGAAAATATGGAATGGAAGAGAAATCTAACCATCAAGTTCTTGATGGAGTGTGGTAGAGAACATGGCTATGAAATAGCCATTAATCACAAATCCATATGATTTATCGGATATAAGGGCACTAGGACAACATTTTTGGTTTTCAAGATCATTTCCCTAAAGCTAATGAAATTGGAATTAGAAGAAATACTTTCGTGATTTTGGTACAGTCTCACCGTTGGTCGTTCTTTGGAAAATTTCCACTTCATCTCTTAAAGAAATGAAGTTGAATTTGTCATTCATGATTTGTTAGCTTATCATGTGATAGAATGATGGGTCATTCCATCTGTCTCAAACAAAAGGTTAGAAAAGTTATCAAAAAATACATAAGTCCATCTATAGTGAGATTAATCATATATGGTTCCTAAAATAGACTAATACTTCATATATCATACTGCTTAATATAATAAAACTAGTTTCTACTAAACATGGACTTTATGTAGGCCAGTGGTAAGCGATAAAGGCCAGTCGCACTTCGGTTGTCGGTTCGATTCCCACAACCTTGTCCGACGCGATGGGTTGTCGCCTGTCCGGCAGGTTGACCTTTTTCTAAAACTACATTACTATAACATCCCATCAATAATATCGAAAAAAACTTATATCCTTAAATAATACTAACTTATGTCCAACATAATCCATTCCAAACTTTAGGCTTATCCATAATACTTTAGTCCACTCTCATATTATAGTGAAAACGATTACCAGGGATTTAATACCATCGTTGATCCCCATATATCATAAGATGTGTCTTGTTGGTCACATTCCAAACATTTGAAGGCCTTAATCATGTATTCTCTTGAAAAAAATGAATACCCATTGAACCTTAGTGAAAAAATGAATGCAGTTAAAAGATAACACTTTCCACATACCAAAATCCTAAAAATTCTATATACTCAAACCATGATATCACTTAGTCCTTATATCAATCATGAGATCATGAATACAATCAAACATCTCATTATCTTCTTATTCCTTCATTATGCGCATATCATCTAAATTCCAAAAATATCTGAATAACCTTCCATGCTTACTGGTACCATTAAACATATAATTTCAAATACAATAGTGTAACAATCCTTAGATGATTCTTTATTCCATAATACCATTAACTATACAACATAACTCTCGATAAACATACAATCATTCCACTACCTTCTAAAACAACTGACTGAGCTTCAACACTTCTTTCAACTCATATATCATTTGTAGTCTCCTCATCATCATCCACATAAATACTACCCATATGACCATGCTGATTCTCTTCATGAGATTTTCCATTAGGGAATTAGTTTGCATAATTCCCGTACATTCCACATTTAAAACATCTAATCATTGTTGATGTCGTAGCAATACCATTATCCTTGTCCATGGTGTTAACTAAAATTTTTCCTTTGCACTTACTGGATTTGTGTCCTTCTTTTCCACACCCAAATCATTTTCTAGTTCCTTTGAAACAATCTCCCTGATGCCTCTTCCCACATGATTTACATGAGGGAAATTGAACTTTCTTTCCTCTAAGATCATCACGAAACTCAATTTTTATCTTATTATCTGAGTCGGGAAACTTACCAAAGTTGAGATTATTTATCATATTATAGATTGATGATTAGGCATAATAACGATGTTGGGACTTCCAGATCCCATTTCATTTGGTTTCTCATGAAGAATATCCTTCCATTGTCTGTCATATCCTCCATTATCGCGAATCTTCATATTTCCATCCATTTTCTAAAACCCAAAAAGAATAGTGTGGGAGGCAAAAATAATTCTAGGGAAAACAACATAATAAAGGGGGAGTTCCCTCAATATCTAACATCTTAGGTTAAATTCTAGGATCGTTATCGTAGTTCTAGGACTATATCCTATACGTATAGTTATCCTTAGGGACATCCCTAGACATACCTTAGAAATATCTCTAGGGATCGCACTAACATTTTCGCATCCTAGTTCCCAAAGGTTGACTAAACTATTCCTCTGATACCAACTGTAGAGACCCGAAGCTTGACGTACATAGACATTACATTATTTTGCAGAATACTTAATACATAACAAAAACCAAAACTCAAAGACCGTAATAGTTTAGTGTCTTTGGAAACTCGGAATATAGACTTCTAATCATGTTGAAATATCTTCAACATCTCCCATAACGATCTTCCCCTTTTTTTCTTACCTAAAACCTTTATTTATATCCTGGGGAAAAGAAAACATAAAAAGGGTGAGCTCAAATTCTGAATAAGGGTACGCATGGAGAAAATAAAACAATCCATATACATTTGAACATAAAAACATGTACATAATTTTTAAACATAGAAATCTTGGGCAATGACATAAAACATGGAAGTACGTAAGGCATAGATCAAAATAGAACATAAATCATGATAAAATAGCTTGTAAATAAAACTTGTAATTGTGGAAAAACATTAAACACATGATATGATTTCCATAGTAGACAAGGCATTGCTTCCAAGACCATCTTAGTGGACAAAGTCCCTTTCTGAATCGAGTTCACTCCTCGTTCCAGTCCTGTATTACTGAACCGGTTTAACTTGCTGTTCCAGCCATGTCTATCTCATGAGATTTAAATCTTTACCCAATGCATTGGAGATAGATATAGGTCCCACCCATCTCATAATGAAATCATTCTTACTTGTGCCACAAAAAAAGCATACATCATTCATAATAACCCAACGAATAAAATGGGTTTCATAAACATCATCCCATCATCACATAATCCATATAAAAGAAATGGATATCATTTCATAATAAGAAAAGTGAAACCATGTAAATCATAGAGACATTATACTTGAAACATACACATATGAAATAATGTCATCTTATATGAAAAATGGTTTTGATAAAACACTTGAAATGATTTCTTGAGGAAAATATCCTTTTTTCTTCAAAATCAATATCTTTTCACAAAACATCATGCAATTTTAAAAGAAAAATATTTTTTTGAAAATAGTCATGAAATATTTTGGAGGAATCTCCATGAAGATAAGGCTTTATAAAACCGTAAAAATCCGTTCGTGCCATATAAGTTAAAAAAACATTCTTCTCGTACTTTTGTTGGAAAGTCAAAAATTACCTCGTAACGTAAACAAAAGAAAGATTCCTTACATACCATGTAGTAAAATTCAAGAATGGGTAAAAAGGACTTTAAACACACATGAAAATACTTTTATAAAACATGGACATGGATGATAGAAATAACCCTAGTAAATACTTACGAATAAGCAATCCCGGATAAAAATGAGATTTGCAAAATTATCCCTTACCTTAGGTCCGATATGCTTAGTATGTATTAGAACCTCTTGTATAATGATTTAAGTAATGTTATTGAATTGTTAAAGAATCATATTAATTGTTATGATATCATATATGGTTCACTTATGACTTTATATTACCCGTTCTTTTGTAAATTCAATGTTAAAAAGCGTTTTGGGTAAAATCATTTCATTTGTCGTCCGTGTTTTGACTTGTAATTATTCATATGATTACATAGATCATGATTAATTAATTACAGAATATAAAAAATGATTTATATATAATATATATTCAGAATATACATATATATAATAGATCGATAAATTGAATGAAATACACCGTTCATGGAGACGGTAGGCCGTATGTACGCATGAACGCTGCTTTCATATTCTCGTTGAATTGAATGAAATTAATTGGATGACATACATATATATATATATACATAAATCCAGTATCGTTATTATGTCATATATTTCATTATTAATTATTATATATACTTTATAATCATTTATGAAGGGTTAATCATTGAGAATGAATCTCATCACGTCGTGGAGACGGTATTTCATACGTACGCACGAGCGATGATATCGTTCCCATGATCGTGGAATTTTATTGGAGTGTATGTATAATATTACATAATCAATATCACTTTACAATAATCCTATATAATTATTATTTACACCATTATACCCATCCAAGTAAGGTGGTGGTGGAAAATAGATTACACCACGGCGTGGAGACGGTATTCCGTACGTACGCACGCGTGGTGATTTCGTTTTCCGTAGGATGGATAGATGGGTAAATAGGGTTGTTTCATACTTATAATAACATATCATTATATGAGTTATACTGATGTTATTATTTCATAATGAAACAACTAAAGAAGAATAAGTGGAAGAAGAAATAAATATGAAAGAATCGGTAACGGGCATTACCTATTCTTTGAAGCACCTCTTTGAGACCTCCTCTTAGGGCACTAAAATTGGTATTTGAAGAAGACCAGGAACTCTAGGATGTTTCTAGGGAAGTGGAGAGGAGATATTGGCAGGGGTTGGCTGAGCTTGAAGGCTCAAAGTGGTGTGAGGAAGAGAGGGATGAGGTTCCCTTTTATAAGGGAGGAGAGGGGCACCTTTGGAATAGCTAAAAATATTATTTTATTATAAAGTCAAATTCGGTTTTTAATAGCTCTAAATTGATATATTTCTAAGCTAAGGTGGGGATGGGTCGAAATACTCTCATAAAATAGAATTTAGACAAGTTTAGGTATCCATTTTAACCTTATCATTTAGATTTAACTTTAAGTTAGATAATTTAACTTTTACCGTGTCTTCTTGTTTTCTTACACTATAAGGTTAATAAACTTACTATATCAAGACAAACGAACCCCAAGTTGTTTATTATTAATATATATAATCTTATCTAAGTCATTTGGCCGAACCTTATATTTTTAGGATTAAAATAACAATTAATAATATAGTATTTGTTTTAAAAACTATTTTATGTCAATTTTGACACTATTTGGTAATTGATTTTTGTGAAAATTATAACAGAATGATTAGTTCGAAAACATCTAATTAAATCAATACTAACAAGTCATATTAACATATAAAATTATTTTAATTCTTAAAAAGTCTCAAATTACATTTATTTGGGTATTTATAACATCAATTATGTCAATATTTCATTAATGAGATAATTACTGCATCATTATTGTATCATAAATAAATTAAATAAAATACCATTATGTAGGAAATATTTATATCTTTCTAATGAATATTTATAGTCGAATTTATCTTACGTATAACCCTATATTAAAAATGATTTAGTTATTAATCTTTGATTTTAACTATTTTAACCCTTCTTTAAATAAATTAATAATAAATGTCCTAATCTAATCCAAGTGGGCCTAAATGGTCATATTTTATTTCTAAGGTTGTTTTTGGCTGAATTACACTAATCCAATAGAATTAGGACATGTGTTAGGGTAATAATAATATCATTTTTACCCTCAATTACCCTATTTGCTTTTAACCGTGGTAAAAAAAAGTAAAAAGTTACTATTCACCAAAAATTATTTTCATCTCATTGAACCACATTTTAGTCCTTGATATTTACCGTGTCTCTCGGATTTTCGAAATTCCACTCACAGAAGCGGTAAAATTAAGTTTTATGAAAAATTCAGTTTTTTTAACTACCACTTAGTGGTTTCACTATTAATCAAAAAATGAAAGTTTCCAGAAAAATATCAAAAAATAGTCCTAAGATATATTTGATATTATGAATTCAAAAATGATGTCTATTTTACCAAATTCAATACATATCATTTACATTAACTAATTTAAAAATTAATTCCCGTCGTCAAAACAAATAGCGTGTTTTTAAGAGATAATAACTATCAAAAGATTGACACTTGTTTATGTCTGGTTTAAATGTGAAATTACATCCAATGACCAAAATTGTATTAAATTGTAAAAATATATTATAAATATACTTTAAAACCACTAAAATTAATAATTTATCAATATTAATTATTTCGATTAAAAATGTTGTTTTTAATTAAAATTTAGTAATTTTCACTATTCATCAGAATATGAAAGTTATCCGAAAAGTACCAAAATTTCACCCTAAGCTAATTTCGATATTCCAAATCCAAAAATGAAGTCCATTTTGAAAAATAAAATTTACAAAATTTCAAAAACTGGTTATTAGTACTCATAATGGCTAGTTTTAATAATATTTTAATAGTATATCGTTGTTTAGTGAAACTCGGTATTGCGTACAACACATGCTATCGAGGAAGGTCGTGATTGTGTGTAATGCAATCCAAGTAAGGGTTGCGTGTAGTGCATGACTCCTTTTTTATTGCGTATAAAAAAATACATTGAATATATATATATATATATTTATATATATACTCAATGATTCGTAGAATAAATACTATCAAACAAACATGAAATTGTGTGTAACATGATCCAAGATTAGTGTTGCGTATAATTCAAGCTAATACGGTGTTGCGTATAGCACAAGATAATATTGGTGTAGCATACAACAGAAGATATGAAAGAAATTAAAACGAATATATCTTATAAAATCTCGGTTTGTTACATTCTACCCCCGTTAAAATGATTTTCACCCTCGAAATTCGTCGGGGTTATAAATTGTTTACTATTCATAGAAACCCACATCGTAAAAAGGAATACTAAAACTTAATTTTAAAACTAAAGTATGAAATTTAACGATTTCCCAAAGAAACTCATCACTGGGTTTCCACGTAGGAGAACATAGGTGAAAATATGGAATGGGAAAGAAATCTAACCATCAAGTTCTTGATGGAGAGTGGTAGAGAACATGGCTATGAAATAGCCATTAATCAAAAATCCATCTGATTTATCGGATATAAGGGAACTAGGACAACATTTTTGGTTTCCAAGATCATTTCCCTAAAGTTGATGAAATTGGAATTAGAAGAAATACTTTCGTGATTTTGGTACAGTCTCACCGTTGGTCGTTCATTGGAAAATTTACACTTCATCTCTTAATGAAATGAAGTTGAATTTGTCATTCGTGATGTGTTAGCATATCATGTGATAGAATGATGGGTCATTCCATCTGTCTCAAACAAAAGGATAGAAAAGTTATCAAAAAATATATAAGTCCATCTACAGTGAGATTAATCATATACGGTTCCTAAAATAGACTTATACTTCATATATCATACTGCTTAATATAATAAAACTAGTTTCTACTAAACAGGGACTTTATGTAGGCCAGTGGTAAGCGATAAAGGCCAGTCGCACTTCGGTTGTGTGTTCGATTCCCACAACCTTGTCCGACGCGATGGGCTGCCGCCCGTCCTGCAGGTTGACCTTTTTCTAAAACAATATTACTATAACATCCCATCAATAATATCGAAAAAACTTCTATCCTTAAATAATAATAACTTATGTCCAACATAATCCATTCCAATATTTAGGCTTAACCATAATACATCAGTCCACTCTCATATTATAGTGAAAACGATTACCAGGGATTTAATACCATCGTTGATCCCCATATATCATAAGATATGTCTTGTTGGTCACATTCCAAACATTTGAAGTCCTTAATCATGTATTCTCTTGAAAAAATGAATACCCATTGAACCTTAGTGAAAACATGAATGCAGTTAAAAGTTAACACTTTCCACATACCAAAATCCTCAAAATTCTATATACTCAAACCATGATATCACTTAGTCCTTATATCAATCATGAGCTCATGAATACAATCAAACATCTCATTATTTTCTTATTCCTTCATTATGCACATATCATCTACATTCCAAAAATATCTGAATAACCTTCCGTGCTTACTAGTACTATTCAACATATACTTTTAAATACAATAGTGTAACAATCCTTAGATGATTCTTTATTCCATAATACCATTAACTATACAACATAACTCTCGATAAACATACAATCATTCCAATACCTTCTAAAACAACAGACTGAGCTTCAACACTTCTTTCAACTCATATATCATTTGTAGTCTCCCCATCATCATCCACATAAATACTACCCATATGACCATGCTGATTCTCTTCATGAGATTTTCCATTAGGGAATTAGTTTTCATAATGCTCATACATTCCACATTTAAAACATCTAATCATTGTTGATGTCGTAGCAATTCCATTATCCTTGTCCATGGTGTTAACTGAACTTTTTTCCTTTGCACTTACTGGATTTGTGTACTTCTTTTCCACACGCAAAGCATCTTCCAGTTCCTTTGAAACAATCTCCCTGATGTCTCTTCCCACATGATTTACATTAGGTAAATTGAACTTTCTTTCCTCTATTATCATCATGAAACTCCATTTTTCTCTTATTATCTGTGTCGGGAAAGTTACCAAAGTTGAGATTATTGATCATATTATGAGATTGATGATTAGGCATAATAACGATGTTTGGACTTTCATATCCCATTTCATTTGGTTTCTCATGAAGAATATCATTCCATTGTCTGTCATATCCTCCATTATCGTGAAGCTTCTTATTTCCAGCCATTTTCTAAAACCCAATAAGAATAGTGTGAGAGGAAAAAATCATTCTAGGGAAAAAAACATAGTAAAGAGGGAGTTCCCTCAATATCTAACATCTTAGGTTAAATTCTAAGATCGTTACCGTAGTTCTAGGACTATATCCTATACATATACTTATCCTTAGAGACATCCCTATACATACCTTAGAAATATCTCTAGGTATCTCACTAACATTTTCGAATCCTAGTTTTCAAAGGTTGACTAAACTATTCCTCAGATACCAACGGTAGAGACACGAATCTTGACGTACATAGACATTACATTACTTTTGCAGAATACTTAATACATAACAAAAACCAAAACTCAAGGACCGTAATAGTTTAGTGTCTTTGGAAACTCGGAATATAGACTTCTAATCATGTTGAAATATCATCAACATCTCCCATAATGATCTTCCCCTTTTTTTTCTTACCTAAAACCTTTCTTTATATCTTAGGGAAAAGAAAACATAAAAATGGTGAGCTCAAATGCTCAATAAGGGTACACATGGAGAAAATAAAACAAACAATATACATTTGAACATAAAAACATGTACATAATTTTTAAACATAGAAATCTTGTGTAATGACATAAAACATGGAAGTACGTAAGGCATAAATCAAAATAGAACATCAATCATGATAAAATATCTTGTAAATAAAACTTGTAATTTTGGAAAAACATTAAGCACATGATATGATTTCCATAGTAGCCAAGGCATTGCTTCCAAAACCATCTTTGTGGACAAAGTCCCTTTTTGAATCGAGTTCACTCCTCGTTCCAGTCATGTATTACTGAACCAGTTTAACTTGCCATTCCAACCATTTCTATCTCCTGAGATATAAATCTTTACCCAATTCATTGGATGGAGATATAGGTCCCACCCATCTCATAATGAAATCATTCTTACTTGTTCCAAAAAAAACATACATCATTCATAATAACCCAACGAATAAAATGGGTTTCATAAGTATCATCCCATCATCACATAATCCATATAAATGAAATGGATATAATTTCATAATAAGAAAAGTGAAACCACATAGAGACATTATACTTGAAACATACACATATGAAATAATGTCATCTTAGATGAAAAATGGTTTTGATAAAACAATTGAAATGATTTCTTGCGGAAAATATCCTTTTTTCTTCAAAATCAATATCTTTTCACAAATCATCATGCAATTTTAAAAGAAAAATATTTTGTTGAAAATAGTGATGAAATCTTTTGGAGGAAGCTTCATGAAGATAAGGCTTTATAAAACCGTAAAAATCCGTTCGTTCCATATAAGTTAAAAAAACATTCTTCTCGTACTTTTGATGGAAAAGTCAAAAAGTACCTCGTAACGTAAACAAAAGAAAGATTCCTTACACACCATGTAGTAAAGTCAAGAATGGGTTAAAAGGACATTAAAAAAACATGAAAATACTTTTATAAAACATGGACATGGATGATAGAAATAACCCCAGTAAATACTTACGAATAAGCAATCCTGGATAAAAATGAGATTTGCAAAATTATCCCTTACCTTAGGTCCGATATGCTTCGTATGTATCCGAACCTCCTGTATAATGATTTAAATAATGTTATTGACTTATTAAAGAATCATATTCATTGTTATGATATCATATATGTTTCACTCATGACTTTATATTACCCGTTCTTTTGTAAATTCCATGTTAAAGAGCGTTTTGGGTAAAATCGTTTCATTTGTCGTCTGTGTTTTGACTTGTAGTTATTCATATGATTACATAGATCATGATTAATTAATTACAGAATATAAAACATTATTTATATATAATATATATTCAGAATATACATATATATAATAGATCGATAAATTGAAAGAAATACACCGTTCATGGAGACGGTAGGCCGTACGTACGCATGAACGCTGTTTTCCTTTCCTCGTTGAATTGAATGGAATTAATTAGATGACATACATATATATATATACATAAATCCAGTATAATTATTATGTCATATATTTCATGATTAATTATTATATATACTTTATAATCATTTATGAATGGTTAATCATTGAGAATGAATCTCATCGCGTCGTGGAGACGGTATTCCGTACGTACGCACGAGCGATGATATCGTTCCCATGATCGTGGAATTTTATTGGAGTGTATACATACTATTATAGAATCAATATCACTTTACAATAATCATATATAGTTATTATTTACACCATTATACCCATCCAAGTAAGGTGGTGGTGGAAAATAGATTACACCACGGCGTGGAGACGGTATTCCGTACGTACGCACGCGTGGTGATTTCGTTTTCCGTAGGATGGATAGATGGTGAAATAGGGTTTTTTTATACTTATAATAACATATAAGTATATGAGTTATACTGATGTTATTACTTCATAATGAAACAACTAAAGAAGAAGAAGTGGAAGAAGAAATAAATATGAAAGAATCGGTAACGAGCATTACCTATTCTTTGAAGCGGCTCTTTGAGACCTCCTCTTAGGGCACTAAAATTGGTATTTGAATAAGACAAGGAACTCTAGGATGTTTCTAGGGAAGTGGAGAGGAGATATTGGCAGGGTTTGGCCGAGCTTGAAGGCTCAAAGTGGTGTGAGGAAGAGAGGGAGGAGGTGCCCTTTTATAAGGGAGGAGAGGGGCACCTTTGGAATAACCAAAAATATTATTTTATTATAAAGTCAAATTTGGTTTTTAATAGCTCCACATTGATATATTTCTAAGATAAGGTGGGGATGGGTTGAAATCCTCTCATCCAATAGAATTTAGACAAGTTTAGGTATCAATTTTAACCTTATCATTTGATTTAACTTTAAGTTAGATAATTTAACTTTTACCGTGTCTTCTTGTTTTCTTACACTATAAGGTTAATAAACTTACTATATCAAGACAAACGAACCCCAAGTTGTTTATTATTAATATATATAACCTTATCTAAGTTATTTGGCCAAACCTTATATTTTTAGGAATAAAATAACAATTAATAATATAGAATTTGTTTTAAAAACTATTTTATGTCAATTTTGACACTATTTGGTAATTGATTTTTGTGAAAATCATAACAGAATGATTAGTTTTAAAACGTCTAATTAAATCAATACTAACATGTCATATTAACATATAAAATTATTGGAATTCATAAAAAGTCTCAAATTACATTTATTTGGGTATTTATAACATCAATTATGTCAATATTTCATTAATAAGATAATTACTGCATCATCATTGTATCATAAATAAATTAAATAAAATACCATTATGTAGGAAATTTTTTTATCTTTCTAATGAATATTTATAGTCGAATTTATCTTATGTATAACCCTATATTAAAAATGATTTAGTTATTAAACTTTGATTTTAACTATTTTAACCCTTCTTTAAATAAATTAATAATAAATGTCCTAATCTAATCCAAGTGGGCCTAAATGGTCATATTTTATTCCTAAGGTTGTTTTTGCCCGAATTAAACTAATCCAATAGAATTAAGATATGTGTTAGGGTAATAATAATATCATTTTTACCTTTAATTACCCTATTTACTTTTAACCATGTAAAAAAAAGTAAAAAGTTACTATTCACAAAAAATTATTTTAATCTCATTGAACCACATTTTAGTCCTTGATATTAACTGTGTCTCTCGGATTTTCGAAAGTCCAATCACAGAAGTGGTAAAATTTAGTTTTATGAAAAATTCCGTTTTTTTAACTACCACTTAGTGGTTTCACTATTCATCAAAAAATGAAAGTTTCCGGAAAAATACCAAAAATTAGGCCTAAGCTATATTTGATATTATGAATTCAAAAATGATTTCTATTTTACCAAATTCAAAACATATCAGTTACGTTAACTAATTTAAAAATTAATTCCCGTCGTCAAAACAAATAGCGTGTTTTTAAGAGATAATAACTATCAAAAGATTGACACTTGTTTATGTCTGGTTTAAATGTGAAATTACATCCAATTACCAACATTGAATGAAATTGTAAAAATATATTCTAAATATACTTTAAAACCACTCAAATTAATAATTTATCACTATTAATTATTTCTATTAAAAAAGTTGTTTTTAATTAAAATTTAGTAATTTGCACTATTCATCAGAATATGAAAGTTATCCGAAAAGTACCAAAATTTCACCCTAAGCTAATTTCGATATTCTGAATCCAAAAATGAAGTCCATTTTGAAAAATAAAATTTACAAAATTTCAAAAAGTGGTTATTACTATTCATGACGGATAGTTTTAATAATATTTTAATAGCATATCGTTGTTTAGTGAAAGTCGGTATTGCGTACAACACACGCTATCGAGGAAGGTCGCGATTGCGTGTAATGAAAGCCAAGTCAGGGTTGCGTGTAGTGCATGACTCCTTTGTCATTGCATATAACAAAATACATTGAATATATATATATATATATATACTCAATGTTTCGTAGAATAACTACTATCAAACAAACATGAAATTGTGTGTAACACTATCCAAGATTAGTGTTGCGTATACTGCAAGATAATACGGTGTTGTGTATAGCGCTAGATAATCTTGGTGTAGCATAAAACAGAAGATATGAAAGAAATTAAAACGAATATATCTTATAAAATCTCGGGTTGTTACATAACCCCTAACCAATCTTCCAAAATAACTGTTGCAGGACTGAATTTGCTATTGGTGGAAGAACTTGCTTGTTCTTGTTGAGCTCGCTGAAGGGCTCTGCCATGATTTTCTGCTGCATACACAGTTCTAGCAGGGGTATAATTGGAATAGTGGCTTCTGAAAGATCCAAGTCTTCCCCTATATCCTAATCCTCTATAACTTCCTCTGATTCCTCTATTTGATATAGGGAATTCGGGATCATCAAAATTGAATCTGCAACTGGAATATGGATCTATTAATTGAATCATATTAATAGAACCGAAAATCAACTCTTCATCCGATGAAGACTCTGCCTGATTAACCTGTTTAGGATGTTCCGTTTGGTGGGATGGTGCCCATGGCTTCGATGTAGATGGCATGAAATCTTCCAGAGTCAAAGAAATATTAGGCTTTGACACATACTCATCTTCTTCTGATTGTTCCTCTTTCTTGGAATTATGCCGCCCTTTTGAGGATTTTCCATCTGAAGAGGATTTTGTTGTGGCATCCATAGCAGAAGACACAATTGGTTTCTTCATTTGCTTTCGCAAAATGGCATGAGTTCGGTTGATAATTTTCCTGACCATCCAATCATCATATTTATGCGCATTTTTTATTTTAACTTCTTTCCATTCACCTTCTTCTTCTGGAACTGTAGTAGTAACACATGATAAATGGGCTAAACAGCCTTTTAGTTTGACTTGTCCTGAGTTGACCATATTTTGCAGAAGGTCTTTGAAGACAAAACACTCCTGGATGGGATGCCCCAACATCTGATGAAATGGGCAATAATTGGGACGGTCTTCATCTCATTATTTGTTTGGCCTCTTGGGCCTCGGTAGTTGAACCAAATTATTCTCTAGGGCCGAAATTAAGTAACCAGGAACTTGTTCATTTCGGAAAGAATAAACATTACTCTTTAAATAATAAAATTGTTTCCGTATTTGATCTCTTTGATCGTCTCGACAAAACATCCTCTGTTGTTAACGCTTAGGAGGTGGATCCCTTTAAGAAGATGAAGGTTTTGAGGTAGAAGCAGGTACATGTGCTTGTTTAAGCATAACTGTAGTAGTCTCTACTTTACCCATTCTCATTCCTGGAGCTGATGGAATTACCCGAGATTTTTTCTTTAGTATGTATAAGAGAATATTCAATATGTTGAGCTATTGAAGTAAGGTATCGAAACCCTCCTGTGTATTTCACAGGGATCAGTGGTGTGTGCAACTCATCACGCAAATTTTCCACACAGATAGGCAACAATTCTTCCTGAGGGAGTGCTAAGCTTAGGGAATATGTTAATCCCTTCTAGCGAGCAACGAAATCTAAGACCCTTTCATTCTACCTTTTCATATATTTTGTAAGATAAAAAAATGTTGTCTTTGGAAATGTTGAGCTGAATTGGAGAATGAATCTTTGGTGAAGATCCTCCCATCCAGTAATTGACCGGGATTGTAAGCTTGTATACCAGACAAAGGCTGGTCCTTGCAAGGTCCGCACGAAGCATCTGAGTTTCACTGCTTCTTGCTACTTCAGAGTTCCCATCATAGGATCGCAACAAGACACGTAATGTGTCAAATATTGTTCAGGGTTGCCTGATCCATTGAAAATAGGGAATATAGGGTTCCCTAAACTTGATGGGGGAGAGATTTAATCTACCCATTCAAGGTAAGCTTTATTTTCTGTTTGAACCTGCACACGCTTCCATTACATAGTCTCTAACCAAGTTGTTAATGACTCAATGGTAGTTATTAACTTTTGAGAAACATCCGGTTGAGCTTGAATCTGAACACGTGCACTGACTGGAGCTTGGACAGGTATGGTAGTAGGTACTGCAACTGATGGAAGCACTGCCAATTGTTGTTGCACTTGACCCATAGGATTAGACCTGTGAGGTTGTAATGATAAAGGAGGATATTCTTGATCCATCTCAGTAGCTGCAACAAACTCCCTTGGCTGACTGACTCCAACGTGCTTAGGAGTAAGAATAACTTGATGTAGTTCTGCATTCAACCTCCTAAATTCTTTCATTTCTTCCTCTTGTTGCACAAATCTTTTCTCTAGTGAGAGATATTGTCCTTCTCCAGAGGAAGGATAAGTAACCTGATTCTTTCCCTTCCCCTTGTTTGATCGCTATTGGAGAGGGGGAAGTGTGTTATTTGAAGGAATAACCAGATTTTGGGTAAAACGTTGATTTTGTGTATGCACACCTTCTTCATTTGTGTCTGTGCATACAACTTCTTGAAAATGATACTCTTCATCTGATCCCTATGAGTGAGCCTCATCTGGTGGATCAGCAACAACAGAATTGATGACATTGATTGAAGCATAATGCATTGCATCCCTTCTATCGGCATTCCTTCGATATTGTCTCCTTCCATGTATTTCATGAGACATTTCCTTTTGTTGATTCGATCCCTCAAGAAATTCTTGGAGAACCGTAATTTGGAGAGAATCTCCTGATAATTTTTCTCTTCGTTCTTCTTTTGGCTTCTTCCCCAATCGATAGAAGACCAATTTTCTTTGAGGGAGGGATTGAGGATTTGAAAAAGTCCCCAGTCCGGTGGACTGGGGCTGCTCCTTCTGTCCTTTCTCAACTCTTAGAATCCTATTTGTTGATTCCGAGGGTTGGTTTAAAAGAGTCCCCAGTCTGGTGAGATGGGGTGTCTCTTGACATGCTATGTTTGAGACTTTCTTAAAATCTCTCCTGATCTTGCGGACCTTAGTTTGGAAATTAGCTGGATGCATCAATCGACATCCACTTTTAGCACCCAGCTCAAAATACCGTTTGATGATTTCAGACACTTCTGTCACTCGATGAAGTTCTTTCTCCATACAAGAGGCATGTTCAATATTATCATTTTATTGATGCAGGAGTAATTCAACAACTTGTTCTCTGTATTCTTGATTTTTAGAAGAACTAGTTGAGGCCTGTTCTTGTGCAAGATTTTGATTACAAAAAAAACCCATTGACTGTGGACGACCACGGGCAATAACATTGCATGAGACCATTTTCGGTGGGCTTTCCTGACTGGAGAGCACAATGAAATGTAGTTCTCCCTGAACACGCCATCCTCTGACATGAATACCAGATGGGGCATTGGAAATTAACTGGAGAAATCTTCTTAGTGCGCCAAGGCATGAACTCTGAAGGGCTCTCTGCTGCTTTTCAGCCTTCGGATATAGAGAGACTAATAGAGATGCCATGTCAATTTGGCATTGTAACCTTCTATTATCTTAACATGATTTTCATATTCATCCTAAGATAATAATTTTTTTTTCAACTGACAAAGAATTTTCCATATATTGAGATGATTATCATGAATTCCATCTTCCGTAAACATCTCTGGAATGTCATTCTAAGAGTCAGCCAGAGGAAAAAACATGGCTGGCAATTCACCTTTCGCCAGTTGTTTTCTCATGTTCAACATTTCTTATTTATTATTCAATGAAGATTCTTCTACCTGATTTGACCAGAGCTGGTGCTTCCTTTTTTCTTCATCAAATTCAACAAGATTGGTAGAGAAATCACTAATTAAACTAGAAGATGCATGACTTAGGGGTGGTTCAGAGAATGACCTACACCCTGGGTTATCTTCCGATTGAGAAATTATTTCACATGCTTGCGATGAAGCATCAGACATGAATGGTTTCGCATTTTCAAGTTCCTCAAGATAAGAGGGATTTCTTGGCACTAAATTGCCTACTAGAGCATTTTACGGGCAATGTGCATCACTACTGCTGAGAGGACTTTCGCAGCGAAATTCATCATCAGGGGGAGGATCACCATGGTGGGTTACATCAAGAGATGAGATCTCTTTCTCCTTAGTCTTCTGACCACACAGAGGGTTCCTGTGGCTCTCATTTGAAGATGAAACTTCATGATCGAAAAATTTGTCAGGAAGCAAGCCTTCATGTGGATGTGTCTATTGAAGACCTTCGGAATTAATGTTCCCACTATTGGGAAATGAGGGAGTAGAATCTTGAATTCCAATAGATAACTGTCTGAGGGCTTCAAGAACTCCATCATCGAGTAAGGCCTTGTTAAAGATTGGCTCTTGATCTCTTGACTATGCTGGGTGGGTCTTCTTCTTAGACTTCTTCTTACTTGCCTTGGAAACCACTTGTTGAAGAAAGTGGATGCTCTGGGTAGGTGTATTTTCATGATCAGGAGAGATGGCCAGGTTAGGCTGACATTCTCTACTCAAATCAGGTGTATGTGCCTGACTTGGTTGTCCGTATGATATGAGGGAGTATGCCCCACAACCCTTTTGGACAAAAACATATGTGTGTGTCCTTTTCGGAGTGAACTGTTGATGTGTCACTCCACTGGTAGGGATAGATTTATGTGTCTTTCCCTAAGATGTTGCTAAAGCTATTATAATATCCTGGCAAGCATCCAGAATATGAGAAGAGATTTGGTTCTGCTCTTTCACCATTGATAGAATATTATTGTTGACTTCAGCTGCCGGAACGGGGATATACGTCCATTCCGTGCTTGGAGTAGGTGTATGTGCCTGCTCCTTTCCTCCTTTTCCTATCAGTGAATCCTGACAGTACTCAAGTGTGGGGGATGAAAGTTGTGTCTGCCTCCTGTTTGTCGTCGAAGCTTTCTGACTGACTTCTCCATGTTCTAGAAAGCGAGACTGTTGGTAGGCTTGATCAATAACAGTAGGTTCATGTGCCTTCTGATTGCACTTCTCTGAACATGGTTGAAGAGCTCCATCATATGTAGTCAGACGAGCCTGCTGACTAGCTGATGATGTATAAACAGGTATATGTTCGTGCCTATAATACTCCGCTAGAATTACCTGGCGGGATTGGTGTGATGCTGCCAGATGAGTCAGCTGGATAGCAGAATTAAAACTGGAAGGTGTGTGTGCCCGCTCATTGCTTGCCACCAAGTTAGGTTGGTGGAATTCTTCGGAAACGACAGATATGAGAACCTACTCACTGTTAAACGGATTTCACCTATGGCGATTCGTCTTTCCTGCTCGGGTTCGAGGAACCTGAACCGAACGCTGGGAGTCGGTACCCTCATCATGTTGAGGGTGCACTACCGCACGAGTCTGGCAGCGACTGTTAATGGGAGCCCTCGGGAAGGACTCCTGTCTCCATGAATTAAGGCCCTGAGGGACCTGCTCATTCACCTCCTCATAATATGGGAGTGAATGGTGATTGCATTCTAGGGATAACGACCCGAAACGGTTGGAGATGGTGGTTAGCACCGCCTGCTTCTTGGTCACTTGTCGTCACTGTCCGGATGACCTGGGTGAATTGTTCACTTGGAGGGATTGTCGGGTAGCCTCCAGAGTTGGAATGGTACCGTGTTGATGGTACTCCTTAACTAGCGTGTTTGATACCCAACGTTGAAGACGCTGAGTAGGTGATGTCATCCTCAGAGCGGACGACGATCCAGCAGGAGTAGCAACAGGGGCATTCACAACAGCGGTATTCAAAGGTGTGAACTTGAGAGCATCCATTTTTTAGAATGTAGAAAATCATGGAAAAGAGTGCCTGTTTGATATAACAGACGTAATCAAGATAAATTCAGCCACTACATCTTTTGGATGGGAACATATGTCAATAATTGTTTTTGTTGGCCCTCTCATTGAGTTTTAAATAGGGTCCTAACAAATAAGTAAAACATCATTTTAACTTTGTTAAGGATTCACGTCGGGTTCACCATTTTTTGTTTCCCTCTAGAATTGGGGATGACCTCATTGATTTAAGATTCAAACATTACAAGAAGTTTCTAACAGGTTTTTTCGTAGAACCAGAAACATCCAATGATTCCATATCTATTTGAACCTACTTTCCAAAGGTAGGAACTCATTAGTTGTGGACTGACGAGGATTAGGAATTTTCATTGGTCGAGAGGATGGGAGGTCGGACTCATCACACCTTTTTGAGGGGAATTATTTTCTACTCCGGGACTCTCTTTATAGATTTAAGTTATGTTCCTGAATCCTTATTACATTACCAATTATAAAAGAGGTTTTCCTTTATATCTAACTATCAATGATTGATATGTAAGAAATTTAGAGAATCTTTTATACGTATTAGAGGTTCTTCATCGATAGAGAATCATCTGTATTTGTTTAGATATTCTTAGCCAATGATATCCTTCAATACATTAAAGTCTCTTGGTCATTATGATTACCATACTGGTTTTAAAGCCACTCAGTGGGGCACTTGAATTTTATTGTCATTCATAAGGACATTGATTATTTCAGAGTTGGGATCGTACCCGCATATGGGATACCTACGTATCCTTTATTTTCAGAAAAGGAATCAGAACCCACGTAGTTCGAGTAAGGTAGTATGATGTTTATGCATGATTGATGGCTCAAAGAAAGATTTCATGATTACTTTTACACTCAAAGCTCACGTGATTCATGCTCGGTGTGAGAAACAAGAGGTATTGGTGAAACCAGACAATTGTGCCACGAAAGATGCAATGATGTGGGGCTTATGTGTGTATGACTTCCCAAATAGATTAGGATTAAGATTTACTTCAGGGAAGAAATCCAGGAATAGGGTCCATAAAGGTATATGTGATTCATGGAGATTTGGATACTTTAATCTTGGGGCTTACTCCTAAGGAAGATTCCCAAGTTAGGAGGGGGCTTATGATTGGGTTTTACTCCTGATAAGGAAGCCCAAATCAAAAGGAATTTAAGACTGGTTAAGAGAAATTTAAACTGGGGCTTACTCCTGAGAAGAAGGCCCAGGTTAACGGTTTTGAAAAATTAAGGGACTTGGGGATTACTCCTAAGGAGGATGCCCATATTTTGGAACATTAAGACTGGGGTTTATTCTTGAAAAGGGAGCCCATGTTAAAGGAATTATGGTTGGGGCTTAATCCTGAGGAGGATTCCCAATTAATAGGATTTGAAACTGGGGATTACTCTTGAAAAGGAGGCCCATATTAATTAGGACTTGGGGATCACTCCTAAGTAGGATTCCCATATTTGAGAAAATTTGGACTTGGGGATTACTCCTGAAAAGGAGGCCCAGGTTAAGGGGTTCTCTCATCTTAAAGGATGAGGTTGAATGAATGAAATCTCAATCTTTAGTGACATAAAGATGTGTAAATCACTAGGTTTTGAGAGATATTCCACATAATTCCTTTCAGATAAGGAAGTCAATCAAGAAAACATTCCATAAATGGCTTTGAAGAATGTCTTGAAGACTGAATCTTGAATAGGAGAGGTGGAATGGTATAAAAGAGATGAAATGGGAAGGAAAGGCACCCAAAAAGGCTGGGGCGCACAAGTCCTGGCCGGCGCGCAGGTACTGCGTGGGTGCACAAGTCCTGGTCGTGTAGGTATACCTACATGGTACATGGGTACTTGCGCGATTGTTAACTAGTAGGGTAACACTTGGGTGATCCTTGACCAAATCCATTAGAATTATCTTGAGGTACTTCTAGAAGAGGGGCGCACAAGTTTTAATGAGTAGGTTAGGAGGCGCACAAGTATGTTCATTTCCCTTAAGGGTAAAACACCTTAGGCACGCAAGTGTTAGTGAATTCTAACACGTAAACCTTACTCCTCTTGTTTAGACCTTCCATTCTAGGTAAATAATTACCTTATAAGTTTTAGGAAGACTTAAAGAAGAGACTTGGGTGTTCAGAGCTCTGTATCTGAATTCTGGAAAAATTCCCCCTGAAATGGGGGGCCCACCGGTGCTATTTATAGGCTGGAGAAGACCCCGGGCGGTTGTCACTTAGGGCGCGCAAGTGACTTGCATGACCAACAATGTGGTACACAAGTGTACTTGCACGAACATGGTAGAACTTGCGCGACCCTTGTGCAATGTTCTTCTTATTCATTCCTTTTTCAATTTTTGAGTTTTTTTTCAAAGGATGAATCACTTTGAGCTAAGATATTCCCCTTTTCCAGTCTTTAGACTCTGTGAAGAAAGGAGCGTCAATAATGAGAAACCATTTGGATTATGAAACCCCAAATTGAGATCAAGTACATTACTATCACATACTATAAGCACACATGAGTCAATATTTACATGAGAAATAAGAGTAGCGTGTAAAGTTCATTTATGAATTACTTCATTATCAAACATACCTCTAGAAATATTCTCAAAAAAAAACTAGAGCAATCTCAACCTTTGAGATCACATCTTAACCTAAATATGTTAATTGATTGCATCCTGAACCCAAAGGATACTTTTTTAATGAATCTTATTCATTAAGAGACCCACATTAGGATCACCATAATTTAAACTCCCCCTATTTCACAGCTCCACTGATCAGCTTCTCATGTTATATTGATCAAGTCATTTAATGTATGGGAAATTATTTGTAATTTTTTTTAATTATATGGAATTATTCTGAGGCCACACACTTTGAAAGCACGTGATTCCGAGGCCCGGTGAGCCCGGAACATAATTTTGAACTTTATTAAGTTATGTTCAATAAATTTGCGAGTGGGTATTTCTAAATTTTGAACTGGTTCTCGGATCAAAAATATAAGGGAACCATTGAACTCGGAATGCCGAGATTCCCCTAGAAATTACTTAACTTCGGCCGGCAAGGGCCGAGCGAGCAAGTTATTTTTTGAATTTTTCAAGAAAAATAATAAAAAAATTTAAAAGAACTATTTTATTTATTTTCTCACCATTGAGTGGTAGACGACGATGTTGTGGTGAATCGATGAGGAGGTGATGAGGTGTATTAATGGAGGTTCAATAATGATTCATTTGTAACCACGACTCTATTATCTTAATGGATCATTAAATGTGGCTCATTTAATGAGCGTCATTAATGGGCACAACGTCTCTATGCATTTTCCTTTTAATATTCAAATGTGTAAGAGTTTGACAATTAATAAACGCATGGAATCTTTGATGAGCCGCCAATTGAATCCATCTCCAATGAAAAATAAAGAACGATGCACTGGTGGATCATCACCAACTTTGACACTATTTTAAGAACGGAGCTGGAAGTGATGAGCGACATCAACATCATGAAACATCGAGGATGAAAAATCATAGCTTAGAATGTCAAAGAGGCAGGGGTTGTTTTATTTTTATTTTCTCCCCCATTATTTTCTAGAAATGATGAACGCGGATCAACCAATGAATAGGTTGATCCGCGATTCGTGTGTTTATACGGTATGGTAACTTTATTTGGGATTTTCTCTATCTGGGATTCAAACATTACTTGATATGATTAAACAACAATCCACAAGCCTTCCCCCTTTTTTAGAACTCTAATGTGGAGGGCACAGGACAACCCGAACGAGGCTTGAGAACCTTCGCCATGTGTGTTCTTTGTGGTCGTACCCTCAAAATGGAGGCAATGTGATTTTAGGACATTCGTGGTGAAGAGGATGCTCCCCGGAGACTGTAGGCGCAGGTGGAGCAAAGAACGGACCACCAGAGTGCATCCGATGGTCCGTCAAATGTTATTATGGTGCATCGGCGTCGTATGCAAGCCGGAAGGTAGAACAGGAGGTGGTCGGTCGTGCCAATGGTTGGGAACGAGCAGCGTGCCCGTCGGCGCACCGCGGTGGCCGGAGGCCACAGCCAACTGGTCGTAGTGGTTGAAGGTGCGATGCAAGGCGGGCACCGCATGGAGGGATGACCCACGTATGGGCCATCCGAGTGGCTGGAAGTCCGCAGTCCATCGACTGTGGAAGGAGGTGAGACCCCACATCTCGGCTGGATGATGCACCATCGACCGCATCGGGCAACCGAGCTTCAGGCTGGCGGGTTGTGCCCCAAGCTAGTGGGTTGGGCCATTCCCACGACCCTGCAGGCTAGTGAGGTGCCTAGCAGGCCGGACTCGTAGCCCAGCGAGACGGTCCCACCCCCAGCGAGCGGGTCTTGTGCCCTTGGGCCAGGTAGGACTAGACAAGGTCACCAGGCGACCGGGTGGGCTGGACCCTCGACCAAATTGGGTCAGGTCTAGCAAGTCCCATTGGGCCTGACTCACTGGCCAGGCCAGACTGGACTGACCCAGACCCAAACAATGTTAGGTCGATTCAGTCAGAATTAAATTAGGGTATGTGGGACCCTCGGGCCGAGTTGGTCGGGTTGAACCGGGCCCAGGAACAACTGGCCCCTGTTTACTAAAACGCTAATAACATACAAACCAAGTGTCTGATTGATGATCCGTTGGTGGTGTTGGGACCCTCTTGAAGAGGCGGATCTTTTGTAATTCTCGATGGTGAAATTAATGGAAGTTGATATGCTAATAATGGTTTGAGTATTGGTTCTCCCAGGTGTGCTACGTATGGAACCCTTTGTTTGGCTGAGACCTGAAGACTGCTAACTTTGGACTCTGTATAACTCAACTATGGCCCTGTGGGAAGAACTTCTCTGTGAAATTTCAAGCCCATGGTGGTCATCACTTTATGACTTTGGAATCCCATGGTACGCGACAAGGAGGAGTACCTCAGTTGTCCACGATTAGTGGAAAGCACTTCTCTGTGACTTTGCAGGCCCACAGTACGCAGTGCGGAGGTGTACCTAAGCAGTCCATGGCTAGTTGGAAGAAATTCTTGGTGACTTAGAAGGCCCACTATACTCTATAGAGGAGGATTTCTCTTGCAATCAAGGTGTTTGATGATGTTACTGATGTTTCTTCTATCACTACCCTAAACTTATACCTGATGTGATATATCTTGAGTTTCATGCTTTACTTTGAGGAATTGATCTATGGTCTTTCCATTTTGTTTCAGGGTCCCTACTGAGTACTTTGTTACTCACCCCTGCACGGGCATCGCCCGTACATGTTGTGTCTGGTGTAGAGGATCAATGTTTTGACAGAGGCTTTGGTGGACTAGGACCTAGAGGAGCCCAGAGAGATGGAATTGATGTACGCTATGACAGTGGACCTGGTAACCTAGGACAAGGTGGGGCCTAGTCGGATTGAGTGTACAAGACGTTCTACTTCAACTTCCGGTTGCTACACTACTCTCACGATCAGGTGGGGTTTTTTTGGATGTCCATTAGAGTTTCCTTTTTGTACTTTTCTTTTTTACAGTTCCTTTATTGGGTTTGTATTCTGGCCCACTTGTATTAGTTATACTTGTACTCAACATTGTTTTTGTGATATTTTTTCCCTTTTTGGTAATAATGTTAAGTGTTGCGTGTTTGACTTTAAGATTTGGGGATTCCATTATTGGTGCGACAACCGAAATATCCATACACTAGGACCTTGAATTATGCTTTTTGGATCTATACATGAAAACACAGGTTTCATAAGTGTCTCTGTAACACCCCAAGATTTCATAGTGTGTTATTTCTTCAAAATAATACAATAACTTGCACTACACGAAACACCGAGTTCAAGCGCACCATGACTTACCAAACAAGCCGTTCAAAAGAGGTTATGAATAGTATTAACTAAATTTTAAACTTTATATAATCCTTATAATTTTAGAATCCATATTATGAGTTTCTTAGACATAATGTAAGAACAAATTCATTCTCAGTATTGCAGTTTTACCAACTTTTAACAGTGAACCCTTTTTGAATACAATATTTTAAACTTTTTGACTAAATGGGGACATAAAAAAATTTAAGATGAAACATCCCAAGCTTCCATGGTATGCTTTCCTTTGAATAATATAGTAGCGTGTGTTGTACGCAACTTCGAGTTCTAACACACACCACAACCAATCAAACTAGCCGTTATGAATAGTCATACCTACTTTTTGAAATTATATATATTTTATATTACAAAATGGACTTCATTTTTGGATTCGTACTATTGAATTTATCCTAAGGTGAAATTTTGGTACTCTTCGGATAACTTTAATATTTTGATGAATAGTTAAAATTACTAAATTTTAATTAAAAACAAATTTTTTAATCAAAATAATTAATGGTGATAAATTATGAATTTGAGTGGTTTTGAAGTATAATTAGAATATATTTTTACCATTTTATCCAATGGTGTTCATTATAATTAATTTCACTTCGAAATTGGACCTAAACAATTGTCAATCTTTTGATATATATTCTTTCTTAAAAACACGCTATTTGTTGTGACAACGGGAATTAATTATAAAATTAATTAATGCAACTTATATGTTTGTAATTTTGTAAAATAGATATCATTTTTGAATTTGGAATATCAATTATAGCTTAGGGTGAACTTTTGGCATTGTTCTGAAAAACTTCAATTTTTGATGAATAGTGAAACTACTAAGTGGTAGTTAAAAAAACTGAATTTTTCATAAAACGTAATTTTACCGCTTCTGTGAATGGAATTTCGAAAATCCGAGAGACACGGTTAATATCAAGAAGTAAAATGTGGTTCAATGAGATGAAAATAATTTTTGGTGAATAGTAACTTTTTACTTTATTTACCACAGTTAAAAGTAAATAGGGTAATTAAGGGTAAAAATGATATTAATATTACCCTAACACATGTCCTAATTCTATTGGAAAAGTGTATGTCGACCAAAAACAACCTTAGGAATAAAATATTATCATTTAGGTCCACTTGGATTAGATTAGGACATTTATTATTATTTAATTCAAAGAAGAGTTAAAAGAGTTAAAATCAAAGTTTATTTACTAAAGAATTTTTAATATAGGGTTATACATAAGATAAATTCGATTGTAAATATTCATTATAAAGATAATAATATTTCCTACATAATAGTATTTTATTTATAATTTTTAGACTTTAAATATTTTAATTTATTTATGACACAATGATGATGCAGTAATTAGCATAATTTTGACAAATTAAACTAATTGATATTATAAATTCCCAAATAAATATAATTTGAGACTTTTAATTAATTAAAATAATTTTCTAGGCTAATATGAAATGTTAGGATTGATTTAATTATCTTTGGTCGAAGTAATAATTCTGTTATGAGTTTCACAAAAATCAATTATTGAATATTTTCAAAATTGACAAAAAAGAGTTTTTTAAAAAAAATATTATATTATTAATTAATATTAAATTTATAAAAATATAAGGTTCGGCCAAGAGACTTATATCATGATAGGTTCATCATTAATAGACCACTTGGGGGTCGCTTGGATGTATATAGTAAGTTTATTAACCATATAATATAAAAATTCAATGAGACATTGTAAAAGTGAAACTAATTAACTTAGAGTTAATACTTAAAGATAAGGTTAATATAAGTACCCAAACTTGTCTAAATTCTATTGGTTGAGTGGTTTTCGACCTATCCCAACCTTAAACTTTGAATAATCAACTTTGGAGCCATTAGAAACTGAATATGAATTTATTATAAATTAATATTTCTAGCTTTTCCAAAGGTACCCCTCACCCCTCTTATAAAAGGGCACTCCTCCTTCTCATTTCATCACACCTTCAAAGCCTTTTGGTTCGGCCAAACTCTGCCCAAATACTCTCCGAACTCCCCTCACTACAACCTAGAGGCCTTAGTTTGATAAGAAAGCCAACCTAAGGAGCCCTTTTGATAAAATCAAAACGAAGAACCCGAAGAAGAGGTAATGTTTTCACCACCCCTTTTCAAGTTCCTTTCCTCTTCCACTTCTTCTTTCTTTGTTATTACTATTATAAAATAATAAATCCATGATATTATATATAATGTGATGTTATTATAAATATTGTAAAACCATATTCAGAATTCTATCCACCCTTTGAATAATATGTCACCATACGTGCGTACGTACGGCTTACCATCTCCACGTCGTGGTGTAATTGTTATTCAATATATTATTATTTGGATGGGTATAATAATTATAACGACCCATACTTTACATACATTTTTAATACATCAAAATTGAAGCACACTTATTACAACATATGACAAAACTACAAAGGACTGTATAGGTATAGTTTCTTTAGAAACTGGGAAACATAAACAACTGGTTCATAAATCTTCTACAGTGTCTCCCATTTATTTCATCATATCTAGGGTCCCTTTTAGCATATTCTACTTAATATCCATCTTCCTGACCTGGGGAAAAGAAAACATAAAAGGGTGAGCTCAAATGCTCAGCAAGGGATAATAAAGGAAATAAAAATCATATCATATCTTTTTGAAAATCATAACCTGCAAAAGAGATCATAAAATCTTAACATGGAATAAATCATAGAAGTGAAAATGAGATCCCCATAATCATAACAAGAAACTTTAAACTTTGTGGAAAGCACACATAATCATGGAACATCATTTCTTTTTAGTCATGACTCATTGCCAAGACTATCTTAGTGGACAGAGTCCCTTTCTGAACCGAGTCACCCTCGTTCCAGTCCTGTTTCACTGAACCCGTATAACCTACCGTTCCAGCCATGTCTATCTCATGAGATATAAAATCTTTACCCAATGAATTGGAGGGAGATATAGGTCCCAACCATCTTATAATTAATCCTTTCTTATGTGTGCCACATAATCATAAATCATACATCATCGCATAACACATGTAACAAAAATGGGATTCTTGAAACATCATGACATCATAAAACAAATCATATAAGATAAAGGAATTCATAAAAATGTTTCCATCACAACATAATCAAATCTATGTAATAATAGGGATAAAAACAGAACCCTTTTATTATCTTAGATGGAAAATAATTTTGATAAAATACTTGAACTCCATTCTTGAGGAAAATATCCTTTCTACTTTAAAAACATTTTTTCTTTCATAACATGTCATACGACTTTAAAATAAAAGAATTTGATTAAAAATAAACTTGAAAACTTGTAAAGGAAGCTTCTTGGAAATAATGTTTTAAAAATCCATTCATGCCGTATAAGTTAAAAAAACATTCTTCGTACTTTTGTCGGAAAAGTCAAAAAGTACCTCGTACGACAAAAGATTCCTTTCATACATATTACTAAAAACTCACCGAAGGGTAAAAATGGATTTAAACAATTGTAGGTGGATGGAAATAATATTACATATTGATGAAACATGGATGTGGATGATAAAATACACCCTAGTAAATACTTACGAATAAACAATCTCGGATAAAAATGAGATTGTGATATTTCCCTTACCTTAGGTCCGATTTTGCTTTGTATGTGTCCGAAGCTCCTGTATAATGGTTTAAATAATGTTATTGACTTATTCCAGAATCATACATATTGATATGATATCATATATGGTCATATTCTTAGCTTCTTGTTAGTAATATTTCATTGTTACTTGTTACTCGGGTCATTATTGCCTTTTGTTCTTATGCGTGTTTTGCCGAATACATTCTTATTATTCTTTTAAGGTTATAGATACCTTATATACAGAATGTTATTAGTGTAACATATATCATATTTATTCATTCAATTCATTTATATAATTACTAAGTATTGATGATCATGTAGAACGAGTCGCATCACATCGTGGAGACGGTATTCCGTACGTACGCACGAGTGATGATATCGTTCCTATGATCGTGGAACTGTATTGGAGTATATATATATATTATTTCAGTATCAATATTACTTTATAATAATCATAAATAGTTACTCATTACACCATTATACCCATCCTTGTAAAGTCATGGTGGAAAAATAGATTACACCACGGCGTGGAGACGGTATTCCGTACGTACGCACGCGCGGTGATTTCATTATTCTGTGGGATGGATAGAAGGTGAATTAGGGTTGTTTCATATTTATAATAACATATCATTATGTAATTAATACTGATGTTATTACTTTATCATGAAACAACTAAAGAAGATGAAGTTGAAGAAGAAAGAAATTGAAAAGATCGGTAATGGATATTACCTCTTCTTTGGAACGCTTCTTTGAATCCTCCACTTAGGGAACTAATATTGGTCTTTGAAGAAGACCAGGACCTCTAGGATTATTCTAGGGAAGTTGAGAGGAGAAAATGGCAGGGGTTGGCCGAGCTTGAGTGCTCAAATTGGTGTGAGGAGGAGGGGGAGGAGGTGCCCTTTTATAAGGGAGGAGAGGGGCACCTTAGGAATATCTCAAAATATTATATTATATTAAAGTCAAAATCGGTTTATAATGGTTCCAAAGGGACTTATTTCGAATCTAAAGTGGGGAAGGGTCGAAATCCTATCAACCAATAGGATTTAGACAAGTTTAGGGTATTATTTTAACCTTATCAATTAGATTTAACTCTAAGTTAAATAATTTAACTTTTACCGTGTCTTTTTGTTTTCTTTCACTATATGGTTAATACACTTACTATAACATGCCAAACGAACCCCAAGTTGTTTATTATTAATATATATATCCTTATCTAAGTCATTTGGCCGAACCTTAGATTTTTAGGAATAAAATAACAATTAATAATATAATATTTTATTTAAAAACTATTTTGTGTCAATTTTGACACTATTTGATATATGATTTTTGTGAAAGTCATAACAGAATTATATGTTCGAAACAAGTTGATTAAATCAACATTAATATATCATAGTAACCTAGAAAATTAGTGTAATTCATAAAAAGTCTCAAATTACATTTATTTTGGTGTTTATAACATCAATTATGTCAATATTTCATTAATAAGATAATTACTGCAACATCATTGTGTCATAAATAAATTAAATTATTTAATGTCTACAAATTACAAATAAAATACCATTATGTAGGAAATCTTTTTAGCTTTCTAATTAATATTTATAGTCGAATTTATATTATGTATAACCCCATATTAAAAATGATTTACTTATTAAAATTTGATTTTAACTATTTTAACCCTTCTTTAAATAAATTAATAATAAATGTCCTAATCTAATCCAGGTGGGCCTAAATGGTCATATTTTTATTCCTAAGTTTGTTTTTGGTCGAATTACACTTGTCCAATAGAATTAGGACATGTGTTAGGGTAATAGTAATATCATATTTACCCTTAGTTACCCAATTTACTATTAACCGCGGTAAAAAAAGTAAAAAGTTACTATTCACCAAAAAATTATTTTTATCTCATTGAACCACAGTTTACTTACTGATATCAACCGTGTCTGTCGGATTTTTGAAATTACATTCACAGAAGCGGTAAAATTAAGTTTTATGCAAAATTCAGTTTTTAACCTACCACTCAGTGGTTTTACTATTCATCAAAAATTGAAATTTTTCAGAAAAATACCAAAATTTCACCCTAGGATAATTTCGATATTCTGAGTCCAAAAATGAAGTCCATTTTGAAAAATAAAATTTATAAAATTTCAAAAAGTGGTTATTACTATTCATAACGGCTAGTTTTAATAGCATATTGTGGTTTAGTGAAACTCGGTATTGCGTACGACGCAAGCTATCGAGGAAGGTCGCGATTGCGTGTAAAGCAAGCCAAGCAAGTGTTGTGTAGAAAAAGATTTCTTTGATGATTTATAAAACATAAAAGTCTCGGGTGTTACATTCTACCCCCCTTAAAAAGAATTTCGCCCTCGAAATTCGTCACTTTGTAACAAACAGATGAGGATACTTCTCCCTCATCATATCCTCAAGCTCCCATGTAGCTTCTTCAAGTTGGTGGTTCCTCCATAAAACTTTCACCGATCGAGTGGTCTTATTTCGTAGGACTTTTTCGCTACGATCCATAATCTCTATCGGCTGTTCTTCATAAGAAAGATCTTGCTCCAGCGGTACAACTTCCGAGCTGAGTATATGTGAAGGATCTGGTATGTACTTTCTCAGGAGAGATACATGGAACACATCGTGAACATGAGAGAGATTCGGTGGAAGCGCCAATCGGTAAGCTACCTTCCCAACATGATCCAGTATTTCGAAAGGATCGATATATCTAGGGCTCAACTTCCCCTTCTTTCCAAATCTCATAACCCTCTTCCAGGGAGATATTCGTAAGAACACTTTATCACCCACTTCAAACTCTAGGTCTTTTCTTCGGTTGTCGGAATAACTTTTCTGTCGACTCTGAGCTGCTCTTATGTGTTGTTGAATAGATCTGACTTTTTCTGCCATTTCATCAACGAGATCAGGTCCTAATAGCTTTCTTTCCCCAACTTCATCCCAGCAAGTTGGAGTCCTGCATTTCATTCCATAGAGAGCTTCATAAGGAGCCATCTGAATACTGGAGGGAAAGCTATTATTATAAGAAAATTCCACCAAAGGTAGGTATTGATCCCAACCTCCTTTGAAATCCATAGAGCAAGCTCTCAACATATCTTCTAGGGTTTGAATTGTTCTTTCAGACTGACCGTCTGTCTGGGGATGATAAGCAGTGCTGAAACTCAACTATGTATCCAGAGTATGCTGAAGACTTCACCAGAACTTCGAGGTAAATCTCAGATCTCGATCAGATATAATAGAAAGTGGTACTCCATGCAATCTTACCACTTCCTTTACATATATCCTGGCAAGCTGATCTAGAGAGAAATCCTCTCTAATAGCAATGAAGTGTTCAGACTTTGTAATATGATCAACTATGACCCAGATAGCATTATTGCCTTTGGATGTTTTAGGAAGTCCTGTGACAAAGTCCATAGTGATGTTTTCCCATTTCCATTCGGGTATGGGTAATGGTTGTAACATCCCCTTAGACTTTTGTCTCTCAGCTTTAACTTGTTGACAAACCAAGAATCGAGAGACAAATTCAGCAACATCTCTTTTCATGCCATCCCACCAGAAGTACTCTTTCAGGTCCCTATACATCTTCGTGCTTCCAGGATGAATAGAGAATGAAGAACAATGAGCCTCATCCAGCAGCTCCTTCTTTAATTCGGGGATGGGAGGAACACAAACCCGATTCCTGAACTTTATTATCCCATCACAAACAAGGTTGAATTCAGGAACATTTCTCACCTTCTTTTGTAACTCGACATCTTCCTTTTGTGCCTCTTTAATCTTCGCATGTATAGATGGTTGAACATTCATTTGAGAAAGATAAGATTTTTCCCATTCCATTATAATTCCAAGATCCATCCTTTGTAAATCCACAAATATTGGATCTTTTGTGATCCTCATCATGGATAAACTAGAATGGTCTTGTCGACTTAATGCATCTGCCACCTTGTTTGCTTTCCCAGGGTGGTAATTGATTGAGCAGTCATAATCCTTAATCAGCTCCAACCATCTTCTTTGACGCATATTCAGCTCCTTTTGTGTGAAAATATACTTTAAACTTTTATGATCAGTATAAATATCACACCTTTCACCATAAAGGTAATGCCTTCAAATCTTTAATGCAAAGATTACCGCAGCCAACTCCAAATAATGTGTTGGGTAATTTTGCTCATGGATTTTCAACTGTCGTGAGGCATAAGCTATCACCATATCATTTTGCATAAGAACACACCCCAATCCCTTCTTGGATGCATCACTGTAGATCCCAAACCTTTCTCCACTACAAGGCAGTGTGAGCACAGGTGCACTGGATAACCTTCTTTTCAACTCCTTGAAATTCTCTTCACATTACTCTGTCCAAACAAACTTAACTCCTTTCCGAGTCAACTTGGTGAGTGGATTAGATAATCGTGAAAAATCTTTTACAAAACGTTGATAATATCCAGCCAAACCAAGAAAACATCGAATCTTAGTTACTGTTGTTGGTCTCGACCATCTTTCGATAACCTCTGTTTTTGCTGGATCCACAGATATCCCCTCTTTTGAGATTATGTGACCCAAAAATGCAACTTTTTGAAGCCAAAATTCACACTTGGAAAATTTGGCATAAAGCTTCTCCTTTCTCAGGGTCTTCAATATAATTCTCAAGTGATCTTCATGCTCTTCCTTGCTCTTTGAATAGACAAGAATATCGTCTATAAAGACTACCACAAATTGATCAAGATAGTCTCTAAAGACTCTATTCATTAGATCCATGAAGATAGCAGGGGCATTAGTAAGACCAAATGGCATCACTATAAATTCATAGTGTCCATACCTTGTACGGAAAGCCGTCTTTGGTATATCCTCCCTTTTGACCCTTAATTGATGATACCCTGAATGAAGATCAATCTTGGAAAATTATTGAGCTCCGCGTAGTTGGTCAAATAAGTCATCAATGCATGGGAGAGGATATTTGTTCTTGATAGTGATCTTGTTAAATTCTCGATAATCAATGCAGAGTCTCATTGATCCATCTTTCTTCTTAACAAATAGAACAGGTGCTCCCCAAGGTGACCCACTAGGGCGTATGAATCCCTTATCAAGATTCTCTTGGAGTTGCTTCTTCAATTCCCTCAACTCAATTGGGGCCATTCTATAAGGTGTCTTTGAAATAGGCAAAGCACCCGGTATGAGTTCTATTGAAAACTCAACTTCACGATTTGGTGGAAGACCCGGTAATTCCTCCGGAAAGACATCATCAAACTCTCGTACAATGGGAATATTATTAATGGTGAGTTTCTCACCAACCATTTGAGATAAATAACCTTCATTTAGTGGAATCAAGACCCATAAGATGGAAGGAATTTCCACTGGAAGGTTATGTTCATCCTTGCATTGATAGACGATCGTAGATTGATCTGGAATATGAAATGTGACTTCCCTTCTTTGGCAATTGATATGAGCTCCATGTAGAGAAAGCCAATCCATGCCAAGAATCACATCAAATTCCACTAAAGGAAGGATCACAAGATTTGCAGGAAGCACTTTCCCACAAACTTCGATCGGAGAAGAATTATAAACTTTTGATGCGACTGTTGTGCCATTAGGTGTTGTCACAGCTAACTCAACATCTAATTGTTGAGGTAATACGATGATACCCTTAGAAAATTCTTTAGAAATAAAAGAGTGGGTGGATCCAGAATCAAATAAAACATTTGCTACTTTAGAGTGGATGGTAAGTGTACCTTTCACCACTTCGTTATCGTACTCCACATCGCTGATAGAAATTGCATGTGACTTTCCTTTGTCTTTAGCCTTAAGATTTTGTTGACGTCGACCATCATCATCAACCCTTGGATTTGGGCATTGATTGGCATAATGCCCCATCTCCTTGCACTTGAAACATTGAAGTGTAGTAGGTTCATTCTGTGTATCCCTTCCTTTTTTTGCGTCATTAGACATCTTCTTCCCATTATCACGGCATTCAAATGCCCGATGACCTTCCTTTCCACATTTAAAACATTTACTTGTCCCTTTAAGACAACTCCCTCCATGTTTCTTTCCACACTTTGAGAATAAGGGAAAGCTCATCTTCTTTTCAGTGTGCTCTTTAGATCTTCCTTTGAATTCCATCATCCTCTTCTTATCAAATCCATGTGACTGATGGGTTACTCCAATCTCCATCTCGACTTTGAGAGCACATCGAACGATTTCCTTGTAGCTATTGAAGTCCCTTATGGATAACGCCCTTCGAAGACTTGGTTTTAAGCCACTAAAGAATCGATCGATCTTACTCTCAGGTTGGATAATAATACCAGAAGCGTACCTTGCAAGTCTTGTAAAATTTGCTTCATAGGTACCAATAGATTCATCATCCCTTTGCTTCAGTTCAAGAAACTCTTTCTCCATCTTTGTTCGGAGAATACGAGGGAAGTACTTATTGAAAAATAAGTTCTTGAACTCGTCCCATTCCATAGACTCAATTTCATCCCTTTGCCTCGTATTCTTAATAAGATTCCACCATTGATCAGCATCTCCTTCCAAACGATACACTGCTAGGATAACTTTATCATGCTCAGAACATTGAAGAACTGAAAATATCATTTCAGTAGTACTAATCCATTGTTCAGCAACTAATGGATCAGTAGACCCGCTGAAAGAAGGTGGACGCTGCCTCATGAAGGATTCAACAGAATGTTGCTCCTTCCTTTGCTAATTTGGAAGTCCTGCATGATTCATAGCTTGAGAAAGTTGTGTGAGCATGGCTACAAGATATTGCATTCCAGCTCCCATATCGTTTGGTTGCTCAGGGGGACAATCATTGCATTGCCCATCACATTCCGCATTAACACGGTTCCTTCGGGTTCCAGCCATTGACTAAAACCAAGAAGAATAGTGTGAGCAACACTAATTATAATAGGAAAACCACATAATTCAAGAATAAAATTTGCATGCTTAAGGTCTTATCCTATGTTATTCAAGGCCATTTCTAAAACACTAAGATTGTGTTCTATGCTTAGACTTATCCTTAGGGTTCTTACTAAGGCTTTCACATCCTTGTTTCCAAAGGTTGACAATACCTTTCCTCTGATACCAACTATAACGACCCATACTTTACATACATTTTTAATACTTCAAAATTGAAGCACACTTATTACAACATATGACAAAACCACAAAGGACCGTATAGGTAGAGTGTCTTTAGAAACTGGGAAACATAAAAAACTGGTTCATAAATCTTCTACAGTGTCTCCCATTTATTTCATCATATCTAGGGTCCCTTTTAGCATATTCTACTTAATATCCATCTTCCTGACCTGGGGAAAAGAAAACATAAAAGGGTGAGCTCAAATTCTCAGCAAGGGAAAATAAAGGAAATAAAAATCATATCATATCTTTTTGAAAATCATAACCTGCAAAAGAGATCATAAAATCTTAACATGGAATAAATAATAGAAGTGAAAATGAGATCCCCATAATCATAACATGAAACTTGAAACTTTTTGGCATGCACACATAATCATGGAACATCATTTCTTGTTAGTCATGACTCATTTCCAAGACTATCTTAGTGGACAGAGTCCCTTTCTGAACCGAGTCACCCTCGTTCCAGTCCTGTTTCACTGAACCGGTATAACCTACCATTCCAGCCATGTCTATCTCATGAGATATAAAATCTTTACCCAATGCATTGGAGGGAGATATAGGTCCCACCCATCTTATAATGAATCCTTTCTTATGTGTGCCACATAATCATAAATCATACATCATCGCATAACACATGTAACAAAAATGGGATTCTTGAAACATCATGACATCATAAAACAAATCATATAAGATAAAGGAATTCATAAAAATGTTTCCATCACAACATAATCAAATCCATGTAATAATAGGGATAAAAACAGAACCCTTTTATTATCTTAGATGGAAAATAATTTTGATAAAATACTTGAACTCCATTCTTGAGGAAAATATCTTTTCTACTTTAAAAACATTTTTTTTTTCATAACATGTCATACGACTTTAAAATAAAAGAAGTTGATTAAAAATAAACTTGAAAACTTGTAAAGGAAGCTTCTTGGAAATAATGTTTTAAAAATCCATTCATGCCGTATAAGTTAAAAAAACATTCTTCGTACTTTTGTCGGAAAAGTCAAAAAGTACCTCGTACGACAAAAGATTACTTTCATACATATTACTAAAAACTCACCGAATGGTAAAAATGGATTTAAAAAATTGTAGGTGGATGGAAATAATATTACATATTGATGAAACATGGATGTGGATGATAAAATAAACCCCAGTAAATACTTACGAATAAACAATCTCGGATAAAAATGAGATTGTGATATTTCCCTTACCTTAGGTCCGATTTTGCATTGTATGTGTCCGAAGCACCTGTATAATGGTTTAAATAATGTTATTGACTTATTCCAGAATCATACATATTGATATGATATCATATATGGTCATATTCTTAGCTTCTTGTTAGTAATATTTCATTGTTACTTGTTACTCGGGTCTTTATTGCCTTTTGTTCTTATGCGTGTTTTGCCGAATACATTCTTATTCTTCTTTTAAGGTTATAGATACCTTATATCCAGAATGGTATTAGTGTAAAATATATCATATTTATTCATTCAATTCATTTATATAATTACTATGTAATTATGATCATGTAGAACGAGTCGCATCACATCGTGGAGACGGTATTCCGTACGCACGCACGAGTGATGATATCGTTCCTATGATCATGGAAATGTATTGGAGTATATATATATTATTTCAGTATCAATATTACTTTATAGTAATCATAAATAGTTACTCATCACACCATTATACCCATCCTTGTAAAGTGATGGTGGAAAAATAGATTACACCACGGCGTGGAGACGGTATTCCGTACGTACGTACGCGCGGTGATTTCATTATTCCGTGGGATGGATAGAAGGTGAATTAGGGTTGTTTCATATTTATAATAACATATCAGTATGTAAGTAATACTTATGTTATTACTTTATCATGAAACAACTAAAGAAGAAGAAGTTGAAGAAGAAAGAAATTGAAAAGATCGGTAATAGATATTACCTCTTCTTTGGAACGCTTCTTTGAATCCTCCACTTAGGGAACTAATATTGGTCTTTGAAGAAGACCAGGACCTCTAGGATTATTCTAGGGAAGTGTAGAGGATAAAATGGCAGGGGTTGGCCGAGCTTGAGTGATCAAATTGGTGTGAGGAGGAGGGGGCGGAGGTGCCCTTTTATAAGGGAGGAGAGGGGCACCTTAGGAATATCTCAAAATATTATTTTATTAAAGTCAAAATCGGTTTATAATGGTTCCAAAGGGTCTTATTTCGAAGCTAAAGTGGGGAAGGGTCGAAATAATATCAACCAATTGGATTTAGACAAGTTTAGGGTATTATTTTAACCTTATCAATTAGATTTAACTCTAAGTTAAATAATTTAACTTTTACCGTGTCTTTTTGTTTTCTTTCACTATATGGTTAATACACTTACTATAACATGCCAAAAGAACCCCAAGTTGTTTATTATTAATATATATATCCTTATCTAAGTCATTTGGCCGAACCGTAGATTTTTAGGAATAAAATTTCAATTAATAATATAATATTTGATTTAAAAACTATTTTGTGTCAATTTTGACACTATTTGATATATGATTTTTGTGAAAGTCATAACAGAATTATATGTTCGAACCAAGTTGATTAAATCAACATTAATATATCATAGTAACCTAGAAAATTAGTGTACTTCATAAAAAGTCTCAAATTACATTTATTTTGGTGTTTATAACATCAATTATGTCAATATTTCATTAATAAGATAATTACTGCATCATCATTGTGTCATAAATAAATTAAATTATTTAATGTATAAAAATTACAAATAAAATACCATTATGTAGGAAACCTTTTTATCTTTATAATGAATATTTATAGTCGAATTTATATTATGTATAACCCCATATTAAAAATGATTTACTTATTAAACTTTGATTTTAACTATTTTAACCCTTCTTTAAATAAATTAATAATAAATGTCCTAATCTAATCCATGTGGGCCTAAATGGACATATTTTTATTCCTAAGTTTGTTTTTGGTCGAATTACACTTGTCCAATAGAATTAGGACATGTGTTAGGGTAATAGTAATATCATATTTACCCTTAGTTACCCAATTTACTATTAACCGCGGTAAAAAAAGTAAAAAGTTACTATTCACCAAAAAATTATTTTTATCTCATTGAACCACATTTTACTTACTGATTTCAACCGTGTCTGTCGGATTTTTGAAATTCCATTCACAGAAGTGGTAAAATTAAGTTTTATGCAAAATTCAGTTTTTAACCTACCACTTAGTGGTTTCACTATTCATCAAAAATTGAAAATTTTCAGAAAAATACCAAAATTTCACCCTAGGCTAATTTCGATATTCTGAGTCCAAAAATGAAGTCCATTTTGAAAAATAAAATTTATAAAATTTCAAAAAGTGGTTATTACTATTCATAACGGCTAGTTTGAATAGCATATTGTGGTTTAGTGAAACTCGGTATTGCGTACGACGCAATCTATCGAGGAAGGTCGCGATTGCGTGTAAAGCAAGCCAAGCAAGTGTTGTGTTGAAAAAGATTCCTTTGATGATATATATAAAATAAAAGTCTCAGGTGTAACAATAATGATGTGTAACTCATGTAAATAATAAATATAACATGTTAATGATTCTGTATATATGATATACCATCCATTTATATATTATTTTAATATAAAAAGAATGATATTGTCGCTCGTGCGTACGTACGGACTACCGTCTCCACGAATGCGATGAGATTCATTCTCCATCGTATCCATTAAAGTATAATTATCATTTGATGATTTAAAAATTATTTTTAAGGACTTGATATCATTCTGGATATGAATAAGATACAACCTATCCATAACAAACACGGCTTATGTAACAAAACATATAAAAGAAAACGAGTAAGTTAACACCCGAAACGACGATAATTCCAAGATATTATTAACAAATCAATGTTAAAAGATCATATATGATATCATATTAATATATATGATTCTTGTATAATTTAATAACAATTATTTCACCATTATAAAGGAGGTTAACCTACCCCAACCAAGGAAAAGTACAAGGTAAGGGTTATTTCACAATCTCTTCATTATCCGAGGTTGTTTATACGTAATAATCTACTGGGATCTCTTTATCATCCACATCCATATTTCTTAAAAATGTATTTCAAAACATTTTTACTATTAACAAGAATATGGGTTAAAGTCATTTATACCCTTGTTTGACTTTTTATAAGAGTTTTGTAGAGGAATCTTTCCGTCGTTTTCCAAACAAGGTGCTTTTAACCTTTTCGACAAAATTAAGGTAAGAATGTTTTTTTAACTTATATGGCGGGTGTGGTTATTTTCAGCCGTTATAAAATCGTCGAAGCTTACCTTACAAGCTTATAAGAATATTTTCAAAGAAAATGTTTTATTTTATAAATTCATGACTCTTTAATGATTTCAAAATAGAAAGAGATATTTCTCTAAAAAGAGTTTTGATTTCATCTATGTCAACATCCTTTGATGGATTTTACGCTTATTTGTTGATTTATTATACAAAAATTCTATATTGTATTGAAGGTTTTGTGATATGTTTGACTGTGGATGTGCTATTTTTTATACCATTAATAGTTTATGGTGAATGTATTGACATTTCGTATGCTAGTTTTAATACGAATGTTTATGTTATGTTTAAAACTTTTCATATGGGAATGCATTGAACTTAATATGTGACGGGTGGAGCCCGCTATAGCTCCTCGATGCATCAGTAGGTCTCATGAGACAAACTACTGTCTTGGAACAAGGCCTTGGCAAAATATTATTTTTAGTCTTGGCACGAGGCCTTGGCTATGTGGTTATGATAGTTTGGCATTATGCATTCCATCATTATGAAAGTGGTTATTGATATTGCATGTGATTATTCGATTAGTAGAATATCCATGTGAATAAGTAAATGACATTATTTCATTTTACTTTTGCCATACTATGTTGAAGTTCAAGTTTAAAAGGCTTTTGTTTTAGTTATACATTGCCTTAAATGTTTATGCTTATTTTTGAATGTTTCCAATATATTGTTATCCTTACTGGGCATTTGAGCTCACCCCTTTTCTATGTTTTATTTTTCCCAGGATGTGAAGAAGTAAGTTATGAATGACCTGCAGGGATAGTATGTGGGGATATGAGTGTGGAATATGGAGACTATGTTGTTGTAGTAGTTTTTCACTTTGTGATGTAATGTAAAACTTTATGAATATATCTATTGTTTCCAAGGCTACTAAACCAATCAGTCTTTCAAGATTTGATATTTCTTGTGATCATGCCAATGTAATGTAATAATGCACTGACTCTGGGTAACTAGGGTCGGGGCGTTACATTTGGTATCAGAGGAAGTTTAGTACAAACCTTGGAAGCTAGATTTAGATAAACTCTGATTAGAGCACATAGATTTAAGATGGACTTTGAGGATTAGTATAGAAGAACTTCCTAGAATTTTGCTATTGTAGAGATTTTGTGAGTTTTCTGAGCAATACATCCCTGTCTGGATACGAGCAGGTAGAGGCGGCTCTGGCACAGATGTACCTAGGGGTAAAGCCCGAAAACCCCGCTTTGAGCTAGACTCGAATGGGAACTGGTGCACGACAACGGGCCTTGCTGTACTCTTGGTTACGGCACTCCTGGGGGATATGCTTAGTATAATTCTCATTTTCTATACAAACCATTATGAATGGTTTATGTGGATTTACTTCCTCAAAGGAGAAATTTTTATGATTATGGATTATATCCATAATCTATTTAATTTATGTTATGTGTCTTACAAGTTTGGGATTAGGTATTGTTATTCATAAACTAATCTAGTGTATGCCATTGTTTAGAAATGGTGCCCAGTAGAAGGAATGAGAACTCCAGCAATGCACATGATCCAAAGAGAAAGAAGGATCATATCTTTCATGGTCTTAAGCCAGAATTTATAAGAGAAATAGTCTCCCATGTATTATCATCGTATGAAGAAATAATATCATGTGTTGATAAGATAAGTAAAGATTTTACTGATTCCTATGGCTTTGAAGGGATGAAAGAGAAGAAAAGGATGGAAGAGAGAATGATGGATAAAGGGAAGAGGGAAAATAAGAACTTTCCCATATGTGATAACTGTGGGAAGAAACACCCTAGAACTTGTCTAAAAGGAATGGGCGTTTGTTATAAGTGTGGAGGAAAAGAGCACAAAGTACGTGACTGCAAGGGTAAGAAAATGATTTCAATTCTACAATGCTTCATTTGCAAGGAGTTTGGACACTACGCGAACCTATGTCCCAGTCATCAGACTATGCTGCAAATGATGCTGTTGGATAATAATCAAGTTATGATACTACCACAGATTAAGAGGAATGATTAGAGTTCTTATGTTGATTATGTCATTTGAGTGTTGTATCAATAATGTACTTTTTATAATAATTATGGAGTATATAAGGATTGTACTGCAGTACTATTTCATTATGTACTTGAGATTGTGTGGAACAAAGAAAAGTTTCTCAATAGGAGGTTAAATTTTTGGAAAATAAATGGTTGATAGAAAGATAAACCATAATATGGTTCTGATACAGAGGTAATGATTTTAGAATAATACATGATTGATTTGGATAAATTATATTGGATATTATTCACTACCTTGAAGCTAATTAATGATTTTTATATTCCATCATTATTGGGGTTTAAAACATTTTTGGATTGATGATGTATATCCATCATTCTATATGGAATAAGGGAGCATGAATGTAATCAATAAGTATTATGGTAGTTCAGTATGTTTCAGTGTCTTAAAAGAATACATGATGAAGGTATTCATATGCTATTACGGGGTAAAAAGGATCTACATTAAGTTTACCTTCCTTATAAATATTGGACTGTGAGTTTGGATAGAAGTATTTTGGATAAATTCTAGTTTGAGATTAATTTTTGATTTCCCTAAAAGGACAACCCAGAGGTCGGGCAGCAACCCGTTGTGACCGGCAAGGCCGCGAGACTTGAACCCGCAACTGAAGGGCGACAAGGGTGTATCACCTACCAATGGCCCACGAGATGTCCTAGATTAAATAATGTAGTTATTTTTAAAAAAGATCTGGTAGATGAATTATAAATTCGTTTATTTTGGAACCCTGTACGAAAAGTATAAATAGAATTTTTTTTCTTTACGAGTGAAAGATGAGTTCGTGGTAGAAATTTATTAATGGATAAAACTCTAATTATAATGTAAGTATATCTACTTATGATCTTAGCCAATCTCATAAATAAATTACTCAATATTAAGAAAAGGAACTTAGAACAAAAATGTTGTCCTAGATGGTACCTTAAATCATCACTAATTTATGGCTTTGGGATTGTTGGCCTTTTCATAGCCATGTTCTCTACCACTCTCCATCAGATAATTGATGGTTATATTTCTCTTCCATATCCATATATTCCAACATGGAACCCTAGTATGTGTTATTTTCGGTAATCTTCATACTTTCCACTCTTTATTTTAAATAGAGGACTCATTAATTCATTTTTCGATGTAGGATTTCAACTAATATATTTTGAAACGTCAAAAATGTGTTATCCTAATACCTTATGTTTTGTTTAATCGATGGTATTTTAAATCATCGTAGATTGATGAATTTAAGGACCTCAATTTTAAACTTGTTTGTGATTGATGACCTCAATCACTACCTATAAATATTTACGTTTTTCCTCCAATTATATGTATCTAATTGCCACCAATGTTCTCCTAATCGAGATCATAATTTGGTGGTGACCCTTTCATTTCTCTTTTCCTCATATTAAGACTAAATTTTAGTAACCCAATTTTCAATGTGGGTTTTCCCACAAAGATATTTTTTATTTTCAACCTTTTATTTTCGAAGAACAATTTCAAATTGCGAGGACGCAATTTATTGAAGGAGGGGAGAATGTAACACCCCAAGATTTCATAGTGTGTTATTTCTTCAAAATAATACAATAACTTGCACTACATGCAACACCGAGTTCAAGCACACCATGAATTACCAAACAAGCCGTTCAAAAGAGGTTATGAATAGTATTAACTACATTTTAAACTTTATATAATCCTTATAACTTTAGAATCCATATTATGAGTTTCTTAGACATAATGTAAGAACAAATTCATTTTCAGTATTGCACTTTTACCAACTTTTAATAGTGAAATCTTTTTGAATACAATATTTTAAACTTTTTGACTAAATGGGGACATCAAAAAATTTAAAATGAAACATCCCAAGCTTCCATGGTACGCTTTCCTTTGAATAATACAGTAGCGTGTGTTGTACGCAACTTCGAGTTCTAACACACACCACAACCAATCAAAGTAGCCGTTATGAATAGTAATACCTACTTTTTGAAATTATATATATTTTATATCTCAAAATGGACATCATTTTTTGGATTCGGAGTATTGAATTTAGCCTAAGGTGAAATTTTGGTACTTTTCGGATATTAAAGAATAGAGAAAATTACTAAATTTTAATTAAAAACAACTTTTTTAATCAAAATAGTTAATGGTGATAAATTATGAATTTGAGTGGTTTTAAAGTATAATTAGAATATATTTTTACCATTTTATCCAATGGTGTTCATTATAATTAATTTCACTTCGAAATTGGACCTAAACAATTGTCAATCTTTTGATATATATTGTTTCTTAAAAACACGCTATTTATTGTGACAGCGGGAATTAATTATAAATTTAATTAATGGAACTTATATGTTTGGAATTTTTGAAAATTGATATCATTTTTGAATTTGGAATATCAATTATAGCTTAGGGTGAAATTTTGTCATTGTTCTGAAAAACTTCAATTTTTGATGAATAGTGAAACTACTAAGTGGTAGTTAAAAAAACTGAATTTTTCATAAAACATAATTTTACCGCTTCTGTGAATGGAATTTCGAAAATCCGAGAGACACGGTTAATATCAAGAAGTAAAATGTGGTTCAATGAGATGAAAATAATTTTTGGTGAATAGTAACTTTTTACTTTTATTTACCACGGTTAAAAATAAATAGGGTAACTAAGGGTAAAAATGATATTAATATTACCCTAACACATGTCCTAATTCTATTAGACAAGTGTATATCGACCAAAAAAAACCTTAGGAATAAAAGATTATCATTTAGGTCCACTTGGATTAGATTAGGACATTTATTATTATTTAATTCAAAGATGAGTTAAAAGAGTTAAAATCAAAGTTTATTTACTAAAACATTTTTAATATAGTGTTATACATAAGATAAATTCGATTGTAAAAATTAATTAGAAATATAATAAGATTTACTACATAATGATATTTTATTTATAATTTTTAGACTTTAAATAATTTAATTTATTTATGACACAATGATGATGCAGTAATTACCATAATTGTGAAAAATTAAAATAATTGCTATTATAAATTCCCAAATAAATATAATTTGAGACTTTTAATGAATTACAATAATTTTTTAGTCTAATATGAAATTTTAGGATTGATTTAATTAACTTTGGTCAAAGAAATCATTCTTTAATGAGTTTCACAAAAATCAATTATTGAATAGTGTCAAAATTGACATAAAAGAGTTTTTTAAAACAAATATTTTATTATTATTTGATATTAAATTCCTAAAAATATATGGTTCGGCCAAGAGACTTATATCATAATAGGTTCATCATTAATGGACCACTTGGGGGTCGCTTGGATGTATATAGTATGTTTATTAACCATATCATATAAAAATACAAAGAGTCATTGTAAAAGTGAAACTAATTAACTTAGAGTTAATACTTAAAGATAAGGTTAATATAAGTACCCAAACCTGTCTAAATTATATTGGTTGAGTGGTTTTCGTCCTATCCGCACCTTAACCTTTGAATAATCAACTTTGGAGCCATTAGAAACCGAATATTAATTTATTATAAATTAATATTTCTAGCTTTTCCAAAGGTACCCCTCACCCCTCTTATAAAAGGGAACTCCTCCTTCTCATTTCTTCACACCTTCAAAGCCTTTTGGTTCGGCCAAACTCTGCCCAAATACTCTTCCAAATTACCTCACTACAACCGAGAGGCCTTAGTTTGATCAGAAAGACAACCCAAGGATCCCTTTTGATCAAATCAAAAGGAAGAACCCGAAGAAGAGGTAATGTTTTCACCACCCCTTTTCAAGTTCCTTTCTTCTTCCACTTCTTCTTTATTTGTTATTACCATTCTAAAATAATAACTCCATGATCTTATATATACTGTGATTTTATTATAAATATGGTATAACCATATTCAGTATTCTATCCACCTTTTGAATAATATGTCACCATACGTGCGTACGTACGGCTTACCGTCTCCACGTCGCGGTGTAATTGTTATTCAATATATTATTATTTGGATGGGTATAATAATGTTGTGTAACTCACATAAATATTAAATATAACATGTTAATGATTCTATATATATGATATACCATCTGTTTATATATTATTTTAATATCAAAAGAATGATATTGTTGCTCGTGCGTACGTACGGACTACCGTCTCCACGAACTCAATGAGATTCATTCTCCATCGTATCCATTAAAGTATAATTATAATTTGATGATTTAAAAATGATTTTTAAGGACTTGATATCATTATGTATATGAATAAGATACAACCTATCCATAACAAACAAGGCTTATGTAACAAAACATATAAAAGAAAACGAGTAAGTTAACACCCGAAACGACGATAATTCAAAGATATTATTAACAAATCAATGTTAAAAGATCATATATGATATAATATTAATATACATGATTCTCGTATAATTTAATAACAATTATTTCACCATTATACAGGAGGTTAACCTACCCCAACCAAGGAAAAGTACAAGGTAAGAGTTATTTCACAATCTCTTCATTATCCGAGGTTGTTTATACGTAATAATCTACTGGGATCTCTTTATCATCAACATCCATGTTTCTTAAAAATGTATTTCAAAACATTTTTACTATTTACAATAATATGGGTTGAAGTCATTTATACCCTTTTTTGACTTTTTATACGATTTTTGTAAAGGAATCTTTCCGTCGTTTTCCAAACAAGGTGCTTTTAACCTTTTCGACAAAATTAAGGTAAGAATGTTTTTTTAACTTATATGGCGGGTGCGGTTATTTTCCGCCATTATAAAATCATCGAAGCTTCCCTTACAAGCTTATAAGAATATTTTCAAAGAAAATGTTTTATTTTATAAATATATGACTCTTAAATGATTTCAAAATAGAAAGAGATAGTTCTCTAAAAAGAGTTTTGATTTCATCTATGTCAACATCCTTTGATGGATTTTACGCTTATTTGAAGTTGATTTATTATAAAAAACGTCTATATTGTATTGAAGGTTTTGTGATATGTTTGACTGTGGATGTGCTATTTTTTATACCATTCATAGTTTATGGTGAATGTATTGAAATTTCGTATGCTAGTTTTAATACGAATGTTTATGTTATGTTTAAAACTTTTCATATGGGAATGCATTGGACTTAATATGTGATGGGTGGAGCCCGCTATAGCTCCTTGATGCATCGGTAGGTCTCATGAGACAAACTAGTGTATTGGCACAAGGCCTTGGCAAAATCTTATTTGTAGTCTTGGCACGAGGCCTTGGCGATGCAGTTATGATAGTCTGACATTATGCATTCCATCATTATGAAAGTGGTTATTGATATTGCATGTGATTATTCGATTAGTAGAATATCCGTGTGAATATGTAAATGGCATTATTTTATTTTACTTTTGCCATACTATGTTGATGTTCAAGTTTAAAAGGCTTTTGTTTTAGTTATACATTGCCTTAAATGTTTATTCTTATTTTTGAAAGTTTCCAATATATTTTTATCCTTACTGGGCATTTGAGCTCACCCCTTTTCTATGTTTTATTTTTCCCAGGATGTGAAGAAGTAAGTTATGAATGACCTGCAGGGATAGTATGTGGGGATATGAGTGTGGAATATGGAGACTATGTTGTTGTAGTAGTTTTTCACTTTGTGATGTAATGTAAAACTTTATGAATATATCTAGTGTTTCCAAGGCTACTAAACCAATCGGTCTTTCAAGATTTGATATTTCATGTGATCATGCCAATGTAATGTAATAATGCACCGACTCTAGGTAACTAGGATCGGGGCGTTACAGTCTCTTTATGTTATTTTGAATAAAATTAATCTCACTAGGTATAACCTTCAAACCATGGTACATCTTGATCTATCCCAGGATGCCTCTACATAAAAGACCATCCAGGATCCCGATACGTGGTCGTGAGGATAGCTGGACTAGCAACGATGCATCTGTTCAGGGACTAGTTCTATAGATTTCCCCACTGAGTGGTGCACCAGTGCTACCACCACCCAATGGTTAGAATTTACTATTGGAGCTTCCATTAGAGGACGTGCGCAAACAAAGTATCCTACACGACCTTCAAAGAGAGACCTCCCAGGTTCAGGGGAGAGATAAATCCTTAGGTCACTGAGGACTAGCTTGAGGTAGTGACACGTGTCTTCTGCTTAGTGAGGACATTGTCCGACCAATTGGAGATCTTAGAGGTGAGCCTTTGGCAGGGCTTGATAGAGAGATGTTGGAGATTGACCACCCATAAGCACGATGGGGATACCCTCACCTGGGTAGACTTTGAGCGGCTTTTTTGGGAGGAGTTTTTCCACAAGACCTTATTCCGTGTGTGCATTTAGGAGGCGATTCACCTATAGTAGGGAAACATGACAGTGGCTGAGAACTCAGCAAGGTTCACCGAGCTATCTCACTACTCGACATATATGGTATGTGACCCTCTCTTCAGGGACAAAGCCTTTGATCAGGGACTCAGGCATGAGATCATGGTGTCGACATTGTCTCTCAGCATCCCTACTCAGGATGCGGTGTTGGAGAGAGCCCTTAATGTAGAGAACTTCTTGGCAGAGCAGGCTCCCACAACTAGAGGTACCAACAAACCTCAGGCAGTGGAGTCTTTGGTAGGCAGCAGATGGAAGATTCAAGGGCGCAAGAGGGCAAGTCCTTTTAGAGAGTGACCTAAGGACTCAAGGTTGGCAGTTCATGGCTCTCACACCAGAGGGTGTCAGCTGGGAACCCGGATTTTCTACTCGTGCGGTGGGTAGGGACACATGGCACATGATGGCCCGAACCGATGTACAGATGAAAAAAAGATGGTCAAGGGGCCACTGAGGCAGAGTCGGTGATTCGAGTGAGGAGGTCCACAGGGTGGTGGATGTGGCAGTGTAGTAGGCCAAGAAGTGGGTTGTGGGTGATCGTTTGAGGTACTACCACCACCACCTTCAGGTGGCCCACCCCAACCTTAGGGAGCGGGCAGATAGGGATGAGAACAACTTCAGGTAGTGGAGGCTTATGATTAAAGTGCTTCCGAGATGATTCAAGGTAAAATATATGTCTTCTTACCCTAGTAGTAGTTCTTATAGACATAGGTTCTAGTCACTTATTCCTTTCCACAACTCTCGTTCGGAGCTCGAATATTCCGGTAGATCCGATGGCTCAATCCTTACAGCTGGAGACTCTTACGGGAGGGGATTAAACAATTAAACATTGGTTCCAATAGTGTGAGCTTACTCTAGGAGGAAAGAGCTTCGGGTGGGATCTTCTAGTAGTAACATCGAGGCCATATGATTTCATATTGAGTATAGAATAGTTATCCACAATCCATGCTCATATCGAATGTAATAGGTGTACAGTGCAGTGTTTCCACATAGATGGGACCAGTATTTCCTTCACCGACGAGAAGGAAACCCTTGCAGAACAGGACATACTTTCTCGGAGGAGGGTGTAGTCGATCACTCATCAGTTGGATAGAGTCACCCTCAGTGCAATGGATGAGAGGATTCCATGTGTTCCTATATTGGTGGATGAATACGAGGATGTTTTTCCTGAGTATGTTTTGGGACTACCTCATCGTAGGGAGGTTGACTTATATATCGAACTATACATCGATATGACACTGATATCCAAACTGGCATATTCGATGGCTCTCGCAGAGCTTTGCGAGTTGAGGGAACAACTAGAGGACTTGCAGGAGAAAGAGTTCATAAGGCCCAATTTTTCACCAGGGGTAGCCCCAGTGTTTTCTTTCCAAAAAGGCACACACGTGTTTGAGGTTGTGCGTGGACTTCTGGTGCCTAAACTAGGTAACCGTGAAGAATAAGTATCCATTACCGAGAATCAATGATCTCTTTGACCAGATGAAGGGAGAGAAGTGGTTCTTAAAGATAGACCTCATATTAGGCTATCACTAGCTTCAGGCACGAGATGAGGATATACCAAAGACAGCGTTCAGGTGCTGGTACGACCACTATGAATTTCTTTTGATGCCTTTCAGTTTGACCAATTCCCTAATAATGTTTATGGGACTCCTAAATAGGATAATCCATCCTTACCTTGACCGGTTTGTTGTGGTATTCATTGATGACTTCTTGGTTCACTTATCGTCAGAGAAGGAGAATGCTACACACCTTCGGATAGTCCTGGATACACACAGAGAACATCATAGTTATTGAATGCTCCTGAAGTTTCTATTTTGGATTTGTGAAGTCGACCTTCTGGTACACATCATCTCAAAGGATATAGTTGTAGTGGATTCGGTTAAGAAAGAGGCGGTGCTTTCTTGGGAGCTTCCTAGGAGCATGACTGAGGTGCATAGATTCTTAAGGGTGGTTGGTTACTGTCAAAGGTTCGTTCCCAACTTTTTCAGAGTAACATAACCCTTATCATCTTTGACATGGAAGGGAAAACCCTTCGTTTGGTCAATGATATTTTAGAAGAGTTCCAATGAGTTGAGGAAAAGACCGACTAGTGCCTCCATCTTGAGACTACCAGAGGATGGAGTTGGGTATATAGTTTACTACGACGCATCAAGGGCTAGACTGGGTTGTGTCCGAATGCAAGAGTGAGCAATGATCTTCTACATCTCAAAACAGTTGAGATAGCATGAGTAGAACTATGTGAACCATGACCTGGGGTTATCAGAAATGGTCATTTCCTTGAAGACCTGACAACACTACTTTATGGGTGAGCGGTTTATGCTTTACTCCGACCACAAGAGTCTCAGGTATATCTTCTACAATAAGGAACTGAACCTGAGATAGTGGTGATGGTTAGAGGTCCACCAGGACTATGACATTGAGATAGTCTATACTCTCGGAAAGGGGAATATGGTGGAAGAAGCACTCACCAAGAGGATCAGTTTGAATTTACTGAGTGTGGCGACAAAGCTGTTGTCCGCGATGTAGGTATCCTTCATGGTTGACAGTGGAGCTTCTTACCTTCAGTCAATAAATGATACTCCCCCACTCTTACAGCAAGTCAGGGAGGCACAGCTAGTGGATGTTGACTGCGAGGCCTAACATTCTAAGTTATCCCCAGGAAGGGCTCCTGATGAATTTTTGATAGGATGGGAGTACATAATCCTTTTCAATGGGCGCATCGTAGTGATAGTGACGTTACAGAAGGAGGTGTTGAGGTATTTCCATACATCCCCCTTGGCAGTACATCATGGAGTGGAGAAGATGTACCAGGACCTCAAACGTTGGTACTGGTGGCCGGGGATAGAGAAAGTGGTAGCCGAGTTCGTTTCATGATGCCACACTTTTCAACAAGTGAAGGTCAAGCATCATGTTCCAGAAGGCATAGCCCAACAAATTGAGGTACTGGAGTGGAAATGGGACAGTATCTCAATGGAATTTTTGACAGGGTTACCACGTACATCCAGGGGCCACAAATCTATCTGGGTGATCATTGACCTACTCAGTAAGTCGACTCACATCCTACCCATCTAGGATCAGGGACCGATAGAGGTCATGTGATGCCTCTACGTCTAAGATATAGTGCGGCTTCACATGGTGCCTTTAATTATCATCTCATATCATGATACTCCCTTTACATCCCGATTTTGGAAGGGATTACATGGGGTGTTTGGGACATACATGCACTTGAGCACAAATTTTTATCCCCAGATGGATAGTCATACGGACCCGACCATACAAACCTTAGAGGATATTCTATTTACTTGAATTATTGATTTTGGTCGCAGTTGGGTGGACCACTTGCCACTGGAGTAGTTTTCATACAACAACAACTATCACTCCACTATTGGCATGACACCATTTGAGGCCCTGTACGGGAGACCCTACAGATCACCCCTATGCTGGAAAGACCCTGGGGAGTCGGCACTCATGGAACCAGAGTTAGTATGGGCCACCACTAAGAAAGTGAAGATCATCCAGGAGATAATGAGGACTATACAAAGCATACAAAAATCTTATGCTGACAGAAGACAAATACCCTTGGAGTTTGAGGAGGGTGATCATGTCTTCTTTCAGGTCTCACCCCAATGAGGATTGCAGATATTTGGACGGGGTGAAAATTTATCTCTGAGGTTCATCGAACCTTTTCAAATCTTAAGAAGATTTAGATAGGTGGTGTACTTCCTAGATCTTCCCCCATAGATGCACCGGGTGCCTGATGTCTTCTACATGTCACAGCTGAGGAGGTATGTGCATGATGCATCACACGTCATTGATGGGGGAGAGCTACAAATTGACGATGAAGTTACATTTGTGGAGTTCCCAGTGGAGATAGAGGATCCACATGAACAATCCCTATATGTGCGGTCAATACCTCTAGTGTGTTTTCAGTGGAAGCATGAAATCTAAAGGAGAGCACATGGCATCGGGAGTCTCAAATTCATGCTCAGTACCCCCATATGTTTATTTAGTTATGTTTTTGATTTCGGGGATGTAAATCCCTAATTTGGATAGAATTTAATATCTTGGAAATTCTGTGTAATTTTTTTAAATATATGTAATTATTCTGAGACCACACGCTTTGATGGAACGTGATTCTGAGGCCCAGTGATCCCAAAAAAGAATTTTGAATTTTTCTAATCTACGTTCAATAAACGTGCGAGCAGGTTTTTCTAACTTTTGAACTGTTGATCAGATCGAAAATCTGAGGGTACCGTTGAACTCGAAACACCGAGATTTTCCTAGAAATTACATAACTTCAGCTGGAAAGGGCCGAGCGAGAAAGTTATTTTTCCGACTTTTTGAGAAAAATAATAAAACAATTTAAAATAATTATTTCTTTTATTTTCTCACCATTGAGTGGTAGATAGTGAATCTGCGGTGTAGTGAATAGGTGGTGACAATGAGCATTAATGGAGGGTCAATAATGACTCATTTGGAACCACGATGTTGTTATCTTAATGGCTCATTAATTATGGCTCATTAAATGTCTCTCATTTAATGAGTGTCATTAATGGGGGAAATGTATCTACAGATTTTCCTTTTAATATTAAAACATGTGTAGAGTTTGGGAATTAAAATATGTGGGGAATGTCTAACGAACCTTCAGTAGAATACCTCTCCAACTAAGAACGACGCCACATAGATCAGCATCGACTTAGACACACATCGAAGAATAGAGTCGGAAGAGACTAGCAACTTAGACATCTTGAAACCATGAAGATAAATGGAACCTCTTCGAATGTAAAAGAGGTAGGGGTTGTTTTATTTTGATGTTCTCCCTCAATTGTTTCCTGAAATGATGAATGCAGATCAACCCATGAACAAGTTGATCCACGATTTGTGCATTTATGCAGGAGGGTAACTTTATTTGTGATTTTATCTATTCGGGATTAAAACATTACTTCATATAGTTGAACAACAATCCCTGAGCCTCCCCTATTTTAAACCTCTAACGCTGAGGGCGTGGGCCAGCGCGAACACGACCCGAGAACTTCCGACAAGTGAGTTATTTATGGTCGTACCCTCAAACTAGGGGAAAGATGATTTCGGGACCTTTCTGGTGAAGTGGATGCTCCCAAAAGACTATAGGAGCAGGTGGCGTGAAGAATAGATCACCAAAGCACATCCGGTGGTCCGCTAAAGGTTATGCTGGCAGTGCCGGCAGCGACGGCACGCAGCGGCATTGGCCGCGTGCCAGATGGTAGGAAAGGAGGTCGTGGCCAACTGGCTGCAGTGGTGGAAGGCAATCGCTGCGTGGAGGGATTACCCGCATCCAGGCTAGTCAGGTGGTAGGAGAGCTGGGCTTCGTTGACTGTGGTATGAGTCAAGACCCCACATTCACGGGGCCAGTTGGGGCTCGATGTGGTAGTCTGCCGTATCCAGGCTGGACGACGCACCACTGGCCGCACCGAGCATCCAGGATTTGGGCTTGAGGTCTGTGCCCCCAGCCAGCGGGCTAGACTGGTCCCACCCCCAGCAGGCCATACCTGCACCCTTTGGACTGGACCGGACTAGACCGGGTCGTCGGGCGACCCGGCGGGCTGGACCTTCAGCCAAACTAGGCCGAATCCAGCAAGGCCCATTGGTCTAGGCCCATTAGGCCTGGCCCACTGTCCATGCCAAAATGGACCAACCGAGACCCGAACCAGGTCAGGTCAAGTTAGTTGTAATTAAACCGGGGTATGTGGGACCCCCGAGCCGAGATGGTCGGGTCAGTCCGACCAGGTCAGACCTGACCCAGGCACAACCGACCCATGTTTACTAAAACAATAATAACTTGCAAATCGGGCATCCAATTGACGAGACGTTTGTGATGTTGTGACCCTATCAATGAGGAAGATATTTTTTAATTCTCTATGGATACTTTAATGTAAGTTGAGATGCAACGAGTGTCTTGAGGAGAGTTTCTCCCAGGCCCGCTACGTATGGAAGCCTGAGGTTGGCTGAGATTAGAAGACTGTTGATATTCGATTCTGTATGGCTCGACTACGGCCCAATGGGAAGAACTTATATATGAATTTGTAGGACCATGGTGGGAAGCACTTTCTTGTGACTTTTCAGGCCCACGGTATGCGATGAGGAGGAGTACCTCAGTTAGCCAGGATTAGTGGGAAGCACTTATCTGTGACTTTGCAGGAGCACAATACATGATGGGGAGGTGTACTTAAGAAGTACAAGGATAGAGGGAATAACTTCTTGGTGACTTTTCAATCCCACTGTACTCGGTAGAGTAGGATTTCTCTAGCATCCAAGGTGTTCGATGATGTGACTGATGTCTCTTCTATCACTACCGTAAATGTATACATAGTGAGATATGTCTTGCATTTTGTTCATTACATTGAGGAATTTCTATGTGGTCTTTCCTTTTTGTTATAGGATTTTTACTGAGTACTTTATTACTCAACCCTGCACGGGCTTCACCCACATGTGTTGTGTCCAGTGCAGAAAATCGACGTTTGAATAGAGACTTTGGTGCACTAGGACCCAAAGGTGCTCAAGGAGATGGGACTGATAGATGCTACGATGGTGGAATCGGTGACCTAGGACCAAGAAGGGCCTAGTAGGATCCGGTGGATAAGAAGTTATACTTTAGATTATAGTAGCTACACTATTCTCACAATTAGGTGGGGTTTTTCGAGAATATCCATCAGGGTTTTCTTTTTGTACTTTCATATTTTATAGTTCCTTTATTGGGTTTGTATTCTGGACCACATGTATTAGTTGAACTTGTACCCAGCATTGTTTTAGTGAACATTGTTCCCTTTTTAGTGTGTGAGACTTGGTTGGTCATGTGTGTGTATATAGGTACTCAGGAAAATGCCTCGCACTTACAGGTTGACACCTTTGGTGCTAGTCACCACCCCCTGGCCTTCAGGAGGTAGGCTTGGGGTAGTCACGGCACGAGCCCTGGGGGACGGGTTGTGACAAGTCATTTTTCTCCCTTTTTCAATGAACACAAATATCACTCCTTTGAGGTCTGTAACATGGTATAGAACACATATTAGAACATAGGGGTAAAACACCCAAAACATCAGGGGTGGAGGTCCCACATCGATACTGTTCAAGTGTCAGAAGTCAAATGAACTCCAAGAGACAGTTGATGCTAGTCAAATGATTATTTATATATGGCCTTCTTCAGGATTTCTGTAACCTGTAGTTAATTAGGAACATAGTTCATAATTAAAAGGCCTTGATAAATTTTATACTTCATTAAGTTTCATTTTTATTCAATTTTATTTGTCCTTGAGTGATATACTGGATTTTCTCTAAGATTAATAGCACTTGAATTATCCCAATGGATTCTGATCGAGGAATTTACCTCAACTCCAATATATTAAATATATATATTATCCTAAATAACTACATGAAAGATTGATCAGCCACAATGATCATTGAAAATAAATCTTGTTTCTTACTTATCCAAGATTTATATAGCCCAACGGGATAGAATTCACCACGTAATGATGACTTTCAATCATCTACAGAACTTCCCCAATCTGTATATATAAAACCAAATAACTCTTTCTAGGGTTTTTCAATGTATATCAAGCTAAACTCCATGATGACTTTGATATAATGATTCATTATTTTCACTATAAGCAAGTGGAATTGTTTGAGATAATTTTGATATCATTCCACAAAGAATGTGGGAAAAAATATCATGTTGTGTTGCTGTAAAGTACAATAAACCACCAATGATTTATTTGTATTATGTGATATCGACTTAGTTTCCTTCATCATCCCTTGAAAATTTCATCCATCTAGCAACTATAATTGGTATTTATTTGTAATTTTACATTCTAAATCTTCCAAAATCTCTTTTTCATAATTTTATTGATAAATAAGTGTGTCATGACTTCCTTGAATTAACTGTAAACCAATAAAAAATGTTATCTCACCAATCATTGACATTTCAAACTCTCCATTAATGAATTCAAAAAAATTACAATGTGCTTCATTTTATCCAACACAGTTTATGTCATGTTCATATACCATCACCATCATCCTTTGATTACTATCATTATCAACATAGATATTATAATCAACCCCCATGCTGGAAACTGAGCTTCTTCAAATACTGATCAAGTTATGAATACCATACTCTTAGTGCCTTGTTCAACCTATATAGTGCCTTATATAATAAAAAAACTTTGTTCACATTTTCTTTAATGATGAAAAAATTATATTCAATATAAAATTATTCTTCTACAACCCCATTCATAAAGAATGACTGTGCATCCATCTATAAAACTCTAAATTTCCTTTTCACTGTTATGTCTAAGAATAATCTAGTTGTCTCCATCCTTCCAGAAGGTGAGAATGATCAAGAAATATCAATACCTTATATCTAGGAGTATCCCCTGCACACATGTCATGAGATGTTTTGAATTATTTTACCCTATTTATTTAGTTTGTTATGAAAAACCTTTTTAGTGAAAATGACATTCTTATCCATTGGCCTTGAAGAAATCCCCCATGTATGATTCTTTTCTATTTGGTAAATTTCCCCATTCATTTATTAAACCAAATTTTCATCCCATTCATCTTATTCGAAATACTTTTGATCTGCCTACGCTAGTAAGTATTCTTAATACATAGTCTTCATCATCCTTTTTTGCGATGTCTCTTTCTATTCACCATTCATATTTTTCTTATCATTTTTAGAATGACTCTTTATTTTATGAAAATATACAGGTCTAATTTCAATATTCTCATCATACAAATATTCTTTTGAATCTGTGCTAGGTACTTCCACCCCCATGAGCTACTCACCTCTTCATCACTATCCTCCTAATACTTTTGATGATGTTTTTTAGATTATGCATATTTTACAATATAAAAACATCATTCTTCATTAAAAAATTTTAGTGTTGCTTATTTAAGCATTGAAATGATTTTATTTTTCCCGAGAAACTAAGAAATATCCCTTAATCTCTATGGTAGTCAATATTCATATATTTCTCCTTATTTAAAATGAAACTCTTTATCACAAATACTTGAAAGTAATTCAATGTCGTATTCTTTCTATACCAAAAAACATATAGAGTCTTCAATTTATTTGGACACAATTAGGACCTATTAAAAATATATATTGATGTTACGATTTCTTCTTTATAAAATTTCATTGGAACATATTTCTCTATAATCATCTTTCTGGCCATATTTCTGGTAATCTAGTTACTTCTCTCAACCATTGTATTTTACTATAGAGTTATTTTTACTGAAACATGTTTCATTATTCGATGCTTCTTGAGTCAATCCTATAATTTTCAATTTTTTAAATCTATTCCATTATCATTTTGGAAATTTTGAATTTTTTTACCTATTATCTTTTCAACTACCCTCCAATAATGAGTTATGTAACTCAACACCTCTTACTTGTGGGTGATAATCGAAACCCATTCCATTCTATAAAAATCATTAATGAAAAGGAATAATATCTCTTCCCATAAACAGATCTGGGTGAAGAAAATCAACATATATTGATATGCACTAGTTCAATCACTCTTTTTGAACTTTGATATTTCACTTTACATGTCTTTTTAGTAATCTTCCCTTATTAGAAAGTATCACACACATGGTTATGATCACATGAAAACCTAGGGAGATCTTTAGAAATATCATATTTCACCATATCTTCCATGGATGTTTGGCTATGATAACCATGATTTTTTTTCCACAACCTATTCACTTCTTCCTTTGATAGAAATCACATGTCTTATTCTCCATTGATAAGGTAAAGATTCCCTCAATTTCATTTTACATGGAAAAAACTACACCATATTTTCGTTTGATAATGCATAACTTCTTGGTAAATCTTATATCATTTCCAGAGTCAAAAAATTCATAGACACTTAGAATATTGTGACTATGATATTTAAAAACCAAGATTTCTATACATCTCATGTATTATGCCAAAACATGGATTTTATAGAGCTAATAATATTTATTCCTTCATTATTACCAAATATTATGACCCCTTCATTGTCATACCTAATTCTTATCACCATATTTTTATTTTCTATCACATCAGATGTATAACAAATATTAATAATCTATATTAAATTGAGATAAGTAAATCTCTTTAACCACTACATGCTCAACACTTTTCTTTATGATCCATGTATTTGACTTCATACATAAAGCTGAATTATATTCTTGATCTTCCTTAGAGTATGATTGTCCAACCTCATCTTGAAAATATGAAAATTTATTTTCATTCTTTGCTCATTCAATGATACCTTGAGAGTGTACATGCACCCAATTTGGATATGCTTCAATATAGTCTTTTTCAATGTCAATGAGAAACATCTAGCGATGTGTCTGATCCTCCACATTAAATATAGTGACCATGAAATGCATATCTAGAATATTGAACTTTTTTGGGATTCCTTTATTTCTCTAGTTTCAATCGACACCTCTTGTCTATGGAACAACGATTTTGAGAATACCTCATATTTCCATAGAAATAACACTCGATACATGGTTTATTCTTGTGCATCATTGTTTCACCTCTGATTTTCACTTGGGATCATTGAATCCTCTTATTCGGATTCATACCGAAATCAATATTCCGCCTTAGAGTGGGTTCTTTTGGTTTAAAATCAAACATTGTTTCTTTCTATTTTTTATCAATTCTCAAAACATCTATGCCATTTTGATGTGTAATTTTCTTCCCTAGACATTCCTTGGACTATTTTTATAGACCTACAAAATTTTAATTTCACTTTTTTGTCACCTGTGTGATCTACTTTCCAAATAACACATCAAGATTTAATAGTTTTTATTGATCATTTTCCTTTCTTCATAGGCCGAAAAATTCCCACTCAAGTTCTTCGAAATGTTTGACTAAATATTCTATTGTGTTAGTCAGACTCTAGATAATATTGGTTGGTTCTTCAAACATGATCATGAACTAAATAACTTTCTTTGAGTTTTCTAGACTCTCCAATCTGATCTTTTCAATTTAATCTTTCATAATAGAATTATCTTCTTCTTACTATTGCACATATATTTTGGAATCACGAACCACCCAATTTTCTTTATTTATTTTGGCTCTCCAAATGTCTATACCATCATGTGTGGATTATAATTATACTAAGAGGTCAACTCTTCCTTAGAATTCTCTATAATCATTGTCACTTTCTTTCCCTATTTTGTAATTTACCAAAACATTGAACATATAATTTTTACCATGATACTTACACTCTTCCATCTCTTCCACCTCATAGTTTTCTGAATTTTCATTTTATTGTGAAAACATATTATTTTTTCAATTAAAATTTTCCAATAAATGTTCTTATATTTTACACTAGTTGAAGAATTATTATTGGTAATTTCATAATAATCCTCATCATCATCTTGAAACAACTTGGGAAACTTTTTTCACTGATTTCCAACCTTTCTATAATGAAATAATGCATGGGGAAGTTTCCCTTTAAACTTTCCTTCTTGCAATTTTTATTTTTGAGTAAACGAATGAAATAAATCCAACCACAAAATTTTCTTACTTGACATCTTCTATAGTGAGCTTAAACATAATTTTAAATCCCAACTCATTAGACCAACCTTTTTTACATAGACTTATTATAATAATATCTTATATTGTTTCTTAAAAGAGTAAAATGTAATATATCCAATGAAAAGTCCTTTGTATATTTATCTTCCAGTATGGAATATTTTAGATTGAATCATGGTGTAAGTCTTCTCAAGATGTGCTTAATGATATTTACACCTTCAATAATATCTTCGGGACCATGCATGTATTTCATGATAACATTAACCTAATAAAATAATGAATCTATAGACTTATTGGGGTGAATTATTAAGTCCTAAATTTTTTTCAAAAAGACATATAATTTTTATTATCATACTTTTGAATCACATTCATAGATATTTATAATCTTTTTCCAAATGGAATTTGATGACTTGCATGACATCACCTTCGTGTAGATTGTATTGGATAAATCTCCTCCTAAGGAATTCATTCCTTTATAATTATCATCCAATTCCCTTTGGTATACTTCAGATAAATACAAAGTATCAATTTTTTTTTGAAATAATCTGAATTATAGCTGTAAACAAATCCATACCTAATTATTGAAAATTATGATACATCTGATTCTCCCATAGGTATTTTTTCATCAAAGATTGAAATCCCTTGGTGATTAACAACTTCCATTTATTTTTTTAGAGGGAAAATCTAAATTTATTCATTCACTATGATGAAAATTATTATCCTAAATAGGTTAAATACCCTGGGGGTGAATCAGGGTATGAAAGATTAAAACAATTTTCCCTTTGGATCATGTTTCGTAGATAAAAAACTATATTATATCTCTCCTTACCATAACAAAAAATAACTAGAAATTAAATAATTTATATAACACAAGAAATTTTCTTTGTTCACCCTCATTAGGATATAGACAAGGATAAAAAAATTCAATGAGTCTAGTTACAAAATCCACTAAATTTCACTATTGTTTCAAGGTTTGGAGAGGACTCACTATCACTCCTAGTTTTCAACCATTCACAAGTTTAAATCTCACTTCTCTCTCTATTATGAATTGAATGAACATATCCTCAAGTAGAATATGTTTAAAATCACATATGGGTTTTTTTCTCACTTGTGTGAATCTTTTTTATCTTGTTTCATTAATGATATGACAACAACCTTAACATGATTATTTTTCTCTTGGAGTATTTATCCCCTTAGAAAAACCCTTGAGAAAGACCCCTCCATGAGACTCCTTTGTGAGACCTCTTCATGAGACTTCTCCATAAAACTACTCCATGAAACACTTTTTCAAGTCATATCTACTAAACCACTTCACAAGTCATTTTTCTATTAATTCAAATCACATGGTTCTAGAACGAGACCTAATTTAGGTTTCATGAATCATGTGATACCAATATGTCTGCCTATTCCTAATGGATACACCCCTTTGTGAGATAAATTCATCAGAATCCTCTATGAGACCACTTCAAGTGAATTTGTGTTGATTACTAGGATCATGTGATAGTAGCACAAGACTTTGTGAAGCTAATGTGAAATACTTTTCTTCACATTAAACCACTTAATAAATACTCCCTAACTTATTAAGGACAAGTTAATGGGTATTTAATTTCATAAATCCATCACCTTGACTCTATAAATTACAGTTATCCATTTATTCCACCATCTTATAAATCAGTCATACACACTTCACATGATCTAAATGCGAGATCCAAAAACAATCATTTGGTGTTCAATGCCATTATCTACCATCACTTCACATGATCCCATTGCGAGATCCAAATATAATCATACACACTTTGCATAATCCCATTGTGACATCTAAATACAATCATGCGGTCAGCGACATTGTCATGAAGAACATCACATGATCTCTCCATGTGATCTCATAAAAATCACGTGGTTTCATTATTTTATATTACTATTAGATATTCCAATCACTTCCAACATCTATTACTTCATGATCTTAATGTGAACACTTTGTGATATCCTAAAAAAATCATATAATCAATTCAAGTAATTTTCATGACATCTTCATGATATCCTCTAATAATCATGCAGTGTCTTCAGGTATTTTACATGATCTCATCACGTGATCCTCTAACAATCATGTAGTTTCTTTGGGTTCTTAATGTATTCTGTCTATGATATCCTAATATACTTATATAGACCACATGATGTGATCAAATTATCTCCTTCAGATCCCATGATCATAAGCAAGATAAGCCCGCCATGGACAGATAAACAAACTTTTTGTGATCCTTTATGATTTACATGATTTCATGTGATACTTTGGAACTTACACGCTCCTTGTGATCCTTTAAGATATTAAAACACTATGTGATTTGTTAGGACATTAACAATCTAAGTTATGATTTAGAGAATTCATGCTCTTCTTGATTCTTTAGGAAATTCACGCTCTTTGGTATACTTTAAGACATTCGTATCAACTCTTCATGACTCATTTGACAACCAGTCTTCATCAACAACATCAAACCTTGTCAAAAAACACAATCAAACCAAGATAACCATCAAGGAGGATTTTTTTGAACAATAAAGTAACCACCAACTCTGGGCTATTGGAGTTGGGGTATTTATTTTTGGTATAAATGCAATTTTAGTAGAATCATCTAGAACTAGATTTAGGAAAACATATATTAAGGGAAAAACCAATGACTGAATTTTAGGATATTTTTAATTATAGGATGACATCATAATGTTTTTAGTATTGTCTAGATAATGTCGTGTTTTAAGAAATAAATCCTTGTCTGGGTACTATAAGTGGACATGGTTATGGAATAGATGCATTTAAGCATAATAACCCCCAAAAAGAGTTAGCAAAATATATATTTGACATGATTCTAGTGCAAGGTTAGTGTTCCCATTCTACGCACCTGGTTTGATTTTCTCTATGGGATAAGCTTGGTTTAAATCACATTTTCATTATAAACCATTGTGAACGAAATAATAAAACCTATGGAAATATATTATATTCCATTGTGATATGGGATAACCCTAAAGATTCTTTTTTTGAAAAGTATAAGGTTTATTATATGTTTAAAGGTGTATATTACCATTTTTAGGTTTTATGTGATGGGAGTTTAACATGATTAAGGATATTTTAGGAGAAATGTTTTGGAATAAAACCCTTTGGTTATGTGTATGTTTTAGAGAGAAGGTTATTTCATGAATATGGATTTTATTTTTTTTGGCCATAAGTTTAATGTTATTTATAACCTCTATGGTTAATATGGTTGTTGATACTATGTTAATAATATTCAATCAAAATAATTTAATTTTTTGGAAACAAATAAGAAGTATAGAAAATCTTAGTGGTTAAAAAGTGATTTGATGATTATTGTTATTTTAAAATATGTTCACCGTATTTTTGTAAATATTATAGAGTTTATATTAATATATTTTTATAAAAATTAAAATCCATATTCTAGGGGACAACCTATTGCATCAAGAAAGACCATCGGGATTGAACCCACAACCGAAGGGAGACATGGGTGCAATGACTACCATTGATCGACCTAATGTCCTTGTCAGTATAACATTTTTTTAACTCAAATGATTTGATGGAAAAATATTTAGATAATTTTAGGAAGAATATTATAGAATCATATATTGTTTAATTTTTTGGTTTTTGATTACATTGATGATAATTCGAGATATTTTTCATTGGGTTGACATATACATAACCTTTTGGTTTAATCTAAAGGGTTATTTTAAAAGGATTCTAATACATGTTTGGAGATGTTATATAATGGGTGTGACATAACCTTATAGGTTAAAACTTTTATTAATATTGATTTTATTTATGCTATTTGGGATATATGGGTATTTATTTATGGAATTATATATGTTAAAATTTTAGTTTTATTTTTGAATTTTGGATATTAATGTATTATTTGATCATATAATGGTTTATTAATTTTGGTTATTATCTTAAATTGTGATAATATTTTTTGTTTTAGAAAAGGCATGATTAATAACTTATTATTAATTTTTGGATTATTTGATCCATTAGAAGGTGATTTTAGTGCTTCAAGCATCAGATTGAATACTCATAATTAAGAGAAAAAGATGATATTGTAGTGGAAATTAATTAAATGATGAAATTTTACTTATAATATAAGTATATTACCTTATGTACTTAGTCTAGATAGTAAATTAATTCCACAAAATTATAAAAAGGATCTTAAAATAAAAAAATTATCCTTTTACCTTCATTACATATGAATTGACGGTATCTTCACCCCTCATTGATTTATGATTTGGTGGTAATTAACTTTCTCATGAATATGTTCTATATCACTCTCTATTAGTATTTTTATGGTAGTTGTATCTCATCCGTGTATATAATTTAACAACCTATAAATTTTATCCTTATCTAGGAACATGATTTTGTGTTATTTCACATAACCTTTATGTTTCCCACTTCCCCTTTTAAAAGGAAGTTTTATTATCCCTCCATATGAAGTTGGTGTTCAAAAAAGATATTTTTAAATATTAAAACTCAGATGGCTGAGACAAAATTTCAATGGTCTAATTTATTTAATAGGGCTAGAATGTAAAACCTTGAAAATTTAGTTTAAAAGTGTAAAAAAATCTATATTTTTCTAAAAAACAACACTATATTTTAAGAGAATATTTATTATAAAAATATTATTTAAATGTGACCATTAAAACCTAGCCATTGAATTGAAAGGAACGAATAGAATTAAACCCATTATTAAATATATATATATATATATATATATATATATATATATATATATATATATAAAGGACCTGCTCAATAAAAATTAATTGATAGGTAATAAGAACTCAATTCTTAGTAAAGCCATTTTATTTTACAAAAAAAAATCATCAAAAATGGGTTTTATTGTTTTTTGTGAGAGAATATTATAATTAATTTCAAGACATTTTAGAAATTATATTTGATAAAATGGATATAATTTTTTAAAAATACTTTTCAAAATTATCTTAGAGTTATTTTTTTATTTTTTTGAAAAGAGTAATTTTCCTATGAATAGTGAAAAATACTTATTTTTATTGAAAACTTTATTTTAATTCAAATATTTACAAGGTTAATTTTTTTGAAAATGATTTAAAAGTAAAATTATGTATATTATAATATAAATTATCAAATTATCATCCTTTAAATGAATATTATAGTTGAATTTTTTATAAATACACTTTTATACTTAAAAGGCATTTTTTTAAATTTTTTTCGTTACTTTTTTCAATTTTATCTTAAATTAAATTATTCAAATTATATAAATTTAATCTTGAAAAATGGATTAATTATATGGAATCTAGAGGTCCAATTTTTATTAATATAACCCTTTTATTTTTTGTTAATGTGAATAGTAACTATAGTAAATTTTTGTTACCATATTAATAAAACAATGTGTTAATTAGGGTTGAAACTAATGAGAAAAGGATTTAAATTCACTGAAACACTTAAATTTATATCATTAGATGAGTATATTTCATACATAATAATCTTAAATTAGAATATATATATATTTTTGTCATTTTACTTTGATTTTGACCTTTTTAATATTTAAGTTGGAGATAAATTAAAAAAGGTTATTTTATTATTTTGAATATCTATAATATTTTTTATTAAGGATAAAAACATATTATTTTTGGATAAAAAAATTATTTTAAATACGAATGAATTTTTTTTTCATGATATTATATTTTAAATTTTTAGTGATGAAATAATTACCTTAAATGCTTATGCAATTCCAACACAGTGCATGTGAAAGCAGTAAAAAAATAATTAAATGATTTTAAAAAATCTAAAAGTAATATTTCATTGGGTGATATAAAGTGTGATAATAATTTTAAAGATAAATATTGCATTTTATAATTTTTTATTGGTTTATATCTGAATTCCATTTCTTTCATGTGGTTTTCAAATTCAAATTATGTGAATAGTTTTTAAAATGATGTTAATAATATTTTATTTTAAATATATTTTACTAAATTATTTAAAAATAATAAAATATTTAAAAAGAAGTATTAGGATGAGTAATGATGTATAATTTCACATCTTTTCCATTTATTATAATATTTTAAACTTATAAATAAAATTATACTCCTTAATTTTGAAAAAGTAAATACTGTGATTAAGGCTAAAATTGGTTAACTAATGGGTTAAACCAAAAGATATGGTTCAAAAAGATATTTAAACCCGAAAAAAATTATTGGATTATTATATTAATAATATTACTTACCATTGAATACATTTCATTTTGGAACCATTTTACATGAGTTTGATAAATAATATATTATATTATTTCAAGTATTTCGAAAATGACATTAATAATATTTTATAAATAATAATAATTTATTAGATGATTTAAAATTAATAATAATACTATATTAGGCCTATATAATTTTTTATTGTTGAAAATATAAAACATGGTCCATTTATGAGTCAATTTTTCTTTTATGGTAAAAATTTTTACACTTAAGTTGTAGAAAACATAGATGTTATGGTAGTTGTCAAAAGCATTAATAGGGGGTTAAAACTAATAGATAAGGGTTAAAAAATTTATTAAACATATCTAAATTTTATTTTATTAGATTAGTTAGACATATAATAATCTTATTTTTGGAATTTTTCAATAGTTATTCACTTTATTATAATTTTTTCAATTAATTTAACAGTTTATATAATTTCAAGAGTACCCCTTACCTCACTTATAAATGGACACGTCTTCTCTCTTTTCTTTACAACTTACTGAGAAACAAAGCTCAAATAAATCCTATAAAATTCTATCATAAAATTATCTAGACAAAAATTATAGGTTTTTTACTTCTTAAAAAACTATTCCCAGGGTTCTTAATAAGGGATCTAAAGGATGTTTATCGAAGAAGAGGTAATTTTATTTACTGATAGTTTCAATTTTATTTCTTATTACAATTTCTATAAATATGTAATATTAATCTTAAAATAATAAATAAAGTATAATAATTATATTTATATGTTATTATGATTATATTAAAACCATTTTACACCTCTTTTATATCCTATAGAAACTGAAAACATCGCTCACGAATACTTACAACTTACCGTCTCCACATAACGGTGTAATTCATTTTTCAGCAACATTTCAATTGGATGGTTATAAATATGTAAATAATGAGTATATATTAAATTCATAAAATAATTGTGGTTCTATAAATATAATATATCATCTTCCTTATTACCATTCCATCCTATGGAAAATGATAACGTCACTCATGCATTCGTGTGGACTACCACCTCCATGAAGTGATGTGATTCGTTTTTCATTTCATATTTATATAGATGGTAATAAATATATATTTAATGAATATATATGATATATATATATATATATGATATTATAATGATTATTTAATATTGAATTATCATTTACCTTTATTTTATTCCATCCATTGAAATGTTAAAACAGAGTTCATGCGTACATATGACCAACCATCTCCATGAATGGTGTGATTATTTTATATCCATAATTAACAGATGATTATAATTATGTATATAATGAATATATATGATATTTATATCATTATTATAATTATGGATAAGTGTAACCATGATCAAAATATTAGAACCAATACTTCTGAACCAGAACTTCCATGAAAAATGAAATAATTGACACTAGGAATCAAATATTTTAAAGGAATTATTAATAAGTGGGTGTTGAAATTTTATAAGAGGATAATATATGATATTATAAGTATATAAATGAATCTTTTTTAGAATTATAATAAATTTAAATGAATTATATTGTATTTTAGAGTGCTTTCAAAGAAAGTTGAGCGTGAGGTGGGGGTTCTTCATCTCAATATTGTTTTATTAAGACATGTTCATTGTTATGCACCTATTTATGATTATGAGGTGTATATAATGAAAATTTAAAATTTTATATCATTTATTATTATAAATTCTTTGTATTAAAGGTTTCATCATAAATTATTTCGTCCATGGGTTTTTTTCTTTGAAGGTTACCAATGTGGTAAGGGTTTATTTCACAATATCATCATTACTTGGGATTGTTTATATTTAAGATTCAATTAGGGGAATGATATGAAAATTTTTATTAAAAAAAGAAATATTATTCTCCTATATTTTTTATGAAAATTATATATTTTCTATCCATTTTTTCCTTCTATGTACTCATGATTATAAAAGAATGTTTTTTAGGAAAACCAACTTAGTTTTCTATTTGGTAGGAAGAATTTTTATTCAATGTCCATATTTTCATTAAAAAAATACATTAAGGTTTTTAATATTATAATATGATATTTTAATGTCATTTTTACCAATTTTTTACTTTTTATAAAAATTTATCAAATGGATATTCTTATTGTTTTCCAAAAGTAGTGATTCTTGAATATTTATCAAAAACGTGAAAGGAAGATTCTTTTAATGTACATTGAAAGAAAAAAATTTCCCACCATCATAAAAACCCAATTATTTGTAGATTCCTATAAAATTTCCCAATATTATTTTTAGATAATTTTTTTTCCTATTATAAAAGAAATTTTTAGTTTTTAAAAGTGAATTTAAAAGAGAAATGGGTATTTTCCTCAAGAATTATTTTAATGACTTTTTATGGTGTTTCTATTCAATAAGGGAAAAAAATATTTTAATTATGTTCCACATGAGATAAATTGTAATGATGCTATCTTATTATTTATATAGATGGTTCATGATCAATTTTACTAGAAAATTATTGAAATTATATATATTATTTCTTCCTATAATAACAATTGTTTGTTATTAATTTATGTTGGTTATGTTTTATTATTTGTTCCTATGATCAATGAATTAGAATTATTAAGTGTTGGGTAGAGCCTAAAAATTATATATTCCCTTTATGCATCAATATGTCTTATAATAAAAACTATTTTGGGTATTTTTATATGGCCTTAACCATTTATATAAGAAGTTTAGGCATGAGGCCTTGACGGTATGTTTATGATGTCTTTCAATGAGGCCATGCTGATATGTTTAAGATTTAAGATATTATGTGTTACATCATTATTTATGTTATTATTTGACTTATTATGATATATGGTGATATGTTTCATGCTCATGTGGTTATTTATATGAAATTATTAGATCATCATTAATTCTTTCCATATCATTCTTCATGATCAAGTAATAGAATACCTGAAATGTTTTTTAGTTATTTAACTTGACATATTGATTATGACTTATTTACTCAATATAGATTCCACTATATGTAACCCTTACTGAGAGTTTGAGATCACCCTTATTTTATTTTCATTACTTATGTGATAGGAAGTGTAATATTATTTATGTACATGGATATGATTGAGAGAATAATGATGTTCTCAAAGAAAATATTTTTCATTTTTATTTATGATTTTAAATATACCTGAGATTCAATTTTGTACCTAGTTTTCCATGACTACTAAACAACTCAGTCCTTTATGATCGCATGTATAACGACCTTTCTATTTTATTACACACTTAAACATGATTTATTACATAAACATAACTTGATAAAACATAGAAGATCAAGAGGTATAGTGTCTTTGGGGCTTAAGATCATTATATAACAACTTAGAACATAAACCATGTAACATCATCATTGAAAACATCCTTTACATGACCACTACATTCCCTCGTACTTAGCATTACATGGGATAACCTGAGGACATGCATAAGAATAGGGTGAGCTATATATCCCAATAAGGGAATACACATAGAATAACATGAGGAATAAAATACATGTTAGAAAATAGGCATACCAATAGATCACAAGAGATGCATAAACATAAAGGCATGATAAAGCATGATAATCATAACATGGAAATGTGGCAACAACACTTAACATGGTATTAGCATGAGCCAAGTCTCATTGCGCATAGAGCATGACTAAACCCTCATTGCACATGAAGCACAAGTAAAACCTAGTTTCACTTGAATTAGAATGAGTAAACACCCATTTCACATGACGTATAATGATACTTTACTTTACCCAATGCATTGAAGTGCTATCAGGGCACACCCTTGTTAAACATTTCATTTCATGCATAAGTGTGCCACATGGATCATAAAACATTGAATAATTCAACATAATAATTTATTCCACGATAAAGGAATTTGGAATACATTCATGAAACTATTTAAAAAATATTTAAATGTGCATAAAGGTGAATACCCTTGATATAGAAATGGGCATGGTATTCACTACACAAAGACTTCGGCTTGGAAAATTGCGGTGCAATTTCAGTAGCATAACGGTGTGACATAAGTACTAATAAAAATGGTTTATGAGAGAGAAAGGGGTGTCTCATAATATTTACATGAAATGGAAAGTAAGGGGTCATATATATACATTTCCCATAAAATTTAATGGAATTTAGATTCATGATACAAAAGGATTGCTTGAATGTGAATGAGAAGAGGAAAATTCCTTTCGGAATTTTGGCATAGTAACTGGTGTACATGGGAGGCACTTAATGAGAGATAAATGGGTATCCCATCATTAAAACATAAATAGGGAAGTATGTGGTGGTTATAAACCACACCCCAACATTTATAATTGAAATTAAAGGGGCATAACAACTTAAATAAAATTAAACAAAAATGAGAACGGAAGAAAAAACCCTTACTTGGAAGTGTGCTTCCAAAGGCTTGAGAGAGGCTTGAGAGAGGATTATTGGTAGATTGGGGAACCTTTGGAGGATTATAGAGAGATGAGGTAAGAGGTTTTATGAAATCCAAAGGCTTTGAGTGAGGATGATGTTGGATCTTGGGTGGGATTATATAGGAAATGAGAGGGAATTGTTTATTATTTAGGTTTGGGACCCCTTACATTAATCTAAACAAAACCAAAAATCATCCCATGGTTTTTTCCCATGGTTTTTTCCAAAGGATATTGTAAAAAAATATTATATAAGGCCAAAGTCATAAATTCTTAAAATAATAGGTTTTATTTTGTGTAGGTGAGTCACACACTCAAGGAAAGCAATTTAAAAAGACAAAATGTTTTACAAGTCATGGAGGGTCCATTAATGCTTTGTAAAATATGTAAAACAAACACAAAATAACATTATATTAATTTTAAAACATATATTGGTAGAAAATAAAGCTTATAGTATTTTATTACATCACTATTGGGTCATTATGATGTCATAAAACACATTATATATTTAAACAGTATTTAATTTTTACCTAAAAATTTGACTGTCTCAGAAAATTATGAAAAATTAATAGTTGGATAATTTCGAAATCCTGATTCCAAAAATAATATTCATTTTATGTAATTAATTTTTTAAATATGTGAATTTTCCTTTTTAAAATAAAATCTGACATTTATCGAAAATTCATGGGTTTTGACAAAATGCCTTTTAAACCTTAATAAAAATTATAATTGCATTCATAAAATTATACAATCATTTATATTTAATAAAAATTAATTTAATAATAATAATATTTTATTAAAATAATATTTAATTAATAAATCCATTAATTTATCAAAATAGATTTCTTAATTGAATATTAACTAAAATTACTCTTTGAGCTTTAAAAACTATTTAAAAAGTAACAATAATAAAACTAAAGTATATTCATTATTATATACAAAAATAATATACATAACCATAGTTATATGGATTTGTTACATAAACTCTTAAAATATGTGTATAAGATCTAAGGTTAAGGTGCACAATGGTGAAAGAATCTTGGGGTGGCTCAGATAACATTGCACGCGTGGTGATCTCTATCAACTTCCACTTCTCTCATAGATGGTTCCGTTTGAGCTTAACCTGTTGCAGCTCGGCTTGGGATTGGTCAAGAGAGAAGCCCAATGATGCCACCTCTTTTCCAAGCTCTAAAAAATAGGCTTCGTATGAAGCAATTCTACTAGATGAGGTCATCACTTCCTTTGTCTGAGTAAATTGGATTTAAAAAGACCTATATTTATACTAACCAAGTTATCAATATTAAAAGACCATATTATCAATGGTCACAATTAAAAAACATAAAACTAGGGAATTAAATATTTTTTACATAACAACTTTACATAATAAAACAATTAAAAAGACCAAGAGAAATTTCCATTAATGAATGTTTGGGTCGTTACAATCTTCCCCCCTTAAGAAATTTCACCCTCGAAATTTCCTTTTCCCACACTAAAAAGATGAGGGTAACTCTACTTCATCACTTCCTCTGATTCCCACGTTGCTTCTTCAAACTTTTGATTTCGCCACAACACCTTAACGAGGGGCATTGTCTTATTTCATAAAAAAATTTCTCTACGATCTAAGATCTTTACTGGTTTCTCCTCATAAGAAATATCGTCCTCTAGTTGTATTACCTCTGACGAGAGTACATGTGAAGGGTCTGGTGTGTACTTCCTTAAGAGAGATACATGAAAGAAATTGTGTACTTTGGCCATCATAGGTGGAAGTTCTAGTCAATAATCCACAACCCCAACATGATCAAGAATCTCGAAGGGGCCAATGTACCTAGGACTTAACTTACATTTCTTTCCGAACCTCATGACCTTCTTCCGCAGAGATATGTGTAGAAATACAATGTATCCCACTTTAAACTCAAGGGGTCATCAATGGTTATCTGCATAACTCTTCTATCGATTCTAGGCTACCTTGATATGATTTTGAATGGTTTTTACCTTCTCCACTATTTCATTGACCATTTCTGGTCCAAGCAGCTTACACTCACCGACCTCATCCCAATATGTCGATGTTCTGCACCTTTTTACTTAAAGGGCTTCATATGGTGCCATTTGGATTCTTGAGTGGAATCTTTTATTATAATAGAACTCAACCAGAGGAAGATATTGATCCCATATTCCTTTAAATTTCATTGAGAACGCTCTCAACATGTCCTCAAGTGTTTGGGTAGTCCTCTCGTATTGGATATCAATTTGAGGATGATAGGCCATACTGAAGTTCAGTTCAGTGTTCAGAGCATGTTGAAGACTCTTCCAAAACTTAGAGGTGAGTCTTGGATCTCGATCAGACATAATAGATAATGGTAATCCATGAAGCCTTACCACTTCCCTGATATATATCTGTTCCAGTTGATCCAATGAGAAATACTCCCGAGTAGAAATGAAGTGTGAAACCTTTTTAAGACGATCCACAACAACCCAGATTGCATTGTTTCTTTTGGATGTCTTCGGATGTCTGGTGAAAAAGTTCATGGTGATGTTCTCCCAATTCCATTCTGGTGTGGGCAATGGTTGCATCATCCCCTTAGACTTCTGCCTCTCTGCCTTCACTTTCTGACACACCAGGAACTTTGATGTATATTTAGCAATCTCTTTCTTCATATTATCCCACCAATAATTCTCTCAGATATCTTGATATATCTTTGTGTTTCCTGGGTTAATAGAGAAATTTGAACTATGTGCATCATCCAAAAGTTCATTCTTCATATCTAGACTTGATGGAACACATATTCTTTTCTCAAATCTCACAATTCCTTTTTCATTAACATTAAACTCTGACTATTTACCTTTTTGGATAGATTCCACTATTTCCGGAATTCCCACATCACCCTTTTGAGCATCCTTTAACCTTCCCAAAAGTGACGGTTGATCAATCATTTGGGAAAGGATTTATTATTTTCCTTTCTTTATGATTCCCATGTCCATCTTCATCAAATCTAAGATGAATTTATCCTTTTCAAGTCTCATCAATGATAGAATCTCTTGTTCCTTTCTACTTAGGGAATTTGCAACCTTGTTCTCTTCCCCAGGGTGGTAATGGATTGAGAAGTCATAGTCTTTTATCAGCTCTAACCAACTTCATTGGAGCATGTTCAACTCTTTCAGTGTGATTATATACATGAGGCTTCTGTGGTCTGTATATATTTCACACTTCTCCCCAAAGAGATAATGCCACCAAATTTTTAAAGCGAAGATCACCACATCAAACTCCAGATCATGAGTTGGATAATTCTACTCATGAACTTTCAATTGCCTTAAAGCATAGGCAATGACATTGTCATTTTGCATCAACACACATCCCATTACCTTATTTGAATCATCACTAAATACCACAAAAAGTACTCCACTTGAGGTTAATGTGAGCACGGGCGCATTGATAAGCCTCATTTTTATCTCCTTGAAGTATTCTTTGCATTCATCACTCCATAAAAACTTTACTCCCTTCCAAGTTATCTTGTTAAGAGGGTTGGAAAATCATGATAAGTTTTTCACAAATCGTTGGTAATATCTAGCTAACCCCAAGAAGCTATTGATATTCGTTACTGATGTTGGCCTTGATCATCACTCAATTGCATCTATCTTGGAGGGATACATAGATATCCCATTTCTTATGATGATATGGCCCAAGAATGAGACCTCCTTCAACCAGAACTCACACTTGATGTACTTTTCATAGAGCTTACCCTTTCACAAGCTCTCTAGTATAGTTCTCAAATTCTCCTAATGATTCTACTTGGTTTTGGAGTATATTATAATATAATCTATAAATATTACAACAAATTTTGTCGAGGTAATCTCTAAAGACTCTATTCCTCAAGTCCATGAAGATTTTTGGAGAATTAGTGAGTCCAAAAGGCATTACTATGAATTCATAGTTCCCATATCTTATACAAAAAACAGTCTTGGGGATATATTCCTTCTTCACCCTTAATTGATAATATCCCAACCTCTAATCTACATTGGCTAAGTATTGTGATCCATGAAGCTAATAGAACAAGTAATCAATTAGTGGGAGAGGACACTTGTTCTTTATATTGATTTTGTTAAGCTCACGATAATCGATGCAAAGGCAGATTGACCCATCCTTCTTCTTGATGAAGAGGACTGGTGCACCCTATGGTGGAACACTTGGGCATATAAAACCTTTATCCAGATTCTCCTAGAGTTCATCTAAGCCATATACATGTGCTCATAGGGCAGTAATATCCCCGCTTGAGATGATAGAGATAAAGGATATTCATCCTCCTCCTTGCACTTATACAGAATCGGGGGTCGATTTTCCACATGAAGAGTAATTTTTATTTCATGACAATTTATGTTGGATATATATAAGGAAATCCAATCCATGCCGAGAATTGCGTCAAATTCCACTAGCGGGAGTATGAAGAGGTTTGACGGGAAGTTAATTCCACATATTATGATAGTGGATTAGTTATATTCATGGGATTCAATGATTTCCCCATTTTCCATACTCACCAACATCTTTATTACCATGATTTGTGGTGGTTCTTGGATTGTTCTACAAATCTTTCGGGATATAGAATAATGCGTATAACTAGAATCAAAAAGTATGTTCACTATTATTTAATGAATAACTAGCGTACCTATCAAAACTGTGTTTTCGGGGTTTACTTTGCCCGTAGTGATGAAAAAATATCACCCTTTCTTCCTTGGAGGTTGTTGGTTGCCTCCGAACCCTTGTCTTAGGGAACTGATTTGCAAGATGCCCCGATTATTTGCAGTTGTAGAAATGAAGAATGCATTGAGAGTCAAAAGGAGCATTCCTCTCTTCTGTCGCATCCTTGGGTTTTTCTTGCCGACAATTTACAGCTTGGTTCCCTTCTCTTCTACACCTAAAACATTTCCTTGTCCCCTTCAAGCAATTTCTAGGGTGCTTCTTTCCGCACCTTTGGCAAGTGTGGTGCTGAATCTTTTTAGAACCATTGGATTTATCCATTAGTCCTCGAGAATTGAAGTCCACCTTACGCTTCTTATCCCCATGATACCCCTGAGATTCTTCGATCACCATTTCAACCTTGAGGGCACATCAGACAGTTTCCTCATTGTTGTCAAAGTCACAGATTTCCAGTGCTTTCCGCAGGCTAGGAATCAACCCAACAAAGAAGCGGTCCACCTTGAATTCGGGGGTAATGACAAAGATGGAAGTGTATCGTTCCAGCCTTGTGATTTTTTCCTCATACGCTCCAACAGATTCGTCGTCTTTTTTCTTGAGGGCAAGGAAGTCCCTTTCCATGTTAAGTCGGAGGGTGCATGGAAAATATTTATCAAAAAACATCTTTCAGAAATCCTTCCATACCAATGCCTCGATCTCCTCCTAAGGCTCTGTATTTTTTATCAAAGTCCACCATTGATCAGATTTTCCCTCCATACGATAAGCATCCAGGATAACCTACTCTTTTTTAGAACATTGAGGGATGGAGAAGATATTTTCAATGGAGTTGATCCATTGTTCAACGATTGAGGGATCAGATGATCCATTAAAAGTAGGAGTTCTTTGTCTCGTGAAGCTCTCAATAGCGATTTGTTCTTTCTTAGGTGGGTTGAACGTTCCTCTTGACCCATGTTTATATTCAAATCATGAGTTAGATGAGAGGGAATCGTGACAAAGTTTGTGATTCTTGCTCCCATTGGATTGGGAATCTCATTAGTATAGTCATCACACTGATCTTCACATCGTTTGTTAGCATGAGTCCTCCTATTATCGACCATTGGAAGGAATAAAAGGAAAGTTATGGGGTAACACATAAAGTTTAATCCAAGGACGAAATTTATGACTTATAAATAAATTTTATTTCCTTAACATATGAATTTATTGGCTTTAGTATATGTTATCCCTGATCTACTTTCTAACATATATTATTGGGGCGTTTTTTTACCCTTAATAATGGTTGATACTAAGCTTGTGAATTTACCCAAGAAAATCCCCCAGGAGTGTCGTAACCAAGAGTGCAGTAAGGAACGTTGGCCTGCACCAGTTCCCATTCGAGTCTAGCTCAAAGCGATGTTTTCGAGTTTACCCCTAGGATACATCTGTGCCAGAGTTGCCTCTACCTGCTCGTATCCAGACAGGGATGTATTTTCTTGATAAACCACTTACTCAATACTCACCAAAACATAGGGATGCTTTTATTATACTTATTCTTTTATCTAAGACGTTACGAGGGTTTTCTAATCCAAATCCCAATAATAACTAAACCCATCCTCTCATACCAACTATAACAACCCTGTTTTTTATTACACACTTCAACATGATTTATTACATAAACATCACTTGATAAAACAAAAAAGATCAATAATTATAGTGTATTTGGGGATTAGGATCATTAAATAACAACTTATAACATAAAACATGCAACATCTTTATTGAAAACTTCCTTTACATGACCACCATATTACCTTGTACTTAGCATTGCATTGGATAACCTGAGGACATGCATAAGAAAAGGGTGATGTATAAAGCCCAGTAAGGGAATAAACATGGAATAACATGAGGCATACAATAAATGTTATAAAATAAGAATATCAAAAGATCCCAAGAGAAGCATAAACATAAAGGCATGATAAAGCATTATAATCATAACATGGAAATGTGGCAACGACACTTAACATGGTATTAGCATGAGCCAAGGCTCATTGCACATGGGGCATGAGTAAACCATCATTGCACATGAAGCACAAGGAAAAACTTGTTGCACTTGAATTATCATTAGTAAACACCCATTACAAATGACATATCATCATAGTATACTTTACCCAATGCATTGGAGCACTATCAGGGCACACCCTTCTTAAACATTTCATTTCATGCATAAGTGTGCCACATGGATCATAAAACATTGAATCATTCAACATAATCATTTATTTCACGATAAAGGAATGTGTAATACATACATGAAACTATTTAAACAATAATTAAATGTGCATAAACATAATTCCCTTGATAGTGAAATGGGAATGGTATTCACTACACAAAGACTTTGGCTTGGAAAATTGTTGTGCAATTTTGACAGCATAACGACGTGACATAAGAACTCATAAAAATGGTTGATGAGAGATAATGGACGGTATCATCATATTTACATGACATGGAAAGTAAGGGGTTCATATAGATACATTTCCCAACAAATGTAATGGAATTTATATTCATGATACAAAAGGATTTCTTGAATGTAAATGAGGAGAGGGAAATTCCTTTCGGAATTTCGGCATAGTAAGGGTGTACATGGGAGGCTCATAATGAGAGATAAATTTGTCTACCATCATTTAAAAATAAAGATATAAGTATGGGGGAGTTTATAAACCATACACCAACATTTATAATTGAAATTAAAAGGGCATAAAAACTTAAAGAAAATTGGACAAAAATGAGAATGGAATAAAAAAACCCTTACTTGGACGTGTGCTTCCAAAGGATTGAGAGAGGCTTGAGAGAAAATTATTGGGAGCTTGGGGAGCCTTGGGAGGATTATAGAGATATTATGGAAGGGTTTGGACGAAATCCAATGTATTTTAGTGAGGTTGAAGTGGGAGCATGGGTGAGTTTATATAGGAAAGGCGAGGGAATTGTTTATTATTTAGGTTTGAGACCCCTTACATTAAACTAAACAAAACCACAAACCAGCCCATGGTTTTTGCCAAAGGGGATTGTAAAACAATATTTTATAAGTCCAAAGTCCTAAAATATTAAAATAATAGGGTTTCTTATGTAGAGGTGAGTCACACACTCAAGGAAAACAATTTAAAAATACAAAATGTTTTATAAGTCATGGCGGGTCCATTAATGCTTTCTAAAATAAGTCAAACAAACCCAAATTCACATTATTTTAATTTTAAAACACATATTCGACAAACATAAAGCTTATAGTATTTTATTACATCCCTATTGGGTCATTATGATGTCAAAAAACACATTATATATTTAAACGGTATTTAAATTTCACCCAAAAATTTGACTATCTTAGAAAATTATGAAAAATTCACCATTGGATAATTTGGAAGTCCTAATTCCAAAAATAATATTCATTTTATATAAATAATTTTCTAAATTTTTGAATTTTCACTTTTAAAATAAAAACCGACATTTATTGAAAATTCATGGGTTTTGACAAAAATTCCTTTCAAACCTTAAGAAAAATTAAAATTGCATTAATAAAATTATATGATATTTTATATTTAATAAAAATTAATTTAATAATAATAATATTTATTAAAATTTTATTTAATTCAAAAATCCATTAATTAATCAAAATATATTTCTTAATTGAATATTAACTAAAAATACTATTTGTGCTTTAAAAACTATTTATATAGTAGCAATAATAACATGAAAGTATATTATTTATTATATACAAAAATAATGTACATAACCATAGTACTAGGGGTTTGTTACATAACCACATAAAACAGCCGCATAATACCTAAGGGTAATGTGCGTGATGGTGACAAACTCTTGGGGTGGCTCGGATAACATTTCACATGTGGTGATCTATATAAAATTCCAATTCTTCCGTAGACGGTTCCATTCGAGAATAACCTATTGAAGATCAGCTTGGTCTTGGTCAAGAGAGAAGCCCAATGATGCCACCTCTTTTCCGAGCTCCAACAAATGGGCTTCGTATATCGCAATTCTACTGTATGAGTCCATCACTTCCTTTGTCTGAGTAAATTGGATTGTTAAATCCCTATATGTATACTAATCATGTGATCACTATTCAACAACTATATTAGCAACTATCAAAATTAAAAAACATAAACCCAAGGAAGTGAATTTGTTTTACATAACAACTTTACATAATAAAATATTTAAAAAGACTAAGAGGAATTTCCTTTAATGAAGGTTTGGGTCGTTACATCATGTATCTAGTTCCCATATAATATAATAACCACCAACTATGGGATACTAAATCAAGGGTATTTACATTTGGTATCTAAGAAAGTTTAGTAGAAACTGTGGGAACTTGATTTAGAAAAACATAGATTAAGGAAAATAATACTATAACATACTTTGAAGATATGTCCAATTGTAGGACAATATCATAATATTTTTGGAAGGGTCTAGATTATATGTCTTTACTTGTAATACATCCCTATCTAGATACTATTAGTGTAAATGGTTTTTCCACAGATTCATTTTTGTGTAATAAGCACGAAATGATTTGGTTTAATATATCTCAACCATTATTCTGGTGCATGGTTAGTGTTCCCTTTCAATTCCCCTAGTTTTATACTCTCAGGGGATATGTTTGGGTTAATTCACATTTTCTTTATAGACAATTTCTAATTTATGAAAAATAGAACATATGGGAATCTATAATATTCTATAGTGATATAGGATAAACCTAAAGTATATTGGGTTGATAAGTCTAAGGCTGATCTTAGTTTTAAAGTCTTAGATACACATTTTAAGGTTTTATATGATGGGATTTCAACATGATTAAGGATATTTTGGGAGATATTTATGAGAATAAAACCCTTTGGTTTAGTATATGTTTTAGCGAGAAGTTTATTTTAGGAATAATGCTTTTATATTTTGTGGGAATCAGATTAAAGTTATTGATAACCATTAGGGTTAATATGATCATTTATGTTAATGTTATAATAGTTAGTTAATAATATTTGATTTTTTGAAAAGTAATAAGCAGTCTAGAAAAAGTAGTGGTTAAAAAGTGATTTGATGATTAATGTTATTTTTGAGGATTTTCATCATATTTTTACAAATTTTATAGGATTTATATTAATATAAATAAATATATATATATATATATATAGAAAATGTACATCTTATAGGTGGCATGGTGTAATGCCTACCACTAACCTACATGATGTCCTAGTCTGTATGATTTATTTTTACTTAAATAATTTTATATATGAAGATTAATTTTATTTTGGAAAGTGTGTTATATGATCAAATATTTTTTTAAATTTTTGGTATTTTGAGCTGATTATTGATAATCTATGATATTTTTTATTGGGTTGAGGTATAAATAACCTTCAGAATTAAAATAAATAATTTTTTGGGAATAATTATATTATGTTTTTTGAGTTGTAATATGAAGGGTGGGAGATAAACTTTTAGGTTAAAACATTGTTCAATATTGAGGTTATTAACATTATTTAGGATATAAGGTTATTTATTTATGGAATGATCTATGTTAAATATTTTGTTTTATTATTTAATTTTAAATATTAATGGATTAATTAATCATAATAATGTTTATTAATTTTGGTTATTATCTTAAATTGTGCTAAAATTTTTTGTATTAGTAAAGATAGGAGTATTAACTTGTTATTCTTTTGTGGATTATATGATCCTTTATAAGTTTATTTTAGCTCACCAGCTATGAAAATTTCATCTTGAATCCTTATCATTTGGATAATAATATGAGATTTTGGTGGAAATTAATTAAATAAAGAAATCATCCTTTAAAAGTAAGTACATTTACTCATGTTCATAATCTATAGAGTAAAGTAATTCTTAAAATTTAGAAAAAAGGATCTTAAAATAAAAAAATTATCCTTTTACCTTCATTTTTATTGAATTAATGGTCTCTTTACCCCTCATTGATTTATGATTTGGTGGTCATTAACTTTCTCATGACCATATTCTCTATCACTCTCTATTTTTCCATGGATGGAAATTTTCACCTCCATTTCAATAATTTAATTTCCCAATAATTCTTTCATAATCCGAGTACATGATTAAGTGTAATTTAGGTTACCTTTATATTTCCCACTTCCCCTTTTCAAAGGATGTTTTATTATCCCTCTATACGATGTTGGTATACAACAAAGATATTTTCAAATAGTGAACCTTTAATGAACAAGATAAAATTACACGGTTGAAATTTATTTAAGGGGGTTATAATGAAAAACCTTTAAAATTTATTTTAAAAGAATATTAAGCTCGAGAAATTTCGTATCCCACAACACCATGTTTTTAGTGAATTGAGATATATTATAAAACTAAAATTTAAATATGACCGTTATAACCTAACCGTTGAATTGGTAGGTATGAATAGACATAACAACAATATAATATATACATATATATATATATGACCTAATTAATAAAAAACAATTAATTAATTATTAGTAAATAAGAACACATTTTTATTAAAGTCCATTTATTTTTCAAAGAATTATGTTTTCTTCAAAAATGAATTTTATTTATTTTTAATAGTGAATATTATAATTATTTTTAAAAACTTATAGAAATTTAATTTGAAAAAAAGTAATTTTTTTGAAAATATCATAAAAAATTTATGTTAGATTTTTTTTCTGATTTTTCTAAAAATATTTAATTTTTAGTGAATAGTGAAAATATTGATTTTTATTGATATCTTTATTTTTTTTCAAACATTTAAAAAGTTAAATTTAGTCTAAAAAGTTTTTAAAAGTAAAATAATTTCTATTATATAATGAATAATACAATTATGTTCATTAGAATTGATTTTAGGGTTGAATTTGATATACAAATATTTTTTCACTTAAAAAGGGATTTTTCTGAAAAACTATTTATCATTGCATTTTTTCTTTTTATCTTTAATTAACTTATACCACTTAGAGAAATTTAATATTGAAAAATATATTCCATATTTTTAATCATTAGGTAAAAATTTGGTTAATAGGTCCCTTTTATTTTTGGTGAATATGAATAGTAACCGTAGTAAATTTTTGTTACCATGGTAATGGTAAAATGGGTTAATTATGGAGAGAGAAAACATGAAAAGGATTTAAATTCATTAAAAAACATAAATTTTTTTCATTGGATGAGTCTATTTCATCGATAATCAATAAAACTTTGAAAATATAACCCCTTTTTCATTTCACTTTGATTTTGACCTTTATAGTATCTATGTAAAAGATAAAGTAACAAATATCACTTTCTTGATTTTAATATATATAATATTTGGTAGAAAGGATAAAAGAAATTATATTCGGTTATAAATTTTAACTTTGAATATTATAAATTTTTTTCATGTTTTTTTTAAATTTTTAGAGATGAAATAATGACTTTAAATGATTTTGAAACACCGACATGGTGCCTTTTCAAGTAGTAAAATAATTAAATGATTTCAAAAACTCAAAAATTAATTTTTTTGTGGGTTAAAGAATAATTTTTTTAATATAAATATAACATATTACAGAGTTATAAAAGTTTTATATTCAAAATCCATTGCTGTCTTGTGGTTTTCAATGTCAAAATATATAAATCGTTGTTGAAATGATATTAATTGTATTTTATGTTAAATATATTTTAATAAATTATTTAAAAATAATAAACATGTTGAAAGGGTAAATTTAGTATGATCAATGATCAAAAAGTTCACCCATTTTCCATTTATGTTTTAATTTTTAACTTATAATTCAAATTATAAACCAATAATATTGAAACATTGATGACCATTATTAATTTTCAAATTGGTTAAATATGGAAGTAAACTAGAATATAATGTTTAAAATTATATATAAACCTATCTGTCACTACCCACCTTCCTCAAGATGTGGTAAGGGACAACAAAGTTCCATGCCCTTCCTTTTTCAAGATGAAGGAGAGATAATGTCCCCCGAGTCCCGCCTTCAATAGGCCCCAAAGTGGCGACTAGAACAAAGGGTATAGTATCTCACACAAAATGAAAGGAATTACCCTTTTTAATGAAAACATGATTGAGAGATAATACAGTATAATCACAAACAACACAAAAAAGTTATATTAAGAAAACCAAAATCAAACCATTGAATTATTTAAACATAAACTGCAAAAAAAGTACAACCAAAACACCAAAGAAAGTACAAAAAGAATTAAACTAACCAGCATCACAACAACTATCCCAACGCCCGAGCTATTGAAGTCTATCACAATCCCCAAAATCCTCCAAGAAATCTAAAAATTGTTTTACAAATGAAGGGTGAGTATACAAGTTTATCCAATAGTAAAACTAAATACACTCATGCACAAGTGGGGGAAACATAATAATTCCCCTATGAGAGAATAGTATAACCTCAAAGCACCTACCACTACAAAATAATTATCTTTTTCCAATAGAGGTATATCTGCTGGTAAAAGTGCATTTTCTATTGGTAAAACGTTTTACTAACAAAAATTGTCCTGTCACTAAACTGTTGGTAAAAACTCTGTCACTAAATGTTATTAAAACAGATAAAATGGTTCTGTTGCTATTATAATAATGACAATAGATAATATATATGTTGGTAAAAATTCTTAGTAATAGATTAATACGATTAATATATCTGTTGGTAATATTATTAACATTTGTAAACAATACCAACAATTAATATTTGTTTTTAAATTATACTCTAAATGTTGATATTCCGATATTTATTGTTAAAATTTTATATTATATTTATTAATATAATTATATATAATATATTATTATATTTATTATATAAAAATTAAGAAATTAAATTATATAAAAATACCAAAAAAGCAAGTCTTTATTTGAAAAAACATCCTCCAATATAATTTAAATATATGATCAAACTACATGAAAAGACAAGATGCTTCAAAAAACATATTACAAACATGTTCAAACACTAAGAGAATTTGCATGAAACTCAATGTAACTTCATCAATAATCTATTTCTCGCAAACATCAGACATCACTATCTTGGAATATCCATAACTTCACAGGAGATATTATCTATTATAGTGGATCAAGTCACGCAAAACTTCACTACCATCCCTTTAACTTCAGCGGAACACCCCTCTATACTTGAAGCATCACTTATCCCCGCTCCCTCCACTTTATACATGCATCATCATCATGAACAACATTCTGATCACACAGACAAAACAATTGAAAAATAGTTTCACTTTAAATGAAAGATATAAAATAATAACACATGATATAAAACTATCATACCAATGTATAATCTGACCAGTGGAAACAACAACCATAAGATAGTCAACTTTTTTTCCAACAAACTGTGGCATGAATTGGTCACCCAATTCATGGCCCAAAGAATTTTATTAAAGAAAAAGTATTACAACACAAACATGAGTTGTAATGAGCTTACACCATCAGATAATTCAAGGAGATACATGATGGTGTAACCATAAAACTTGAACAAAAACTCACAATCCATCATACCTGCTAGAAACATACTTCAAGTAAGAAATCACCTCATTAAAAAAAGGAATAAACACCAAGATAGCACCAAAACCTCGTATGTAAGATCTGTAGTCTTCCGGAGACATATTAAAGAACTCTAAAATACATCAAAGTGGCATTAGTGACATCATAAATTCAAGAAGTAGAAGTGATATGACTACCCAGAGAAAAAACCGCAAGTAAAAAATGAACTCCCATCAAGTGCAGAAGACCAAAAAATATCATCCAATAATAATACACTCTAAATTCTCCAGTTCATGCAAAATACGCAAAAGAAACCAAATGGGGATCATAGAAGGTCACATCCAGCTTCATAATGGACCGTAAGCCCATCTATCTTTATAAACATTGGGATGTTTCAGTTAATAAAGGAGCCTATATTCCTTATATTAAATAGGAATTACAATTAGGATATGAGGAACCATGCATACAATATGAAAAGCCATCCTATGGCATCCAACAAAGCATCAGAGTCAACTGATTTAGGAAGCATTGCATAAGAGAGGTAATTCCCCAATACTTTGCTCAAACAAAAATAAGACTTGGTACACAATGAAAAGGCAGGGAAGCCTGTGTCAAACTTCTCCCAATTATATCAGCTTCTAAGTTGACACTCAGAAACATCAAATGCATTCCATCATGCAGCAAGACAATGATCCAAAAAAACACTAAGGTCCAATAGCACAGTAATCCTCTAGCCAAAGTCAGTCGCCACAAAAATCAACCAATAGGGCACAATGAGAATATATAATGAATAATAATTTCAAATAATTAACAACATGGAATGTATAAATTGATATTGAGGGTGAACATTTACAATATTAATCTCAACTGTAAATTAATCAATAACCAGAAAATTCACAAGAACGCTTCAAAAAGAAGAAAGTTTCAGCACATATCAACAAAAGAAGGTCTCAAAATTTTACTTCAGAATAAAATTCATAAAATAAAAGTTACAAATGAAATAGATACTACCCTAAAGAATGCAGTTTTATCCTATGAATTTAGCCACAAAACATCACCCTTCCTCTTAAAAAGAATGAAACCTTGTTGCAATCTATAATTCAAAACATTGTTAACCATTAATTACAACAATGGAGTTAAATTAAAAAAGACATAACAAGAGATTAAAAAAATAATAGAAGATGGAAGTTACCTCAATAACCTATCATTGTCAAGGATGAATTCAGAAGTAGCCTGAAATTGTTCCAAAAATAGGGCACCACAATCTCCTTATTTCCATTAATGTTGAGTTTTATTGTTCCAACAAAACAGAGTGATTCAAACATGATATGCGTCATCACAGTTAAAAAAAAGAAACAATCAAGCCTCTGTTAGAGTGGTGATGTAAAGAATCTCCTATTCATTTTTATTTTGAAACCCAAGGCCCTAAATGTCACCCAAACTTAGAGAATGAAACAACAGCATGTGAAAAGACCCTTCATCCACTATTAAAAGAATACAATTTTTGATACTTGGCACCTTATGGTGAGAAGATTTTGAGATGTTAAAACTCATATTTAAAACTCAAGAGAGAGAAAACATGTTTTAAAGAGGAAAAGTTCTTCCAAAACATAAAGGTAACAAGAAGGTTAAAAAAAATCATTCCTCCATAAAGTAACCATATTCGTTCCTTTTGAAAGAAAATTCAATGCAAACCTGAATTAGTTTCGGGAAAACTCAAAATTATTTACAATTAAGCGCACAAATAAACATGTAAAGAAGCACTTTTCAGTAGGATACGAGACAAATTTAAGGAACATTTAACATTACAATCAACATGAAAACATTTTTTAATAACAACTCTACCACTGACTTTCAAAAAACTAATAATGAAATATAAATTTTACAATAAACAATAGCTTGGATTGAAACTCAACACTCTTCATGCTTTACTAGAAGCTAAGATGATTTCCAAAAACTAGTCTAAACAGATTCAGTGAAATAACATCATCATGAAAAGTATTTCAGAGTCAAGAACAAACACTCGTCAATAAATAACCATAAAATAAAGTACATACTCAAGGAGAACAACACCGACATGCCTTTAGACTCAGCAACCAACATGTTTTATAAGAAATCAAGTATTTTTCTAATAACCAAGTTGTACAGACATAGTGTAGTAATTATTTTAATGAAAATAGTAGGCACTAACACACAACCATTATAAAAAAGGGGGTTCAAACAGAAAACAAAATGAATGAGAATTTCGATTTAGATTGAAATCAAATGAAGAAATTTATTCCTTACAATGAGAGGGTGTTATCCACGAACCATCAATCCTTCTATTTTTAAATTTCACTCAACCTAATGGTGGGTGGCAGAGAATCTTGGTTGAGAGGGGATGAAGATGCTAGGTGATGCAGAGTAGGGCTAGGGCGACTTTGGAAGGTGGGTTGTGGCAGGGTTGCACAAGGATGTCGGGGATAGGGGTGTGCTTGGACACCGCAGATGGAGGGGTCACAGGGGATGATGAGGCATTGATATATTGAGGATGGAGGGGTCTTGGGGGATGCTAGTCGAGAACCAGATAGTGGTTTGTGCAAGGATGTTGGTGGGAAAGCCATGGATGATGAAGGAGCCGACAAAGATGCAGGTCGCGCTATTGACAGAAACAGCTAGGTCTGGGGGAGGACATGGTAGGGAGATGGGAGGTGAGGCTGAAGCAGGGAAGGGTGGGATGTGAGGCGGGAGAGTGGGGTGAGAGGCAGTGCTGTGGGAAGTGAAACAAGGGGTGGTGTTGGGTCACTGATTAGGGACAATAACAAAGCTTCCACAAAAATAAAAAGTAACCAAACATTTCAAACAGCGGTTGATATGTAAAAAGTAAATATTCCAAATAGGCCAAAACAATTAGAGGAAAGTTCCCATATTCTTCTCAAGGTTTTAGCCACATATCTCCATTTGATGAAATAAAACTTCCATGATTATTGGAACTCATTAAATCAAGAATCTCTTGAAAATAAATGACCTTGTTCCCATTATAATTAGTATATATTGAAAAAATCATTCATGGAAATGGTAGGGATTTCCACATTTATAAACCTAAACCCAAGATTATCTTAGTATCTTCATTTATTGGAGGCCCAAAATATTCTTCCTCCATAATCATTAGAAAACCCTACACTAAATTGTTCAATAAGATGCATGAGAAAGAATAAACTCTATAAACACCTCAACGATGAAGATAAAACACATTTTCACTGAGGTTTTAACTGTTCAACAAAGTTTTATATAGCAGGTCGAACATCTTAAGACATAATATTGAAGATGTGATTTTCGGTCATCGAATCCTATGTATAAGCATCCAGAGGCTGTTAATTATACTATCAGAGTGTTTAAAAAAGAAATACAATATACTGGAGCCATAGATAAAGGGAATTCACCTGAAATCAATCATAAATAGGTTTCCCTACCCAAAGAGACACAATTTCATACAATAAAATCAATTGAATGTGCTGGTTATTCAGCCATTCGCCAATCCAAAAAATCATGCTCTTCAATCTGGGGATACATTTATAATATCTATGAATGATTGAGAAATTAAACTGAGAAAAAATGAAGGAGGCGGGATGGAGGCGGGTTTTGGCAGTGACAAGGAGGCGGGCGTTGTGTGGGACGGAGGCGGGCGATGTGTGGTCGATGGGATAGATCGGGGATGGTGGCGACAAAGAGGCAAGACGAAGGCGCAACAGAGGCGGGATGAGGGCGGGTGATATGTGGTCGATGGGATAGATTGTGGATGGCGGCATAGATCAGGTACGATGATGACAAGGAGACAGGACAGAGGTGGGACAGAGGTGGGACAGAGGTGGGATGATGGGATTTATCAGGGTGGTGGGATAGACTGGGGATGGCGGCAACAAGGAGGCGGGACAGAGGCGAGCAATGTGTGGTCGATGGGTCACTGATTATGGTTTAGTGGTGTTATTTTTTTATAAAAAGTATTTAGATGTTAATTAAATAAGTAATATTGGAAGATATAAAATAATTTAATATTTTGAGAAAATTGAATAAACATTATTGAAAAATATAAAAAACATTAAATATTTTGAGAAAATTGAAAATTAAAATAAATTATGAGATCTTTTTAATAAAACTCATGTAAATAAAAACATACTTTGGTCATATAAATAATATATATATATATATAAACTATGTTTCTATTTATTGGATATTGATAAAATATTTTTTTATTAAATGGTTTATTTTAATAGCTTTTGTTGATGGATTTTTTTTGGTAATAATGTCATTCATAACAGATTCATGTGTTAGTAAAAAAAATGTTCGTATTAGTATGATAAAGAAATAGATTCAAATATTGGTAAATGAATTGTTGGTATTAAATGATCAATATCTACAGATATATCTGTTGGTAAAAAGAAGTGTTGGTATTAAAAATTAAGACCAATAAAACATAATATCCATTGGAAATGCTCATTTTTACCAAAAAATATACTATCTATCAATAAATATCTGTTGGTATAAGCCATTTTTTTGTAGTGTAACAAGCAGTACTAACCAACCCAGCCTCACTAAGGCACACTCAACAAATAAAGAAAGTCATGTAATGTATTAGTATAAGCACATCGACATTTGGGTACCCCGCACCACTTTCCCACTGGTTAACTACTTATTCTTAATGGATAACAGTTTGACACTACCGCTCTTCCAAAACACAGTTACACTTCCACAACCTTCCCGTACACACCTGGGCCCCAAAGCACCCCCAAAATCCCACCCACAGACACCTGTTCTATAACCACACCATACATCTCACCCGCTGACACCTGGGCCACAACAACCATGCCTCTCACCCGAAGACACCTGGGCCTCATCCCGAAGACACTTTGGATAAACAATCATGGCCCAAAAACACCTGGGCCCCTCATCGATAACAAAAACTACCTGAAGTATCTTACACTATGGTAAACCTCAGGCCATTACATCCTACTAGGATACACCCGAGTGGTAAGAACCCAAAAGAGAATACGGGGAAGAGTCAACGACCATCCATCCATCCTCCCACTGAGATGTTAGGAAAGACAACCTCCCCCATGAAATCGGGTGTTCGGAACATGGTGCTCAACAAGAATGGGGCGTGTATTAAAATCACAAGGAACTACTATTTATACATATAAGTAAAAAAAATTCAGCCCAACCTACGAGTCCCAAAACAAACAACCAGCCCACACAAACCACCTTTTTTGCTAGCCCAATATGCACAACCACACAAATAGCCAATGCGAAAACACAAACCTATCACCTTTTTCATTTAACCACTTGTTATTCATTAATTAATGGTTACATTTCAATTTATTCCAACACTACCCAGAACAACTACAAAGAAAAACATCTGCAACTATTCTCAAAAGGCGAAGAGCTTTATTAACTAAACACACAACAACCAACCCACTTTGTTCTTCGGTACTACCAAAATTGAACAAGGGAAGAGGGACCAAGGTAAAGCATTTCAATTTTAACAACCATTCATACAAACAATATAGAACAACCAAACTACGGTCCCACTACACACCCCCATTATTTCTAGACACCCATTCAACCACTACTAATTGTAATTATTCAAAGTTATCATGCACAATAAACCTCTCTTGACTAGAACCACATGCCCCACTGCACAAAAACACCACACCCAACACACCTATAAACATGAAATCATAATAGAACCTAGTCCTTCTGCCTAGCTTCCCAAACATTCCCCAGATGCAGTCCCACTACATCACAATTTCTACGACCACAACATAAACCAAAGGCAGTCCCACTGCCTACAAGTTTATCCATTCCAAAATAAATCAGTCTCTCAACTTGAGATTCCATCACACCTCCTGTACCACCCCATACACAAATCCCACAACAAAACACCATAAAAAAGCATCCCCAATCCACAAACATACCCTTCCCCATTCATTAGACTAACCCCTCTGTCCACCCCCATACATGTAACAAGGTTACCAAAAAAACATCACACAACCCCCCACAAAGTCACCAAAACCAATTGAACACACCAAACAACCACACCTATCAAACAAGATGTATTCAGATTTGGTAAACACTATTCTTTAAATCCACTTTGATAAACTAGGGTGATCACACAAGGGTTTTCATCCAGGGGCATCCATTTCATTTAACCAAGTATATGTGATTAAACATATATCATGTTATTTCCATTTATCAAAGACTCACAATAAATAAAAAACATAACCAGTGCATAAGAAAATACCACCAACGGTCCTAATTTTCAGAAGGCATACAGCCAAAAAAAAACATGAAAGTAAACAAAATAGCAGGTAAAGGAAATGATCAATCATCGACCCTCTTCAATTCCATACCCAATATCTTTTAATAATCGCTTCCCTGTCATTATTTAATATTATTTTATGAAAATTATTCACCTATTATTCATAAGAAATCATTAGTACACCCACCTTGCATGATGCACAAATAATGAGAGGCAGAAGAATCCATACCTGAAACAACAGGCAACCAAAACTCCTCTTTACACAAAAAATAGATGATTGCGAGAGCAGTAGGGAACTCCAAGAAAAACAATCAAAATTGGGCTCTAATAAAAGAGCATGACTCATCTAGATAGGAAGGATTTATGTGCACCAATATGGAATAAAAAACACACCAAGAAGGAAAGATCCTGGCTTTGAAGAGCCAGATCCTATATTAATGGAAGAACGATTTTAAAATTCATTAACGTGGTATCATGGTCAAGATCACACAGTTTTAATATCTCAAAGTCCCAAGAGAATTATGATATTAAATATATACTTAATATTCTTCAAAAAACACTTAAAAATGCTCAACAAATGCTTTGAACTCTGTTTACATCTAATATATTGTAAGAGGGGCAAAACTGGGAAAACTCGGGAAACTGTAAATTTGGAAATGAGTGAGACGTAGTTTTGGGGTTCCATCTTTACGATTCCACCTTTACGGTGCTGCCATTTCAATGTTCCACCGCTTTGGTGTTCCTCCTTTTTGGTGTGTCACTGTTTCGGTGCGACACCATTTCGGTGCCATCGTTTTGGTGAAACCGTTTAATGAAAACTAGATTTTTGGAAAACTCCCAAAACAAACCACTAAGAACCCCAAGAATGCCACAAGAACTATACTCTCCAAAGGAATGGCCTAGGGAAATCTAGGTCATTATATCAGGTACCTCTCAAACTATTCTCATCCCTGATAAATTAAAATCAAACTCAGGAAAAGAAGGGTATGAACAACCACCCCATAAGATACATCTTAGGGACAAACTACCTTGTGTTGTTCGAAAACTGGTGTGAAAACCTTGACATCCATGAACACCTCCTTGACATCTACCTCATGAAAAACTGTACAAACACTAATGCCCCATTTCCATTAAACAACCACACAAACACCAAAGGTCACACTATCCAGACACATGGATTAGAGAGATCCTTCCTCCATATCAATATACTATCTGCTTTGGGAGGCACTAACTCACCCACACAGGTTCAATCACATGAACATTAATGTGTCTTGATTAGTGATCAGGTCATCCCCTCCCCATTGTCAGAAATTTTCACACACAAAACTGAGAATAGGGGAACAATTCATCAGATAAAGAATGAGGTCAAGCATTACATAATAAGAAAATCACAAAGCAAAACACAAGAACGAAACTCAGAATAGCTTTGGGTACTGGGCACGCATATGTACCTCCCTCTCCTAAGTTCCCTCCTCGAGACCACCATGCCTCCATAATACACGAACCAAAGGAATGGTCCATCCATGAAGGACCTTATTCTCACGATCTTAGATTCATACTGGTCGCCCCATGAACATCATTTCATCATCGATATCCAACTCTCCCCAGTCAATGAAGTGGGAGTCATCGTGTAGATACTGATGGAGCTAAGATACATGGAAGACGTAGTGGATCCTCTCCAACCATGGTGGAAATTCTAGCTGACATGACACCTCGCCAACTCACCCCAACACGTTGAAAGGTCTAATGAACCTAAGAGAAAGCTTTCCCCTTCTTCCAAACCTATACTACCCACGTCGAGGGGAATCCTTCATGAAAATGTGATCCCTAACGTCGAACTCCAAAGGCCTCCTACTATGATTGACATACAACTTATGTCAGTAATGTTCAACCTTCATCCTCTCGTGCATAAGCTACACCTTCTCTATGGTAATCTGCACCACATTCGGAACAAGAATAACGGCCTCCCCAACATCTGTCCCACACAAGGGTGATCAACATAGCCTCCCCTATAGAGCTTTGAACAGAGCCATACCAATGTAAGAGTGATATTTATTATTGAAATAAAACTCTACTAAGAGAAAATGTCACACCTAAGACCCAATAAAGTCTAGAACACATGCCCATAACATGTACTCTAATGTATGGATGGTCCTCTCTGTTTTTTCATCTGTATGAGGATAAAATGCAGTGTTGAGGTGTAACTGGGTTACAAAGGATTGCTGAAATCCTTTCCAGAATCGTGATGTAAAACATGTATCCCGATCTCAGACAATAGATCTTGGAACTCCATGCAGTCACACCACTTCATCCACATACCTATGTTCTATGTCATTCACTACGCTCAACTCCTTGATTGCTAAAAATTGAACTGATTTTGTCAACTGGTCCACTACTACCCAAATAGGATCACATCCTCCCTGAGCCCTGGGTAACCCTATGACTAAATCCATCATGATTTAATCCCTCTTCCACTCGAGAATGTCTATGGGCTGCAACAGACCACTCAGAACACAGTGCTCAGCCTTCACCTGATGATACGCTAGGAACATTTCCACAAACTATGCCATTTCCCGCTTCCCTTTGGGTGACCAAAAATAGTCCCTCAAGCCTCAATATATTTTAGAAACTCCAAGATGAAATACTAGGGGTCAGATATGGAACTCATGGTGAACTACCTCACGCATTTCCACTGGGAAAAATAGATTCCCACAAAACATCATTCGATTCTGACTATCCTATGACCATCCCTTCAGAGCATCACCTTGGACAGCAGAATCACACATCACTTCAGGCTCTGAGTCTCCCCACTAAGACTCCTCCAACTTACACACCAAGTAAGACTACAATGTCATCTGAAACAGACATCCTCTTCCTCCAACCACTCTCTCATCTAGATGCAAAGCGTCCAACTCCTCTATTGACTTCCAAACATTTGTGGATTCCCAAAATACCATCTCTTATGACTTATTACTTAAATAATCGGCCACCACACTACCCTTTACTAAGGTGAAAGACAAATCGAAGTCATATTCCTTTAGAAAATTCATCCACCATCACTGCGGCAAGTTTAGGTCTCGTTGGGAGATGATATACCTCAAGATCTTGTGATCTGTGAAGACCAGAAAACACTCCACGATGAGTTAATTTCACCACAACTTCAGCGAAAATACGACCACTATAAGATCCAGATCATGGGTGGAATATTTTAATTCATTTGGAAGTAACTTCCTAGACCTATAAGAGATCTCTCCCTGCTGTTGCATCAATACACATCCCAAGCCTTGATTGGAAGAATCACCTCTTCCTCTAGAAACCTAAGCACTGGAGTACTGACCAACATCCCCTTCAATTATCTGAAAGATACCTAACACAACTCACTCCACAAGAAGGCTTGGTCCTTCTGTGTCAAATTTGTTAACAAAGCCGCAAATCAAGAGAATTTGGGTATGAATCTCTAGTAATATCCCGCTAGACCCAGGAAGTTGTGATTCTTTACCAAGTTCTTGGGAACTACCTCAGAAACAACCGTCTCAACCTTTGATGAGTCAATTGCTTTCCCTTTATGATCTACCACATTCCAAAGGAAGTGGGCCTCTCATTTCCAAAACATCACTTGGACAACATCCCATAGAGCAGGTGGCATCGAAGGACCTCCAAGACTATCCTCAGGATCTCAGCATGATCCTCATCTGAACTTTATTAAATCAAAATATCATCGATGTACATGATGTTGAATCGGTACAAGAACTTGTGGAAGAAAAAGTTTATGAGCCCCATGAAAATGGTTGGTGCATTAGTAACACTGAAGGGCATGACCAAAAAATCTATGTGCCCATACATGAACCTAAAAGTAGTCTTTGAGATTTCACCCTCCTTCACCCTCAACTGGTAATATCTAGACCACATATCGATCTTGGAGAACCAGCCTGCTCCCCTTAACTGGCCGAAATGATCATTTATTATAAGAAAAAAGTAACGGTTCTTGACTGTTGCCTAATTAATTCTCTATTAGTATATGGAAATCCTTAGACCACCATCCTTATTTATAAACAAGATTCAATCACCCCATGATGATGCACATGGTTAGATAAATCCCTTATTAATTAGGTCTTAAACCTGAATCTGCAACTCCCACAACTCAGAAGGCGCTATCCGATAGGGATCCATCAAAATTGGACAGACACCAGGTTTCAAGTCTATTTCAAACTCATCATCATGTAAAGGGGGTATAGTTACAACCACTTCAGGGGAAACATCCATGAACTCCCAGACAACGCCAAGAACCTCCACCATCTATGTGTCTGTTGATCCCACTACCACCTCGGACGATAAGGAGAGAAGAGGCTCTATACGCTGATTGCCCACCTGATAGCCTTTCTCACCAACGAAAACTACACGATGGCCACACACACTTGAAAACACTACTCTTATTTGGAAGAAGTCGATAATATTATTCATAGAAAACAACCATTTGATTCCTAGGATGACATCGTATGACTGCATCCGTAGCAGAAGAAGATCCCCATTGGACTGATGTGGCCCCAACATCAGTCTACATCCCCAACAACCAACAAACAGATTGATATGGCCTCCAACTGGAGTTCTAAAAAATATGGGAATGGAAAGTCTATCTATGTCTAGTCCCAAGGAATCGGCTATACTGGGTACCACAAATAAGTCAGAAGCTACTTAATCAAAAAAATCACACATAAGTGTGCTAAATAGACTGATTTTACCTCAAACAACCTCTGGCCCCGCTGGAACTGCTGCCTTAGTGGCGTGTAACTACCCATGCCCAGCTCCTCTACTAATCTTCTATCGACCACCTCACAAACCACACCCTATTCGAGTTCCCTAAGGAGAACCCTATGGTCATCTTCCTCCAACACCATTTACCCTTAGTTGAGCAGGAGCCCACTGCCCCTACTGTTGGAAAGGGCTGACCGGAAACTGCTACTACTAAGGTGGGTACTGAACCTAACCACCCCCACTGTACTAATATTGAACTAGGAATTGACTCCAAAGATATCCATGGACTCCACAAACAAATAACATCGGTCTCGGGCCCATGGGTAAAGGGAAAGTACTAAGAGATCGGAATTGGAACTGATGAGACCTAACTTTCACTGGCCGAAACCTAGAAGGACCTAACACCAGAGACCTACTGCTGACTGCCTTCCCCTTATATGAACTCAGATGGATCCCCTCTCACAGTATACCTCATAGTGAGTGCACAAAATTCACTACTTCATCCTTCTTCTGAACGTTTACGTATGTCGGTAGGGTAAAGGGAGTGACAACATACTGAATATAAGGTCGAAGTGCCTCCTCCAAGCATATCGCCCACGACTCCTCATCCATAAAGTGATCTAGAGAAAATCGTATGAGATCCTTGAACTTAATACCTAGTTCCATCACTGACATACTCCCATATTGGAGGGATATAATCTACTTCCTTTTATCAGCCTTCATTATCATGGAAAGAAACTTTTCCTGAAGATCCTTCTCAAAGTCATCCCATGAGGCATCAGTCTCCTTAATCTCCCTAAGGTAGAGTGTCCACCACTGACGTGCCTCTCCTCACATTTGGATCACTTCCATAGGAACCTAGTACTCCCTCAGAGCATAGATAAAGGTAAAGGTGATTGCCAACTCCTCAAGCTAGCCATCTATCCCTGAGTCTCAAACACTACCTTAATGCTTTCTCAGGGTCTGCAGCTAGAAAGAACAAAGGTTATTTTTCCACAAGTCATATTCCTCCTCTCGATCGTCTATATGATGTCAACCATGTTAGCCTACTACGCCTCAACTGCCCGTACAACGCGTAGGTGATGTTCGGGTGCCATAGTTGAAAAGGTAAACAAGGAACTCCTAATCCTAGGTAGTATGGAAATTTTCTTTTAAGATTTATTTTAAATATTTATTTAAATTAAATTCCCAAAACACCCAAGACACATAAGATCACAAGTAATTATGATGCATTTACCCTTCCTTGGGTCTCCACCCTACAATTAGTGTAGCCTCACTTGGTCATTCAGTAGGTCCAGAGTCCATGCATCAGATCACAAGGGGGGGCTATAATCATGTGTCCTAACCGGTCTTACCTAGAATATTTAACACACCAATATTTCCTAACACCTTTTTCATACCATCCCATGAAATACTCAATGTTCCTAACTCTAAAATACATCTTATCCCTCAACCATAAGCTCTGATAACATTCTATCATAGCTCACCTTCTTCAAGATGAGGGAAGGGACAATAGAGTTCCACACCCTTCCTTCTTCAATATGAAGGAGAGATAATGACCCTTGAGTCTCGCCTTCAATAGGCCTCGGAGTGGCAACTATCCCCAAGGGTATAGAATCTCACACAAAGCGGAAGGCATTACCCTTTTTTATGAAAAAAATATCAGGAGATAAGATGGTAAAATACCAAACAACACCAAACATTTATATAAAGGAAACCAAAATAAAACCCATGAATGATTTAAATGTAAAAAACGACAAAAAACAACCAAAGAACAAAATTAAGTACCAAAGAAAGAAAATAAGTAGTAGCACAACAACTACCCCAATGGTCGAGCTAGTAAAGTCTAGAATAGTCCTTAAAATACTCCTGGAAACCTGAAAATAGTTTTACAAACATAGGGTGAGTATACAAGTATACCCAGTAGGAAAACTAAATCCAGCCATGCACAAGTGGGGGAACTATACTAATGCCCCTATAAGAGAATAGTAAAACCTCAATGAACCTACCAAGGAGTACTAACCATCACATCCTCACCAAGAAACACTCACCAAATAACACAAGTCAAGTAAAGTAGTAGTATAATCACATCAACATTTGGGTACCCCACACCACTTTCACACTGGTTAACTTCTCATTCCTAACAGCTAATTTCTTGATGCTACCACTCTTCCAAAATGCAGTACCACTACCACAACCTTCTCGCACACACCTGGGACTCAAACCAAAGAGAAAATCCTGCCCGCAGTCACCTGGGCCACAACCACACCACACATTTTACCCACAGACACATGGGCCACAACAACTATGCCTCTCCCCCGAGGACACCTAGGCCTCATCCCAAAGACACTTGGGAAAAACAATCATGGCCTAAAAACACCTGAGCCCCTCATCAATAACAAAACCTGTCTGAATAATTTTGGACTATGGAAAACCTCAATCCATTATAGGCTTCCCAGATATTCCTAACCATTAAGAACCGGGAAGAGGGTGCGAGGAAGAGTCAGCAACCAGCCATCCATCCTCCCACCAGGATGTTGGGAAAGACACCCACCCCCATGAAATGGGGGTGTTCGACGCATGGTTCTCCACAAGGGCGTGGTGTGTATATAAATCAAAAGGAAATAAAATTTATAAATATAATTAAACAAACACTCATCCCAACCTACAGGTCCCAAAATAAACAAACATCCCACACAAACCACCTTTGATGCTACCCCTATATGCACAACCACACAAACCACCACTTCCAAATCATAAACCCAATCCATTTTTCATATAACCACTTTCCATTAATTAATTAAGGGGTTCACTTTAATTTATTCTTTCACTACATGGGGAAACTACAAAGAAAAACATCTTCAACTTTTCTCAGAAAGGGATGAGCCTTATTAACTAAACACACATAAACCAACCCACTTTGTTCTTCGCTACTACCAACATTGAACAAGGGAAGAGGGACCAAGGTAATGAATTTCCAATTTAACAACCATTCATAAAAAATGGAGAACAAACAACCTACAGTCCCACTACACACCCCCATTCTTCCCAAACATCCTTTCAACGACTACCAACCATCATTCTTCAATGTTATCCCGCTCAATCATCCTCTCCCAACTAAACACGGACACCCCGCTGCACAACAACCCCACACCCGTCACACATATAAACCTGAAATCACGACCCAAAATAGTTCTATAGACCCGCTTCCCAAACATTCCCTAGATGAAATACCACTGCATAACAAGTTCTATGGCCAAAACATAAACCAAAGGCAGTCCCAATGCCAATAAGATTATCCATTCCACAATCAATCAGTCTCTCAAATTGAGATTCCATCAGAACTCCTCTACCACCCCATACACAAATACCATAAGAAAACGCCCCCAAACAGCAGGCCCACTTTACAAACATACCCTTCCCCATTCACAGTACAAACCCCTCTATCCACCCCCATACCCATAACAAGGTTACCAATAATAACTTCACACAACCCTCGAAGAAGTTACAAAACCCAACATAACAGAGCACACAAGCACACCTATCAACCAGAATGTATTCGGATTTTGAAAACATTGTTCTTTAGATCCACTTTGATAAATATGGGTGATCACACAAGGGTTTTCATCTCGAGGCATTCATTTCATTTAACCAACTATACGTGATTAATCATATTTCATGTTACGACCATTTATCAAAGCTTCACAATAGAAATCGAACATAACCAGTGTGCTAGAATAGACCACCAACAGTCATGATTTTTAGAAGGCATACAACCACAAAAAACCATGAAAGGAAACAAAGAGAGAAGGTAAAACAAATGATCATTCATCGACCCTCTTCAATTCCCTACCCGTTATATTTTAATCATCACTTCCCTGCCATTATTTATTATGAATTTAAGAAAATTAATCACCTGTTATTCACAAGGAATCATTAGTACACCCACCCCGCATGATACACAAATAAAGAGAGGTAGAACAATCCGTACCTAAAATAACATGCGACCAAAACTCCTCTTTCTGCTAAAAATAGAAGATCACACGAGAAGTAGGGAACTCCAAGAAAACTGATAAGGAGGGGGTTCTAACATAGGTTCATGACTTGTCTATAGAGGAAGGATTTAGGAACAACAAGAGGGAATGGAAAATAAACTGGGAAGGGAAGATCATGGCTTTGTAGAGCCATATCCTATATTAAAGGAAGAACGGTTTCGAAAGTCATTAACGTGGGATTGTGGTCATGATCACACTATTTGAATATCTCAAATCCCTAGGAGAATTATGATATTAGAGATATACTTAATATCCTTTGAAACTCCATAAAAAATTCCCAAACAAGGTTTTAAACTATGTTTACATCAAAAAAACATAATATGGGCGAAACTGGGAAAACATGGGAAATTGGAAATTTGGAAAATGGTGAGACACCATTTCAGTGTGCCACCATTATGGTGCCCATTACGGTGTCACCCTTATGGTGACACTATTTCAGTGCCACCGTTTTGGTGCCACTGTTTTGGCGTCATCGTTTCGGTGTGACACCATTTTGGTACAACCATTTCCGTGCCACCGTTTTGGTGAAACAATTTGGTGAAAACTATATTTTTTGAAAACTCCTGAAACAAACCACCGTGACCCCCAATAACACCATAAGAATTATATTTTCACAAAGGAATGGCCTGGGGAAATCCAGATCATTTTACTATAAAAATTTTATTATATGATTATATTAAGACAATATATTCAATAAATTAAAATACATATCATTTTTCAACCATTTTACATGAGTTATGCACATATTATATTATAATATTTTTTGTATTCCCAAAAAAATGAAAAAAATGATATTTTATAATAAAATTTCTTTATTACATGATTTAAAATTAATAAAAACCTCTATTTTTCAAGTGAATCTGATAAGGTTGAAAATATCATTCATGGTCCATTTATTAGTCACTTTTACTTTTATGGTAACATTCATAACTATTAAATCGTAGAAAATTTTGATATTGTGGTAGTTGTCAAAATGATTAAAGGGGGTTAAAACTAAGAGATAAGAGTTAAAACATCACCTAAACTTGTCTAAATTTTATTTTATCAGATTATTTCGACTAATAATCATCATATATTCTAAATATTTCAAATTGGAGTCACTTTATTATTATTTTTTATTAATTTAATACTTCATGTAATTCCAAGAGTTCCCCTCCCCCACATGTAAAAGGGCACCCCTTATCTCTTTTATTTACACCTTTTTCAGAAAACTAGATAAAAAAACTACAAAATTATATCTTAAAAATGAAAATACATTATCCAAAAGTGTTGGTATTATTAAAAGGCCATTCCCTGGGTTGTTAATAAGGCATCTAAAGGAATTCTACCAATGAATAAGTAATCATCTTTATCGACTCCTCCAAGTGCAGTTATTATTATACTTATTATAAATATGTTATAACCATTCTAAAATAATAAATCTAGTATCATAAATATACTTATATGTTATTATCATTATGGGAAAACCATTTTACACTCTTTTTCATCTTATGTAAGTCAAAAACATCGCTTGTGCATACATACGACTTACCATCTCCACATAGCGGTGTGATTCATTTTTCATCACTGTTTTACTTAGATGATTATAAAGATAAAACTATTTAGAATATAAAATATTTATGAAAAAATTATGGTTCTATAAATACAATATATTATCTACCTTCATACCTTTTCATCCATTAGAAAATGAAAATCTCGCTCGTGTGTACGTGTGGAGTACCACCCCTATGAAGTGATGTGATTCGTTATTCAGTTCAACTTTACATGGATGGTAATAAGGATAGAATTAATGAATATATATAAAATCTATGATATTATAATTATTATATAATATTTAATTATTATTTAACTTTATTTCATTCAATCTGTCGAAAAGTGAAATCATTGTTCATGCATACGTATGACGTGTCATCTTCATGAACGGTGTAATTCATTTTTTTCTCCAAATTTCATGGATGATTATAAATATGTATATAATGAATATATATGATATTTATATTATTAATATAATTCATTATAATATTTCACTATGATCAAAATACAATGATCATAACTTCCTAACAGTAAGTTTCATGAAAAACGAAAGAGTTAACATCAAGAAATAACAATTTTAAAGGAATTGTTAATAAATGGGTGTTGAAATGTTATAAGTGGAAAATATATGATATTATATGTATTTAAATGATTCTAACATATAATTATAATAAATTTAAATTTATTATACATGAAGTTATATTGATTTTGAATCCATCTGATCTTGAGGTATGGGTTCTTTATCCCAATATTGTTTTATTGATACAAGTTCGATGTTATGAACCTATTTTTGTTTATGAAGTGTATATAATACCAATTTTACATGTTATATCATTAATAATCCTTAATTCCTGGTATTTTAAGTTACATATTATATTATTTCATCCTTTAGGTTTTTATTCAAATGTTACTAAACTGGTAAGGGTTTATTTCACAATGTCATCATTATTTGGGATTGTTAATATTTAACTATCACTTGAGTGAATTATATGATATTTTTATCTTAGAACCAATTTTTTTATACTACAATTTTTTTTCTAAAAATTGTTATTTTTTTCATTTCATTTTCCTCTTTTAATTACTCACGATTATGAAAGAACGTTTTTATGAAAAACTGACTTTGTTTTCTATATGGCTAAGAATACTTTTCCTCTATGTCCATACATTCATTAAAAAAAAATTAAAAAATGGTTTTAAAATTATAGTATTATTTTTAAATTCATTTTTCCCCATTTTTAACTCTATATAAAATTGTTTCAAAGGAATATTCATTCCATTTTTTGAACTAGGTACTTTTTGACCTTTTACTAAAAATGTGCAAGTTATCATTGTTTTAACGTACTTGGCATGAACAAAATTTCTCATAATAATTACTAACCAATTATTTGATGATTTATATACAATTGTAAATGATTATTTTCAAAAAAAAATCGTTTTTCCTAATATTCTTCAATTTTTTAGTTTCTAGAAGTAAATTTCATTGCGAAAATTGTATTTTCCTCCAGAATGTTTTTAATGATTTTTATGGAATTTTTATGGAATTTTTATTCATCAACAACAATAACCATTTATTTTACTTATGATCCATTGAGGATATATTGTAGTTATGTCATCCCAATTATTTATCTATATGGATTATGATCAGTTTTATTGGGGAAGTATTGAAATTATATATACTAGTTCTTTCTATATGAATAATTTTTTATTATTAAGTCATTTTGATTAATTTGTATTGTTTATCCCTATGATGAATGTAATGGACTTATTATGTGAATGGAGGGGGCCATAAATATATATCACCTCAATAAATATTTAGGTATCATGAGACAAACTAATTTGGGTATTTGGAAAAGGTCTTACTCATTTATGTAAAAATATTTGGCATGTGGCCTTGAAATTATATATATGATGTCATGAAACAAGCCTTCAGTGGTAAGTTTCAGATGTCTGAAATTATGCATTACATCATTATAAAATTTGATATTTGTGTCCATTTGATTATTTTAATAGTTATGATATCCAATTTTATTTTTTGGGATCAAGCAATTATTTATATGGAATTATTTTATCATCATTTATTCCTTCCATATTATTCTTCATGCTCAAGTAATTGGTTAAATAATATATGTTTTTAGTTAGTTACCTTCTCCATATTGATTATGACTTCTTTACTAAATATAGCTTCCATTATACGTTACCCTTACTAAGCATTTGAGATCTCCCATATTTTTATCATTTCCCTAGGATGCTAGAAAGTGTACTATTATTTATATGAAAGGATATACTAGAAGGGATAATGATGTTCTAAAAGAAAACACTTTGTTCAATTTTATGATTTCAAATGTATCTATGGATCAAGTATGTATCTAGTTTACCATGATTAATAAACTATTTGATCCATTGGGATGTGATCATTTATATCTAGTGCCAATATAATATAGTAACCATCGAACATGGGATGTAACAACCCATCCTAGTGGGGCCCGTGCCGTGACTCCACAAGCCTCCCTCCAATAGGCCAGGGGCTGGTGACTAGCACCGAGTAAGAATATCAATAACATGGGAGGCTTATCTTAAGTACCTATACACACGCACACATCTCCAAGCCCACAAATGCTGAAATGTAAAAACCACTAAGGATAAAAAATGAATGCATACAACTAAACCCAACCAACAGAGTATGACTAAAGGTAGAATACACAAAAGTAAATTGGGCCAGAATACAAGCCCACTAAAAATAAAAGTCTAAAAACTGCAAAGTCCAACCTGTAAACACAAAAGGTACTGGGACTGCTGCTCGTAGATTTTGGAATGCCTCGGCTTGTAGGGAACTCAGAAAGCTCCGTCCAGTCCCGGTCTGCCATGGACTCTGTCAAATGGCTTCTCGTCTGCACAAGACACCAGGCGTGCGGGCATAGCTCTTTTAGGGGTGAGTATAACAATACTCAGTAGAGGACCCCAAAAACCACATGCAGTACACAAAGTAAAGGTATAGTCAGCTATGCACAGTATATGTCTACCGAACATATAGAACAAGCCGGATATACTCAAAAACCAGAGTCGTGGTCTAGAGACAAGTAACACAACTGCATACCCCATTTAGAGATTCAGATCAAAGATTCAGTGATGCACACATTCTAGGAGAACACACTCCACGAGTCTTATAGCTCTGATGACGTCCGTCCAAGAAGTGTTGTTCGTCGGGAACCATCACGAGGGGTAGCTACACTCATTACGAGAGACACACTCCTAAGGGGGAAGGTTATGATAGATAGATGCACTCATTATTGGAGACACACTCCTGAGTAGAACAGATCATGATACACAGATGAGGATCACTTCTAGGGCCATGGAGGATACCGCGACTCATCCGGATTCACGAGTCAGCTGATATACCTACTTGGTAGAAGATCAACACCTGGTAGAGTTGGTCATGTTGATGCCTGACTCTACCTAGGGTCAGGAATGGATAGAGGATCTCACTCCGAGCCTCTTGGAGGGATGCCGACTCTATCACAGAATGTACGGCTGAAGGGATTATACTCTTGTAGAAGGAAACGATGCATGACCTTCAGGGGAATGATAAGAAGGGGCACTAACCCAAAAAAAAGATGTCCAGGATACGGTGAACAAGAGGACCATACTTTTTTCCAAAAAGTACACGGCATGTAGAAAAGATACATGCTGTGTTGTCTGACCCCGGGTACTACCCGTGTACAACGGCCCGTGTCTTAGGCTGTTCGTGTAGAAAAACATAGTACACGGTGTGTAGTATGATGTACACACCGTGTCCGAGTGACTGGGGTAGGCCTTGTGTCACTAGCCACACGGTCGTACACATTTATCAAACCGTGTACTCTAACCCATGTCTGTGTATCCCCTGGATACATGCCGAGATCCACGTAGCTGCCTGTTCCATGTTGTACATGCCGTGTCGCCTGAAGGCGTGTGGATCATCCTGTGTCAGTGTATTTCCCAAATACACACTGAGCTTCGGGGAAAGATCAAAATGATGTGTGAACAAGGTCACAGGCCGTGTGACTCCTCTCTGACCCCCGAGACCCTAGCTACATCCAGTACTACACGGCGTGTTCTTCAGAAGTACACACCGTGTGTTCTGGAAATTTCCAGAAATGGAGCTCTTCACCGGCGCGCCTCCTGTGCTTCTCCGATCGTTGATCCGATCGTCTGATCGGCATGAAACCTTCAGGTTTTGGTCCCCCCGACACCACGAAGCCACTTCCGGTGTTTTCAGGCCTCTGATCGGCTCCAAAAACGTGTTTTGATCTTCCCACATGAAGAACGCTCGAAGAACACCCTTTACCGATCTGGTCCGATTCGTCATCTGGCATCATCGTCGCACCTCTACAAGGTCGTTTTGGTGCCGAACCCTTGATTTGGGATCGTTGTGTCACAGAACGGATGCGCAATGATCCATTGTTCCTCACCCCACGAATAACGTGAAGAATGTGCGAGAAAAGAAAAAAGGGGGAGGAAATCCAATAAACAAATTCAGGAACGAACCTCCGCCGTCGTTCGTCACGGCATTGATCCACTCCCATTAATAGGCTTAAATGGAGATGAAATAAAAATAAATAAATAACATGGATTAATTCCACATAATCAACCCAAGAGAAATCTCTCCCGCAAGAACGTACGAATCCGCAGATCAACTTGTTCGTGGTTGATCTGTGTTCGTCGTTTTCGATCAAGAATGGGGAAAGAGGAAAATTAAATAACAAACCCCTACCTTTAGAAAGTATCGATCGTTGATGAAGGTGTCGCACTGCCATCATCATCGAGATCCTTCAACGTTGTTGGCACAACGATTCACAGCCTCGATCCGGCATCATGTGTCGTCGAGAAATTTCTCCAATGGCTCACGGATTCTGCAGAGGTTCCTCTCAATCATCGCCAAAGATCAATAATTGCTTAACCCATTAAAAAGGTAAACATGTTGGAATTTAATTACATAGCAGTATTAATGATGCCAACTTTCCATTTTTGAGTCATTATGACATGTCATTAATTTAGGAAACAGACGTCCCGTCGCTACGCTACAGTGGACGTTTCCATAAAATAAAATAAACATTTATCAATTTATTTTATTTATACTTTACTAAAAATGTACGAAAATTAACTTTCTCCCTCAACCCGCACCGGCTGAGGTTAGGCCCATTCTTAGGTAAAGTCGCCGTCCCAGACGCAATGATGCACTTGGATTTTTAATCCGTGAATCCATTTGGATGCTGCCACAACCGCGCACAAGTACCGATTCACTTAGCTTAAAAAAAGCTCAAACCACCATTTCAGGCTCACTGGGCCTCATAATGATGTGTCATCTTCGCACCTGGTCTCGAAATAATTCCATATAATATTTAAAAATAATACACGGAAAAATTGAGACATTACATGGGCTACTAGATTTGGGGTCTACACAAGAACGTATAGGAATGGGTGAATGAGTGGGTATTTATAGAAAAAAGGATGAATTGTTTAATTATTTCAAAACATAGTACTTTGATTTCTTGTTTATAAAAAATGAGAAACCATTGGACTTAACCTGGATCTTAATAATGGTATTTTACGAAGTGCAGTTTTTTTAGTTTTGTAATGGTTTATCATCAACCCCCTCCCTTTAATATATATTATTTTTTATGTGGACATGATTCTACATCAGAGGGAATTATTTTTAAAATATAAAATATACATTATGTGAAGATTATTTATAGTTTTGAAAATTCATCTCATTAATTTAAAACAAATTATTTTAAAAATAAAAAAATTGGTCGTGAAATCCTTTATATTATTTATTACATCACTTTTAAGTCATTATGATATTATAATACATATCATAATTTTTACCATTTTTAATCCAAAAATATCCCATCTCATAAAATTATAATAAATTCACCATTTGATAATTCTGATATGTTGATTTTAAAAATGAAATTTATTTTATCAAATTAGTTTTCAAAAAATGAGAAATATCATATTTAAATAAAATTCTTATTTATTTAGAAATACTAATTTATATAACATGATAAAGTTTCTAACCAATATTAAACTACATATGGTTATATAAAATTATTTTATTATTTATATAAAAATAAATGTTTTTGTTTATAACCTTTTTATAAAAATAAAATTTTATTACAAAATTTTAAATTTATCATAAAATTGTATTTTGATTAAATGTATGCATTTCTTGAAAATATAATTATTGTTTCATTTTATCACAAATAAATTTTATCATATTAATCCTCCAGTCAGACAAATTTAATATTATATATAAGGATGATAAACTGAATAAAAAATAGGATCAGTGTAAAAACTATTACATTTATAAAAGAATTTACACCTTAATACAACTTAACGTCTAGATAAATAACCCCTTATAACACGAGAATAATCCTTAAGGGTGAGGTGAGTTATGGTGTTACTCATAGGAGGTGGTTTAGATATCATTTATTTGGTGGTGATATCCACTAAATTGAACTTCTCTCATAGGTTATTTTACCTTATCCTCACTTATTAAACCTTTGCTTGGGGTTGGTCATGTGTGAATCCATATGATGTTACCCCCTCCCAAGATCTAAAAAATGGGCTTCAAAAGGCATGATAGTACTTATTGAGGCTATAATTTCTACCTTTTTATTCAATTATCTATTATAATTACCCTTCATATACACTAATTTTAATGATTACATTAATACCAATGGTCAAAATGATCTACAATCATAATGCCTGACTGTCATAATGCACATCAGTCAGATCCTAACGATCTTATTACCAATTAAAAATTATATATAATCCATTATTCCCATATGTTATTAGTCACTAATTCACTTATAAAGGTTTTAAACATAACATTATAATGTATACTATTTTCGTAACACTTTTTTTTTCTTTTTACCATTTCAAAGGATGAGTGATCTTTAAGGGGGAATTCAAATGTACAAAGTTAAAATTTTAAAGTGCATTATTCTTTTTTTTCACATTCATATACTACTTCTATATATTTTAATCAACATTATTTTATCATGTTTAACATACCTATGAATTATAATAATATTTTTATATTCTTCAATAATAAAATTTTCATTGTGAACCATGAGTTATTTTACTAATAGATGGAATTTTTTAGTCGTTCCAAGAATTCATCACTTTAAATGAAATTAATTGGTTCAAAAAATTTCAATAGAAATGATTGAATACCACCTATAGAAAAAAATAATACATAATATAAAAGATAAGTCTAAAAAATTGATCTCAATCGGGAACCATCTAATCATTTACACTAGTAGAAGGTGTTACCCCCAAGATTAGAAAAAAACTTCATCCATGAAGTTTCGCAATAATTCCATCAACTCTGTATGATTAGACAAGATATCCAATAAATGAATTAAGTTACCAATATTACCCTGAATCAAAATGACATATCTATATCTAAAAAATTTTCTGTTATTACAAGTACTTATTCCCCTTAATATTCATGTCACACTAGGGTACTATCCAACTGGTGGGTATTTAACTACAATATACAAAGTGTAAATCCAATCATTTATATTACTTTACTAACACACCACCATTTTAAAACATTGACACACTAATTGAATACAAAAATACCTAAAACCGATGAATTATCCAATTATAACAAGGCTTTCATCACTGGGTCTCATCCTTATAAGGTGAAATTTCAAAATAATCTCACAATAGAGAAATAACATGATTCTAACCATTATGATTTTAGGGATGTAAAAAACTTTTAGGAGTCCCTGGATGAAGTGGTATGACTAGAATCCCTACGAAAATCTCCAATTATCAAATAAAATCTCAAAAAGAAAATAATAGCTTATACTATCATAAATGATAATGTGTATTAGTAGAGAAGACAGAAATCATGATTCAAACTCTAAAAGTATCTTCTTGGTAAGATCATTCAATTATATGATTCTATTTTTGTCCTTGACTATAGGAACACTATTTCTATTGAGGACTACCCAGTGGTGGTGGTGGTGGTGGTATTGGGAGTGGATTAAAACATCATCCACCCCTAGTCACTTCTGCACCACCATATCCACTACTAAAAATCACCCTCTATAAGGTTATTTTTCCCAATGTAGAAAGGTTTATTCTTAATACTCCTTATAATTAAGAATTTATCATCACGGAACTGCTCTATCTATCTTTAGGATATTAATATATTTCTCAAAAACTAGGGTACTTTACTGGAAAAAAATTCTAAATTGCAACAATTCACTCAAGGACTTTTACATAGGTGGGGGATGCACTAGGGAATTTTCCAAACCCAAATTTTAGTCTATAGAGCTTTATAAAAATATGGATCTCAAATATATATACTTCAAATCATTCCCAAGGAGTACCTTATCCATAAAACGCATCAAAAACTTCGTCATGATCATGTTTCAATAAGTATTTCCTAAATATTTCAAACTCATAGGATATAAATATAAAAAAAACTAATACTCCCACTATGGCAGAGTTACTATATAATGGGTTTTGGTAAACATAAGCCCATGAATTCCGATTTTGTGATTAGAAATCCAATATAAGTACCATTGTACAATGTATAGGTTACTAAACTAGAAAATAAAAAAGGCATGAGTCTCAGAATCTATTTAATCCCTTATAATCCTAATACCAAGCTCAAGATGAATTCTCAAGAGGCATCTATCACTATAATGTGTGTTGTGAAAATATAATATGGGTAAAATAATTAGTGGGAACCACAACCATCTTTCTTTCCCTTGTAATCGTGATCCTAGTGGAATTTTTCTCCAATATTTTAGAAAAAATCCATTCCCAATAAACATGGTACATACCATTTCTTTCCACATTTATTGCATTTTGGAAATTACACTATTCCCTTCCTCCCCTTTTCTTTATTTCCTTTTCGGGAGTACACAATAACCCTCTTATTATCTTGTATCCTTTCAATGAAATAATACTTGAAGAATTATTTTTTGGTCTTGATAGAATGTTGTACTATATCTTCATATGATCATAAGTTTTGGGAGATTAAAACCCTTTGAATAATTGTTTTAATCCCATCAAAGAAACGTTCAATATTATTATTTGAATAAAGCACATATTATTTGGAATGCCTTTATAACTTTGTAAATATGGATTCATACTTAGAACCATTTATATATTCATTTCATCTCAGTATCAATAATTATCTCCCAATGTGTAACACCCCATGCTTCCACAATATGCTTCTCTTTGAATAATACAATTTCATGTGATGTACGCAACACTGAGTTCAAGAGCACCATTACCTATCAAACTAGCCATTTAGAAAGAAGTTACGAATAGTAATAAACACATTTTGAATTATATATATATACATCCCATACAATTTTAACATTCATATTTTGTGTTTCTTAGACATAATATAAGGACAAATTCAATTTTTATGATAAAAGAAGTATTTTTCAAAAAATGCATTTTTCATTCTTTTAATGGAGAACCCTTTATAAATCCAATATTTGACACTTTTATATATTCAATTTTATGAAATTAAATTCTTGTTTAGAATTATAACTTAAAAAGTTAGTTTGGATAAATTTTTTGTTCTTTTCTGATAACTTTCATATTTAGATGAATAGTGAAAGATGCTAAATTTTAATTGAAAACAACTTTTTTAATCAATACAATTTATAGTGTTAAATTATACGTTTGAATGGTTTTGAAGTATAATTAGATTATATTTTTATCATTTAATCCAATTTTGTTCATTGGAAGTAATTCACTTTTAAAACGGACATAAACACATATCATTCTTTTCACAGTTTTTACTTCTCAAAAACCCGCTTTTTAGTTTTCACAATGGGAATTAATTTTAAATTAATTAATGAAACTTATATGATTTCAATTTGGTAAAAAAGATATAATTTTTTATTTTTTAATATCAAAATTAGCATAGGGTGAATTTTTTTTATTTTTCTGAAAACATTCCATTTTGGATGAAAAGAGAAAAACACTGTGTTATTGTTTAAAAAATGACTTTTTATTTAAATAATTATTTATTTAATTTAAATTTATTTTAATTAAAAATTGATACATAATACATATATTAGTTCAGTTTAATTCATTGGATTCATTTTAAAATAAAATTAGATGTATAAAATTTTATTGAATATTTTAACGTCTTTTACCCACCTTCTAAGAACATTTACAAATTTGCATAAAACATAATTTTATTGATTCTGTGACTTGAATTTAAAAAATCTGAGATATGTGGTTGACATTATTATATAAAATGTGGTCAAATAAGATGAAAATAATTTTTTGTGAAGAGTAACTGTTGACTTTTATTTACCATGGTTAAAAATAAATAGGGTAATTAAAGGTAAAAATGATATTATAATTACACTAACACATATAATAATTCTATTGGATAAGTTTATTTCGACCAAAAACAACCTTAGGAATAAAATATGATCATTTAGGTCCACTTGGATTAGATTAGGACATTTATTATTATTTTATTTCAAGAAGAGTTAAAAGTGTTAAATTCAAAGTTTAACAACTAAAACATTTTTAATATGGAGTTATACATAAGATAAATTAGACTATAAATATTAATTAAAAAGATAAAAATATTTCTTACATAATGGAATTTTATTTATATTTTTTATATATTAAATAATTAAATTTTTTTATGGTACAATGATGATGCAGTAATTACTTTATTAATGAAAGATTAAAACAACTGATATTATAAATATCCAAATACATGTAAATTGAGACTTCTAATGAATTCAAATAATTTTATAGGTTAATATTACATGTTATAGTTTATTAGATTAATTTTGTTCTTAAGTAATCATGCTTTCATGACTTTCACAAAAAACAAAATACAAAATAGTTCCAAAATTGACAGAAATAAGTTTTTAAAACAAATACTATATCATTAATTGATATAATATTCCTAAAAAAATAAGGTTTTTCCAAAGAACTTATATAAGGTTATATATATCAATTATTAACCACATGGGGTTATATTGGATTTTTATAGTAAGATTATTAACCATTTATTATAATAATAGAACAATACATGGTAAAAGTTACACTATTTAACTAAGAGTTAAATATAAAAGATAAGGTTAATATGGTGACCTAAACATTTCTAAAACCTATTTGTTGAGGTTTTTTCTACCCATACCCACCTTATCCTTGAAATAAATCATTTCTAAGCCATTATAAACCGAATATTATTGTATAATAAAATAATATTTCAAGGTTTTCCTAATGTGACCCTCACCTCTCTTATAAAAAGGTACTTCCCCTTCCCTCAAAATCACACCTCCAGAGCCATTTGGGTCAGCCAAACCCTGATCAAATATCCTCTCAAATTCCCTCAATTCAACCTACATTCCTTACTTCGATCATAAAGCCATCCTAAGGATCCCTTTTGATCAAATCAAAAGGAAGCACCCGAAGAAGAGGTAATTATTTCATCACCTGATTCAATGTTCTTTACTTCTTCCACTTCCTCTTTATTTGTTGTTTCCATAACAAAATAATAACACCAGTAACTTATACATACTGTGATGTTATTATAAATATGGTACAAACATATTCATTATTCTATCCATCCAATGAATGACAATGTCACCATACGTGCATACGTACGGCTTACCATCTCCACGTCGTGGTGTAGTTTGTTATTCAACACTTAATTATTTGGATGGGTATAATAATGAGTATAATTGATTTAAATAATAAATATAACATGTCAATTACTCTTTATATTTGAAATAAAATCCAATTACATACAATTTCACCATCACTAGAATGGTATTATCGCTCGTGCATACCTATGGATTACCGTCTCAACGAATGCGATGAGATTCATTCCCCATCGTAACCATTAAAGAATAAATATCATTTTATGATTAAAAAATAATATTTAAGAACATAATATAATTATTTATATGAATCGAATACATTCTATCCATAAAAAACATGTCTTATGTAACAAAACATATAAAGAAAAACTAATTAGTTAACAACCGAAACAATGATACTACTAAAATATTATTAACAATGCAATATTAAAAGATCATATATGATATCATATTTATCTATAAAGTTATTTTATAATTTAATGAAAATTATTTAACCATTATAAATTAGTTTAATGTATCTTAAACTAAGTAAAAGTACCAGGTAAGTGGTTTTAATCTCACTTTTATTCCTGTGAGATTCATGCTGTATTTGCCACAATTTCCTTTTGTGTGGTGTATGTACTGCCCATGGTTGTATTATTTGTGTAATATAATTTAATTTATGGGTATTAAAATCATCAATGTATGATCCTTGTTTCATGGGATGTATGTTTTGTAAGTTACCAAATCGGTAATGGAATTTCTAATTTCAATTTCCACTCAGAGGGTTTTACCCAAACTTCATTGATTATTTTATTCCAAGATTATGTGTGAAATCACTATTTATTTATTTATGTAGTAATTTACACTCCCATTTGTGTGGATATACTTTTTATACACATAATAAATCCATTTATAAATTCTCAAGTCATCAATATGAACTTGATAAGAGTAATCTTAACTCAATGTCCATTCATTGAGTTAAACATCCAAGTCATTGGTGTTGTTTTTTACAAGAATATGTGTGATTGTACTCTGATTGATTTACACTACATATCCAATAATATTGAGTGTATTTATATTTTTCACACATAATTATGTCATTGATTTATCCTTAACTTAAGGATATGATCTTTATAATGAATTTTATCTCAATTTACATTCCAGTGAGACTTATTTGTTGTTATACGCCAATCCACTTTTATATGGTGTATATACTGTACTATGACATAGTATATCATGAATCCATTTATTCATAGGATATTATAATGTTTTTATTACCTCAATTATTTGTATTCAAGCGTCTCTCATTTGGTTAGGAACTTTACCCAAATTATCATTTTAAATATTTATTTTTATAAATCATTCTCATTAATGTCCATGTTTTAAAAATGGTTTTAAGGATTTATTTATATGGACATGAATGTTTTAAAATTAAAATTCCTTTTAAAATATTCAAATTTTTATGGGACACTTTGATTCAAAAAATCTATTTTTAACAGCTTCTTGATAAATAGTGAAACATTTAAATGTTTTCAAGAAAAAGGGGGATATTTCTCTCAAATAGTTATGATGATTATTTTAATATATGTCAATATCCTTCATTATTATAGATTGAGGTTAATTTATTATAATAAAATCTTCTATATTATGTTTAATTTTTTACGTTTTAATATGGATGTGTTATTTTTATACAATTCATTGTTTGTGGTTAGAATGTTGACATTTCGTATGCTAGTTTTAATTCGAATGTTTAGATTATGTTTCAACCTTTTCATATGAGGAATGCATTGGACTTAGTAAGTGACGGGTAGATAATGCTATAGCTCCTCGATGCATCGGTAGGTCTCATGAGACAAACTAGTGTCTTGGAACAAGGCCTTGACAAAATCTTATTTTGTAGTCGTGGCACGAGGCCTTGACTATGTGGTTATGATGTTTGGAATTATGCATTCCATCATTATGAAATTAGCTATTGATATTACATGAAATTATTCTACTAGTAGAATATCCATGTGAATAATTAAATGGAATTATTTGATTTATATTTTCCATATTATGCTGAAGTTTAAGTTTAAAAGTCTTTTGTTTTAGTCTTATACATTTCCATAAATTTTTATGCTAATTTATGAAAGTTTCTGCTATATTGTTATCATTACTGAGCATCTGAGCTCACCCCTTTCTATGATTTATTTTTTCTAGGATGTGAAGAGGTATATCATGATTAACCTGTAGTAATAGGATAAGGGATATGAGTGTGTTCAAAGGGAACATAATATTGTTTTTATTTATTTCATGATGTAGTGTAAAACATGTTTATGTATGTAGTACTTCCAAAGCTACTAAACTAATAGGTCATTCAAGAATTGATATCTTGTGAACATGCCAATGATATGTAATAATGCACCGACTCTTGGGAACTAGGTTTGGGGAGTTACAGTTGTTATCATAGGAAGTTTAGTACAAACCTTGGAAACTAGATTTAGAAACAAACTCTGATTAGAGAACATTACCCAAAGATAGAATTTGGGGATTAGTATAAAAGAACATACAAAATTTTTGTAATGTAAATATTATGTGGGTTTTCTATGAAATGAATCCTAGTCTAGATAAGAGGAGGTAGAGGTAGATCTGGCACAGATGTACCTAGGGGTAAAACTCGAAAACACCACTTTGATCTAGAATCGAACGGGAACTGGTGCACGACAACAGGCCTTTTTTCACTCTTGGTTACGAAACTCCCAAGGTATATGCCTAGGATAATTCACATTTTCATTACAAAATGATTTGAAGGATTTTAATATAAGATGAGAATAAATAACCTTGGTTAATCCTAAGGTGTTTTAGATTTAAAATAAGGTGTCATGATATTATCTAAATGATTTTATGACTACTGTTACTCACATAATGGTTTTTGGTTTTAATCAAGGGCTGGATTCCAAGGAAGTCATAGTAACATTGAACATAATTAAAAATGTGGGAACAATGGTGAAAATGAGAAATGAAATGAAATGTTGATCGGCGTAAAAGATATCGTGTACATGCTGAATTAGTTTTCCAAAAATATGATAAAAAACATATATATTAACCAACGCCTGGACTCAAAAAAGAAGAGAAAGGAGGTGAATGATAAGAGTTCCAACAGTGGATACCATGGAGAAAATAATGGTCAGCTTCCATCATACAGGAAATGTGGAAGGAGACACCCATGAAAGTGTCCCAATGGAACAAAGAAATGCTTTATGTGTTGGAAAGATGGACACAAAGTAAATAATTTCCGAGGAAAAATGAAGAGTACGATGGAAGAAAATAAAAATGATCCCAAGAATCCATTTACAGTCATTTTCCATAAATATAGGGGACCTAGGCATTACCCAAGTCAATTCCCTATTCTATAAGATAACCTCTTGGTTAAGCAAGAACCTATGTTTAAATAAATGGATGGATAAATGTTTAAAAGTATTAGTGCTCTTTTTTGGTGGGATTACCTTGGAATACTTTTCTCTTGTATGTGTAACCTTGTAGTTTGTTATATTAAAATGCTATTCGAGGAAGAATTATCTTTTATTTTGTGGATATAATTATAAATAACAATTTGGGTTTATATGATCCTCGAATTTGGGGAAATTACAGGTTATTAATTTTTGGGATGAAAATGCGAGGTATGAGATAACATTTATGGTTAAATTATGTTATAGTTATTTTGAGGAATTTATCTCATATTGTAAATGTTATAAAATATTGTTTTTAAAAGTACAACATGCAGACTGTGTGATAACCCATCATGTCAGAAAAATCTGTGGGAATTCAACCCCCAACCAAAGTGCGACTGGGATTTATCGCCTACCACTGGACTACGTGAAGTCCCTGGTTAGTATGATAAATTCATTTTAGTTAAATGATTTTATTGATCAATAATAAGTTGATTTTGGATCATATGTTTTATCAAATGGATATCATTAGTGTAGGAAAATGATTTGGTGATTAAGTGATAAATGTTATTTTGGAAGACGTTTGGTCGGTTGGGAACACTATATGCCTAAGGAAAATAGAATACTATGGGATTTAATTTGTGGAGTAATGGGGGATTTTTATCTATGTTTTTATTGTGGATTTATAGTGATTTGGTTTATTTATAGAAATGATTGACCTATCATAGATAATTTGTAATTAGGTTATTTACTTTTAAGAATGTGACTTTAAGAGTAGTTGATGTTATTTGGATAAGCAATTTAACGTGGAAGACTACATAATCAAATTTTTTTGAGTTTTGGGTTTCAATCTTAGATTGTATTATATTGAAGGATTTTAAGGACAATTGTCGATTGAATGGTATTTATTGACCTTTGGGTATTGTTGGTTTAAATTTATAAATTAATATTAATATTTCTTTCTCTAAAGAATTATCCTTTTTGGGGATCATCTGACCGTGTGCGAACCATTTTGGTTTTGGTTAATCTTTAAAGACAAGGGAAATATATAGTTCATCCTTTGTTGATTATGTGATTCCCTATAAGTTGATTCTAGAGCTTCAGGTGTGACAATGTCATCTTGAATATTCATCGTTTGGAGTGAAAGATTATTTTGTGGTAAAAATTAGTTACAGGATGGAACTCTACTTATCATGTATTTTTTTCTCTATTATTCTAGGAAAAAATTAATTCCTAAACCTTAGGGAAATGATCTTAAATCCAAAAATGTGTTATCCTAATAACTTATGTTATTCATCATAGATTTATGGCTTTTATGCCTTCAATTTTTCCATTCACTTGTTTGTGATTGATGACCTCAGTCACTTCGTATAAATATTTACATTTTTCCTCAAATTACAGTTTCCACCAATGTTCTCCTATTCTAAATCTTAATTTGGTGGTGACTTTTTCATTTCCCTTTCCCTCTTATTAAGTCTAAATTTTATTAACCCTATTTCCGATGAGGGTTTTCCACAAAGGAATTTTTTTAACCTTTTACTTACAAAGAACAATTTCAAATTGCGATGAAGCAATTTATTTAAGGACGGAAGAATGTAAAACCCCATTCTTCCATGGTATGCTTCTCTTTGAATAATACAATAGCGTGCGATGTACGCAACATCGAGTTCAAGCGCACAACTACCTATCAAATTAGCCATTTAGAAAGTGGTTATGAATTGTAATAACCATATTTTGAAATATATATATATACCATATAATTTTAACATTCATCTTTTGTGTTTCTTAGAAATAATATAAGGAAAAATTTAATTTTTCAGATAAAAGAATTATTTTTTTAAAAATGCAGTTTTTATAATTTTTAATCGAGAACCCTTTCTAAATACAATATTTGACACTTGTATATATTCAATTTTATGAAATTATATTCTTCTTTTGAATAAGGACATAAAAATTTAGTTTGGATAATTTTTTTGTGTTTTTCTGATAACTTTCATATTTTGATGAATAATGAAAGATACTAAATTTTAATTGAATTTTTTTTTAATCAAAATAATTTATAGTGTTAAATTATACATTTTAATGGTTTTTAAGTATAATTAGATTATATTTTTATTATTTAATCCAATTTTGGTCATTGTAATTAATTCCCCTTTTAAACCGGACATAAACACATATCAATCTTTTGATAGTTTTTACTTCTCAAAAACCCACTTTCTAGTTTTGACAAAGTGAATTAATTTTAAATTAATTAATGAAACTTCTATGTTTTCAATTTCATAAAATAGACATCATTTTTGGATTCATAATATCAAAATTATCTTAGGGTGAATTTTTTGTATTTTTCTGAAAACATTCAATTTTTGATGAATAGTTAAAAACATTGTGTTATTGTTTAAAAACCGACTTTTTATTTAAATAATTATTTATTTTATTTAAATTTATTTTAAGTCAAAATAGATACGTAATAGTTGTTTTAGTTTAATTTAATTCATTTGAGTCATTTTATAATAAAATTAGATGTATAAAATTTTATTGAATATTTTAACGTCATTTACCCACCTTCTAGGAGTATTTGCAAATTTTCATAAAACTGAACATTACCTCTTCTGTGAGTTGAATTTAAAAAATCCTAAAGACACGGTTGAGATCAATAAGTAAAATTTCGTTCAATATGATGAAAATAATATTTGGTGAATAATAACTTTTGACTTTTATTTACCACGGTTAAAAGTAAATAGTGTAATTAAAGGAAAAAATGATATTATAATTACCCTAACACATGTCCTAATTCTATTGTATAAGTGTATTTCAACAAAAACCAATCATTGGAATAAAATATTATCCTTTAGGTACACTTGGATTAGATTAGGACATTTATTATTATTTTAATTCAAGAAGAGTTAAAAGCATTAAATTCAAGGTTTAATAACTAAACCAATTTTAATATCGGGTAATACATAAGATAAACTAGAATATAAATATTAAATATAAAGATAAAACGATTTAATACATAATGGTATTTTATTTATAATTTTAAGATATTAAATAATTAAATTTATTTATGATACAATGATGATGCAGTAATTACCATATTAATGATAGATTAAAATAATTGATATTATAAATATCAAAATAAATGTAAATTGAGCCTTCTAATGAATTACATTAATTTTCCAGGTTAATAGGACATGATAGGGTTGATTATATGAATTTGTTTCAATGAAATAATGTTATTATGACTTTCGCAATAACAAAATACCAAATAGTGTCAAAATTGACATAAATAAGTTTTTAAAACAAATACTATATTATTAATTGATATAATATTCCAAAAAATATAAGGTTAATACAAAGGACTTAGATAAGGTTATATATATAAATTATTAACCACATTGTTTTCTCTTTGCTTTTTATAGTAATATTATTAAACATTTATTATAGTAATACACGAATACATGGTTAAAGTTAAACTATTTAACTAAAAGTTAAATCTTAAAGATAAGGTTAATATGGTGACTTAAATCACTCTAAAACTTATTGGTTGAGAGGTTTTCTACCCATAACCACCTTATCCTCTAAATAAATCATTTTTGAGCCATTATAAACTGAATATGATTGTATAATAAAATAATATTTCAAGGTTTTCCTAAAGTGACCCTCACCTCTCTTATAAAAGGGTACTTCCCCTTAGCTCAAAATCACACCTCTAAAGCCATTTGTATCGGAAAAACCTTGTTCAAATAACCTCCCAACTACCCTCAATTCATCCTATATGCCTTACTTTGATCATAAATCCAACCTAAGGAGCCCTTTTGATCAATTCAAAAGGAAGCACCTGAAGAAGAGGTAATTATTTCATCACCCCATTCAATGTTCTTTTCTTCTTCCACTTACTCTTTCTTTGTTCTTTCCATTCCAAATTAATAACACCAGTACCTTATACATACTGCGATGTTATTATAAATATGGTAAAACCATATTAATTATTCTATCCATCCTATGAATGACAAAGTCACCATACATGCGTACGTATGGCTTACCATCGCCACGTCGTGGTGTAGTTTGTTACTCAACACTTAATTATTTGGATGGGTATAATAATGAGTATAATTGATTTAAATTATAAATATAACAAGTTAATTATTCTGTATATTTTAAATAAAATCCAATTACATACAATTTCACCATCAATAGAATGGTATTATCGCTCGTGTATACGTACAGATTACCGTCTCCACGAACACGATGAGATTCATTCCCCATCATAACCATTCGTGAATGAATATAATTTTATGATTAAAATATAAGGTTTAAGAACATAATATAATTTTGTATATGAATCAAATACATTCTATACATAAAAAATATGACTTACATAACAAAACATATAAAGAAAAACGAATCTATTAACACCTGAAACAATGATACTACTAAAATATTATTAACAAAGAAATATTAAAAGAACATATATGATATCATATTTATGTGTATGGTTATTTAATAATTTAATAAAAATTATTTCACCATTATACAAGAGCTTAATGTACCCTAAACTAAGGAAAAGTACAAGTTAATGGGTTTTCATTTCACTTTTATTCCCGTGAGATTCATGCTATATTTTCCACTATTTACTTTTGTGTGGTGTTTGTACTACCAATGGTTGTATTATTTGTGTAATATAATTTAATTTATGGGTATTTACATCTTCATTGTATGATAATTCTTTCATGGGATGTATGTTTCATAATTTACCAAATTGTTAAGTTAATTTCTAATTTAAATTTCCACTCAATGGGTTTTACGCAAACATCATTGATTATTTTACTCCAAGATTATGTGAAAAATAACTATTTCTTTATTTATGTAGTAATTTAAACTTCCCTTTGTGTGGAAATACTTTTGATACACATAATCACTCCATTGATAAATTCTCAAGTCATCAATATGAACTAGATAAGAGTATGCTTAACTCAATTTCCATTCATTGAGTTAAACATCCAAGTCATTGATGTTGTTTTTTAAAAGAATATGTGTGAATGTACTATGATTGATTTAAAATGAATATCCAATCATATTGAGTGTATTTATATTTTTCACACATAATTATGTCATTGATTTATCATTAACATACAGATATGTTCTTTATAAGGTATTTCATCTCAATTTACATTCCATTGAAACTTCTTTGTTATTATGCATCAATTCACATTTATAAGGTCTATATACTATACTTTGACATAGTATATCATGAATCACTTTATTATCATGATATTATAATGTTTTTATTACCTCAATTATTTTTAATCAATCATCTCTCATTTGGTTAGGAACTCTAACTAAAATATCATTTTAAATATTTATTCTTCTAAATCATTCTCATTAGTGTCCACGTTTTAAAAATGGTTTTAAGGGATATTTTTATGGACATGAATGTTTTGAAATTAAAATTCCTTTTAAAAGTTTCAAAGTTGTATGGTACACTTTTATTCAAAAATAAATTTTTAATAGCTTCTTGATAAATAATGATACTTTTAAATGTTTTCAAGAAAAAGGGGGATATTTCTCTCAAATAGTTTTCATGATTATTTTCATCTACTTCAATATCCTTCATTATTACAGATTTAGGTTAATTTATTATAATATAATATTTCATATTGTATTGAATGAGTTATGTTTGACTGTGGATGTGCAATTTTTTTATCATTCATGGTTTGTGGTTAAAATATTGACATTTCGTATGCTAGTTTTAATACAAATGTTTAGATTATGTTTCCAAATTTTTGTATGAGGAATTCATTGGACTTAGTAAGTGATAGGTGGATCCTGCTATAGCTCCTTGATGCCTTAGTAGGTCTCATGAGAAAAACTATTGTCTTGGCATAAGGCCTTGACAAAATCTTATTTTGTATTCTTGGCACGAGGCCTTGACTATGTGGTTATGATGTCCCGTATTATGCATTCCATCATTATGAAATTTTCTATTGATATTGCATGTGATTATTTGACTAGTAGAATATCCATGTGAATAAGTAAATGGAATGATTTGATTTATATTATCCATATTATTCTGATGTTTATGTTTAAAATACTTGTGTTTTAGTCTTATCCATTGCCTTAAATGTTTATCCTTATTTATGAATGTTTCCTCTATATTGTTATCCTTACTGAGCATCTGAGCTCAACCGTTTCTATGCTTTATTTTTTCTAGGATGTAGAGAAGTATATCATGATTAACTTATAGGAATGGGCTAAGGGATATGAGTATGTTTGAAGGCGACATAATTTAGTTTTTCTTTATTTCATGATGTAATGTAAAACCTGTGTATGTATCTAGTAGTTCCAAATATACTAAACTAATCAGTATTTTGAGACTTGATCTCTTGGGATTAGGCCTATGATATGTAATAATGCACCAACTCTGGGTAACGAGGATTGGGGTGTTACACCATATTTTCTCATTGTTCTTGAGAAAATTTCTTCCAAGAAAAGTTCCTTAAAATCCTTCCATTCCATATTTTTTATTTCCTACTCCTTTTATGTGTTTTGAATTAATGGTCTTCCTTGATCTGCATCTCATGAAAAATGATCAGACTCCATGAAAACCATATTCGATTCATTAATTCCAAAAGTAATAAATATATTCTCTATGGAACATATCAATTTCTTATATATAAATGTATTTTTAGTCCCATTTAATGATGGAGATTTGTGATGCATGAAGTGGTCTAACATTGTTACACTGCATTATCGATCAACATGATAATCTATGCAGAAGTGGTTATTGTTCATAACCTAATTAACCTATCCCAACATATTTATAATTTGTTCAAATCTAGCTATAGCTCCATCTATAAGATCATTATCTTTCCTAGGAGGGAAATACCTATATGGATTATGAGTATTGACATGGTTTCCCTTCCTTATACTATGAACTATTTCTAAAAAAATGTAATACACAACATTATATTATGAATCATAATTTATAATTTCAAAATTAGTGAAACCCATAACATAAATTGAAAATTTATGTATAACCAATCTCAGAATCATAAGCTTGGTTTTTTTTGGAATATTCTAAATTTACATTATAGGGTTAAGATTCCCTAATAAATTTTTTGTTAAATATAGTTACCAAGGTTTCTACTAAACATTCTCTGATATCAACTATAAAGACCCTAAACCCAGTATCCTAGAGTCAGTGGTTAATTATTACATTAACATTGGATACAAATAATTACAACCAAAACTACGTAATATTTTTTAGTATTGGAAAACTAGATCCATACTTGAATATTATATTATAATTGAAAATATAAAATTCAAAATAGTATTTCATTTGAGAACACCATTATTCTCCTAGATTATCCCTTCATATCAATAATAATATATCTCTTAGAATCATATCAAAAGAACATAATAAAATGGCTGAGATCATATTCTCGTTAAGGGTATTTATATAGTGGAATCATAATAAGGTATGAATAATATGGAAGGAAATAAATAGAAATTAAAAAATCTCACAATCACATGAGATATAAACGTATCAATGGATATCATAACTAATAACATAATCAAATGGAAATCAATATATAATCTCATAATGAGGAAAATTCATAATTCGAAACATCATAAACATATCTTTGAGGCCTCGTACTAATATATCTTATACAAATGGGTAAGGCCTTAGCCAATACCCAAGCTAGTTTGTCTCATGAGTCCAATCGATGAATACAGGGGCTATAGTGGGCATCTCCTATCACATACTATGTCCAATTAATTCATTGTATGAAAGAGGTGAAACAAAATCATCATAAAAATACATATTTAAATTAGAATACTAAATGTTAAAAATTTCCCCCATCAATATACATAATAAGAAACCATCCAAAGTATATGGAGAATGATATCAAAATAGTACATCCCCAGTCAAACGGATCATAAACCATCGAAGGAAATAATAGAAATGGTAAAATCATAACATATACCAATTTGAGAATAATTAAAATATTGTTTTTTTCATTCATGAATATAAATACTGTTGGAACCACTTTGTGTATAAGTTTGTATTTGTTGTCAATAGTTTTCAATGAAGATCAAAATGAAGGAGATTAAGAAGTACTTCAATGAAATGGAGGAATGGAAGATCAAAATGAAGGAGATCATGAAGTACTCCGATGAAGTAGAGGAATGGTGATTCAGACGATTGTTGTACTGATCGTATGTTCAAAGAACATGTGTCAAAGGTGATACATTGTTTACAACAATGAAGAAGGTGAGGTGCAATCCATCTGAGGATGATTAAAGAAGAATAGGGTTTTTGGATGAAGACCATGCAATTCCTCCTAATTTCATGAGAACCATGGGTTTTGATGAAGACCATGCAATTCCTCATTGTTGCATGAGAACCATGGGTTTTGATGAAGACCATGAAATTACTCATGATTGCATGAGAACCATGCAAGAGACTTCTTGAAGAATAGAATCACATGGATTGCATGAAGTTGATCATGACAGTTGATGAAGAAGACAATGTGCCAATGATTGGAATTCTAAGAAGGTCGTGCAATGATTGGAATCCTGCGATAGCCATGCACATCACATTGTCATAGAAGATGATGATGCTGAAGGTATGCCTTCAAAGAATACATATCACAATAGTGGAGTTTGTGATAAAAGTAGAAGAGTTTCTGAAGGATACATATCACCAGGAAGAAGTGCTGTTGAGGTAATCGTGCTTGTTGACAAAGCCAACAGATGACATACAAATTTGTTGACAAAAGAGATTCTATGGTGGAACGTCGAGTTCGAGGACTGTGGATAATGATCCATGTTTTATTGAAGGAACATCGAAAAAGGAATGGATGATCTGGAGGCGGACAAAAAGAGCAGATACAAGGTGGCACCATTTTCCAGTGTTTGCCAAATTTTTGGGGTCTAAAATTTGGAGGTTGGTGAGCATCGCAAAAAATGGATTTCCATGAAGATAATAATTTAATATGGAAAAGGAATGAGTTTCAAGAAGATGGGATGCATGGATTGGATTTCACGAAGACCAGAATAATGGAGGCGGTGATTCTTCGTGATTACGTCAAGCTTCGTGAACGGCAGAGGCTGGAGAGATTTGCGGTGATGAAGGGATTTGCAAGGGAGATTCACGGAGATGAAGGTATTTGCAAGGGAGCTTTGCGGAGAAGGTGCGAAGTAATTGACGGGATGCTCCACGATTACGACGAGCTCCACGAATGGAAAATTGCTGTAGTGCTTCGCGATTTTGAGAGAATTCCGGCGGGAACATCAGAGCTTCGCGATTTGAGCTGACGTGGCATTGACTTCGCGCGGAAAGTTCAAGGGTTGGTGGAATCGCCTATAAATAGAGGCCGAACCCCTCAAGAGAACTAGATAGATCTCTCAACGAAAATCCTTTGCTCTCGATTCACAAAGGTCACGGGCGAAGGCAGTCTGCTTCGCGAAAGAGGAGCTTCGCGGGGGCTATTCTAGCTCCGCGAGAGTCTTGCGCCCCACGTTGGCTTAGTGAGCTTCCCGAAGAGGCCGAAGCTCTGTGATAGACCAGCATTGCGAAGGCTGGAGCATCGCGAGAGTGCTTCGTGATTGAGCTTTGCGAAAAAGGCAGGGGCTCTGCGAAGACTTGTTTGAGCTTTCCAAAACTGGGAGCCTTGCGAAGTAGGGTACTTTGTGAAGGCCCTTTCCAAAGGTTGTTCACCCAGTGGACAGGGGAAAAGGGGTATTCATCAGTGGATGAAATTTGGACTTCAACAGAGAATCATTTTTTGAGCAATCACACAAGTGATTGTAATTCAGGCAAATGAAGACAAGGGGATCTAGTGCATTCAGTCATTGCACTAAAGTAAAAGGTTGAATACAAAAGAGCATCAACTCAGGACTTTGTTGCAAGCAAAGTCTCATGATGAATAGGAGACAAAGACTTCAATGAAAATCTATTGAAGATATCGTCACGTCAATAAACTGAGTGAGACTTCACCAACGGCAGTGAGCCAGGGGGAGTCAATGAGAGTGACCTGAGGGAAGAAGTGAGCTATCCCTAAACCTTTGTAAAGGCAGTGAGCCTGGGACAGAGTGACTGTGCCCGAACAATTATAATCTATAGCTAGTGAAGCATAGTAGATTCAGGTATGACCGACAACCTGTCGGCGTACGCTCCTTGGACGTATCCCTTAGTGGTGAACCAAGTAAAAATAGTTGTGCCATCTCTCTGCAAGTGAATGTATCATTGCTGATCATATCCTTCATACAGGTTTAAGTAGTTCCTACCAACGTTGGAATAAGATCCACAACTTCAAGAGGAAAAAGTTGACACCCTGATTCACCCCTCCCCTCTCAGGGTGCCCCAGGGTCCTACAAGTGGTATCAGAGGCAGGTTAACGTATGTTGGATATTCTCCAGTAATTCTATAGAGAAGAGGATTTGAGTTTCTTTCCTAAAGTCAAAAATGAAGAGAAGTCTTGATGATGACGCAGTCATTTCTGAGCAGAAGTCTACATCTTGCAAAACCATGAAAAACAGGAAAAAGAAAGAGAAGACGCAACTGAAGAAGTTCCTTATATCCAAAGAAGATGCAGTGTCTTGTTCTCCATGCCATTCCAATAATGAAGAAACATCAGGCATGGAAAGTATCAAGCAGGTGGCTCAGGATTCTTCCAGAGGAAAGGATGACACCCCTAATTCAAGCTTTCAGGAAAAACTCAAAACATATCTTCATGATATTCCTAAAGAAAGGGCTGCGATTATTTTTAGCCTATTCCAATCTATGCAGGTTGAGATCACTCGATTAGAAAGGGAAGCTGAAAATATGGAAAAGGGGTCGGAAAGAAAAGTTATGGAATGTATGAAGCTCACCAAACAGGTGAAAGTCTTTGAAGAAAAAGAGGAAGTCAATAAGACTCTAAAATAAAGGATCCATGCACTTGAAGCTGAGCTGAAGAAGAGAAATGAAGTCAAGAGTTTTTTTGGAAATAACTTCCATGAAATTCAGAGAACTTGACTCTTTGTTACAAAACAAAGTTAAGATGCATGAGGATGAGGATGAAAGATTGAAGAAGACTTGTGAAGAGAAGATGATCATGATCGAAGATTAGAAGATCATCCTCAATAATGAAAGTCAAAAATTGGATGCCCGATTGACAAATCTTAAGAAGACACATATTGAGACTCCACAAAAGAATGAAACAGGAGATGCTCGTACTCAATGTTCATTGGAGGCTACTAAAGCTAAAGTACCTCCAACATGTGACAAGAATATTATGAAAACTCTTGAGTGTCCACCTCAAGAATCAGTCGCTGCTGGTACTCAATGCTCACTGGAGGATTCTATTGTCAAAAGACATCCAACATGTGATAAGAAGATCATGAATTCACTCATTGATCTATCACAAGAAACTAAGAAAGTGAAGGTACCATCCAAACCATCTTGTAATCATGTTTATAAATACGTTCCTACAATCAGTGCAGGTTGGAAGAAAAGTTCTGAGCAAGTATGGATGAGGAAAGGTGAGAGGAATAAACCTACCACCATGGATAGGGTGGATGAAAAGCAAAAGGAGGAAGTTGGTTCCTCAAATAGAGCACAAAAGATTAAGAAGATGGACCAACAACCTCATACAGAAGAAACAAAGAAGAAAATATTTGTGGGCCAATGTTGGTGCTGCAACGGATTTGGGCACTGTGCACTGGATTGTTTTTACAATACCTTACATGGAAAAGCATAGGGAAAGCCTATATCAAAGGGAAGGAATCCAGAGAAGAAGAAGCAACATCCACAGATCCAGAAGCATCTGTTCACCACAAAGAGATTTGGAATTCTTGATAACATCTGTGATGTATGCAGCGACAGTGGTCACAAGAATGATGCATTCCTATGTCAACAGATATCCAGAGCGGATAAGAATGGAAGACCACAGAAGCCAGCTAAGATGGAAGAATATTCCTTGGGAATAAATCAGAAGAATGTTGTGAACACACAATTTCCCAAGAAGATCTCAAGCAGGGAAGCTGAGAAGACCCATGATTTTAGATACATGAAATTGAAGGGTCATTCATCCAAAAGAAACACTAAGTGGGATGAAACTAAGATTAACCTATGTGGAAGACCCAATCTAGCTGCGATAGTTCCAAATGACATATTGGTCATCTGGCCAGAAGATTTGAAAATAATGAGGAAACTTGAAGATGAAAAGGCCATGGCTGGTGACAAAGGAAAAAGAAAAATTTCACGTGATGAAGACAGAGTTCATGAGATATTGAAAACCAAGAGAATCACACATGTCAAAGAAGTTCTGTGTGAAAGATGCAAGAAATCTGGTCACATTGCAAAAGGTTTTCTAACCTTAATACCAGAACAAGAATAATTCCTTGAGAGGAGTAAGAATGTATCATTCATGGTGGATGTTAAGCAGAACAATTCTCGACACAAATCAGAAGAGAATGTGAAAAGATCCATGCCACTTCAACACATATCAGAACATATGTTGAAATGTTCAGGCATGAATACTGGAGTGAATAGAGGAACTTGGTTGAGAAAAACACCTCAACCCTGCAGCTCCTATTGATGTATCAAGGAAGAACCACCTTATTCACTTATTCATTTGTGTATTGTATTTGTGCTAATAATGCAGGGAATTGAAGGTGAAGTATGCTCTTAGGGGGAGAACCTGAGAAGTAGTGAATGCTGCCAACTCTTGATAGCCAAGCTAAATAAGTTTCCATCCTTAGTAGATTCTTCAATTGATATTCAAAGATTATGATGATGAAGGATCACTGTTGATGAAGATGATGAAGAGTGTTTCCCTTGAGGGGGAGAAAAATGAAGAAGCTTCCATAATCACTGTGTCAATCAATATCAACTCCAGCTGGACTCAAAAGCAGTTACTCTGTGAATTTCTTGAAGAACATGTCAATGGAGAAGGTATTCCATTTCTCAATCTCTATCACTTGGTTACTCAAGTCAAAGATCATTCTACAAAGGGGGAGTAACTGAATTGATCAGTGACATAAAAAGAATGGAAGTGCCCCAAGGTCACTTATCTGGCCGATAGCACTTGAATGTTTTTGATCTGTTTGCTGATGTGATTGAAGGAGTTTCAGGTTTATTATTCCCTATAATGTTTTTTTCCTCTACCTGAAATAAAAGTGGTAAAACCTTGAAGACAAAATATATGAGTTATCATCTCATGTAGGTATCATGATATGTGAATAATGGATAGCCTTGTTGACTAAATCAAATCCTCTTTTTTTCTACATCGAGCATTTCTCAAGTAGACTTAGAGTGAAATTATTAATGAAACATTACTTAAGTGTGGATCGATACCCTACCTACCATGCGCTTTGTACTTCTTGTCAATAAGGGGGAGAGAAACTGAATTGACAGTTTGAAAAGAAAAGTTGATTGAAGAGAAGATTCTCATTTTGACATTGACAAATTCATTTCCGAAGATGTATAGGTATTGACAACAAAATACAAAGGGGGAGATTGTTGGAACCACTTTGTGTATAAGGTTGTATTTGTTGTCAATAGTTTTCAATGAAGATCAGAATGAAGGAGATTAAGAAGTACTCCAATGAAATGGAGGAATGGAAGATCAAAATGAAGGAGATCATGAAGTACTCTGATGAAGTAGAGGAATGGTGATTCAGACGATTATTGTATTGATCGTATGTTCAAAGAACATGTGTCAAAGGTGATACATTGTTTACAAAAATGAAGAAGGTGAGGTGCAATACATCTGAGGATGATTAAAGAAGAATGGGGTTTTTGGATGAAGACTATGCAATTCCTCCTAATTGCATGAGAACCATGGGTTTTGATGAAGACCATGCAATTCCTCATTATTGCATGAGAACCATGGGTTTTGATGAAGACCATGCAATTACTCATGATTGCATGAGAACCATGCAAGAGACTTCTTGAAGAATAGAATCACATGGTTTGCATGAAGTTGATCATGACGGTTGATGAAGAAGACAATGTGCCAATGATTGGAATTCTAATAAGGACGTGTAATGATTGGAATCCTGCGATAGCCATGCACATCACATTTTCATAGAAGATGATGATGCTGAAGCTATGCCTTCAAAGAATACATATCACAATAGTGGAGTTTGTGATAAAAGGAGAAGAGTTGGTGAAGGATACATATCACCAGGAAGAAGTGCTGTTGAGGTAATCGTGCTTGTTGACAAAGCAAACAGACAACATACAAATTTGTTGACAAAAGAGATTCCATGGTGGAATGTCGAGTTCGAGTACTGTGGATAATGATCCATGTTTTATTGAAGGAACATCAACAAAGGAATGGATGATCTGGAGGTGGAAAAAAAGAGAATATACAAGGTGGCACCGTTTTCCAGTGTTTGCCAAATTTTTGGGGTCCAAAATTTGGAGGTTCGTGAGCATCGCGAAAAATAGATTTCCATGAAGATCATAATTTAATATGGAAAAGGCATGAGTTTCGCGAAGATGAGATGCATGGAATTGATTTCGCGAAGACCAGAAGAATGGAGGCAGTGATTTTTCGCGATTACGTCAAGCTTCGCGAACGGCAGAGGCTGGAGAGCTTCGTGGCGATGAAGGGCTTTGCAAGGGAGCTTCGCGACGATGAAGGGATTTGAGAGGGAGCTTCGCGGTGAAGGTGCGAAGTAATTGACAGGATGCTCCGTGATTACGACGAGCTCCACGAATGGAAAATTGCCGTAGTGCTTCGCGATTTTGAGAGAATTCCGGCGGGAACATTAGAGCTTCGTGATTTGAGCTGACGTGGCATTGACTTCGCGCGGAATGTTCGAGGGTCGGTGGAATCGCCTATAAATAGAGGCTGACCCCCTCAAGAGAAGGAGAGAGAGTGCTCAATGAAAATAATTTTCTCTCGATTCACAAAAGTCACTCCGGAAGGCAGTCTACTTCGCGAAAGATGAGCTTCGCGGCGGCTATTCTAGCTCCGCGAAAGTCTTGCGCCCCGCATTGGCTCAGTGAGCTTCGCGAAGAGGCAGGAGCTCCGTGATAGCCTAGCATTGCGATGGTTGGAGCATCGCGAGAGTGCTTCACGATTGAGCCTTGTGAAAAAGGCAGGGGCTCTGCGAAGACTTGTTTGAGCTTTCCAAAACTGGGAGCCTTGCGAAGTAGGGTACTTTGTGAAGGCCCTTTCCAAAGGTTGTTCGCCCAGTGGACATGGGAAAAAGGGGTATTCATCAGTGGATGAAATTTGGACTTCAACAGAGAATCATTTATTGAGAAATCACCCAAGTGATTGTAATTCAGGCAAACGAAGACAAGGGGGTCTAGTGGATTCAGTCATTGCACTAAATTAAAAGGTTGAATACAAAAGAGCATCAACTCAGGACTCTGATGCAAGAAAAGTATCATGCTGAACAGGAGACAAATACTTCAATGCAAATCTATTGAAGTGACCTTCATGTCTATAAACTGAGTGAGACTTCACCAACGGCAGTGAGCCAGGGGGAGTCAATGGGAGTGACCTGAGGGAAGTTGTGAGCTATCCCTGTACCTTTGTAAAGGCAGTGAGCCTGGGACAGAGTGACAGTGCCCGAACAATTGTAATATACAGCTAGTGAAGCATAGTGGATTCAGGTATGACTGACTACCTGTCGGCGTATGCTCCTTGGACATAGCCCTTAGTGGTGAACCAAGTCAAAATAGTAGTGTCATCTCTCTGCATGTGAATGTATCATTTCTGATGATATCCTTTATATAGGTTTAATTAGTTCCTACCAACGTGGTAACAAGATCCACAACTTTAAGAAGAAAAAGTTGACACCCTGATTCACCCCTCCCCTCTCAGGGTGCCCCGGGGTCCTACAAATACCATAAAAATTCTTTAAAAACATTCTTTAGGAAAATATGTTTTTCACATTGAAAATAACTTATTTTTAAAAAACTATGAAATTATGAAGGAAACAATTTAATTTAAAAATAAAATTGTAAAATTTTAAAGGAATATTCAGTTAAAATATTATTTATGAAGGAAGAATAATCCATTCATTCCATATATTTTTAAAAAACAATCCCTTAACACTTTTCTATAAAAGTTGAAAAGTTCCAAGTTTATAAAATGACAAGAAGATTCATTTCAAACCGTTTTATAAGTAGTAAAACATTTGTAGAAATGAATTTTAGGAATCATAGAATAGTATTAAAAATATTACCTAAAACATTTAATTGAAAATATGTATTTGGAATAAAATTATTCCACAATAGAAACTTAAGAATAAACAATCACAAATATTGATGAGATTGTGAAATAAACCCTTACCTCAAGTCTGAATACCTTTATACATGTTAAAACCTAATTTATAATAAATATAAATTTATTTATAATCTATTATAATACCATAATCATATATATCTTACCATTTATGACATACATATAATCTTTTATCACCTGTTTATTAACAAATCACTATTAAAAAACACTATTTTGTGTAATAGATGGCGCATTTTTCATGTATATTTTGGTTCGGTAGTTTCATTTTTTATAATTTCATCAATATCCAATAATATAATTAATTTTAATAATTATACTAATATCATATATATTTATATATTTATTTAAAGTAATACATTAGAGGTAGAGATAGAAAATTGTATAACACCGTTCATAGAGACAGTAGACCGTACGTACACATGAACACTTTTTTCATTATTCTACAGATAGAAACAAAAAATTTAAATAATAATTAAAATTTATAAAATCATAATTATATCATATAAATAATATATATTCATCAAATACATCCTTATTATCATCCATGTAAAACAGAAATGAAAAATGAATCACATCACTTTGTGGAGGTGGTAGTCCACCAGTACAGTTCTCCTTCTCCCGCTTTACTCCCCTTGTCTTCCCACTAGTGTGTTTCCCCCTCCTCAGCAGCTTCTTTTATCTCCTCTTCTTCTTGGCCTTCAACCGATGCGACTATTACCCATTCTGCTGAACCCATCGTGAATAAACCCCACTTGGTTGAACTCGATGGATCTTCAGCGGCTTGGATTCGGTAGTGGCATCAGGTGATTATATTCCTCTCCTCCTTTATTTTCTCATCAGCACTTGACATTCCCTCTTTCGTTTTCTTCTTTGTCACCCTCTCTTCGCTGCTTTGCGGTACCCTTTGTTGTGATTTTTCTGTTTTATTTCTGTTCTGAGGTTTTCGATTTTCCAAATTGTTGTGTGGATGGATTTCGGTGTTTCTTCCAACGGAAAAAAATTGTTTCGTGGCCTTCTGCGCTTGATGTTGGTTCCGATGGCGGAGGATACTGGTCACGACGACGTTTTCGTCTCAATGTCGGTTCTTTTCCTCTACTCTGGCACCAGGATCCCAAAACACTTCTCCCAGTCGGACTGGAGAGATGATTTCCATGGTGTTTTGGGATGTGTAGTTTGAGCATTCGACGAAGTTCCAGGAGGCATTGTTCGCAATGGATTCTTCTCTGTCTTCGGGTCTCTTTTGGGCATGTTCTTGGTTGTTTTGTGGAGCCTCTTCAACTGGTGGGTTCTTTTCATATTCTGTCACGGCTTTGTTTCAACGGTAACGAGGATTTATAGTGGGTGGTGTGTCCCGTTGGCGTACTGGTTCTGATTGGCTTCTCTCTCCGGTGTTACTGGTGAAGATGAAAGTGATGGAGGGTTTGGTTTCTTGGTGTACGATGGTTCTCACGGCTCAAGGCGTGATGGTAGGTTCGACAGTTCATCATTTTCATTGTTTGATTTTGAATTTTGAATCTAGACAATTTGTTTTAGTGGCTTGTAGCGAAGTGGCGGCTATTATAAGTTTGAATTTTGAGGTTTTTGTTTTTTCAGGTGGTTTTGGTTTCTGTTAGACGGTTTGTGGTTTGGCGGTATAATTTGTGGTTTGGCAGTTTGCCTAATGGTTTGTGATCCTTGAATTGGAATGCTTGTAGCCGGTTACCACTCAGCCTCAAAGTGGTTTTACTTTAAAATGAAAAAAAGATATTTGTATGGGTGGATATTATTATATAATAATTATAATTATGTTATAAATATTAAACCTATCATAATTCACATCCTTAAAATAAGGTAATGAAAAATAAATTGTATGGCTTTGTGGAGACGGTAAACCGTATTACCCATTTGATGGGAAAGATGGTGGGAAATGGTGGTTTCATAATCATAATAAAATTTTAATATATTTATTATACTGAATGTATTATTATTTTTACAACTTCCATATATTTAAAATATTTATAAGAAGTAATAAATTGTATGAGGTTGGGTAAGACAATTACCTCTTCTTCAAGAGACCTTTAGATCCTTTCTTAAGGTAATTAAGATTGGTATTTTTGGGATAACAGAACCTCAATAACTTGTATAATAATGTTTAAAATAGTAAATTCCATGTATTGGTTGAGATAGATGGCTAAATGTGGTTTGAAGATGAGGGGCAGGAGGTGCCATTTATAATTTAGGTGAGGATAACATTTGATTTTTTTTCTCAAGATTAAATTATAAGAAATTAATTCTCATGAAAAATTAATAAAATAGAATGTTATTAAAAGATATGGTATTATATGGTTTTAATACCATCAACCAATAGAACATAGACAAGTTTTGGTGTCTTTTTAAACCTTATCATTTTGATTAACCTTTAGTTAGTCAATTTTAATTTTAACTATGGTAAAAAAAATTCCATATTAAAGAGTCGTAATTTTTACATATAAGATTCCAATTGAGAAATAAATATCTAAGTTATAAAACTTTAGAACATTTCATATCCATATTGTCTTATTTTAAGAATTTATTTATTTTTAAATAATTTAAAAATATTTTTTTATAAAATATCAATCTCATCAATTTTGACAATATTCATTTAATATGAATTAGAATACATCATGAAAAAGGTGGAATTATAATATAATGTATTAAAAACTATATAATATTTCATATAGATATATAAAATTCATTGTACACATTAAATCATTCAAATTACATCTAAATTAACAGTTTTGGAACCATTTATTTTATTTTTATGTTAATTAAAAAAATATTGTAATAGCATTTCGCAAGAATTTAATGTAATTATAAAATTTTAAAAATTTAAAAATAAATTCCTATAATGAAAATAATTTCATTAATCTCAATATAGACATTTATTTTCATTCATATCATTCTTCTGTCCCTATTTGGACACATAAGAGATATTAAAAACAAATAGAGTGACATTTTTTAACTATATTTGGTTAAGTAATATATAAGTCATTTTCATTGAAAATTGTCCATTAAACAAATAAAATTAGAGACTAAGATGTCAAGGGACTAATTACCTTCATCCAATAAGAATTAGGATTAAAAATTATTATCTTATCAATTAGATCTATCCTAGATTAACCTAATATACCCTTTACCAAGGTGATAAAAAATACCATGGTTACTATTCAAAATGTCTAAAAATAAAAGGCAACTACTTAATAAATTAACAAGTTCACAAAAAATGATAAAAATCACATTTTATAAAATATAGTTTTTAAGAATAAAACTTGAGTTATTATTATCCCATGAAAATTAAAATTATTATGTGAATGTTTTAAATTTTGATTGAATATAAAAACTATAAATTTCCTTAAAATAATTTACTAATAGTAAATAATTAATTTTACTACCATATAAATATATTCAAGCACAAAAATAGTTTATCAAGAAAACACTTCTTTAAAAAAATATTTTTAAACATTCGATCACAAAATGATTTATTCTATAAATGTATGAACCATATATTTTTCAAAATTTTGTTAGTCCAATTTATGCCTGCCAATTTAAAGGCCAGGTTATGATGGCCACGTAATAATATATCATGGTTATTTTGAACTCAGTGATGTATGCAACACAAGATATCAAATATATTAAATTTATTTATAAAGATACATATCGTAAAATATTAGGGTGTTACAAAATAGTTTTAATAAGAACCTCATCACTTCATCGTACCATAAAATGTGGAAAAGGAATGAGTTTCAAAAAAATCTTGTCATAATTAACATAAACCATTATAATAAAGAATACATATGACATAATTGGATCATATCTCTAGCAAAACTTAAGTAACATCAAATTATGTCATCTTAGATGGAAAATGATTTTGAAAGATCAATTGGAAAATTTCTTTAGGAGAATATCATTTCCAATTTTAAATCACTTCTCTAAAAACTAAAAATATCCCAAATATTTGAGAAAATATTTTATTTGAAATAAACTTGGAAAATTATGATGGAAGATTTATATAATTGAGAGGTCATGATGGTGGGAAATACCGTTGATGTGATACGTGTTAAAATGAAAATTCCTCTCGCATTTTAGGTAAAACTCATAAAGGCATTTGATTAGACAGTGAAAGAGGATAATATTAAGTTTTAATATATTAATATTCATGTGTTTCAAAGTCCAAAAAACAACATTTTTAGTGAAATATAGAAATTTAACTTCATTTCTCATCTTAAGTGCAATTCATGTTTAAAATAATAATCTGGGCACAATCATTCATCTATTTGTGTAGGACATTATATTCATTTTTTAAATTTGATATTTATGGATAGGATTTCTCACATTGTTTGGAAAAATTTATCTTTCAGGATTGACTAATGAATCCTAAGAGAATATGATTTTTTCAGCTTGAATGAATAAATGTTCTAGACAAAGCATAATGGGCCTAAGGCCCTCAAACATAAGTGGAGCCCAAAAAAAATCCCAATGAAGCTCAAATTCTTAATGAATAAATAGAAAAAAATAAGGATCATTTAATTAAACTATGGTTGGAGCCAATTCTGAAGTTTTCGAGGATATAAATGGATCAGAAGTTTACATTTAAATGGTGGGACCACCCTGAACTCCCATAAAGTCATCCCTCCATTTCGACCATAACTTCCAAACGGAGAACTAAATTACCCAAAATATTTACAGATAATAGAGGGAAAAGTGAAGCAAATATTTCTCTTCAAAAAAAAACTCTGGATTCAGCCATATTCAGTTACAAATTCACACGTCAAAAGGGTGAATGAATCTGGAAAATATTTCTGGACAACTTTGAAATGTCGAAATTCTCTTGATTTTCTCACGGTATTTTGACTCTCCCAATTAATAGGGATGGAATTTATTGTTGGTGGTGTATCTAAGTATCCAAATATTCCAATATAAGGAGCTTATGGTGAAGGGAATTGGGCATCAAAGTTTTTATTTCTTTCATTTGTATGTTACTGATTTCATTTTGTAATCGCATTGTCAATTTCTCCCATGTATGTTTTTTGTTAACCTTCATTTAATTAATAAAAGACGATCTTCTTATTATTCATTTATTATATACTTTTCCATATCACACTGATATTGTTTCCTTAGGAAGTGAGGTTATTCACATAATCTTTTGTGAAACTCTTCACAGAACGGTGGAGTGATTATTATTTATTTGTTCTTCTTCTCCAATTCGTATCATCATTATTCTACTATACACTTTCATTGATATAATAGAATCAATGGAGCATTAAACCTATAATGGGTTGATCCATGGGAGTATCAAGGGGATATATTTGATGTTATTTCTTATTTTAATATTTCCTAATCAATTCTATTTTTTGAGATTTTCATTCAATGATGTACGTTATCCTTTATACTCACCAGTTTTAAGGACACACATCCCGAGTGCTAAAAGGATACTCTAAATTGGATTTCTCATAAATATAATACTCAAAGTGTATAGTTTATTAACCTTATCTAACATCCCAGTTTCAGAAGCCGCCCAGAGGATCCTCATACTCGGTTGGTCACATGGACTTAAGTGCATTTCCTCAAAATGTCAGAGGCCGCTGACTAGCAGCGAGGGGCTTGGGTGTGATATAGGGGAAACAATTCCCTCATTGGATGAGTAACACAATGGAAATAAATAGATAACAGTAGAGAAAGCTATAATAATACCATAAAACATTAAACAATAGAAGACTGAAAGAAATAAATAAAAGAAGCTCATATATAAATGATGAATGATACATATGTCTAGGAAAGAATCCAAACAAGTCACAATGATGTAATTCAATAATAAGACAATGTAAAAAAGAACACAGATAAACTCCAGCAGCATCTCAAGCCTCATCTTGGTTCAATGCTCTCCAGTTCCACAACAATCAAGTACCTGAAGTAGGAGGGAGATTTTCCTTATCTATACCTGCAGTAATATAATCTGTTTGGGCACAATAGCATGACCCAAACAGGGTGTGAGACAAATACCAGTAGGAAACCACCTAAAGATCTGTGCCTAATAGTCTGTGAATATATATGGAAGGAAATAAGAAAAAAGAAGAAGTAAACATGGAATTACTCAGAAGTAAACAATCCTACAGTTTTAATTGAATTCATGTTAATATATCAAGTAAGAATCTAATCTCAAAAAAGTAACCGTCTTGTAAGTACTCACCACCTAACCTCTCCAGTTCAACCAAAACAAACACAAGCAACCCTCTGGGAAGTACACATAGTATAACCCCTCTGGTTCAGCTTTAGAAAAGATTCTCTGAGGAATCACTCACCATTAATTCCCCCTATGGTATCGTATCAGAAACTATAGACACTCTGGGGAAGAACTCAACATCCAATTCCCCATGTGGTCTCATAACGAGAAAACTACAGACACTCTGAGGGAGCACAAATTCCATCCCCCTATAGTATTGAAACGTAAAGTAAATAGAAACTCTGGAGAACCCCTCAGCGTCCATTCTTCCTATGGTCTACTACACCAGGTTCCCACAGCCTGATGTAAATCATTCATGCACAACCGATGTAAAGGCAGCCAAAGTAAATCTCAAGAACTACTTGGTTAAACAGTCTACAGCATAACATATCATGTCAGATAATGTCACTCCAACCTAATATTACAAGGCATATAAAACAAAGCATCCTAATAGGTGAATCTAGTCCAAACGATCAAAATCAATAAAACATGGGAAAAACATCCATAGAAAGGTAAATGAGCCTATTTTTAATCAAAAATCCCCTACCCAAGCACACAAGGCATAACATGAAATAATAGGGCTAATAACCATAAACATGCAGTACCCTGAATGAGGGTATTGGGCACTTTTTTCACATATAACTCAAATACTAACTATAGAAAGGAACAAACCACCTACCTCGGCATTGTATGATCAACATACGTGAACCTCAGGTCGTGAATCACCATAGAACATTGTAGATATAAAAAAATGCTAAAAATGTTAAATTGAGGATATCTCACGAAAGAGGATAGATCAGGAAACAAGGCTCTAGAAGAAGGAAGAACTCACCATGGCAATTCCAACGCAATTGACGGCGGTCGAATCTGAGAACAGATGGTGAGTTGGGTGATTGGAGAAGATTCGACGGATACATACACTCTTGGACGAGACGAACGGAGAAGAAGGGGTTTCTGTTGATTATATGTGACCCTTATCCGTTTAATGAAATAAAAATAAAATACACATCATGTTCTATAAAGGTACACTTTGTGTACTTTCCTTAACTGGCCTCCAATTTAGGCAGTATCTAGATCACCCCACACACCCATGTACTCAGCCATTACACGGCCTGTACACAGTTACAAGCGGTAACAAGGTACATGACATGTACTTATAAGTACACGACATGTACTTTTTAAATTTCCAGAAACTCCTTTTTTGTCAAAAACAGCCAGAAAGGAAGGACATACCTGAAAAGAAGATTCGGGTTCTTACAAATTTCACACCTTAAAGAAATTTTTCCCCGAATTTCCCTAGAAAGGCTGCGTATAAGAAGAATTCTCGAACAACTTCAGCCACTACGATCGTACATCGGCCTCCCTCTCCCATGTCTCATCCAGTACTCGCTCGTTTTACCATAACACTCGTACCAGAGGAATATACCAACCACATAGAACCTTCACACTATGTTCAACAACCCAGATATGATGCTCCTCAAACGATGCATCCACTTCCAACTCAACCTCCTCGGGTTGAAATACGTGAGACGAGTATGAGAAGTAACATCGTAGCTATGAAACGTGGAAGATTTCATGAATAGCGCAGTACCTATGAGGTAACTGCAACCGATAGGCAACCAGACCGACTCTCTCCAATACCTCAAACGGCCCAACGTATCTCAGTGAAATCTTTCCATGTATCCTAATTATTCAGTGTCCCAACCTCAATGTGAAATGCAATAAAACATTATCTCCGACATTGAACTACAGAGGTAATCTCCGTCAATCAACATAAGACTTCTGTATTGACTGTGTAGTAGCCAATTTTTTTTTGAATCAACTCTATCTGCTTTTTGGTCTCTTGTACAAGATGAGCTCCCATCATAGCTGCCTCTCCTGCCTCCAGCCAACATAATGGTGATCGACATGTCCTACCATACAAATACTCATAAGGTGCCATCTGAATAGTTTCCTGGAAACTATTATTGTAGGAAAACTCCAAAAGAGATATATGCTTCTCCAATTAAACTCTAAAATATAGGATGCATGCTCGAAGCATGTCCTCCCACACTTGTATAGTAAACTCGGACTGGTCATCTGTCTGGGGGTGGTAAGCTGTACTTAAAAGAACCAGTGTACCCAAAGCCCTCTATAGTCCCTGCCAGACCTAAGAAGTAAATCGTGTGTCCCTGTCTGAAACAATGGAGTGTTGAACTCCATGTAACCATAAAATCTTTCAGATTTACAACCTTCCTAGCTCATCTACACTGAAGGTCTCCTTGATTGGAAAGAACTGAGCAACCTTTGTGAGTCTATCAATGACAACCCAAACTGCATCGTTCCCTCAAGGAAACCTTAGAAAAATTTTCATGAAGTCCATCGCGACATCATTCCACTTCCACTTGGGAATGAGTAACTGCAGAAAAATACCCTCTGGTCACTGCTTCTCTGCCTTCACCAACTGACAGGTGGAACACCTCATGACAAAACCAGCAACATCTCTCTTCATACCTGTCCACCAAAACTGACGTTGTAGATCTCGATACATATTTGTGACACCAGGATGAACTGCCCAAACTAAGGAATGAGAGTTTCGCATGAGCTCCTCATGTATGTCTTCTAGCACCCACCTGTACTGATGAAAATGAAAACCCTAATCCTCACCTACAGTCTATCCAGGAATAGGGTCCTCTCCTAAAACACCCTCCAATAGGAATAGCCTTAAGAATCTGATAGCTGCCTCATTCGCACTCGATCAATTAGGGTAGAGGTAACAGCTACAGAACAAAGAAACGTCTTCCCCTGACTATCATGCACCTACAAATTCATCTCTGAGAACATATCCATGAACTTCCACTCACTACTGGCTTCCTAAACTTCTTGTATCTGAGCCTTTCTTCTCAATTCATCATCCTCTGCATTGCCTTTCCCAGGAATGTAGGCAAGCTCAATGTCAATGGAATGAAGGTACTCAACCCACCTTCGCTGTCTCAAATTTAGATCACGCTTAGTGAATATATACTTGAGAATTTTGTGGTTGGTGGAAACCAAAAATTTCTCTCCCAACAGATAATGTCACAAAAAATGTAATGCCTGAACAACTGCAGCCAACTCGAGATCGTGGGTCGGGTAATTCCTCTCACATGGCCTCAACTGCTGAGACTCGTACATGAAGACTCCTTCTCCCTGCATAATCACAGCTCCCAGCCTGATACCTGATGCCACACGGGAAATAGTATAGATCTTTCTCAGCTCTGGAAAAACTAGTATTGGTGCTGAATTCAACCTCTATTTCAGCTCTTGAAAGGTTGAAATTCAAGAATATGATTATAATAAATTCTCACCCTTCTTAGTCAAGCTCATCAGTGGCATTGATAAATGTGAAAATTCCTGTATGAAATGTCTATATTATCAATCCATCCCTAGAAAACTCTGCACTTCAAATATGTTCTTCGACTGCTCCTAGGAAACTACTTCTCTCTTTTTCTTTGGGTCTACTAATACTCCTGTCTCTGAGATGGCATGACCCAAGAAGTGAATCTGGTCCATCCAAAAGTAGAATTTTGAGAGTTTAGAATATAACTGATGCTCTCTCAGTGTTCTCAAAAAAATCTATAGATGTGTGGCATGGTCGTGTCGATTGTGAGAGTACACCAAGATATCATCCACAAGGACTACCACGAAATAATCCATGTATGGATGGAACACTCGGTTCATCAGTGCCTTGAAAACAGCTAGCGCGTTTGTGAGACCGAACGGCATAACCACATACTCTTATAGACCATACCTACTCCAAAAGGTTTTAAGAGGTATATCATATGGTATAACATGAAACTGATGGTAACCGCATCTCAAGTCAATCATCGAGAACACCTGGTCTCCACAAAGCTTATCAAAGAGATCATCAACCCTTAGTAAGGGATATTAGTTCTTGACCATCAACTAGTTCAGCTTCCGATAATCCACACAAATTCTGAGTGTACCTTCCCCCTTTTTCGAAAATAGGATAGGCAAACCCCAAGGAGAAGTACTGGGTCAGATGAAACCCTTTGCCTGCAACTCCTCCAACTAATTCTTGGGAAATTGAAACTCTAGTGTAGCCATCGTATAAAGAGGAATGGACATAGGTGTCGCTCCTGGAATGAGATCAATAGAAAATTCCTCCTCTCACTCCGGAGGAAAACCTGAAAGGTTCTCTGGAAAGGCATCACTGAAACGGTCCACTACTAGAGTAAATTCCATCTGTGAAGTCCCCTGGACATCCAGATATAGACTAGAAATCTGAGTTGTAACTCCTCCCAACCCATTATGCTCAGGTCCTACTATGCTTGCCTAGACATCCCATTCACCCTTATGAAGAAATTATATTCCCTATGGTGACATGAAACTCACCCTACGATGATAGAAAACAAACACTGCCTAGGAGGGAACTAACCAGTCCATTCCAAAAATTAAATCATAGCCTTTCATATCTAGGATATAGAGGTTCCATAAGAAGTGATACCCACCAACCTCAAGAGGGCACTCCTTACAATGATGTACACTATCCGTTCTAGTCCCCAATGGAGTGTTCAACATCAATGCATCAATAGAAGTAATGATATAGATCCCAAGGATCTACAAAAAAACATATATAAAATTATAGGAAGCCCCTATATCAAAAAGAGTATAAGTTAAAACTGAGGCAACTAGGATCGTCCCTTGAACTGTAGAGGGTCCGGGGTCCTTCTCCTACTGGGTCTACTCCACTGCAAAATTCTGGCCCATACTAGGGCCCTGTGACCCATCCTAACCACCCTAAGCTGATCCACCCAATTGTCACGGAAATCCTACTGAATGACCACCACGACCACAACCTGCACCTCGTCCTGAACAACAGAAGAACTCCAGTTTCCAGATTGATAAGAAACCGGTGGTGCTTCTCCAGAACACAGAGTCATAGAAGGATTCCTGTCACCAGATTCTAGGGATAAGAACTGACAAAACCACTATTGGGGACCCATCTTACTGCAAGATTGGCACTCTACTGGGTCTCTTGAGCAATGTGTCATCGTATTCCTGCTCTTTCTACACTGGTAGAACACCTCCTAGCCACCAGAAGAAGTATCCCTATTCCTCATATCTCAGCACGTAGACTCCCTACGACACTTCCTACTGTCAATAGGATGGTTACCAACTCTGTATGCTGAGCCGAACTGGCTCATAGCTCCAGAATCCCTCATATTACATTCTGTGATCAATGCCTGATTGACTATTGAGGTATGAAAGTGAACCTAAATATGTTCACATGAGATCAAATGTCGGGTCTGAGGCCATCCTCAGACTTCCTCACCAGGAATAACTCCTCACCTCTTAGGATGGGTGTGAAGCACTGTAGATTTGTGAAGCAAGAATAATACTCCATAACTGAAAGATTACCATGCTCTAGACTCATGAACTCTTGGGATTGGTCATCCCTCAAGGTCTCCGGGTAAAAGTAGTCATAGAAGGCACACTGGAACTCATCCAAAGCCATAACCTACTAGCGTCCTGCCTGTGAGATCACATCCCACCATCTCTTGGAGGAATCCCATAGCATGTACGTAGCAAGCTTCACCCTCTTCTCTGGAGGTGTCTCCAGATGCTCTAAGATCAACAGCAAGGATTCTAACCATGACCCTGCAGCCTGAGGTCCTCCATCCCCTAAGAAGGTGGGAGGATGCTACTGCTGGAAAACCCACATCAACTCTTCCATATAAGGGGCAGGATGCGGTACTCCTTGGAAGGTCTGCATAAAACTCATGAATCCCTCTTAGAACTATGCATCGAAACCTACATTCGGGATAATGGATAGTGCCAAGACTAGCACTACAGGACGATCTGCTGGTAGTCCCTGGTCAGCCATGTCTGGTGTCTGATCACTGCCTTGTAACAGGCGTACAACCGGAGGATGTCTTGGTGACATGACTCTACAAGTTCAAGTACACACCTTAGATCAAGATTAACAAGGTCTAAAACATTGAAGTGCATGAAGAGAACTAGATAACTAAATCACTCAAGATTTCAAAAAGGTGGGTACATGGTGTGTATATTTCATACACGGTGTGTTTCTTTAAGCCTTCAAATGGTCATGTACTACCGCCATCCCAGGTTGTGTAACACCCCATACACATGGAATGTTTTCCTAAGACACAGCGTGTACTTGAATTGTGTTCCCCTTCCAGAGTTCTTCTACATGACTAACCCACATGGTTCTCCTAGAACAAGACTAAACAGCGTGTTTGTTCCAGACACAACGTGTACTAGACACACATAACTGACCCGTGTTGTTAGTCACACGGTCGGTTACACAGTTGAATCTACACGGTGTGTTCTCTTAAAGACACAGCGTTTACTAGCTACCCAAAATTCACCCGTTTTGTTAGTCACACGGCTGGACACATGGTCTACACAACACGGCATGTACATCCGGTACATGACATGTCCCCTTAAGGATTTCCAAACCCCATGTCTCTGCCCACACAGACAGTGACACAGTTAGATAATACATGGTGTGAACATAATTACATGGCGTGTACTTTATAAAAACAGTTCCTTCCCGAACATAAGGACACATGGTGTTTATTTATCATTACACACCATGTATTCTGGGTTTTTCCAGAAAGTAAGCCTCAGAAACTACTATAGAACCCAGAAAATACTGAAACAAACATTAAAGTGCCAAATTTCAATCCATGAGGGCCCATAATCCCCACGAATCAAATCTTGGCATCTTATACATGTTATAAAATGAAAAACCAAGGCAATGATCCACCAAATTACGATCCAAGAGGGACCATAACACCTCAAGAAACAAAGTTTGTGTTCATTCAAACAAACCATATACAAACAATACCCTATCAAAAAGCAAGTATTATATCAGTTAATCCACACAACAGTATGTATATCTATCACAACATCCATCACAACAACATGAAATCAGTAATTCATCCTAAATGGTATGGCAAGAATGCGTGACATGTGATATGCTATGATGCATGAAATTGAATACCCACATCTCATTGGGTTTTAACAAAAATAGAACTTCAATGATATTAATGATAACCGCAAAAAACATGTGAATCACCCAACAGTGAAATCAAATCAACTATAATAATAGAAAAATCATTAAAATTGTAATAAATGAGGTAAATTGGATTTTCCCTATACACGGGTTAGTTACTCCTGAGAATAGCTTATTACCAAGTACCTATTCCATCCTATACCTACCTATTGTCTCCAAATAGTAAATAAAGAAGAAAATAATTCATTTGATACAACTTTGTAATGTTCCGTTTCTGGAAGCCGCCCAGAGGTGCTGCATACCCGGTTGGTCACATTGCCTCAAGCGCATTTCCCCAAATTTCAGAGGCTGCCAACTAGAAGCGAGGTCCATGGGTGTGATAGTGGGGAAACTATTCCCTCATTGGTAGAGTAGCTCGGTAGAAATAAATAGATAATAATTGTGGAAGAAATAATAACACCATACAATAGTAAACAACAGAAGACTGAAATAAATAAATAACTGGAGCACATATATAAATGATGTATGATACATATATCTATGAAATAATTCAAACAAGTCACAATTCTGGAACAAAGTAATAAACCAAAGTACAAAAGAACACAGATAAACTACAGCATCATCAAAAGACTCAGCTTGGTCCCATTCTCTCCAGCTCCACAGTAATCAAGTACCAGAAGTAGAAGGGCGCTTTACCTTATCTATACCTACAACAATATAACATTTTTTGGCCTAGAAGCATGACATAAACAGGGTGTGAGACTAATCCCAGTAGACAACCACCCAATGATTTGTGCCTAATAGTCAGTTAATATATATGGTAAGCAATAAGAAAAAAGAAACAGTAAACACGGAAGTACTCAAAAGTAAACAATCCTACAGTTTCAATTGCATTTAATTTCATATATCAAGTATGCATCTAATCTCAATCAAGTAACCCTTTGTGATGTACTAATAGCCTAACCCCTATGGTTCAACCAAAACAAACACAAGAAACCTTCTGGAATTTACATACAGTCTAACCCCTCTAGTTCAACTTTATCAAAGAATCTCTGAGAAAGCACTCACCGTCAATTCCCCTTGTGGTCTTGTATCGGTAACTATAGACACTATGGGGAAGGATTCAACATCCAATTCCCCCTATGGTCTCATAAAGAGGAAACTACAGACACATTGAGAGAGCACAATGTCCACCCCCCCCTATGTTCTCACAACGTAAAGTAAACAGAGACTCTGTAGAAGCCCTCAATGTCCATTCTCTTTATGGTCTACTACACCAGATTTCCAAAGCCCTATGTAAATCAATCATGCACAAAAAATGTAAAGGTAGCCAAAGAAAACCTCAAGAACTACATGGATAAACAATATACAACATAACACAACATCTCACATAAAGTCACTCCATCCTAACAATACTAGGCATGGAAAACAAAGTAGCATAACAGGTGAAGCTAGACCAAATGATCAAAATCAAGAAAACATGGGAAAACACGTCCATATTAAGATAAATGACCATATTTGTTATCAAAAATCCTATACCCAAGAACACAAGGCATAACAAGCAATAACAGGGTTAATAACGATAAACCCGCAATACCCCGAATGATGGTATTGGGAACGTTTTTCACATATAACTCAAAGACTAACTACGAAAAGGCACAAACCACCTACCTCGATGTTGTACGATTGATATACGTGAACCTTAGGACATGAATCACCCTAGAACATCGTAGATCTATAGCTACACTAAAAACTTTAAACTCAGGATATCTCACAAAAGAGGATAAATTAGGAAATAAGGATCTAGAAGAAGGAAGAACTCACTGTGATGATTCCAACAAAATCGACGGCAGTCAAATCAGAGAACGGATGGAGAGTCAAGGGATCTGAGAAGATTAGAAGGTTGTGGATGCTCCTGGATGAGATGAATGGAGAAGAAGGGGGTCCAGTCGATTAGATGCAACCCCGGTCCGTTTAATGAAATAAAAAGAAAGTACACAACATCTTCTTTAAAAGTACACGATGTGTACTTGCCTTAACCGGCCTCCAATTTTGGCGGTCTCCATGTCACCACACACAAACTTGTAATCGGCCGTTACATGGACAATACCAGTTCACCCATGGTAACTGGGTACACAGTGTGTACTTATAAGTACACGACGTGTACTCCTGAAATTTCCAGAAACTCCTCTTTTTTGTCAAAAAAAAACCATAAAGGAAGGACATACGTGAAAAGAAGATATGATTTATTACACCTTAGGATATTGAAAACACAAAATTGGTGATTTCTTTAGGATGTTTTTATTTTGTTAAAGTAAATGCTTGAATTTAAGACATTTAAATAATTAAAAAAGAAATTCTTCCAATCCACCTCATGCGATAACCAAGGATTAAATCATGATTTTAAATTGAATTCACATAAGTCGTTAAAATATCAAATAATCCAATCAATTCAACCCCCAGTTGTCCACTTTATATCCAAATCAACATCATCAAATCAACTTATTAGAATGTATGTTTCTTCGGTTTCTTCTTAGGCTTATGAGGATCAATAACCCAAGCCATACTACAATGATCGCTTACACCATACAACTTGGGTAAATTTGGGTGCATCCAAATTTTGACGCCGCTTCAGGGGACCAAGTAAGTTACCTTAGAACATCTTTCTATTCTCCCCCATTTCACTTTTCTCATCCCATTTCTCTTATCTTTTCCCCATTCTTTCTTTTTCTATTTTCTTGGCGCATGTCCACCTGCACTTATGACCATTCAAATCATCTAGTTAGGGTGGATTGTCCTGGGACTGGCAAGTCAAGAACCCATAGAGGTCTCTTTACATTAGATCCAAATCTTCATAATACTCCAAATTCAGATGTTGAGTTTGATACAATGGAGAATCTCCCACAAAATGAAATCATAAACCGGGGAGGGAACCAAAATAATGAGAAAGACCCTAACTTGGGAATTGTTATAGACCCGACCATGAATGACTACCTCACACCTTCCTAGACCAATAAACCCCCATGCATTAGGCATGATAACATAGGATATTCCCAATATGTCTTCAAACCCCATTTCCTGAACCACCTTCCAACCTTTCATGTGATGGAGTCTGAGATTCCTTACCTTCATGTTAATGAATTTAATGACATTGTCGAAACCATGTTCCCTCCAAATAAAATTGAATCTGATAAAATGATACTTTTTCCTTTTTCTTTGAATGACTGTGCAATGAAATGGTTAAAAAATTTGATACCAACATCCATTCACTCTTGGGACCAACTCCAATGAAAATTATATAAAAAATACTTCCCACATCACAAAACAATTTCACTTAAAAAGAGCATCCAAAACATTTTTAAAGGAGTGGGAAAAACATTCTATGAAACATGGGAAAGGATCAAGGATACATTAAACATGGTACCACACCATGGTTTCTCAATCCCATAACAAATGAGAAATTTCTATGAAGGGTTAGGTCCAGGAAACAAAAAATTCATTGATATGATGTGTAATGGAACTTTCAAAAACAAATCCCCAAATGATACTTACAAGTATCTAGAAAATCATGATGAATAGAACTAAACATGGGGAACATCACCTTACTATAAGAATCCAACCAGATCTTGTGGAATGAAAAATCATGGAGAAGAAGAAATCATTAGATCAAAACATGTTGCACTCACTAGGAATGTTGAGAAGATTGATCTTAGGAAGGTCCATAAAACCCAAACTGTTGATATTGTTTGTACAATTTGTGACAAACATGACCACAGGACTGATAATTTCCCACCCATTCCTTCTATAAAGGATGTTCTTTTAATAGGAACACCAGAATAAGTTATTGCAATGAACTTTCAAAATCCACAATTCCAAAACACATACAATCCAAGTTATGATGACTATTCAGGTTTCCGTTGGAAGGAAAATCAACGACCAACACAAACAAAATGCATCAACCCATACCCTCACAAAACTTTCAACCCCATAATCAGTTCCAACCACAACCGGTCCAATTCCAACATCCCCATGTTCAATATCAACAACCTATCCAACAACACATTCAACAGCCAATCCAACAACCAAATTATCCCCCTGGGATAAACCAACAAAAACAAGCCACTATCCAATCTATCCCAATCCTTAAATAGTTGTGTAAACAAATGGAGAAAATGAACTCAGAAGTCTCATCACAGAAACAAGAATTAAAAAAAATCAAAAGTAGAAAGGAACTCATGCCTACTCAGGCTATCCCATCCCCAACTGTAAGGGGAGAATCAATTTGCACTCAGAAAAATCATGATCAACTAATGGTTGTGACTGTTTTAAGAAGTGGTAAATCAATTGAGAAAGCAGAAAAAATAACTCAGAAATCATCTAAAGATTCAAACTCTAATGAAAATTAAAATGAACCAAATTTTCAAACTGTGAAAATTGATGACAATGTGAAAGAAACAACTCTTTAACAAAAAATCCAACAACATGCACCATTTTCTCAACGCATGAGGGGAAAAACCAAGCCTAAATTGAGTGAAACATTTTGGGAAATATTATCACAAGTAAAGATGAACATTACAATCCTTGATGTTATTCAAAACATTACTGCATACTCAATATATCTAGAGGACCTCTGGACATTTAAAAGGAAATTCTTACAAAATAAAGAAATCCTTCTCATAGAAAATGTTAGCACAACAATCCAAGGAACCCTACCACCAATGATGAAAGACACAGGATGCCCTTACATCAATGTTGAACTAGGAGAGAACAAAGTTTACAAATCCTTGTGTGACCTAGGTTCCAGTGTCAATCTCATTACCTATGTTGTATACTTATAGTTAGGCTTAGAATATCTCAAACCCACATCTATCACACTTCAACTTACTGATCATTGCATTAGGGTTCCAAAGGGGATTTTAAAGGATGTTCTGGTAAAACTAGAAAACATTGTCTACCCTACTGGCTTCATTGTCCTTGAAAATAATCCAAACATATGAAATAAGGAACAAACCCCAATCATCCTTGGTCGTCCCTTCCTTGCAACAATCAACTCTATTATCCAAGTCTGAAATGGGTACATGACCATTACCTTTGGAAACATGAGTATAAACTTGACCATTTATAATGAAAGATTGCAAATAGGGGATGAGGAGTATATTCAGGAAGTAAACATGATATGAGGCATTGATAAAGAACCCATAGAACATCAAGGAATATTTGAGGAATGTTTACGTGAGGATGAGATTAATTTTGTTTGTTCACATAAATGAAGTTTATCTCCTTGGATAGAATCACTTTCAGATTACTCCTATGATGAAACTGTAAGACCAACAATCATTGAAATCTTTCAAGAAACCACATTCATGGAGGCCACTCCAACTCCATTCCCTAACACTGATCAAACCAATCTAGTAGCTGAAACTTCTACACATGGGGAATCAATATTATCTGAATGTATAAAAAAAGAAATTGATCTTGATCCAATGTCCCAATATTATACAGAAATTTTGAACCAACCTGATCTTGAATTGAAATAACTTCCTAATACACTTAAGTATGACTTCCTAGGAGAAAATGGAACTCATCCTATTGCCATTTCTTCTTATCTTCAATATGATCAAGAGAGGATTCTTCTAGATGTCCTTAATAGACACAAGAAAGCCATTGGACGGACCCTATCTGATATTGTAGGACCCCGGGACACCCTGAGAGGGGAGGGGTGAATCAGGGTGTCAAATTTTTCTTCTTAAAGTTGTGGATCTTGTTCCCATTTTGGTAGGAACTACTTAAACCTGTATGATAGATATGATCAGCAATGAAACATTCACATGTAGAGAGATGACACAACTATTTTTACTTGGTTCACCACAAAGGGCTACGTCCAAGGATCATACGCCAACAGGTTGTCTGTCATACCTAAATCCACTATGCTTCACTAGCTGTAGATTACAAAGGTTCGGGTACAGTCACTATGTCCCATGCTCACTGCCTTCACAAAAGTTCAGGGATAGCTCACTGCATCCCTCGGGTCACTCCCGTTGACTCCCTCTGGCTCACTGCCGTTGGTGAAGTCTCACTCAGTTTATAGACGTGAAGGTATCTTCAATAGATAGACATGAAGGTCTTTGTATCCTGTTCAGCATGAGACTTTGCTTGCATCAGAGTCCTGAGTTGATGCTATTTTTAGTTCAATCCTTCTTCTTTAGTGAAATGATTGAATGTACTAGACACCCTTGTCTTCGTTTTCCTGAATCACAATCACTTGTGTGATTGCTCAATAAATTATTCTCTGTTAATGTCCAAATTTCATCCACTGATGAATACCCTTTTTTCCCCTATCCACTGGGCGAACAAACTTTGGAAAGGGCCTTCGCAAAGTACCCTACTTCGCAAGGCTCCTAATTTTGGAAAGCTCAAAAAAGTCTTCTCAGAGCCCCTGCCTTTTCAGGAAGCTCAATCGCGACGCAATCTCGCGATACTCTAGCCTTCGAAATGCTGGGATATCGCGGAGCTCCTGCCTCTTCGCGAAGCTCACTGAGCCAACGCCAAGCGCAGGAATTTCGCGGAGCTAGAATAGCCGCCGCGAAGCTCCTCTTTCACGAAGCACACTGCCTTCGCGAGCGACCTTTACAAACCGAGAGCAAAGGATTTTCATTGAGAGCTCTCTCTACTTCTACTGAGGGGGTCAAACTGTATTTATTGGAAATTCCACCGACCCTCGAACTTTCCGCGCAACGTCAATGCCATGTCAGCTCAAATCGCGAAGCTCTGAGGTTCCTGCCGGAATTCTCTCAAAATAGCAAAGCACTACGACAATTTTCCATTTGCGGAGCTCGTCATAATCGCGGAGAATCCCATCAATTACTTCGCACCTTCTCCGCGATGCTCCCTCGCAAAGCCCTTCATCGCCGCGAAGCTCTCCAGCCTCTGCCGTTCACGAAGCTTGACGTAATCATGAAGAATCACCGCCTCCATTCTTCTGGTCTTCGCGAAATCCAATCCATGCATCCCATCTTTACGAAATTCATCCCTTTTACATATTTAATTATTATCTTGATGGAAATCCACTTTTCGCGATGCTCACCAACATCCAAATTTTGGACTCCAAAATTTTTGCAAACACTGGAAGACGGAGCCACCTTGTATCTGCTCTTTTTGTCCGCCTTCAGATCATCCATTCCTTTGTCGATGTTCCTTGAATAAAACATGGATCATTATCCACAGTCCTCGAACTCGACATGCCACCATGGAATATCCTTTGTCAACAAATTTGTATGTCGTCTGTTTGTTTTGTCCACAAGCACGATCACCTCAACAACACTTCTTCTTGGTGATATTTATCCTTCAGCAACTCTTCTACTTTTATCACAAACTCCACTATTGTGATATGTATTCTTTGAAGGAATAACTTCAACATCGTCATCTTCTATGACAATGTGATGTGCATGGCTATCACAGAAGTCCAATGTTCATGGCCGTCACAAAATGCCAATCCCTTGCACATTGTCTGCCTCTTCAACCATCTTCCTCTACTTCATGCAAAACATACGATTCTAGTCTTCAAGAATTCTCTTGCATGGTTCTCATGTAATAATGAAGAGTTTCATGGTCTTCCTCAAATCCCATTCTTCTTTAATCATCCTCATATGGATTACACCTCACATTTTTCATTGTAGTAAACAATGTATCACCTTTGACACATGTTCTTTGAACTTACGATCTGTACAACAATCGTCTGAATCACCATTCCTCTACTTCATCAGAGTACTTCATTATATCCTTAATTTTGATCTTCCGATCCTACATTTCATTGGAGTACTTCTTGATCTCCTTCATTTTGATCTTCATTGACAACTATTGACAAAAAATACAAACTTATACACAAAGTGGTTCCAACAATCTCCCCCTTTGTATTTTGTTGTCAATACCTTATACATCTTTTGAAATGAATTTGTCAACATTAAAATGAGAATATTCTATTCATTGAACTTTTCTTTTCAAATATTCATTTCACTTTCTCTCCCCCTTATTAACAAGAAATAAAAAAAGCATGGTAGGGAGGGTATCAATCCATACTTAAGAAATGTTTAATTAATCATTTCACTGTATGTCTACTTGAGCAATGCTCGATGTAGAGAACAAGAGGATTTGATTAAGTCAATAAGGCTGTCCATTATTCACAGATCATGATACCAACATGAGATGAGAACTCATGTATTTTGTCTTCAAGGGTTTACCACTTTTATTTCAGGTAGAAGAAAAATCAAATGTGATAGGGAATAATCAACCTGAAACTCCTGCACTCACATAAGAAAACAGATCAAAAACATTCAAGTTCAATCGGCAGGATAAGTGACCTTGGGGAACATCCATTCTTCTCATGTCACTGATCAATTCAGTTACTCCCCCTTTTTAGAATGATCTTTGATCTTAGTAACCAAGGGATAGAGATTGAGAAATGGCATACCTTCTCCATTGACATGTTCTTCAATAAATTCACAGTGTAAATGCATTTGAGTCCAGCTGAAGTTGATATTGATTGAAACAGTGATTTTGGAAGCTTCTTCATTTTTCCCCCCCTTAGGGGAAACACTCCTCATCATCTTCATCAAGAGTGACCCTTTGTCATATTAATCATTGAATATCCATTGAATAATATACTAAGGGTGGAAACTTATTTATCTTGGCTATCAAGAGTTGACAACATTCACTACTTCTCAGGTTCTCCCCCTAAGAGCAAGCTTCACCTTCAATTCCCTGCATTATTAGAACAAATACAATACACAAATGAATAAGGGAATAAGGTGGTTCCTCCTTGCTTCATCAATATGAGCTTCATGGTTGAGGTGTTTTTCTCAATCAAGTTCCTCTGTTCAATCCAGTCTTCATGCTTGAATATTTGAACATATGTTCTGATATGTGTTGATGTGGAATGGCTCTTTTTACATTCTCTTTTGCTTTGTGTGGAGAATTGTTCTTCTTAACAGCCATCATGAATGATATATTCTTACTCCTCTTAAGGACTACTTCTTGTTCTAGTATTTAGGTTAAGAAACTTTTTGCAACGTGACCATATTTCTTGCATCTCTCACACAAAACTTCTTTGACATGAGTGTTTTTCTTGGTTTGAAATCTCTCTTGCACTATGTCTTCATCATGTGAAAGTTTTCCTTTTCCTTTGTCACCAGCCATGGCCTTTTCATCTTCAAGTTTCCCCATTCTTTTCAAATCTTCTGGCCAGATGAAAAATATGTCATTTGAAACTGTTGTAGCTGGTTTGGGTCTTCCACATGGGTTCATATGAGTTTCATCCCACTTAGTGTTTCTTTTGGATGAATGACCCTTGAATTTCATGGATCTAAAATCCTTGGTCTTCTCAGCTTCCCTTCTTGGGATCTTCCTGGTAAATTGTGTGTTCACAACATTCTTCAGATTTATTCCCAAGGTAGCTGCTTCATTCTTTTTCGGCATCAGAGGTATTCTTTTCTTATCAACAGTGAAAGCATATTGATGTGGGCATGTACATGCCACGCGACCTCTGCCGTTGCATACATCACAGATGTTATCAAGAATTCCAAATCTGTTTGCGATGAACATATGCTTCTGGATCTTTGGATGTTTCTTCTTCTTCTCCTCTAAATTAGTTCCCTTTGATATAGGCTTTCCATGTGATTTTCCATGTCATGGATTGTAAAAACAATCCAGTGCACAGTGCCCAAATCTATTGCAGCACCAACATTGGCCCACAAATCTTTTCTTCTTTGTTTCTTCTATATGAGGTTGTTGGGCCATATTCGTAATCTTTTGTGCTCTATTTGAGGAACCAACTTACTCCTTTTTCTTCTCATACACCCTATCCATGGTAGTTGGTTTATTCCTCTCACCTTTCCTCATCCATACTTGCTTAGAACTTTTCTTCCAACCTACACTAATTGTAGGAACGTATTTAGAAACATGAGTACAAGATGGTCTGGATGGTACCTTCACTTTCTTAGTTGCTTGTGATAGATTAATGAGTGAATTCATGATCTTCTTATCACATGTTGGAGGTCTTTTGACAATAGAATCCTCTAGTGAGGATTGAGTACCATCAGCGAATGATTCATTCTTTTGTGGAGTCTCAATATGTGTCTTCTCAAGATTTGTCAATTGGGATTCCAATTTTGGACTTTCATTATTGAGGATGATCTTCTGATCTTCAATAATGATCATCTTCTCTTCAGAATTCTTCTTCAATCCTTCAACCTCATCCTCATGCATCTTAAAATTGTTTTGTAACAAAGAGTCAAGTTCCCTGAATTTCATGGAATTTGCTTCCAAATAAAAACTCTTGACTTCATTTCCCTTCTTCAGCTCAGCTTCAAGTGCATGGATCCTTTCTTTTAGAGTCTTATTGACTTCCTCTTTTTCTTCAAAGACTTTCACCTGTTTGGTGAGATTCATACATTCCAGAACTTTTCATTCCAACCCCTTTTCCATATTGTCAGCTTCCCTTTCTAATCGACTGATCTCAACCTGCATAGATTGGAATAGGCTAAAAATAACCGCAACCCTTTCTTCCAGAATATCATGCAGATATGATTTGAGTTTTTCCTGAATACTTGAATTAGGGGTGTCATCCTTTCCTCTGGAAGAATCCTGAGCCACCTGCTCGATACTTTCCATGCCTGATGTTTCTTCATTATTGGAATGGAATGTAGAACAAGACACTGCACCTTCTTTGGATATGAGAGACTTCTTCAACTGCTTCTTCTCTTTATTTTTCCTATTCATCATGGTCTTCCTAGATGTGGAATTTTGATCAGAAATGACTACATCATTTTCAAGACTGCTCTTCATTGTTTACTTTAGGAAAGAAACTCAAATCCTCTTCTCTATAGAATTACTGGAAAATATCCAACATACGTTAACCTTTCCCCCTGATACCACTTGTAGGACCCCGAGACACCCTGATAGGGGAGGGGTGAATCGGGGTGTCAACCTTTTCTTCTTAAAGTTGTGGATCTTGTTCCCACTTTGGTAGGAACTACTTAAACCTGTATGATGGATATGATCAGCAATGAAACATTCACATGTAGAGAGATGACACAGATATTTTTACTTGGTTCACCACTAAGCGCTACGTCCAAGGATCATACGCCGACAGGTTGTCGGTCATACCTAAATCCACTATGTTTCACTAGATGTAGATTACAAAGGTTCGGGTACAGTTACTCTATCCCAGGCTCACTGCCTTCACAAAAGTTCTGGGATAGCTCACTGTGTCCCTCGAGTCACTCCCGTTGACTCCCCCTGGCTCACTGCCATTGGTGAAGTCTCACTCAGTTTATAGACGTGAAGGTCTCTTCAATAGATAGACATGAAGGTCATTGTATCCTGTTCAGCACGAGACTTTGCTTGCATCAGAGTCCTGAGTTGATGCTCTTTTTAGTTCAATCCTTCTTCTTTAGTGCAATGACTGAATGCACTAGATACCCTTGTCTTCGTTTGCCTGAATCACAATCACTTGTGTGATTGCTCAATAAAGGATTCTCTGTTGATGTCCAAATTTCATCCACTGATGAATACCCCTTTTTCCCCTGTCTACTGGGCGAACAACCTTTGGAAAGGGCCTTCGCAAAGTACCCTACTTCGCAAGGCTCCCAATTTTGGAAAGCTCAAACAAGTCTTTGCAGAGCCCCTGCCTTTTCACGAAGCTCAATCGCGAAGCACTCTCGCGATGCTCCAGCCTTCGCAATGCTGGATATCGTGGAGCTCTTGCCTCTTAGCGAAGCTCACTGAGCCAACACGGGGCGCAGGACTTTCGCAGAGCTAGAATAGCCGCCGCGAAGCTCGTCTTTCATGAAGCACACTGCCTTCGCGAGTGACCTTTGAGAACCGAGAGCAAAGGATTTTCATTGAGAGATCTCTCTACTTTTCCTGAGGGGGTCGACCTATATTTATAGGCAATTCCACCGACCCTCGAACTTTCCGCACGAAGTCAATGCCACTTCAGCTCAAATCGCGAAGCTCTGAGGTTCCCGCCGGAATTCTCTCAAAATCGCGAAGCACTACGAAAATTTTCAATTCGCGAAGCTCATTGTAATCGCGGAGCATCCCGTCAATTACTTCTCACCTTCACCGCGAAGCTCCCTCGCAAATCCCTTCATTGCTGCGAAGCTCTCTAGCCTCTTCCATTCACGAAGCTTGACGTAATCGTGAAGAATCACTACCTCCATTCTTCTGGTCTTTGCCAAATCCAATCCATGCATCCCATATTCGCTAAATTCATGCCTTTTCCATATTTAATTATTAACTTCATGGAAATCCACTTTTCGCGATTCTCACCAACCTCCAAATTTTGGACCCCAAAAATTTGGCAAACACTGGAAGACATTGCCACCTTGTATCTGCTCTTTTTGTCCGCCTCCAGATCATCCATTACTTTGTCGATGTTCCTTGAATAAAACATGGATCATTATCCACAGTCCTCGAACTCGACATGCCACCATGGAATCTCCTTTGTCAACAAATTTGTATGTCATCTGTTTTCCTTTTCAACAAGCATGATCACCTCAACAACACTTCTTCTTGGTGATATGTATCCTTCAAAAACTCTTCTACTTTTATCACAAACTCCACTATTGTGATATGAATTCATTGAAGGCATAGCTTCAACATCATCATCTTCTATGACAATGTGATGTGCATGGCTATCGTAGAAGTCCAATGTTCATGGCCATCACAAAATCCCAATCCCTTGCACATTGTCTTCTTCTTCAAACATCTTCTTCTACTTCATGCAAAACATACGATTCTAGTCTTCAAGAATTCTGTTGCATGGTTCTCATGAAATCATGAAGATTTCCATGGTCTTCATCAAATCCCATTCTTCTTTAATCATCCTCAGATGGATTACACCTCACATTTTTCATTGTTGTAAACAATGTATCACCTTTAAAACATGTTCTTTGAACTTACAATGAGTACAACAATTTTCTAAATCACCATTCCTCTACTTCAGCAGAGTACATCATTATCTCCTTCATTTTGATCTTTTGATCCTCCATTTAATTGGAGTAATTCTTGATCTCCTTCATTTTTATCTTCATTGACAACTATTGACAACAAATACAAACTTATACACAAAGTGGTTCCAACAGATATTACTAGGATTATCCCACTTATCGAGAGTCATAGGATTGTTCTAGAATATGATTAAAAGTCATGTTTTTAACCTCAGCGACAACTCAATCCTAATCTCATGGAAGTAGTGAAAAAAATATTCTAAATTTGTTAAAAATTGGTATCATCTATCCCATAGCTGAGAGTGAGTGGGTCAGCCTGATCAACGTGGTTCTAAAGAAGGATGGAATCACAGTGAGAACCAATAAGAATGGAGATATTATTCCAACTAAGGTTATTAATGGATGCCGAGTCTACATTGACTATAGGAAACTAAACTCATTTACCAATAAGGACCATTTCCCCTTAACATTCATTGACAAAGTCCTTGAGAGAGTTCAAGGTCATGCATTCTACTATTTCTTAGATGGGTACTCGGGGTACAATAAAATTGTGTTATCCCTATAGGATCAAGGGGAAACTACATTCACCTATCCATTCGGCTCCTTTGCCTTCAAATGTATGCCTTTCAGGTTATGCAATGCCCCTAGAACCTTCCAGCGGTGCATGATGAGAATCTTCTGGAAATGGTAGGAGATTTTCTAGAGGTATTAATGGATGAATTATCTATGATTATGGATACTTTCTATGGATGTATGAGGAATGTGGAGAGAGTTTTGTCAAGATTTGAAGAAAATAATCTGGTCTTAAACTGGGAAAAATACAATTTCATGGTTAAAGAAAGAATAGTTCTTGGCCATCTAGTCCAAGGTAGGGTGATTGAAATCGATAAAGACAAGGTTGACATATTTTTTCACCTTCCATCACCCAAAACTGTCAATGAACTGAGGTATTTCATAGGACATGATAGTTTCTATAGAATATTCATTAGTAGCTTTAGTATAATCACTCATCCCCTTTGCGGTCTTCTAATAAAAGATGCTCCATTTTTGGATATAAAGTTGGGAGGGTTCCTGATCAACCCTCAAATCATCTCTCACCTATCCTCCCATCATGAAATCCCCAAATTGTAACCTTTATTTTTAACTCATGTGTGATGCAAGTGACTTTTCTTTACGATTTGTGTAGGACAACATTATGAGAAAACTATTTATGTAAATTCTTATACAAGAAAATCCTTAAATGATGCCCAAATCAACTACACCACCCCTGAGAAGGAGTTACTTACTATTGTGTTTTCCTTAGAAAAGTTTAGTTCCTACCTCTTAGGATCCCCCATCACTCTATACACTGACCATTATGCATTGAAATACCTCTTCTAGAAGCAATATTCTAAGGCTAGACTGATTAGGTGGGTCCTTCTCTTACAAGAATTTGACCTCACACTCAAGAAAAAAAGGGTGTTGAATATTTTGTAGATGATCATCTCTCTAGGGTAGAATTTAATGTCAAATTATCCCACCTTTATATGTCTGATTCATTCCCTGATGAAAAACCTATACTCTGTGAGTGACTCCCCTTGGTATGCCGACATAGCCAACTTCTTAGTTACACAAGCCATTCCAAAATTCTTAGGGACTCAAGATAGAAGGAAATTACTTTATGATGTCAGGCACTATGTGTTTGATGATCCATACCTTTATAAGTTCTTCCCTGACCAAGTCATTTGGTGGTGTGTCCCAGAATCTGAACAATATTCCATCTTTAAATTTAGTCATAGTGAGGCATGTGGAGGTCACTTTTCCTCTAAGAAAACATCTACTAAGGTTCTTCAAAGTGGTATCATCTAGACAACCCTCTAAAGGTACTCCTACACATTTTTTTCAAAGCTACCCTAGGTGTTAACAATTAGGGTCCATCACAAAAAATAATCAAATTCCACTCACTCCCATCTTAGTGATTGAAATATCTAATTTATGGGGAATCAATTTCATGGGTCCCTTCCCAAACACTAGGGGATATTTTTACATTCTCTTAGCTGTCGATTATGTCTCAAAATGGGTTGAAGAAATTCTTACAAAAACCATTGATCACTAAAAATTGATTATCTTTCTCAATGAAAACATCCTCTCTAGATTTGGAATTCCTAGGGTTATCATTAGTGGTCCTGTAACTCATTTTTGAAATCATCCATTCTCATCGCTCATGAAAAAATATGGAATTTCTCGCAAAGTTTCTGTTGCTTACCACGCACAGACCAATGGTCAAGCTGAGTTATCCAATCGGGAAATCCAACAAATTCTTGAGAAAATAGTTAATCTATCTAGGAAAGATTGGTTGATAAAATATTAGATGCTCTTTGGGCCTATTGAACTGCCAATAAAACCATTTTAGGAATGTACCCATATAGGTTGGTTTATGGTAAATAATGCCATTTTCTAGTAGATATTGAACATATGTCCTTTTGGGCAATTAAGAAAATGAATTATGACCTCTCATTGGCCGAAAAAAAGGAAACTAGATCTCAATGAACATGAGGAACTTAGGATGGAGGCTTATGAAAATTCAATGATCAATAAAGCTAAAGTACAAGCCTATGAATATAGAAATATTAAAACCAAACACATTGTATCGGGTAAACCTATTCTTTTGTATAGTTATAAACATAATTTACACCTGGGGAACTTGAGATCTAGATGGCCAGGTCCATACATTTTACATAAGGTGTACCCCCATGGGGCTGTAGAAATTCAAGATCCTGCCAATTGTCAAACCTTTAAATTTAATGGTCATAGCGTCAAACCATTCATTGAACCATTACAAAAAAATTAATTTGATGAAGAATTGTGTGAACCATTCTTCGATGAGGAAAATAATTAAACAATTAAGTGTCTAAGTCGGGCTATGGATGTTAACCAAAAGCACTTCATGGGAGGCAACACGTGGTTTTCATGTTTCCAATCATTGTGAATCATCTTTATTTTTTTCATTTTGATATTTAATAAGGTACCATATACTGTTGACCTATTCTTCTTTTACGTGTAAGGATGGGTATGAAAGGGGACCTTCATATTCATCTGTGTCACGTGGCATAATCCCTAAGTAATACCTTACCCAGAAATTTAAAAAGAAGACAATGTATCATTAGTGTATTTTATTTTTATGTGTTTGTAGGTAAAAAAATGGAATATGATTGTACCTTAGACTATTGACATGTTCTTTTATTATGATTATGGATGGGAATGAAAGGGGATCTCTATATTCATCTGTGTCACGTGGTGTGATCTATTAGTAATACCTTACCCAAAAATTTAAAAAAGAGGACAATGTATTATTAGTTTATTTTATTTTATTTTAATTTATTTTTTTTGTTTAAAAAAATAAAAAAATAATAAAAAAACGGACAGGTCGTAGGTCATGGAGAAAAGATCGTCACTACCATCCAAGCAGCTAGGACTCTAACCAAGGACTAAAGGGAGGCTGGGTCGCGTGCTTTCAACATCAACCACTAGGTGAATTCATTCCACGATTCTCATTTTCAATGTCCTCTTTGAACTCCTCTCCCATACCCCCTTCTAGGATTTCTTTAAACACTTGGGATAATGTTATTCTATGTTGGGGGGAGGTGAAATAAAAAAATTGATTTTTTGTGAATAAGAACATGTGTGGAACGAAAAATTCTGTTAATCTTGAACATGATAACACACATTGAAAACTCTAAAATTGGATATCAAATAATTTTGCATGCCTTGATTCTAATTTTAATGAAGGTTTAGTTCATGTGCATATATTTTAGAAAGTGCGGTTGTCTGATTTGATTTTTCACTGTTTATATTTCATCAATTTAATAACAAAAAAACACAATGCACGTTTTATGGATTGTGGGGTATTAGTTTGAGTTCTTGGGGTCCCATAATAAATGGCATAGTTTTGGTGATCAATTTAATTTTAACATGAGTATTCTAAAAAATTAAATTGCATGTAGACTAATGTATTGACCTAATGTGTGGATTTCGGCACTTGGGGATCGTGACTCCATTGTTTTCTGGACCAGAGTTGGGTATTTTATCTCTATTTGTGGTAATTTGAATTTGTTTGTGATTGAGTAAAGTCAAGATTATTCCGGAGTATGTGATCTTACATTGGTTCCCTAATGTCTTTGATCATGGGAGTCATCGACAAAGTCTTGCTAAATGGGTTTACTCGATTGAGTTCAATTTCAATTACCATGGAAAAATTGCAAAAAAAAAAACAAAAAAAAAACAAAAAAACTAAAAAACTAAAAAAATTGGAAAAAATGAATACTCATATTAATATTAAAATTTGATTCCTCCTAGAACTTCTATATTTTCTCCCTTGAATGAAAATGAACCCCCATATCTATTGTGACGCAAAACACATCAACATGCTTAATTGAAATTGGATGAAATATGGCGATGAATTTGAAAAAAAGGAATGGGCTTGGGCTTGGGATATGCCTATGGACCTAGCTTGTTTTAAATTATTTCGATTGGTTTTATAATTTTTTTTGGTATGAGGTCTTTGGGTGAGCAGTGTGTATTATAATGTTTTTGGAAAAGGGAATTAGAATTTCATATTTGAGATATATTTTCCTTAGGACTAGAAAAACTCAAGTTGGGGGGTGTGATTAGCCGCTGAAAGTGGATAATATTAATTTTTAATATCTTAATATTCATGTGTTCCAAACTCCACAAACAGCCTTTTTAGTGCATTATAGAAATTGAAATTCATTTCTCATCTTAAGTGAAAATCATGTTTAAAAGGAAAATATGGACAAATCATTCATCTTTTTATGGAGAAAATTATATTAATTTTTTAAATTTGATATTTTTGGATATCAGTGATCACTTTTTTGGTTCATTTTATCTTTTAGGATTGATGTATGAATCTTAAGAGAATATGGTGATTTTTCATCATGAATGAATAAATTTTTTGGACAACCATAATGGGGCTAAGGCCCATCAAATAGGAGTGGGGCCCACAAAACAAGCCCAATGAAGCTCAAATTTCAACTTTATAAATAGAAAAAAATATGGATCATTTCATTCAACTGTTGTCAGAGCTAATTCTGATGTTTTCATGGAGATAAATGGATCTAAAGTGTAAATTTAAATGGTGGGCCTGACTTGAACGCCCATAAAGTCATCCCACTATTTCGACTATAACCTCCAAACAGATACACCAAATGACCCAAAAGTTTTACAGATAATATAGAAAATATGGAAGAGAATATTTCTCTTCAACGAACCCTCTAGATTCTGCCATATTCAGTTACAAACTCACATGTCAAAATGGTGGATGAATCTGGACGAATTGTTTGGACAAATTTGAAATGTTGAAATTCCCATGATTTCCACACACTCTTTTGAATCTCCCAATTAATGGGGATGGAATTTATTGTTGGGATGTGTATATAAGTCTCTAAATATTCCTATATAAAGAGATTATGGTGAATGTAATTGGGCATAAATGATTTTATTTCTTTCATTTGTATTGCCATGCTTTAATTTTCTAATAGCATTGTCAATTTCTCCCATGTATGTTTTTTGTTCACCTACATTTAATTAATAAAGATAATAATATTATTATTCATTTATTATTTAATTTTTCATATCGCATTGATATCATTGCCTTATGGAGTCCGGTTATTCACATAATCTTTTGTGAAACTCTTCACACAACGGTGGAGTAATTATTATTTATTTGTTCTTCTTCTCTAATTCTTACCATCATAAGTCTATAATCCCTATTCATTTATAGAATATATTAAGTATAGGGTTAAACCTATAATGGGTTGATCCAAGGTATTATCAAGGGTATGAATTGGATTTTATTTCTTATTTTAATATTTCTTAAGAAATTCTATTTTTTGATATTTTCATTCAATGATATACAATCTCCTTTAAACTCACCAATTTTAAGGATACACATCCCAAGTGCTAAAACGATCCTCTACCTTGGAGTGCTCATCAATATGATCCTTTATGTGTATAGGTTATTATCCTTAGGATAGTGAAAATTAAAAAATTTGGAGTTCTTTGGGATGTTTGTATTTCATTAAAGGAAACACTCAAATTTAAGACATTGAAATAATTTTAAAAAAAATCATCAAATCGACCCCTTGCGATATCCAAGGATAAACTCATGATTTTAAATTCAATTCACATAAGTCTTTAAAATATCAAATAATCCAATCAATTCAACCCCAAGTTGTACACTTCATCTACAAATCAACATCATCAATTCACCTTATTAGAATGTATGTTTCTTCATTTTCTTCTTAGGTATATGAAGATCGATAACCCAAGCCATACTACAATGACCGCTTAAACCATACAAATTGGGTAAATTTGGGCCCAACCAACATTGTTTCGAAAATGAAAAGAAAAAACTATTTAAACTATTTTTTAAAAATAAAACATGGGTAAAAAATTCTTTAAACAATCATTAGAGAATAGTAAAAACATTCTTAATTTTTTTAGAAAACATGGACATGGAAGAAAATGGATTTTTGACCAAAGAGGGAAATAAAGTGGGTTTTCATTTAAAACTTTTTTTTAGAAAATTGAGTACATAAAAAGGGTAAAATAAATGGAAAATATGTATTTTCATGAAATAACTAGAGGATAAAAAAGTATAAGTTTCTTGAGGGGTAGATCATAATATTCTATCATCAGAAGAATAATCATAAACAATCCTGATAAATAAAGAGATTATAACATAAAACCCTTACCACTTTGGTATCTATTGATTCGCAATCCCTATAAATAGAATAATATTATATGGATAAATATATCCATAATTTTCCTGATATGAAACATAAAATATTTTCATAAAAAATATATTTTCCACAAAAAATAAACAAGTGGTGAATATGGCATGTGTCCCATTAAAATAAAAGTGATACCAAAATACATTACCTCAAATATCAACATTATTCATGAACATTAAAACCTCTTGTATAATAAATAATGTTTTATTATATAGTTATTCCATAATAATACTCATATAAATCATTTTAGGATCATTTAAGGAAAGACCACACTAAGAGGGGGATAATCAGTATGAGATGATAGTTTTTCATTTTAAACTTTTATCACTTTATATACTATGTAACTTATTTACTATATAGATATTTTTCCTTATTGCATATGGATATCAAGAGTTCACATAAAAGTAAAATCACAAATGAATCCCATTATTGTTAATGAGGCTCGTCTCCAAAAGGAATAGTCCCCAGTGTATGGAGGTTGTTATCCCACATGTAGTCAACTTCTATTTTATTATCAAGAAAATTAGGATCAAGAGTATGATATTGTACTCGTTCTCCTGACACAAACTAGGTATAATGAATAATTTTACATTTATTAAAAATTGTAATATGTTGTTATACTCTTATTTAAGTGAAAAAATAGTGTAGAATGAATCTTCTTCAATAGAAATCATATTTTTGATCCGCTTCCTCAAATTGCAATAATCACGAGGTGGTTCTCCAATTCACAAAAATCAAAATATTGTCTCAAAATTCTTTAGACTTCTATAATATAAGAGTATATTATAGTATATCCTTCTCAGAACTATATTCTTCTTCACTCATAATAATTTGAATGCACAACAAACTGGAAATATCGATCTTCCTTTTGGATCTTAATTATAACAAGAACATATAAATTTGATCACAAAAAACATCTTATTCATTACATAGGAAGTCCTTTTATTTTTTAGTACTATATATACAATGTATCTCTATTTGATACATTAAATTTATGTAGTATTTTATGTATCATATCTTCTATTGATATAATTATATTTTTTCTCTTAAAATACAATGTCAAAAAACACCCCCCACACCCCCCACATTCCCATTATTCTCTATTTTTATGTTCACTATTCGTGAATATAATGTGAATATTCACATCAAAATTAATCGGAATTTTTAAATATAGTTAAAAAATACTTGAAAATATAGGGATACATGGCTTCTCCAAAATTTTCCAAAATTATGAACCGAACTTATATTATAACAACCCTGACTTTTCATAAATAGATATTACATCACTTTTGAGTAATACTTAAAATATTATTCAAATAGACTCCCAAAGACCATACAATTCTAGAGTCATTATAAATATGGAAACATAAAAACTTGTACATAAATTAACTACATCATCTCCCACAAGGTTCTTATTGAAAATCACCCTTCTTAGAATCATAAAACATAATACATATCTCCATAACCTGGGGGTAGTAAACATAAAATGTGGTGATATCAGATTCTCAATAAGGGTAAAAAATGGAGATACATAATCATAATCATGAGAATAAGGGTATTACAACATGATAATAAAAATAGAAGATCATACCTTACATATCAAAGACCATAAACATGAATCATGACATTAAACTTGACAGTTCATAAGATATAAATCATAAAGAAATAAATAACATAAGCCAAGAAAGTATAACATAGGAAAAAAACATAGAATTATGGTAGACATGTAAGAATATAATATGAATTATATTTTATCCAATTAATCACTTCCATGACCATCTTGGTAGTATTGGTTCACTCCCCATACCATCTTGGTAGTAATCGTTCACTCTCATTGTCATCCTAGTAGTATAACTTCACTTCTCATACCATCTTTGTAGTCATTGTTCACTCCCATGGACATTTTATTAGTCATGGTTCATTCCCAATACCATCTTATTCTACCTCATGAGATATAAAGCTTTACCAAGTGAAATGGAGGGAGATAGAGGTCCCACCCATCGTATAATGAAATCATACATAAATGTGACACAAGATCATTAAAAATCATATCATAACCCATGAAATGAAATGGTTATTATAAACATGTAATCATATAATAACCTATAGAAAAAAGAGAGGTTTCATAATCATTTCATCATAAACATAACCCCTAAAAATAAATGGGTTTCAAAATCATATAACCTATGAAAGAGAAATGAGTTTCATAAACATTATGGCATAAAAAATTAATCAATTCATAGAAAATATATTAATGTAAGTAGTCAATAATTTTCCTAGAAAGGAATATGTAACACCAAAATATGTTATCTTATATGGGAAATAATTTTGAAAGATTTTTTAAAAACATTTCCTAAGGAAAATATCATTTCTTCATTGAGAAATTATTTTTAAAACTTAAATCATTTTTGGAAAACATTTTCCTTGAAAATTAATTTGAAAAATTATAAAGAAATATTTAAAAACCATAAAACATTTTTAAAACATTTTTCCTCAACAATTATCTCCAATTATCATTTTAAACAATTATTGAAAATAGTTTTTAAGACATTATTTTTGAATAAAATAGATTTTGGGCCGAAGAGAGAAATACAATTAGATTTTCATTAAAAACATTTTATTAAATATCCTAAGTACCAAAGAGTGGGAAAATGGTACTAAAACATGAATATATCATGAATAAATATATTATAGTAAAATTAAAGGGTTTTATACAGAGATTGATTGTAATATTTCATCCAAGGAAGCATAAACATACACAATCTAAAAAAGCGATGAGATTGTTTAAATAAACTCTTATAACATGGTAACTTGGGATCATACTCTCCATATAGAAAAATGAAATTAAATGAACCTTAAAATATCATGAATATAAGTATATTCATGATATAACATGTAAAATTTAAGTATATTGAAAGAGAACTGTCGTGGGTGCCCTCAAATGATTAATGTGATTTTGGGGTACTTAGGTGCAGCAGAGTGGCTGACCAAGGTCGTCTCTCAAAGGAGGAAGTAGATCTAAAACAAAATTTTAAAGGTATTATAAAAATAAAATAAAATAAAATAAAAACACTACTTTAAAGGATGGGGGTTGTTTATAGTTTATGAATCTAGATGAAGTTTGCTGGAAGAAGATTGTATTTTTTTTTGTTTCTAGTTTGGAAATGAAGTTCGATTAAAATGACACAACAAAAAGATGTTTTTTTAGAAAATATTTAAAATAAGTAATCGATATAACTATAACTATTCAATCATTTATTAATCATTATCATTTAAATTATCATTCACTTAATTATGATCCCTTAATTTGTTAAATCTTGAACCCTACGAGAATTTTCTTTACCACAAATATGAAGTGAATTTAACCTTAGGCTAACTTCGGAACATGCAATCGCAACACCCTGCTTTGATTGATGTTATAATATTAGCTTATGGTCAGAGGTAAATTAAGGCACATAAAAACTCTGGAAATGAGGATTAATTGAGTTTAGGGATTGTATTTGAACTCTACAAATTGATCCCGTGTGGTCTTGTATTACCGATTAAGATCGCGCTCTCACAATTCACACAAATCCTGACCTCGCACGTTTTGTGTTAATTGTTCAATTGCTCACTTAGTTTCTTCTAATTTGAAAACTCAATTAATGGATCATGTTTAGTGAATTACAGTAGATCATTGATTCAAAATAAATAAATGAAGAAAGTGAGAGGTAGATCGATTACTAAAAAGAACTACTCTTCAATGGGCGTTGTAGTCATCGTAGAAGCGAATTGCATTTGCAACGGTTTAGAATGGGTATAACCGATTCACACTTCTACTCTTGAGTTCCAGCCGAAAGGGTAAGATTAATGAAGAATAAAAATGAACAAAATAGGAGAAAATAGAATAAATTAAACAGGAAGTAAAAATTTTATTGAAAGAGGAAAAACATTACAACAAAGAGGAGGAAGAGAAGAGCAATTTGGATGAGATCCTAGCTTGAAAGCTTCCTTCCTCCAATGGTTAATTGAAATGGAAAGGAACCACTTTACCTCTTCTCCCAATCCTCTAAGGCACGTCCCAACCCCTCCAAATGAGAAAAAACTATAATTTATAGAGGGGAGGGGAGGAGAGGTTACAAGTGGTTTCAAGTGTGAATGTGGAAATTCGGCCAAATATTTTATTCCAAATTTCACCGCCCATTTGATCACCAAAACACGTGAATTAGCCGGCCTTACAGAATAATGATTTTTGCAGCATCATGTTCCCGAGATTTCCTGAATATTTGGGCTCAATCCAAGCCCGTATAAAGAAGATATGTCCCAAATATAGAACCCATGTCTTTTCTGCCGAGTCCAGCCCACCATTGGATTAATGGCCCATTTACACCATCCAAATGCACTCTTTAGATATAGTTTCCTGAATGAAAGTTATATACAATTAATCTAGGAACACTTTTACAAAATATTAAGTTCAAATAATAAATATTAAAATATTCATCATCAAAATACTACAGTACATTTTAAAAGGGTAAACCTAGAATTTTCATTAAATTTTCAAATGAATGATCTAATCCCAAATATTTCATAAATGAATATATTTAGCACAATGTGAGGAAATTATATCATTTATTATCAATAAAATATTCAAAAAAATAGTTCTTTATCAACTCCCCCACACTTACCCTTTTGCACTCCTGGGAAAAACCTCATGTCAAGTAAACATCAATATCGAATCAAACCAAATTTTAAAACACATATCCTGGAGATCAAAAAAGTACACACCCAGAAAAAAAAAGATACCATGCCTCATAAAAAACCATTATTTCAAGTACTTTATTTATATCATTCAATATATTTCCACTTTATTTATCCTCCCATGCATAAAACACTTACCTCACATGAATTTTCTCTTATCACAGAAATGTCAATTTTTTTCAATGTCTTTCTCATCCAAACTCATACAAGGGTCACCATAGGCTTGATAGATTCCTACATCGCTACCCAATGTGAGTCCGGGAAATATTTTTATCATGAGGACTTTTTAGGGTTGTTCTGTGGCTTTCGTTTGGTAAGATTTAGATGTGAAAAATTATGAGGCTGAATAAGGAGGGCTTGACTCTTTTTGAAGAAAAATTGCATTAATCTAATTTTCACATAAATATGTTCTTCTCCTCAATCCCTATAGTATCAATTCAGCTCCATCATCATGAAAAGTCATTAAAGGTTTACACCATTCATCATTTCAGCATCAAAAATTTCAATCTTCTCAAACATGATTTTCGTGAAAGCTTCAGATGGGCACAACTTTCCACCTCAATTAGAAGCTCCAGAAAAGGCATAGCTTCACTTGTCATGAAAGTTCCAGAAAAGGCATATCTTTCAATATAATGACTTTATTCAGTAGAAAACACATCTCTTCAGAATATAATTTTCCACCCAAATTATCACAGAATGTGGTGGCACAACACAATATAGATTCCCCCACACTTAAGCTCAACTAGATTATGTAATTTCACTTCAAAAGTTGGTTGGATAGGGAAAATTGGGTTGTAATGTGGCTAACCTAATAGGATGTGCAAGGCTTATAAGGGATACAAGGATTAAATATTCAAGGTAGGCCATTATAAAAAAGGATTCATTGAAATAGGGGCTTTAATACCAAACAAATGCCTCAAATAATTAAACATAAGTAACTCAAACCCTCAAGTTTTGACAGGAATAGATCAAATTCTGGTTAAATCAGGTATGGTTTGGTTCTCTCAAGAGGTGAGGTGAATGTAAAGAATATGAAAATAATGGTTCAGAAGCCTCACAGGAAAGTGATTTCAAATATAAAGATAGTGAGATGTGGCATGGGATTTCAAAATTCAGTTTACTTTTCATGAAATTACTAAATATTTGAACTTGAAACAAAGTCATTTCAGCATTAATTTAAGGTTAGTTTCAAGGGGTAAATTGTTTCACTTATTGATATGAATTTCAAAATTGTGATGAGAATAATTTCATCTCAAAAATTTCCAAAACCCACAAAATTTGGAAAACACACAATTTTTTTGGTTTGTTTTTTTTAACAGGAAAACAATTGAAATTACTAAACTAAATGGTTCCCTCCGCCACACTTAAAATATTGAATTGTCCTCAAAGTGAACCCATGAGATGATATATGGAAATGAAATGTAGAATTTTTAAATAGGACAAATAATATAAAAGTGAAGGGGTTAGGAACAACCTGATGTGCTCAAGTGATGATGGGGTCATGCAATGTGATAAAATCCAATGCATTAGTAGGAAGTCCCTCAATGTATCTCTTCAAATGTTTTCCATTGACTATAAAGCTCCTTCTAGTGTCCTCTTGTGTGATCTCCACTAAACCATAAGGAAAAACATTAGATACAATATAAGGACCTAACCATCTGGAACACAACTTACCAAGAATCATCTTCAGTCGTGAACTTTACAGAAGGACTTTCTCTCCAACATGAATCTCCCTTTGTTGGATCATTCTATCATGAGATGATTTTGATCTTTCCTTGTAGAGACTTTAGTTATCATATGAAGACAATATAATCTCCTCAAGCTATTGAATTTGTAGCTTCCTTTGGATTCTATCTTGGGCCAAATCCATGTAGAATTTCTTTATAGCCCAATAAGCCCGATGCTCAACTTGAACAGGGAGATGACACGCTTTCCCAAAAACAAACCGAAATGGGGACATTCCAATGGGTGTCTTTTATGCTGTCCTATAAGCCCACAATGCATCATCTAAATGCTTGCTCCAATCCTTCCTATTTGGCTGCATGGTTTTGTCCAAGATTTGCTTCAACTCACGATTTGAAACCTCATCCTTGACATTTGTTTGAGGGTGGTATGGTGTTGATGTTTTGTGTGTCACCCCATACTTCCGAAGGAGGGAAGAAATGTTTCGATTGAAAAAGTGTGTCCCTTGGTCACTGATGATGGCCTTTGGTACTCCAAACCTACAAAAAATCTGTGCTTTTACAAAGTCCACAACAACATGAGAATCATCAGTCCTGGTGGCCTTAGCCTCCACCTATTTACTCACTTAATCAACATCAACCAAAATATACAAGAAGCCAAAGGAACTAGGAAAAGGACCCATAAAATCAATTCCCCAAATATCAAAAATCTCACAGAATAAAATGGGTTGTTGGGGCATCTCGTGTCTCCTTGAAATTTTTCTAGTGTGTTGGCAACGAGAGCATGAATTACAAAACACATGGTAATCATGGAATAATCTAGGCCAATATAATCCGGAGTCTATAACTTTCCTAGCTATCTATTGGGGTCCAAAGTGTCCACCACATGCAAGTGTATGACAGAATTGAAAAATAGACTCAAACTCATGATCAGGAACACACCTCCTAATAACATGGTCACTACACATGCTCCATAAGTATGGATCATCCCAAACATAAAATATTGACTCACTATTTAATTTTTGGACTTGATGTTTCTTTAAATTTTCAGGGATTTCAGAGGAAACAATGTAGTTAACTAAATCTGCATACCAAGGATGCGTACCTGAGATGGAATAAAGATGCTCATTGGGGAAAGTGTCCCGAAGTGGTACTTGGTCCAAGGTGTAATCCTCCAGTGTGTGAGTAAGCAAACTCATGTGGTCCGCCACCAAGTTTTCTAACCCCTTCTTGTCCTTTATCTCAATTTCAAACTCTTGAAGAAGGAGCATCCAATGGATAAGTCATGGCTTTGCATATGGCTTCGTTATGAGGTACCTCAAAGCTGAATGGTCAGAAGAAACAACTACTTTAGAGCCCAATAAATATGAATGGAATTTATCTAAAGAAAATATGACATCAAGAAATTACTTTTCTGTGGTAGTGTAGTTTGATTGGGTTGAAACCAGTGTCCTCGATGCATAGGCAATCACATGGGAACGTCCTTACACCCTCTAAGATAAGACACCTACAACCGCGAAGTTTGAGATGTCACACATAACCTCAAAAGGAATCTCACATTGTGGGGGATGTTTGATAGGTGGAGTGGTTAGATGTTTTTTTAGCTCATCAAATGAATTTCTGCAAGAAACATCAAACACAAAATCAGAATCCTTTTGAAGTAATCTTGACATAGGAAGAGCAATATTACTAAAATCATTGATGAAGTGCCGATAAAATCCTGCATGCCCTAAGAAAGATCTAACATTATGCACACATGAAGGATAGGGTAAGGATGAAATAATGTCTATCTTAGATCTATCAACCTCTATCCCATGTTTTGACACTACATGCTCTTAGACAATGCCATGCTCTACCATGAAATGACACTTTTCAAAGTTCAGGACTAGATTCTTCTCAATACAATGATTCAATACACATCTCGAACTATTTAGACATTCATCAAATTAAGACACATACACTGTAAAATCATCCATAAATACCTCCATGCAGGTCTCAATAAAATCAGAAAAAATACTCACCATACATCGCTGGAAGGTACCTGGGGCATTGCAACGTCCAAATGTCATCCTTCAGTAGGAAAATGTTCCAAAGGGACAGGTGAATGTAGTCTTTTCCTGATCCTCCGGAGCTATAGGAACCTGAAAATATCCAAAAAATCCATCCAAGAAACAATAGTGTGTTTTCCCAGCTAGTCTCTTAAGCATTTAATCCATAAATGGGAGGGGGAAATGGTCCTTGCAAGTGGGCTGATTTAGTTTCCTATAATCAATACACACACACCAACTGTTTTGCACCCTCATTGGAACTAACTCATCTTTATCATTTTTAACAACAGTAACACCACTCTTCTTAGGTACAACCTGAATTGGACTTACCCACTAAGAATCTTAAATGGGAAAGATTATACCTGCCTCGAGAAATTTCTCAACTTCTTTTTTAACAACTTCCAGGAGGGTGGGATTGAGTCTCCTTTGTGGCTATCTCACCAGTTTAGCCTCATCCTCCAAGAGAATCCTATGCATGGAAATGGAGGGGCTAATACCTGATATGTCAGCCAAGGTCTACCCAATATCCATGATTTTATCTCTCAATATATTGAAAAGTTTTTCTTCATGTTCAAAAGAGAGATTGTTAGAAATGATAATAGGTAATCTATCACCACTCAGAAAGTATGCAAATTTAATATTTGGGGGCAATGGCTTGAGTTCCAATGTAGGGGGTGATGTATGGATGGAGAAATTGATGCAACAGACATATCTTCACAATGGACATCAGTATCAGAACAGAAATCATCATAATCAGAGAATAAAGCACCAAATCAATCAGCATACTCAATAGCCATGTCATAATCAGAGTTCACATGATCAAGATCAGAATAAGAATCCATTTCAAAATCAAATCTTAGAGAGTCTTGTTCATTAGAAATAGGTGTGGAAGTTCTCTTAGACATTAAACCAGAACCAATACTCATAATCTCCCTAAGCATAGGACAATCAAAATCCATAGAGTTTTTACTTGGTGGTTCAAAATGGGAGATAACAAAAGCAGAATGGTCCTCAGAGGGGTACTTCGTGGAGTCCATAACATTATATATCACAACTTCATCCCCAAATTCCATTGAAAGTGTACCGTCATTGAAATTTATGATATTTTTTGCAGTTTTGAGGAAGGGCCTACCTAAGATAATGGGGGAATGAGAACTTACCTGATCATCCTCCATGTTAAGAACATCGAAATCTTCTGGAAAGATCATGTCTCTTACCCAGACAAGTACATCCTCAAGAACTCCCGTTGGATATGCCATAGCTCTATTTGCCAACTGCACCACTACTCTAATTGGCTTCAACTCACCAACCTGTAAAGAAGAGAATACAGAGTGAGGCATCACATTTATTGAAGCTCCTAAATCACAAAGAGCATTAGAGAAGTGCAACTCCCCTATGGTACATGGGATGGTGAATGTCCTAGGATCCTTGTACTTTGCTGGCATTGCTAGAGTTGGTGTAATGAGTGCTGAGACATTACTTCCAAGGTTGATCCTCTCATTTCCCTTGATCCCTCTTCGATTGGTACGAAGTTCTTTTAATAATTTTGCATACGTTGGAATTTTCTTAAAGGCTTGAAGTTGAGGAATTTTGATCTCGACATGCTTGAATGTATCCAAAACCTCCTTTTTCTTTGCTTCTTCAGCCATCTCCTTGGTTTGAACAACCATGTTGGGAAAAGGAAGGGGTTTAGGAGGAACGTCATCAATATTTTTCTTACCTTTATCTTTCCCCTCAGATTGCTCATCAGTTGGTTTGGAATGCGGCTTCTCTGGAGGTGAGGTGAATCCCAGTAGAATGGTAGGTACAGATGTATCATTCATTTTCTTCCCACTTCTCAATGTGATGGCACTAACATTCCCCTTTGGATTTGGAGTGGGTTGGGAAGGTAGATTTCCAGAATTCTTACTCATAAGTTCATGGAGGGCGGTGGCAATCGGGCTCATTTGAGTCTTCAACTCCCACAGCTCCGAACATTGAGTCTTCAGCTCATTCTATTTATTAAAAAAAAATTCTTCAAAAGATCGTCAGTATTAGAATCTACCTTTGGTTGGGGATTCCATTGTTGTTGTCTTGTTGATGCTTGGGCTTCAAATCTTCTTTGGAGTTGTTGGAAAAACTTCTGGTAAGGCGGAGGCTACTGGAAGTTTTGTTGAAAGGGTGGCCTTTGTTGTTGTCCCGAGCCATACCTCATTTCCGGTTGATCTTTCCACCCATGGTTGTATGTTGGAGCAAATGAATAAAACTTCTTTTGGGGATATGGTTGTTGTTGCTGCTGAAATGGTCTCCCTGGGAATACTGATGCACAATCCTTTGTCTCCTGTAGTTGTGGGCAACAGTCAGTTGGGTGGCTTGTCTCAGTGAAAATTCCACAAGGCCTTGAAGGAGGGGGTTGGGATGTCTTTCGAGCCAACGAAATCTACCTCACCATAGTGGTCAATTCTTCCAACTTCGTATCAATCAAATGACTTTCAAGAGAAGAAGGACTTACCTGATGTACTCCCCTGATATGTGGTGTACCTCTATCGCCAAATTGTTGGGAGTTTTGGGACATCTTGTCGATTAATTCACGTGTGTCTACTGGTGTCTTGTCCACCAATGCTCCTCCAGCTACAACATCCACAATTCTCCTCTCCATGGGTTTGAGTCCATCATAGAAGTACTGAATGAGGAGTTGCTCACTGATTTGGTGATGTGGACATCTTGCACACAACTTATTGAATCGCTCCCAGTACTCATAAATTGACTCCCCTTGTGCTTGCTTGATCCCAGAGATCTCCTTATGAATGGAAGTGGTCCTTGATGCTGGAAAAAATCTCTGCAAGAAAAGACGTTTTAAATCGTTCCAACAAGTTACATCCTCGGGTTGTAAATAATACATTCAATCTTTCGCAGCTCCATCAAGTAGGAATGGGAATGCTCATAATTTAATTTGATCTTCAGAAACATTTCTTGGTTTTAATGTTGAGAAAACCACATTAATTTCCTTCAAATTTTTATTGGGATCCTCACCAGAGAGGCCATGAAACTTTGGAAGTAATTGAATTAACCAAGATTTCAGTTCAAAGTCCGTGTCGAGATTTGGGTATGCAATACAATTTGGTTGATAGTTAATATCAGGTGCAGCCAATTATCAAATGGTTCTATTAAGTTCGTTTCCATCATTTCCAGCCATTGTTTCCTCTTTTATGTTTGAATTTGAATAGCTTCCAATTTCAATGTTTCCAGAAGAGAGGAATTCGCCAACTAGTTGAATATTGAAACTTCCCATAGACTGAGAATGTCTGATTCGAGCCCTAAGGCTACGTTCAATCATAGGGTCAAGATCTAAAAGATCTTCAAGATTAGTTCGTGTCATAAATCAAATAAAAATGAAAAGAAAGAAAGTGGACCATAGTAAAATAAAATGAGAAGTTTGAGTTGATGGTCCAAAAAGAAAAGAAGAGGATGAAAAAATGAAAACTTGAGAAAGAGGAAAGATGAAAGAGAGAGGTGAAGAAAATAATAAAATGAAAAATAAAAGAAATACCTCTAAATGGTTTAATAAAATACATTCCTCCTCGTAAACAGTGCCAATTTGAAAAGGGCACTGTCGTGGGAACCCTCAATTGGTTAATGTGATTTTGGGGTACTTAGGTGCAGCAGAGTGGCTGACCAAGGTCTTCTGTCAAAGTAGGAAGTAGATTTAAAACAACATTTTAAAGGTATTCTAAAAATAAAATAAAAGAGAATAAAAACACTACTTGAAAGGGTGGGGGTTGTTTATAGTTTATGAATCTAGAATAAGTTTTCTGGAAGAAGATTGAATTTTTTGTTTTTAGTTTTGAAATAAAGTTCGAATAAAATGACACAACAAAAAGATGTTTTTTAGACAATATTTAAAATAAGTAATTGATCTAACTCTACCTATTCAGTCATTTATTAATAATTATAATTTAAATTAATATTTACTTAATTATGGTCCCTTAATTTGTTAAATCCCGAACCCTACGAGAATTAACTTTACCACGAAGATGAAGTGAATTTAACCTTAGGCTAACATCGGAACATGCAATCGCAACACCCTGCTTTGATTGATGTTCTAAGATTAGCTTATGTTCAGTGGTAAATTAAGGCACAAAAACACTCTGGAAATGAGGATTAATTAAGTTTATGGATTTTATTTGAACTCTACAAATTGATCCCGTGTGGTCTTGTATTACCGATTAAGATCGCGCTCTCACAATTCACACAAATCCCGACCTCACGCGTTTTGTGTTAATTGTTCAATTGCTCACTTAGTTTCTTCTAATTTGAAAACTCAATTAATGGATCATGTTTAGTGAATTACATTAGATCATTGATTCAAAATAAATGAATGAATAAAGTGAGAGGTAGATCGATTACTAGAAAGAACTACTCTTCAATGGGTGGTGTAGTCATCATAGAAGCGAATTACATTTGCAACGGTTTAGAATGGGTATAACCCAATCACGTCTATAGTCTTGAGTTCCAGACAAAAGAGTAAGATTAATTAAGAATACAAATAAACAAAAGAGAGGAAAATAGAAGAAATTAAAGAGGAACTAGGAATTTTATTGAAAGAGCAAAAACATTACAACAAAGAGGAGGAAGAGAAGAGCAATTTGGAGGAGATCCTAGCTTGAAAGCTTCCCTCTTCCAATGGTGAATTTAATTGGAAATGAACCACTTAACCTCTTCTCCCAATCCTCTAAGTCACGTATCAACTCCTCCAAATGAGAAAAAACTCCAATTTATAGATAGAAGGGTGGGAGAGGTTACAGGTGGTTTCAAGTGTGAATATGGAAATTCGGCCAAATATTTTATTCCAAATTTCACCTCCCATTTGACCACAGAAACGCGTGAATTGGCCCGCTTTCCATAAGGATTATTTATTTCTCGTCATGTCACCGATAGTTCCTCAAAATTTGGGCTCAATCCAAACTAGGATAAGGAATATATGGCCCAATTACAGAACCTATGTCTATTCTGCCGAGTCCAGCCCACCATTGGCTCAATGGCCCTTTTACTCCATCCAAATGCACTCTTTAACTCCAGTGTCCTAAATGAAAGTTGTAGAAAATTAAGCTAGTAACCCTGTTAAAAAACATTAAGTTCAAATAATAAATATTAAAATATTTATCTTCAAAATACTACAGTATATTTTAAAAGGGTAAACCTAGAATTTTCATCAAATTTTCAAATGAATGATCTAATCCCAAATATTTCATAAATGAATATATTTATCACAATGTGAGGAAATTATATCATTTATTATCAATAAAATATTCAAAAAAATAGTGTTTTATCATATATATACCTTGAAAATTAATGTAGGTGCATAATAAAACATGTGTATCAAAGAAGGAAAATTGAGACAAAACCATCTTATAGATTTGGTAGATTTTGAAACATTAACCCCATGAAATAAATATCATATAATGGATATATAAATACCCAAATATTAATCTATAATAATCATAGAATACATACATGGTTAGTATACACACCACACAAAATTAATGGGTGGTGAATAAAGTATGTATCTCACGGGAAAAAAATGAGATGAAATCCCCTTACCTTGTGTCTTGACTCTCATCATACTAGTTCAATCCTCTTGTATAATAAATATAATTTTATTATATATATTTTATAGAAACATATTTTTATATATAATACCATATAAGATTTTAATATGACCTTATATTACCTTCTTGTTAACAAACCTATGTTATGGTTTCACTTTAGGTAATATTCTCTTTTTTCTTAGCATGTGTCTTAATTTGTTGTATATTTGGTACTTATAATTATATATTGATTTAAAGAGTTTAAATCATGATACACATATAATTTATATTAATTATATGTTTATTTTATTAAATCATATAATATATAATTATGAAATGGAATACACCGTTCATGGAGAGGGTAAGTCGTACATACGTATGAACATTGTTTCCATCTTTATTATCATATTGAAAGAAAGAGGGTAAATGAAATATGTGTATATATATGTGTATATATATATAATCATTATTGTAAAATTATTATATGATATATATCATATAAGTTCACAAAATCAATCCTTAATGCATTTCATGTAGCGTGTGAACGAATCACATCGCTTTGAGGGAGTGGTAGTCCAGACTTCCCCAAACGAAATGATCATAGTTACACCAACTGGAAAGTATAAAGATATGTGTTTTCAAATGATTAAATAAGATTAAATACATGATAAATATAATATATAACATATATAAACATATTTTACATCATAATTTCCACCATGATAGGTTGTAAGTAAAATGAACAATCATTGGTTTGTGAGGTAGTAGTTCATCGTACACATAAACAGTATGTTCGTTGCCCATTAGATGGAGGTGTGTGTAAGTGTAGGTTGAAAAAATAGCATAAAAATATCCTATTATATTGAATATACTGGTTTTTTCATACAATCATGGAATAAAGATAGTGTAGGGGTGGATAAAGAAAATAAAATAACAGAGCTTGAGAGAAGTTGTTACCTCTTAATTGGGTAACTCCTTTTGGTTTGTGCCAAAAGGATTCCTTGGATTGATTTATGTCCAAGGGGAGTATTGTAGGATTAAGGGATGGATTTTTGGAATTTTATTGGGAATATATTTCCCGAACATATGTGGTGTATATATGTGTGAAGAAGAGGTAGAAGTGGTGGGATTTTATAGGGAAGGGAGATGACACACTTGGTATTTTTTAAAACAAGTTTGGTGTACCTACATTTTTAGAAAAAAAATCATAAAGACAATAAAAACTCAATAATGGAAGTTTAATTGATTAATAATTTCCAACCAATGGGTTTTGGACAAGTTTCTAGGTTTTTTGGGTCTTAAATTAAAGGTTTAATCCTTTATTAATCTATTTTTTCTCTTAATCGTTGTAATTAATTTTAATCATTTTCACAAATATTTTTGGTTAAAAACTATTTTTAACTTATTATAAATTATAAATTATGATTATTGAAAACATGGACTCAATTTTTTCAAATTATAATCATATAAGTGGTAGGAATTAATTTAAAATTAATCCCACTGATGGGACGACACTGATGGTTTTTAAAGAAAAAACATCCAAAAGTTTGCTAAGTTTTTATACCCAATTTCAAAGTTAAATTGGTTATGATGACCTAAATTGGATTAATTTACAAAAATATGATATAATTAAAATTTTAAACCAATTTAAAATATAATTTAACTTTATAAATAAATTATATGAAAAAGCAGTTTTGAAATAAAATTCATTATTTTTCACTATTCATCCAAAAATGAAGTTTCTCTAGAAAAATCCCAAACATTCACCCTAAACTAATTTCGAAATTATAAATTAAAAAATGAAGTTTATTTTAGAAAATTAAATTTCTAAATGTGTCTAAAATTAATTTTATTATTTTTTACAAAAGGACACTATAAGTAGTTTATTTGAGAAAATAGTATGTTTAAACATATAAGGAATTTACCAAAAATTATATATTTCATTATAAATATGATTTATTTATATAAAAAAATTATAAAAAATATTTCAAAATTATTTAGTACTATTCATATAACTATGTTTAATGGATAGGTTTTAATCATCTCATTTAAATAATTACAATAGTAAAATTATGTTTCGTAGAAACATCGGTGTTGCGTGTAATGTACACCAATTAATTTTTTCATGTAATGTACGTTGATCCAATACGGTGTGAAAGGAATGATTGAATTTTTGCATTACAAGACATAAATGAAAATTTAATTTATTCTACAACAAGGTCCATAAAACTCGGGGTGTTACATTATACACCCCTTAAAATGAATTTATCCCTCGAAATTAATCACTCACGTAAAAAAATGAGGATAATTATATGTCATCATATCCTTGAGTTCCCATAGAGCTTCCTATAACTGGTGATTTCTCTACAAAAAAATTACCATATGAGTGGTATTGTTTTGTGAAATTTTCTTTGATTGGTCCAGAATTTCAATTGGTTGTTCTTTGTAAGAAAGATCCTACTCCAGTAGTATGACCAATGACTTCAGTACATGTAGAGGGAAAGGTATGTACTTCTTCAAGAGAGATACATGTAACACATCATGGACTTGAGGGATATTTGGAGTAAGTTCCAATTGATAAGATACCATCATGATATGATCAATAATCACAAAGGGGTCGATATACCTAGTGCGTAGTTTCCCTTTCTTTCTGAACCACATAACTTTCTTCCAGGGTGAGATTCATAGAAACACCTTTTCACCAAATTCAAATTCTGGATCACACCATTAGTTCTTTGCAAAAAATTTCTACTGACTTTGAGCTACCTTGGAATGTTTTTAAATGGTTCTAACCTTCTTGAACATTTCTTCATCGATCTCATCTCCCAATAACATTCTTTTTCTAACCTCATACCAACACGTTGGAGATCAATATTTCTTCCCATAGAGGGATTCATATGGTGTCATCTGAATGCTTGAGTGAAATCTATTGTTGTAATAAAACTCAACAAGAGAAAGGTTTTGATCCCAACCACATTTTAAATATAGAGAAAAATATATCAACATATCCTCTAGGGGTTGAATTGTTCTTTCATATTGATCATCCATCTAAGGATGATAAGCACTGATGAAAATGAATTTTGTATCAGGTTCTTGCTGAAGGATTTTTTGGAACTTTGAGGTAAACCTAAGATCTTGATCTAATATAATGTAATGTTGTAATCCATTTACCCTTACCACTTCCTTAATGTATATACTGGAAAGCTGATCCATATAAAAGTCTTATCTGATAGTGATGAAATGTGCTGACTTGGTAAGGAGATCGACTACCACCCATATAGATTTAATCCATGTAATGTTTTTGGGTTGTACCATGAAAAAATCCATAGAGATGTTCTTTAATTTCGATTCTTGTATGGTTGATACATGCAACATCCCATTTTACATTGGTCTTTCACCCTTAACTTGTTGGAATACCAAGTGCTCAGATACCAAATCTATGATATCTCTCTTCATTCCATCCAACTAGATGTATTATTTCAAGTCCTTATACATATTCGTACTTCCAGGATGGATATATAATGAATAAATAGGAGCTTCGTCTAATAGATACTTCATATATAGTATTTAAGGAACACATAAAAAGTTCCTGAACCTTATCATTTCATCCTGATCCAAGTTAAATTCCAAAAAATTTCTAACATTCTTTTGCAGATATACATCTTCCTTCTACACCTCCTTAATCTTAACTTGGATAGATGGTTGAACATTCATTTGAGAGAGATAAAATTTTTCCCCCTCCTTCAATATTTATAAATCCATCATTTTCAAATCCCAAAATATTGGATCTTTTTATGATCCTCATCATCGATAAGATAGAATGATCCTTTTGATTCAAAGAATCATCCAACTTGTTCGCTTTCCTAGGGTGGTAATGTATTGAACATTTATAATCCTTTAATAATTCTAACCGTATTTTCTAGAACATGTTCAACTCCTTATATGTGAATATATATTTCATAATTTTTTGATCAGTATATATATCAAACCTTTCTCCATAAATATAATGCCTATATATCATTAATGCAAAAAATACCAATTTTAACTCCATATCACGAGTTGGGTAATTTTTATCATGAATATTCAACAATCATGAGGTATAAGCGATAATCATGTTATTCTTCATAAGAAAATATACCAATCCCGTCTTATATGAATTTCTATAAATTACAAACCCATCTCCACTATAAAATAATGTAAGCACAAGTGCACTAACTAAAATTCTCTTCAGTTCCTTGAAATATTCCTCACATTCATTTTTCTAGGGGAACTTGACACCCTTCCGAGTAAATTTTTTAAAAGGAGTAGATAGTTATGAGAAATTCTACACAAACCGTCATTAATAACTAGATAAACAAAGAAATCTATATATCTCAATCATAGTGTTTGGTCTAGGCTAGCATTCAATAGCCTCTGTCTTTGATGGATCTAATATTATACCGTCTATTGAGATTATGTGACCCAAAAATGAAACCATTTGCAGAAACAAATCACACTTTTTAAATTTTCATATAGTTTCTCCTTCCTATGTCTCTTTAGTACAATTTTCAAGTAATCTTCATTCTCTTCCTTTCACTTTGAATAGATAAGAATATCATTTAAAAGACTACCATAAATTGATCGAGGTAATCTCTAAATAATCTATTCATAAAAAAGATGAATATTTCAGGGGAATTAGTGAGACCAAAAGGAATCACTATATATTAATAGTGTCCATAACTTGTATGGAATGTCATCTTGTGTATATCCTCCTTCATGACCCTCAATTGATGATATCCAGAACAAAGGTCAATCATGGAAAAGATTTGAATTTTGTGGAGTTGATCAAACAATTCATTAATATGGGGAAGAGGATATTTGTTCTCGATTGTGATCTTGTTCAACTCCCAATAATCTATACAGAGTCTCATTGACCCATCTTTATTTTTGAAAAAAAAAATGAGTGCACCCCAAGGTGACACACATGACCAAATGAATCCCTTATCAAGGTTTTCTTGGATTTGATTCTTTAATTATTTCAACTCAATCGATGCCATTCTATAAGGAGTTCTTGAAATTGGTGTGAAACTAGGTATTATTTCTATTTAGAACTAAACATTACATTTTGGAGGAAGTATAGGAAAATATTTTGGAAATACACCCAAAAAATCCCAAAAAATAAGCATATCGTCAATTTCTATTTTCTCCCAAACCATTTGAGATAACCAACCCTTATGAATGGGAACTAAGACCCATGAACTGGATGTAATATCCATAGGAATTTCATACTTATCATCACATGGATGGATGATCATAGTACAGTTTGAAATATCAAACGTAACTTCCCTTCCTCAACAATTGATGTGGTATTTATGTAGAAAATTCAATCCCTTCCTTGTTGGGCGGAAGAAAGCAAGGAAGGATGGAAAGAGGGGGGGTGAATTGCCTTTTAAAAAAAGATTAACAATTTAAAATAAATTGAAATCAAAGTATGTGTAGCGGAAAATAAAAGAGGCAATCACACAAGAAATTGATAACGGAGTTCGGCCAAAACCCGACCTACGTCTCCGCTCCCAACTCAACCGTTGAGAGATTCCTACCGCTTGCTTTTCAATGGTTTTAGCAAGAAACCCACTAGGCTTTGAGGTATCACTAGAACCTATTACAGCTTGCTTTTTGTGGTTTAGCAAGAACCCACTTGCTTTTGATGGTTTAGCAAGAACCCACTATCCTTCTTACAGGTGAAGGATAGCTCACCTATGACACAAGCCTTTTAAAAGGAAAGGCTTGAAAAAACCTCTTCACACCTTAGTGGTGATGTGAAACCCAAAAGAAAGAGGGATGAGAAAAGTTTGGGGTTTGTAGGCACAAACCCAATTTTAAAGCTCAAAATAAATAAAACAAGAAAAACCGTATTTGAGGAAGTCTTGAGCGCCTTTGATTGATTGGAGATGTTGAAGGCCGCTTCCAAGCTTCTTTGAAGGAGCTCCTTGGATGTGGAAGTTGTTGGAGCAAGGTGGGTTCCTTTGAAGGAAGTCCGCCGGAGGTACGCCAAAGATGGAAAACGTGTACGGTGGCTTTGTATAGGTTCCGGTAGGTGTCCTGGGCTTCCTTGGCCTTTATTTATAGGCATGGAACCCTTGGGGAGTCTTCGGAGCCGTTGGAGAGGCTTAAAGAGACGTTGGAGGCCAAATGGGAGTTGACTGGTCAAAGCCAACAGCTAGTTTGACTGGGCTACCGGCTGGCCGGTACAGCTCCACCGGCTGGCCGGTGCCTTGGCAGTGGTGAGGAAATTTGGTCCAGGCTCCACCGGCCGACCGGTGGAGGAGCCACCGGCTGGCCGGTGGCAAGACAGTAGCTTGCCATTTTGTCTGGGTGCCACCGGCTGGCCGGTGACAGAGCCACCGGCTGACCGGTGGAACCTGGCAGTGGGCAATGCCTCTGCCAGGTCCACCGGCGGGCCGGTGCTATCACACCGGTTGGCCGGTGGACTGCAATTCAGTCCACTTCTTGTCCATTCTTGGGCCAATCCTTTGGCAAACTTTTGCCTATCATCCACAACACTTAAAAACAAGGTTAGACAAATAATAAGGTGATTGTGATCATGAAAATCAAACAACGAGGGGAACGAGAGGTACAACAATCTCCCCCTATTTTGATGATCACAATCACCAAAACAATTAATGTAAAATACTGAAATTGAAAGGAAATGCTAAGCATGATGAAAAGGATTCTCCCCCAATCAATCAAGAAATTTCTCCCCCTTTGTGATTATCAAAATAGCGTGGGGCATAAAACTTGATTGAGGTAACCAATGAAAAACGAGATTTTTAAATCAATTGAAAAAGAGACTAATTGTTGAAAATTTTGAAATGAAAATTGAATAAAAGTTTGAATTGAAAGTTTTGAATCAAAATCCAATTGAAATTTGAAATGGAGAGTTTTGAATCAAAAATGAATTTAAATTGAAAAATGAATCGAAAGAGATTTTTGAATTTAAGAAAATTTCTCCCCCTAAATAAAACAAAGGATCATCGGGGAAACGAAACTATTTTTGGCCCGGAGAGACTCTCCAAAAGGGATTTTTCAATCCAAATTTGTTTCATGGCGGGTCTTCTCCTATAAAACTCGTCGGAATAGAAAATAGACTTGGGTTGGCCGTACCTGGCATTTTTGCAATCACACTCATAAATGAGGTGCCCGGGTTTTTTACAATAATTGCAAAATTTAAAACTAGAGCTCCCCCTTACAAAAACAGTTGGAGCATGGGAGGAGGAAGCTACATTGGTATATCCTAGCCCTTGGGTGGTTCTTGAAATTCGTTGGGAACCAAGCAATTTTGAAAGATTTTGTTCCCCTTGGGTGAATTTGGCTAGGGATTCCCTTAGGTCTTTGATGGTTGATTCCAAAGAATCAACATTTGGAAAATTTTGGATTTTGAGGGACATCTCCTCCTTCTCTTTGAGAAGTTGTTCTTTTTCGGAGGAGAGTTTTTTGAAAGACTTTTTTAAAGCAACAAATTTTGACGATAAAGCATGAAAACCATTTTCAAGTTGGTCTCTAGCATGTTGGAGTTCTTCATAAGACATATGATTGAAAGAATTTGAATTTGAAGAACAAGAGGAGGAGGAGTCGGAGGATGTTACCTCATGTTTTGCCATTAGGCATTTTTTACCTTGGTCGCTTGAGGAGGAGGAGGAGGAGGATGATGAGGAGGTGTCACTCCATGTCGCCTTGAGGACCTTTTTCTTTCCTTTTTCCTTTTGCGTGGCCCGTTTTTTGTTGAGTGGGCAATCGGGCTTGTAATGGCCCTTTTTGCCGCACCCGTAGCATTTTACCTTGGGCTCGGATCTTGTGGTGGGTTCTTGCTTTCGCGCCTTGCGAGATTTCTTCTTCTTCTTGTGCTTCTTCATAAATTTGTGCATTTGGCGGGCGAGATTCTCCATTTCCGAGTCGCCGCTTGATGATGAAGAAGATGAAGATGATGATGATGAGGAGGAGCTTACTTCTTTTTTTACCTTGAGGGCGATGTTCTTTGGTGTCTTGATTGGTGTGCCCTCCTTTTGAGCTTGCCTCCTCATGGTGATTTCGTATGTCATGAGGGATCCGATGAGCTCTTCTACCGGCATGTTCTTGATGTCCTTCGCCTCTTGGATAGCCGTCACTTTTGGAGCCCATGAGCTTGGTAGGATCCATAGGATCTTCTTGACCATGGTTTCTGCAGAAATATTATCTCCAAGAGATTTTCTACCATTGCACACGTCAGTAAAACGAGTAAACATTTCAGAAATTGATTCTTGTGGGTGCATAGAAAATGACTCAAAATCTTGACGGAACATGTCCAATCGAGTGTCCTTGACTTTGTTGGTCCCCTCATGGGTAACCTCCAAAAGTTTCCAGATTTCATGTGAGGAGGTGCATGTGGACACTCATTTTGAACTCATTACGATCAAGGCCGCAATGAAGAGCGTTCATGGCTTTGCCATCAAGCTCGAAATTTCTAATGTCGGCTTGGGTCCATTTGGATTCGTCGGGGGTAGACAAAGTATAACCTTGCATGACAATTTTGTAAATAGGATATCCTATGCATCTAAGAAAGGTAGTCATGCGGGTTTTCCAATAATTATAGTCGGTCCCATCAAAAAATGGAGCCCGACCCAATGAGTAGCCCTCGGGGGCGAAAGAGGTAGATGCCATCACAATGGATCTTTGAATTTGAAACCTTTTAAGGTATTACTAAAATTACCCCTTTGATACCAATTGTTGGGCGGAAGAAAGCAAGGAAGGATGGCAAGAGGGGGGGTGAATTGCCTTTTAAAAAAAAGATTAACAATTTAAAATAAATTGAAATCAAAGTATGTGTAGCGGAAAATAAAAGAGGAAATCACACAAGAAATTGATAACGGAGTTCGGCCAAAACCCGGCCTACGTCTCCACTCCCAACTCAACCGTTGAGAGATTCCTACCGCTTGCTTTTCAATGGTTTTAGCAAGAAACCCACTAGGCTTTGAGGTAGCACTAGAACCTATTACAGCTTGCTTTTTGTGGTTTAGCAAGAACCCACTTGCTTTTGATGGTTTAGCAAGAACCCACTATCCTTCTTATAGGTGAAGGATATCTCACCTATGACACAAGCCTTTTAAAAGGAAAGGCTTGAAAAAACCTCTTCACACCTTAGTGGTGATGTGAAACCCAAAAGAAAGAGGGATGAGAAAAGTTTGGGGTTTGTAGGCACAAACCCAATTTTAAAGCTCAAAATAAATAAAACAAGAAAAACCGTATTTGAGGAAGTCTTGAGCGCCTTTGATTGATTGGAGATGTTGAAGGCCGCTTCCAAGCTTCTTTGAAGGAGCTCCTTGGATGTGCAAGTTGTTGGAGCAAGGTGGTTTCCTTTGAAGGAAGTCCGCCGGAGGTACGCCAAAGATGGAAAACGTGTACGGTGGCTTTGTATAGGTTCCGGTAGGTGTCCGGGGCTTCCTTGGCCTTTATTTATAGGCATGGAACCCTTGGGGAGTCTTCGGAGCCGTTGGAGAGGCTTAAAGAGCCGTTGGAGGCCAAATGGGAGTTGACTGGTCAAAGCCAACGGCTAGTTTGACTGGGCTACCGGCTGGCCGGTACAGCTCCACCGGCTGGCCGGTGCCTTGGCAGTGGTGAGGAAATTTGGTCCAGGCTCCACCGGCTGACCGGTGGAGGAGCCACCGGCTGGCCGGTGGCAAGGCAGTAGCTTGCCATTTTGTCTGGGTGCCACCGGCTGGCCGGTGACAGAGCCACCGGCTGACCGGTGGAACCTGGCAGTGGGCAATGCCTCTGCCAGGTCCACCGGCTGGCCAGTGCTATCACACCGGTTGGCCGGTGGACTGCAATTCAGTCCACTTCTAGTCCATTCTTGGGCCAATCCTTTGGCAAACTTTTTCCTATCATCCACAACACATAAAAACAAGGTTAGACAAATAATAAGGTGATTGTGATCATGAAAATCAAACAACGAGGGGAACGAGAGGTACAACATGCCTATGATGACATAAAATTGAACCAAATGAAGAATGAAAATATTTTCAGGAATCACATTCCCACAAACATCAACCAGAGATGAATCATAGACTTGGTATGAAATCATTATACCATTAGGGGTTTTCACTTTTAATTCCAAATATAATTATTTTAGTGGAATCTTAACACCCTTAAAAAATTATTTAGATATGAAATAGTGGGTAGGTCAAAAATTAAATATGACATTAACAGTTCTATAGTGGATGTTAAGTGTAACTTTTATCATTTCATTATCACACCCCTCATCAAAAATAGTGATTTCATGAGATTCCCCCTTTTATAATAGATTAATTGGTTGCTGGCGTTGATCATCATCACCGAACCTTAGGTTTGGGCAGTGGTTAGCATAATGCCCATTCTCCTTACACTTATAGCATAGAATTGTGGGAGGTTAATTCTATGCTATTTTTTCTCCATTATCACTATTTTTTATCTTCTTCCCATCACTTCGGAAATCAAATTCCCAATGGCCTTCCCTTCCACACTTAAAACATTTATCAGACCCTTTAAAGAAAATTTACTCCATGTTTCTTCCCACATTTATCACATAAAGGTAACCTCATCTTCTTCTCTTATTGTTTTTTAGATTTTCCTTTAATCTCAACATTCCTTTTCTTTTCAAAACCATGGGATTGATACATGACTCTAACCTCAATTTTAACCTTGATTTCACAACACAAAATCTCTTCATAGCTTATTAAGTATCTTATGTAAAGTTTCCTTTTAAGACTTATCTTCAAGACAATAAAGAACCTATAAAATTTAATTTCAGGTTGGACGATAATTTCTAAAGCATACCTTGAAAGTATCATGAAATTAGCCTTGTAGAAACCAACTGATTCATCATCCCTTTTCTTCAAATCAAGTAACTCCTTATTCATCTTGGTATGAAGAATCAGAGGAGAGTAATCTTTGAAAAAAAGTTCTTGAACCTGTCTAAATCCATTGATCTAATATAATAATTAGGCCTCATATTATTAATTAGAGTCCACCACTGGTCCGCTTCACCTTCTAAATGACAAACAGTCAGAATTTCTTTCTCCTACTCTGAACACTATAGAATAGAGAATATCTTTTTAGTATTACTGATCCATTGTTCAACAACAGGGAGATTAGAAGCCCCTCTAATATAAGGGGTATGTTTCCTCATGAAAGAGTTAATAGAATTTTGTTCCCTCTTATCCTCATTTGGATGTCCAAAATGATTCAAAGCTTGAGAAAGTTGTGTGATCATAGGAAAAAGGTTTTGCATTCCAGCTCCCATAGAATTTTCTTTCTCAGGAGTAAAATTGTTGCGTTGTCCATCAAAATCACTATTAACGTGATTCCTTATGGTTCGATCCATTGACTAAAACCAAAACATAGACTATGAAATAGTTATCATATTGAGGAACCACATAATCATGAAAAGTCACTTACAGGATGTCAATATTATGACACCTACTTTAATCTATGACACCTTATGTTTATCCTGGGTTATTCATAGACAAATTTTATTTAAATCCTTCATGATGGTTCATGAAGAGTTTTTGAATTTCCAATGCATATCCTCTGGGTGTGTCAAACCAGGTGTATAGAATGGCCCATTTTCATGTACCAGATTACCCTGAGTCAAGCATGGAACATCTTGTTGAAGTTGTTACCCCTAGGTACATCTATTACGGAGCCATATCCACTTGTAGCATCTAGATATGGATGTATTTCAAAGAAACCAATCAATCTATCCTTCACCAAAATTCCCGGATATTTTTCTATCCTTTTCCTTATCCTTAGACTTATCCCTATATATGACCTTAGGGTTCTCAATAAAGATTTCTCATCTTATATTCTGAAGGCTAACTAAACCTTTTTTATGATAATAGCTATAACAACCCTAACTTTTCAAACATAGGCATTACAATAATTTTTAAGAATAATTAAAACATTATACAAACAGATGCCCAAAGACCGTACTAGTCTAGTGCCTTTGGAAACATAAACATTGGTATATAAATGAGCTACATCATCTCCCACAAGGTTCTTCTTGACTATCAACCTTATTAGACACATCAAAAATAATACATATCTTTATAAAATGGGGGAAGGAAACATAAAAAGGGGTGAGATAAGATACTCAGTATGGGTAAACAAGTGAGATACATAAGAATAATCATGAGAATAAGGTAATGATAACATTATCACGAAAATATAAGATCATACCCTTAATATCAAATATCATAAAATGAATCATGGAATACATATTAGTATTTCATAAGATATGAATCACAAATAAATATAGAACATAAGCCAAGAAATCATAACATAGGAATAAAACATGGAGCTATAGAAGAAACATAAGCATATTATATGATTTCCATATTATCCAAGGCATTTCTGCAAATACTGTCTTGGTAGTATGGGTTCACTTCCCATAACATCTCGGTAGTTATGGTTCACTCCCATGGCCATATTAGTAGCATGATTTCACTCCTCAAACCATCTTGGTAGTCAAGGTTCACTCCCATGGTCATCTTAGTAGTCAAGGTTCATTCCCAAGACCATGTTACTCTATCTATTGAGATATAAATCTTAACTAATACGTTGGAGTGATATATAAGTCCCACCCATCTCATAATTAAATCATACATACATGTGCAAAAAGATCATTAAAAATCATATCATAACCCATTAAATGAAAAGCATATTATAAACATGTAATCATATCATAACCTATGGAAAGAGATAGTTTTCACAATTATTTCATCCTAAAAATAACCCGTGAAAAGAATAGGATTTCAAAAGCATATAACCTATAAAAGAGAAACCAGTTTTATAAACATCATTCCATAAAAACATAATACATTCGGAGAAATAATAAGAATGTGAAAATTGAATAATTTCCCCATAAATACATGAGTAACACCAATATATGTTATCTTATATGGGAAAAAATTTGAAATATCTTTTAAAAACATTTCTTGAGGAAAATACAATTTTTTCATTGAAAAATAATTTTTAAAACATAAAACATTTTTGAAAACCATTTTATTTGAAAATAGATTTGAAAACATATAAATATAGATTTTAATACCATAAAATATTTCTAAAATAATTTTTTCATTTAAAATTATCTTCATGGATCATTTTAAAACATTTTTGAAAACGTTTTTGAAAACATGGTTTTTAAATAAAATACATTTCCAACCAAATAGAGAAATACAGTTAGATTTTCCTAAAAAACATTTTATTAAATATATTAAGTACCGAAGAGTGTAAAATGATATTAAAACATGATTATATAATGAATAAACATAGGAGAATAAAATTCATTAGTTTTACTAAGATATGGATGATACAATTTCATCAAAGGATGTATAAATAGAAACAATCTCAAAATGCGATGATATTGTTTCAATAAACACTTATAACTTGGTAACGTGGGATCATACTCTCCATATAAGAAAATTAAATTACATTAAGCTTAAAATATCATAAAAACATTTTTATTTATGATATATCATGTAAAATGGAAGTATATACACCTCAAAAAACAATATAGAAGCATAATAAAACATGTATCTCAAAGAAGGAAAATTGAGTCAAAATTACCTTACCGGTTTGGTAGCTTTTGAAACATTAACACTATAAAATAAATATCATATAATGGATATATAAATACCCATAAATTTAAGTATGTGAATAATTGAATACATATATGGGTGTTATACACACCACAGAAAAGGAATGGGTGGTGAATAAAGCATGTATCTAACAAAAATAAAAAGTGAGAAGAAATGCCCTTAACTTGTGTCTTAGCTATCATTTTTGTAACACACCAAGATTTCATAGTATGTTATTTCTTCAATGTAATGCAATAACTTGCACTACACACAACACTGAGTTCAAGCGCAACACGACTTACCTAACTAGCTGTTCAAAAGCGGTTATAAATAGTATTAACTGAATTTTGAACATTATATAATCCTTATAATTTTAGAATCCATATTATGAGGATCTTAGACATAATGTAATAAAAAATTCATTTTTTTCAGATAAAAGAATTATTTTTCAAAAAATGCAATTTTACAGCCTTTTAATGGTGAACCTTTTTAAAATAAATTATTTGACACATTTATATATTCAATTTGACAAAATAAACTTCTTCTTTAGAATCTGGACATAAAAATTTAGTTTCAATTAATTTTTGATGTTTTTTTGATAACTTTCACATTTGGGTGAATAGTGAAAAAACTAAATTTTAACCAAAAACAACATTTTTAATCAAAATAATTTATAGTGTTAAAATATAAATTTGAGTGGTTTTAAAGAATTATTAGATTATAATTTTACAATTTAATTAAATATTGTTCATTGAAAGTAATTTCACATTGAAATTGAACATAAACAAGTGTCAATCTTTTGATAGTTATTATTTCATAAAAACCCTTTTTGGTTTTGAAAACGGGAATTAGTTTTATATTAATTAATGCAAATTATATGTTTTGAATTTGGTAAAATAGACAAATTTTTTGGATTTGGAATATCAAAATTATTTTAGGGTGAAGTTTTGGTATTTTTCTGAAAACATTCAATTTTGGATGAATAGTGAAAAACACTGATTTATTGGTTAAAACTAAATTTTACTTAAATAATTATTTATTTTATTTAAACTTACTTCAGGTAAATATAGATACATAATACCTATATAAGTTCAATTTAATTCATTGGAGTCATTTTATATTAATTTTAGATAAACAAAATTTTATTGAACTTTTTACCGTCTTTTACCCACCTCCTAGGAGCTTTTGCAAATTTTCAAAAAACATAATTTTACCGCTTCTGTGAGTGGAATTTACAAAATCTGAGAGACACGGTTGATATGAGTACGAAAAATGTTGTTCAATGTGATGAAAATAATTTTTGGTGAATAGTAACTTTTTTACTTTTATTTACCATGGTTAAAAATAAATTGGGTAATTAAGTGTGAAAATGATATTAATATTACCCTAAGAATGTCCTAATTCTATTGGAAAACTGTATCTAGACTAAAAAACCTTAGGAATAAAATATTATCATTTAGGTCCACATGGATTAGATTAGGACATTTATTATTATTTAATTCAAAGAAGAGTTAAAAGAGTTAAAATCAACGGTTAATAACTAAAACATTTTTAATATATGGTTATACATAAGATAAATTCTATTATAAATATTAATTAGAAAGATAACACAATTTCCTACATCATGGTATTTTATTTATAATTTTTATACATTATGTAAATAAATTTATTTAGGACATAATGATGATGCAGTAATTACCTTATTCCTGAAAGAATCAAATAAATTGTACTATAAATATTAAAATAAATATAATTTAAACGTTTTTATGACATCCATGAATTTTCTAGGTGACTATGACAAGTTAGGTATGATTAAATGTATCTTTTTAGAATTAATAAAGTTGTGATGAATTTCACAAAAACAAAATACCAAATAGTGTCAAAATTGACATAAATTAATATTTAAAAAAATACTATATTATTGGTTGATATAATATTCCTAAGAACGTAAGGTTTGTCCAAAGGGCCTAAATAATAATATATAGGTCATTAATCAGCCACATAAAGTTATCTTGGAAGTTTAGAGTATGCTTATTAACCATGTAGAGTAAGAATACAAGAAGACACGGTAAAAGTTAAACTATTTAAGTAAGAGTTAAATCTAAAAGATAAGGTTAAAATGGTAACCTAAACGTGCCTAAAACCTATTGGTTGAGAGTATTTCGACCCATAACCACCTAAGTCTCGAAATAAATTCATTTGTAACCATTATAACCCGAATATGAGTGTATAATAAATTAATACTTTAATCTTTTCCTAAAGTGACCCTTACCCCTCTTATAAAAGGGCAGTTCCCCTTCTCTCTATTTCACACCATCTAAGCCATCTGGATCAGACAACCCCTGCAAAAATATACTCTCAACATCCCTCAATTTATCTTAGAGGCCCTCCTTTGGTCATAAATCCAACTTAAGTTTCCCTTTTGATCAAATCAAATGGAAGAACCTGAAGAAGAGGTAATGATTTCACTACCCTCTTTCAAGCTCTCTTATTCTTCCACTTACTCTTTCTTTGTTACTTAAATTTTAAAATAATAAATATAGTATATTCTATATATTGTGATGTTATTATAAATATGGCACAACTATATTAATTAACCTATCCATATTATGAATGATAATGTCACCATGCGTGCGTGTGTACGGCTTACCGTCTCCACGCTGTGGTGTAATTTGTTATTCAACACTATGTTATTTTGGATGGATATAATGATGAGTAATATGTATATAAATAATGAAAATAAAATTATAATGTCTCTGTAAAATTAATATACCATCAAATTCCAAAACTTTAAGGAAATGATATTGTCACTCGTGCATCCGTACGGATTACCGTATCCACGACGTGATGGGATTCATTTCCACGTTCACCATTCATCGACAATTATAAAAATATATATATAACTAATAATAATATAATATATGACATAATAATGCTACTGGAGATATATATATATATATATATATTTACTTATATATATCTTATTTACTTAGTTCCGTTCAATACGAGATGAAAATGGAAACAACGTTTATGCGTACGTACGGACTACCGTCTCCATAAAAGGTGTTTTTCATTTCATATATATGTCCATTATACATATTTATATTCTAAATATATATGAAATACAAATCATGTTTTATATTATATAAGTACATAAATCTTTATCTAAGTGATACAATCAAGAGTAACAAGTTAAAACACGTACGATAAAGAAAGCGGTTATTACCCGAAATGTTAATTTAACATAGAAATTATTACTAAATGGGTAGTATAAAGTAATAAATCATTCATGTATGATGTCATAAATATTAATATGGTTCTGGTATACTTTAATAACATACTATGATCTTCATACAGAAGTATAAATGTACCATTGACTAAAGTAAAGTGCAATGTAAGGGTTTTTCATCTCACTCCTTATTCCCGTGAGATTCAGGCCATATTGCCACTATTACCTTTTGTGTGGTGTATGTACTACCCATAATTTTATTCTTTCTGTAATACACAATAATTTATGGGTATTTAATTATTCATTTTATGATAGTTCTTTCATGGGGTGTATGTTTTGTAAGTTAACAAATTGGCAAGGGTTAATTCCTCAATCTCATTATTATCCGAGATTGTTTATGTGTAAGTATTTACTGGGACATTTTTATCATCCTTGTCCATTTTTCATAAAAATAATTTCAAAACGAATATTTTAAGGATTTTTGAAAGGTACCCTTTATCAATATCAGAATTTTAAATGTTTTAATGGTTTATATTTCTAAATCTTTTTAATTAATGTCCATGTATTCAAAATGATTTTAAGGATTTATTTATATGGACATGAATGTTTTGAAATGATAATTCTTTCCAAAAGTTTCAAAGTGGTATGGGACACTTTGATTAAAAAATATGTTTTAAATTAATTCCTTTATAAACGTGAGACTTTTAAATGATTTTACAAAAAATATATTTCTCTCAAAAAGTTTTACGCATCATTTTTAACTATGTCAGCATCCTTTACTAGATATTATTTTTGATTGAGGTTGATTTATTATAATAAAATATTCCATATTGTATTGAATGAGTTATGATATGTTTTATTGTGGATGTTCTATTTTTTATACCATTCATGGTTTATGGTTAAAGTATTGACATTTCTTATGCTAGTTCTAATATGAATGTTTATGTTATGTTTCAACCTTTTCATATGAGGAATGTATTGGACATAATAAGTGACGGGTGGAGCCCGCTATAGCTCCTCGATGCATAGGTTGGTCTCATGAGACAACTAGACATGGAATTGGCCGAGGCCCTTTCCCAATTTGATATATAGTTTTGGTTTAGGCCTTAATCACTTTTAGACGTCTTGGCCGAGGCCTTGACAAAATGTTTTAGAATGTCTGGTATTATACATTCCCTCATTATGAAAATAATATTTATGGTCCATGTGGTCATTAGACTAGTAGAATATCCATGATTATGTTTTATTATGGAATTATTTACTCATCTCATATTTATTCCATAAAATTATTCATGTTTATTATAGGTAAAGGCATATGGTTTCAATTATTCACCATGATTAATATTTATTTTATCTTCCACTGTATTTCTTACCCTTACTGAGCGTTTGAACTCTCCCATTTCTATGTTTTATTTTTCCTAGGATTCCAAGAAGTGTATTGTGATTGATATGAAGGGTTAATCTCAGGGAATAATGATGTTCTCAAATAAATATCTATGCTGTGTTTTATGTTTGAAATTGCAATGTAAATTTCACGTATGTAATCTATTTTCCAAGACTGCTAAACTGATCTGTAATTTGGGAATTGATTCCTTGTAATAATGCCAATGTATTAAAATAATGCATTGACTCTGGGTAACTGGGGTCGGGGCATTACATTTGGTATTAGAGGAAGTTTAGAAATAACCTTGGAAGCTAGATTTAGATAAAATCTGATTAGAGCACATAAACCTAAGATAGACATTGATGATTAGTATAGAAGGAATTCCTAGAATTTTGGTAATATAGTGATTTTGGGAGTTTTCAAAGAAAATAAATCCCTGTTTGGATACGAGTAGGTAGAGGCGGCTCTGGCACAGATGTTCCTAGGGGTAAAACCTGAAAACACCTCTTTGAGAAAGACTCGAACGGGAACTGGTGCACGACAACGGGCCTTACTACACTCTGGGTTATGACACTCCTGGGGGATATGCTCAGGATAATTCTCATTTTCATTACAAACCACTATAAAGTGTTTATGAGTATATACATCCTCAAAGAATTTTTTTTTGTGATTATGGATTATATCCATAAACTATTAAATTTTTGTTAGGTATTTTACATGTTTGGAATTATGAATTTTGATTCATAAACTGACCTAGTGTATTCCATTGTTTAGAAATGGCACCCAGTAGAAGGAATGAAAATTCCAGAAATATGTATGATCCAAAGAGTAAGAAGGGCCATATCATTCATGGTATTAATCAATCATTTAGAAAGGAAATAGTATCCCATGTATTATCATCGTATGAATAAAAAGTATAATAAGATCAATAACCACCAAAGATATTTATTTTATTTCATAAGCAAAGGATAAGGAGGAAACAAAGCAAAAGAGACCAAAAAGCCATAAAAGAGAGGAATCATGGGGGTCTATAATGATGGAGACCTATTGCATCCCCAATGATAAAAGCCATGCACTCTAAAGGAAGGGAGCCGAGACTGGAATAGCATGGGAGCCTATCACTGGGGCAACCCATGGAGGTAAGAAAATCAGAAACTCTGTTTCCCTCCCTCCACGTATGAAGAACCTCCACCTGGGAGTTAATGAGGCTACGACACTTACGGATAGGATATGAAATGCACCTGGGTGTAGTACCACAGCCCTACAGAGCACGCTGAATAACAGTGGAATCAGTTTCAATGGCCGAGAGGATAATATGCTTCTCACTACAAATAGTAAGACCAGTGAGCATTGTTTTCGCCTCTACTTGTAGAGAGTTTCTGCTACCAAAGAAAGATGAAAACACCATAATTGCAGAACCAGAGTGGTCCCTGATGATACCTCCACCGCGAATGACCCCCATTCCACAAGAGCCGTCTGTGTTCAGTTTGAAGTAGAAGCTGGGCAGTATTCAATGCACCCAATAACCATGAGGGGCTCTAGGGAGGGGAGCTCTGTTCGTCAGAATGTCTCTGATGGAGGCCGCCCCTTCTCCATCCTTGAGAAGACAAGCGGGATCAATGATCATGGACTTAGTTCTGAATATGAGCGTAGGTTGCGATGTGGTGATAAATGTGGAATGAATCACCTTGGTAAATGTTTGAAGGGAATGGGAGTTTGTTATAAGTGTGGAGAAAAATGACGCCAAGTACGTGATTTCAAGGGTAATAAAAAGTTTTCAAATGTAAAATGCTTCATCTTCAAGGCGTTGAGACACTACACAAATCAATATCACATTCATAAGAGTATACCACAAATGATGTTATTGGATAATAATCATGCTATGATACTACCTCAGATGAAGAAGAAAGATTAGTGTTCTTATTTTGTTATTATAGAATTATGTCATTTGAGTGTTGTATCAATAGTATACTGGTTACATGTATTATGGAGATAAATAAGGATTGTACTGCAGTACTATTTTATTGAGGATTTGAGATTATATGGTTCTAAGATAAGTGACTTAATAGTAAGCTACACTTTTTGGAAAATAAATGGTTGAAGGAAAGGTAATCCATATTATGGTCCTGATAATGAGGTAGTGATTTTGGAATAAGAGATAGTTGATTTTGGTAATTCAGGATGTTGCGGTGTTGTAAAAGAATACACGATGAAGGCGTTCACATGTTATTACATGGAAAAAAGGATCCTCATTATGATTAACTTCCTTATAAACGTAGGACTAAGAGTTTAGATATAAGTATTTTTGATAATTCCAAAGGATGGAATGGATTAATTTTGAAATTGGATACTATTGTTAAGTTTATCGTTGGATTTCCATAATAAATACAACCCAGAGGTCTGGTGGCAACCCGTCACGTCCGGCAAGGTCGTGAGACTTGAACCCGCAACTGAAGGAAGGAAAGGTTGTATCACATATCACTAACCCACGTGATGTCCTGAATTGAATAATGTAGTTTTTTATGGGTTCTGATATGCAAATTATAAATTCATTATTTTTGGAACCCTATACGATTAGGATAAATAGAATATTTTTAAGTTCTATTATCTTTTAGAGTGAAAGATGAGTTTTTGGTAGAAATTAGTTAAAGGATGTAAATATACTTTCATGTATACCCATTTTTCATCCTATTAAGGAATTAATCCTTAAAATTTAGGTAAGGGATCTTAAAACCAAAAATTTGTTATCCTAATACTTTATGTGTTGTTGAACAGATGATATTTGAAGTCATCATAGATTGATGGCTTTGAGGCCCTCAATTTTACACTTGTTTGTGATTGAAGACCTCAATAAATCCCTTTAAATATTTACGTTTTTCCTCCAATTACGTGTCTCTAATTTCCACCAATGTTCTCCTAATCGATATCATAATTTGGTTGTGACTTTTTCATTCCCCTTTTCCTCTTATTAAGACTAAATTTTATTAACCTAATTTTCGACGTGGGTTTTCCAACAAAGGTATTTTCTATTTTCAAACGTTTGTTTTTGAAGAACAATTTCAAATTGAAAGGACTCAATTTATTGAAATAGGGAATAATGTAACACCCAAGATTTCATAGTATGTTATTTCTTCAATGTAATGTAATAACTTGCACTACAAGCAACACTAAGTTCAAGCGCATCACGACTTCCCAAACTAGCCATTCAAAAGCGGTTATAAATTGTAGTAACTGAATTTTGAATGGAATATAATCCTTATAATTTTAGAATCCATATTATGAGTATCTTATACATAATGTAATAACAAATTCATTTTTTCAGATAAAAGAATTATTTTTCAAAAAATGCCATTTTACAGCCTTTTAATGGTGGAACTTATTAAAATCAAATATTTGACACTTTAATATATTTAATTTGACAAAATAAACTTCTTCTTTAGAATCAGGACAAAAAAATTTAGTTTTGATCAAATTTTGATGTTTTTATGATAACTTTCATATTTGGGTGAATAGTAAAAAATACTAAATTTTAACTAAAAACAACTTTTTTAATCAAAATAATTTATAGTGTTAAAGTATATATTCGAGTGGTTTTAATGTATAATTAGATTATATTTTTACCCTTTTTTTAAACATTGTTCATTGGGAGTAATTTTAATTTGAAATTGCACATAAACTAGTGTCAATCTTTTGATAGTTATTATTTCTTAAAAACCCACATTTTGGTTTTGACAACAGAATTAATTTTAAATTAATTAATGAAACTTCTATATTTTGAATTTGTTAAAATAGACATCATTTTGGGATTCTCAATATCAAAATTAGCTTAGGGTGAATTTTTGGTATTTTTCTGAAAACTTTCGATTTTTGATGAATAGTGGAAAACCCAAAGTTATTGGTCAAAACTGACTTTTTGTTTAAATAATTATTTATTTTATTTAAATTTATTTCAGATAAAAATAGATACATAATACCTATATAATTTCAATGTAATCAATTGGAGTCATTTATATTAATTTGAGATATAAAAAAATTTATTGAACTTTTTACCGTCTTTTACCCACCTCCTAGGAGCTTTTGCAAATTTTCATAAAAACTAATTTTACCGCTTCTTTGAATGGAATTTCAAAAATCCAAGAGAAATGGTTGATATCAGTAAGAAAAATGTGGTTTAATGAGATTAAAATAATTTTGGTGAATAGTAACTTTTTACTTTTATTTACCACAGTTAAAAGTAAATAGGGTAATTAAGGGTAAAAATGATATTAATATTACCATAACACATGTCCTAATTCTATTGGACAAGTGTATCTCGACTAAAAACATCCTTATGAATAAAATATTATCATTTAGGTCCACTTGGATTAGATTAGGACATTTATTATTATTTAATTCAAAGAATAGTTAAAAGAGTTTAAATGAAAGGATAACAACTAAAACATTTTTAATATAGGGTTATAAATAAGATAAATTCTTTTATAAATATTCATTGGAAATATAAAAATATTTCCTACATCATGGTATTTTATTTATAATTTTTACACATTAAATAAATAAATTTATTTATGACACAATGATGATGCAGTAATTACCTTATTTATGAAAGAATCAAATAAATTGTATTATAAATATTGAAATAAATATAATTTAAAAGTTTTTATGACATACAAGAATTTTATAGGTTCCTATGACATGCAGGGGATGATTAAATGTGTCTTGTTTGAAGTAATCAAGTTGTTATGACTTTCAAAAAAACAAAATACCAAATAGTGTCAAAATTGACATAAATTAATATTTAAAACAAATACTATATTATTGGTTGAAATAATATTCCTAAAAATGTAAGGTTTGTAAAAAGGGCATAACTAATATTATAAATTTCATTAATGATCCACTTGAGGTTCTCTTGGAAGTTTATATTAAGTTTATTAATCATATAGTGTAAGAATACAAGAAGACACGGTAAAAGTTAAATTATTTAACACAGAGTTAAATATAAATGATAACATTAAAATGGTAACGTAAACTTGTATAAAACCTATTGGTTGAGATTATTTCGACCCATAACCACCTAAGGCTCGAAGTAAATTCATTTGTAACCATTATAAACCGATTATGAGTGTATAATAATTTAATACATTATTCTTTTCCAAAAGTGTCCCTCACCCCTCTTATAAAAGGGAACTTCCCCTTCTCTCTATTTCACAACTTCTAAGCCATTTGGCTCGGCCAAACCCTGACAAAATATCCTCTAAACTTCCCTCACTTAATACTAGAGGCCCTACATTTTTCAGAAATCCAACTTAAAGATCTCATTTGATCAAATCAAAAGGGAGAACCCGAAGAAGAGGTAATGATTTCACCACCCTCTTTCAAGTTCTCTTATTCTTCCACTTACTCATTCTTTGTTGTTTAAATTTTATAATAATAACTTCAGTATATTATATATACTAAGATTTTATTATAAATATGGCACAAATATATTCATTATCCTATGAATTTAATGAATGATAATGTCACCATGCGTGCATACGTACGGCTTACCGTCTCCACGCCGTGGTGTAATTTGTTATTCAACACTATGTTATTTGGATGGATATAATGATGAGTAATATGTATATAAATAATGAAAATAACATGATAATGTCTCTGTAAAATTAATATACCATCCAATTACACAACTTTAAGGAAATGATATTGTCACTCGTGTGTGCGTACAGATTACCGTCTCTACGACGCGATGAGATTCATTTCCACGTTCACCATTCATCGACGATTATAAATATATATATATTACTAATAAGTATATAATATATGACATGATAATTCTACTGGAGATATATACACATATATATGTATATATATATATATATATGTACTTACATATATCTTATTCACTTAGTTCCGTTCATTACGAGATGAAAACGGAAACTGCGTTTATGCGTATGTATGGACTACCGTCTCCATAAACGGTGTTTTTCATTTCAAATATATGTCTATTATACATATTTATATTCTAAATATATATTATATATAAATCATGTTTTATATTATTTAAGTACTTAAATCTTGATCTAAGTGATACAATCAAGAGTAACAAGTTAAAACACGTACGATAAAGAAAACGATTATTACCCGAAATATTAATTTAACATGGAAATTACTACTAAATGGGTAGAATAAAGTAATAAATGAATCATGTATGATGTCATAAATATTAATATGGTTCTGTTATACGTTGATAACATACTAATATCTTCATACATGAGTATAAACATACCCTTGACTAAAGAAAAGTGCAAGGTAAGGGGTTTTCTTCTCACTCTTTATTCTAGTGAGATTCATGCCATATTTCCTGTATTAACTTTTGTGTGGTGTATGTACTGCCCATAATTTTATTCTATCTGTAATAAACTTTAATTTATGTGTATTTAATTATTCATTTTATGATACTTGTTTCATGGAGTGTATGTTTTGTAAGTTAACAAATTGGCAAGGGTTAATTCCCCAATCTCATTATTATCCGAGATTGTTTATGTGTAAGTATTTACTGGGAAATTTTTATCATCCTTGTCCATTTTTCATAAAAATGATTTCAAAATGAATATTTTAAGGATTTATGAAAGGTACTCTTTATCAAGATCAGAATTTAAAATGTTTTAAATATTTATCTTTCTAAATCTTTTTAATTAAGGTCCGTGATTTCAAAATGATTTTAAGGATTTATTTATATGGACATGAATGTTTTGAAATGATAATTCTTTTCAAAAGTTTCAAAGTGGTATGGGACACTTTGATTAAAAAATATCTTTTAAATTAATTCTTTTATAAATGTGAGACTTTTAAATGATTTTACAAAAATAATATTTCTCTCAAAACGTTTTACTCATCATTTTTAACTATGTCAGCATCCTTTACTAGATATTATTTTTGATTGAGGTTGATTTATTATAATACAATATTTCATATTATATTGAATGAGTTATTATATTTTTTACTGTGGATGTTCTATTTTTTATACCATTCATGTTTTATGGTTAATGTATTGACATTTCGTATGCTAGTTCTAATATGAATGTTTATGTTATGTTTAGACCTTTTATACGAGGAATGTATTAGATATAGTATGTAACAACCTGAGATTTTATTAGAATTATTATTTTTAGTTTCATTGATGTCTTCTATTTTACGCTACACCAAGATTATCTTGGGCTATATGCAACACCGTATTAGCTTGCAGTATACGCAACACTATTCTTGGCTCGTGTTACACACAATTTCAAGTTCGTTTTGTAGAAATTATTCTACGCAACATTAACTATAGATTTTGATTAATGTATAAATGAAATATGTTTTTATTTTGTTATACGCAACAACAAAGGAGTCTTGCACTACACGTCACCCTGACTTGGCTTGCATTACAAGCAATCACCACCTTCCTCGATAGCGTGTGTAGTACGCAATACCGGGTTTCACAAAACAATGATATATTGTTGTAATATTATTGTGGACTAGCCGTTAGGAATAGTATTAACTAAATTTTTAATTTTATAACATTATTATTCATCTTACATATTTTCTAGAACATGGTTTGAGAACAAAATAAATTTTTCGGGTAAAATAAGTATTTTTAAAAAAATGTAGTTTTGCCGCCTTTTGATGGCGCACCCACATTAAATCTAGTTTTTGACATGATAATAAGTTCAATTTGACAAAATAAAATTCTTCCTTGGAATAGGGATATAAAAATTTAATTTGGATAATTTTTTCATATTATTCTGATAAATTTCATATTTTGATAAATAGTAAAAACATGTTATATTTTAATTAAAAACAACTTTTTTCATCGCATTAATTTATATTGTTATATTTTCTTTTTAAATGGTTTTAAAGTGTAATTAGAATATATTTTTACCATTTAATCCAATTTTGGAAATTGTAATTAATTTCACTTTGAATTTGGACATAAACAAGTGTCGATCTTTTGATAGTTATTATTTCTTAAAAACACGCTATTTGTTTTGATAACGAGAATTAATTTTAAAATTAATTAATTCCACTTATATGTTTTGAATTTGGAAAAATAGACATAATTTTTGAATTTGTAATATCAAATATAGCTTAGGATGAATTTTTGGTATTTTTCTGAAAAACATCAATTTTTGATGAATAGTGAAAACACTGAGTTTTTAGTGAAAACTGACTTTTTATTTAAAAAATAATTTATTTGATTTAAATTTATTTTAGGTCAAAATAGATACAAAATACTTATATAAATTTAATGAAATTAAATGGAGTTATTTTATAATAATTTTAGATTTATAAAAATTGTATTGAACTTCTCATCGTCTTTTACCCACCTCCTAGGAGCTTTTGAAATTTATCATAAAACATAATTTTACCGCTTCTGTAAGTTGAATTTAGAAAATATGAGTGACACTGTTAATATGAAGGAGTAAAATGTGGTTCAATTAGATAAAAATAATTTTTTTTGAATAGTAACTTTTTACTTTTATTTACCACAGTTAAAAGTAAATAGGGTAATTAAAGGTTAAAAGAATTTTATAATGAATCAAAATTACCTTTACACTTGTCAAAACCTTATTATATGAGTAATTTCCAACCATGTGCATCCTTGGGTAGATTTTGGGACCCCATGTAGCCACTTATGAAAGATAAGGACACATGAGATTAATTAATTTAATGTAAAGACAAAATTGACATTAACAAAAATCGTTTAGTAATTAATTTTTATATGGTGTTATATAAGTCCTATTTTCGACTATAAAAATTAATTGGGAAGATAAAACGATTTCCTAAGTCATGGTATTTGTTTTATAATTTTTAGACATCATATAAATTAAATTATTTATGACAAAATAATGATGCAGTATTTACCTCATTAATAAATGATTTAAATAAATAAGATTATAATGATTAAACTATTATACAAAACATGTCCAATTCTGATTGTATGATTTTATATAGACCATGAGGAATATTATAATCTTATTTAAGGATTTTTGGACCTTTTGAAACCAAAGGTAACTTTATAATAAAATAATATTTTCACACTTTCCAAAAGAGGCCCTCCTCTCCCTTATAAAAGAAGACCACTTCAATGCAATTCATCACACCTATCAAGCCTTCTGGCTCATCCAAAATCTATCCAATTAAGCTTCCTAAATCCCTCTCCTACCCCTAGAACCATTAAATTAGGAATAAGGCACTTTGAGAAGTCCATTTGGTTCAAACCAATGAAAGTTACCCAAATTAAAGGTAACAGTTTCTCTTAAGTTGTTATCTTTTATTCTACTTCTCCAACCCCTAAACTCTTTTTAATCCTTTATTTTGTAACAAAAACAGTATCCTCAGTATAATAGTATGTTTTTATGATAAGTATTATAACTACACTTACACACACCTCCTTCTAATGGATGAATAACATGATGTTTCTATGGATGGAAAACTAACGCCTCACAAAACGATGATTGTTCAATTTTCTCCTACCGCCTCTCATGGTGGCCATTATGATGGAACTGTATTTATATATGATATATATTGTGTATTTTATTTCCTTATTCTTATTTACTTCCCAATTATATCAAGCCTTTTTGGTTTCCATAGTTGGTAAATACGAAAATCGAATTTGAGGAAGTGTGGACTACTGCACCCTCAAAGTGATGTGATTCGTTAATGCCTTATGTGGGATGTATAAAGGATGTAGTTAATGGTATTATATATGATATTATTATGTAATTATAATATTCATATGTATAATTATATTTTAATTCCATTAAAATAATAAATATAAATGAAAGTAGAGTTCATGTGTACATACGGCTTACCGTCTCCATGAACAGTGCATTTCATTTCTTACCTCCATATGCTATGTAATATTATATATAAATGAATATTCTGGATATATATGATATATATGTTATATAAATCATGAATATAATTCTAGATATAATGAAACTTTGACCACATGAACAACAAGTAATTATAAGAAGTCCATTTTTGACTGAAGTACCAAATATCGACAAAATGAACATTTTTAACTTAAATGGTTACATAATGTTTATAACATGGTAATAAGTGATATAAAAGTAATAATAAATTTTAAAAAGGTTCTTAAGAAATTATAAATTAGATTTGTTTTGTTATTCAGGATATTAAAGAATGATCGAGTCAAGTCGGACACGAGGTAAGGGAACATCTTAACCCAATTTCCGTTCTTTGGGTTGATCTTCTCTTTCTTGTTTATGTAGTTCATTGATTATGTGAGAAATGAATTTTTATATCTTATCACATATTTATAATTTCTTTATGTGACATTTTAGTGAATATACATAAGTGATCTATTTTATTTACAGAAAGATCTTTGTAAGGGATAACTATTCCAATCTCGCTCTTATCCGAGATTGTTTATTCGTAAGTATTTAGTGGGGTTTTTATTATCATCCATGTCCCTATTTTCTTAAAATGTTTTCATGTATGTTTAATGGAATTTTTACCCATTTCTGAATTTTAACACATGTTATGAATGGAATATTACTTTTGTTTACCACACGAGGAACTTTTTGACTTTTCTGACAAAAGTACGAAGAGAATGTAATTTTTAACTTATACGGCGTGAACAGATTTTTACGCTTTCATAACACCTCATTTTCATGAAGCTTCCTCTACAAGATTGCATTATTATTTTCAACAAAAACCTTTTATTTTAAAATTTCATGGAATTTTGTGAAAAGAAAGTTATTTTGAAGAAGAAATGATATTTTCCTCAAGAATTCATTTCAAGTGTTTTATCAAAACCATATTCCATCTAAGATGACATTATTTCATATTTGTATGTTTCAAGTATAATTTCTCTATGATTTACATTGTTTTACCTTTCTTATGATGAAATGATATCCATTTTTTTGTATGGATTGTGTTATGATGGGATGATGTTTATGAAACCCATTTTATACTTTGGGTATTGATGAATGATTTATGTTCATGTTGTGGCACATGTAAGAATGATTTCATTATGAGATGGGTGGGACCTATATATCCCTCCAATGAATTGGGTAAAGATTTATATCTCATTAGATAGACATGGATAGAATGGTAAGTTAATATAGTTCAGTGATACAGGACTGGAACGAGGAGTGAACTCGATTCAGAAAGGGACTTTGTCCACTAAGATGGTCTTGGAAGCAATGCCTTGGCTAATATGGAAATCATAATAAGTGCGGAATGGTTTCCATAATTACATGATTTATTCCCATGCAATTTTATCAAGATTTATGTTCCATTGTGATACATTCCTTACGTACTTTCAAGATTTATGTCTTTGCTCAATATTTTGATGTTTAAACATTTTGTTCATGTTTTTAAGTTCAATTGTATATGGTTTGTTTTATTTTCTCCATGCATACCCTTACTGATCATTTGAGCTCACCCTTTATATGTTTTCTTTTCCCCAGGATTTTAAGAATGGTTTTAGGTAATAAAACCAAAAGGATAAGATCTTTGTTGGATATGTTGAAGATCATTCACCAAGATTAGAAGATTACGTTCCGAGTTTCCAAAGAAACTAAACTATTACGATCCTTGAGTTTCAGTTTTTGTTATGTATTAAGTATTCCAAAAATGTAATGTATTGTCCATGTACATAAAGATTTGGGTTTGTACATAGTAAGTGATGGGTGGAGCCCGCTATAGCTCTTCGATACATTGGTAGGTCTAATGAGACAACTAGACGTGGAATTGGCCGAGGCCCTTTCCCAATTTGATATATGGTTTTTTCCGAGGCCTTAATCACTCTTAGATGTCTTGTCTGAGGCCATGAAAAAATGTTTTAGAATGTCTGGAATTATACATTCCCTCGTTATGAAAATAATATTTATGGTTCTTGTGGTCATTCGACTAGTAGAATACCCATGATTATGTTTTATTATGGAATTATTTACTAAGCTCATATTCCTGCCATAAAAGTATTTATGTATATTATTGGTAAAGGAATTTGGTTTCAATTATTCACCATGCTTAATATTTATGTTATCTTCCGCTTTATTTCTTACCCTTACTGAGCGTTTGAGCTCACCCCTTTCTATGTTTTATTTTCCCCAGGATTCTAAGTAGTGTATTGTGATTGATAAGAAGGGTTAAGCTAAGGGAATAATGGCGTTCTCAAAGGACTATCTATGCTGTGTTTTATGTTTGAAATTGTAATGTAATGTTCATGTATGTAATCTATTTTCCAGGACTGCTAAATTGATCGGTCCTTCGGGACTTGATTCCTTGTAATCATCCCAATGTATTAAAATAATGCACTAACTTGGGGTAACTGGGGTCGGGGCATTACAGTTGTACTCATTAAAAAATACTATATAATAAATATAAGTTTGTTATAAATATTTTAAAGAAACATATTCTTATATATAATACTATATATTGTTTTATTACGACCTTATATTACCATCTTATTAATAATCCTATGTTAAGGTCACTTTGGGTATTATTTTCTTTGTTCTTTTCATGTGTCTTAATCTGTTATATCTTTTGTCCTTATTCTTATATCATTATTTAAAGAATTTACATCATGATATAAATATCATTTATATTATTTAAATTTTTATTATATAAATTTATAGAATATATAATTATTAAATAGAATACATCGTTCATGTAGACGGTAAGTCGTACATATGCTTGAACGATGTTTTCATCTTTATTGTCGTATTGAATGAAATAAGGTAAATGAAATATTTTTGTATATATGTATATATATATATAATTATTAAATTATCATTAGTAAATCATATATATCATATAATTTCACTAATTCTATACTTAATACATTTCATGTAGTGTGTGAATGAATCACAACGTTTTAAGGGGGCAGTAGTCCACACTTCCTCAAACGAAATTATCACATTTGCACCAAATGGAAAGTATAATTTTTTTTGTTTTAAAAGGTTCAAATAATCTTAAATACATAATAAATATAATATATAACAGATATAAATAGAGTTTCTATACTAATTTCCACCATGAGAGGCGGTAAGGAAAAATGAACAATTATCGTTTTGTAAGGCAGTAATTTTCCATACACATAAACAATATGTCTGTTACCCATTAGATTGAGGTGTGTGGGATTTTAGGTTAAAAAATTAATATAAAAACATCCTATTATATTTATTATACTGGTTTTTTATAAAATCATGTAATAAATAGAGTGTAGGGGGTGGAGAAAAAAATAAAAGAAATGAGATTGAGATAAGTTTTTACCTCTTAATCGGGTAACTCCTTTTGGTTTGTGCCAAAAGGAATAATTATATTTCTTTATTCCAAATGTGAAGGTTATATTAGTAATGTAGGTATGTTGTTATGTGTATTGGGAAGATATTAGTTGAACATAAGAGTTTCTATATGTGTGAAGAAGAGGTAGGGGTGGTGGCCTTTTATAGGGAAGGGGAAGGACACAATTGGCATTTTTGAATACAAGTTTGGTTTACCAAAGTTTTTACTTAAAATAATAATAACAAACCAAAAAAACTCAATAATTGGAGGGTCATGACTGAATAATGGCCATAAAATTGTGTTTTTTGAATTTTCTTGGTCGTTTTGGGTCCTAAATTTAAGGTTTAGTGCTTTGTTAACCTAAATTTTCTCTTAATCGTTGTAATTAATTTTAACCACTCTCACAAATATTTTTGTAAAAAACTAATTTGACCTTATAATAAATTAAAATTTTTTATTATTTAAAATATTTAATCCATTTTTATAAATTATAATCACAAAAGTGGCAGAAATTAATTTAAAAATAATCCCGCTGATGGGATGACACTGCTGGTTTTTAAAGTAAAAACATCCAAAAGTATGATGAGTTTTTATACCCAAATTCAAAATGAAATTGCTTACATTGAACTAAATTGTATTAATTGATAAAAATATGATCTAATTATACTTTTAAAACAATTTAAATATGTCAAAAATTAATTTTATTATTTTTCACAAGAGGACATTAAAAGAAATTCATTTGAGAAAATAGTATTTTTAAACATATAAGGACTTTACCAAAAATTATATCTTTCAATATCAATTTGTTTTATTTATATAAAAAATTTATAAAAAATATTTTAAAAATATTTATTATTATTAATATAACTATGTTTAATGGATGGGTTATTATTATCTCATTTAAAGAATTATAAAAATAAAATGGTATTTCATTGAAACATCGGTTTTGTGTGTAATGTACACCTAGTCGGTTTTACATGTAACCTACACTAAATTGGTGTCGTGTGAAAGGAATATTTGAATTATTTCATTGAAATACCTAAATTAAAATTTATTTTATTCAAAAAAAATCCATAAAAAGTTGGGGTGTTACATATCTCCTCATCTCCAACATCAGATCAACATTTTATACTATATAAATACTCTTTAAAAAAGTAATATAAATAACCATTAAATATTATTTTTAAATGTATAATTTTAATACCTTAATATTCAGTCTTCCTATGTTCATTTAAGTTAAATATCATACCCATGTGTATTCTATATCATGTGTGAATAAAAAACACTGTTGTGTAGCTCATTCATCTTCTGCGTGAGTAAAGCCTTCACAAAACAAATTCCAATAGTATTGCATCATGGAATATTATTCTGCGGTCTATGTGTTTTTCCCTTTACTACAACATAAATAATATATCTATGGTGAAACACCATAAATATCTCTAGAACTACATACAATACCAAATATCTTATTTGGGTGAAAATTTATACATTACTGTGCAACTCCTTATAGAATATAGTTTATTGAAATCTTACTTTCTATCAATTTTGTATCCTCTATTCATTAGGGTGCAAGTTTATTTACTATGTTATAGGGCCCTAAAAAATCTAGAACCACCAAATATTTTAACTTCTTCTTATAGCGTAGCCTCATGTATTACGGTGTAGTTCCATATAGCTCAAAATTTATTCTTCTTTTGATTTGAACCCTCCAATATGTTGAGTGAAGATGTGGAATGGGGGTCTTTAATTCCATGGTATTATTGTTAGTGGTTCTTCATTACGGTACATGGAATAGTGTTTAAGGCTCGTATGGGTTTTCTAGGTTGAATAAAAATGCCGAAGATGATCAGATGGTCTATATGGATTTGATCATGGAACTGCAGTAAAAATATACCCTTTTAATGACAGTTGAACAATACCCAGTTCATTGTATACGACAACGACATTTCATTTAATCTATAATCCCCTATATCAATGATCTCATTCCTCTAACACCCCGATCTGGTATCAGTGTAAGTACCCACAACAACTATTAATCACATGTGTAACATCTCATTGCCTTGATCGGGTAAGTTTTTCCCTCTCTTCAAGTTCCCTTTGGTTCAAAGTATTTAAAAGTTATTTTCTAGATTTTTCTGTAGGCATCAGAAAAGTTTCACAACATTTAACTATGTTACACATCATGTAATGAGTGTTAGATGTAATTTGTGAAAGGAAATATCACACTGTGTACTGGTACACATCGTGAATGGTGATTGTATATCGTTTATGGTTTAAATTTTGAATTTTAATCTGAGGAGATGAGTTTTTTTGTGTATATGGGACCTGGAAGTTACACGTCATCAACATGGGTTACATTCCATATAATGGCCCACATCCGGTTTTTAAAGATAGTCTGCAACTATTTTGTTTTGATTCCTTCATCGTTTCTTCATGGCTCTTGTTTTAAGTCAGTTCTGGAATTTTTTTGAGAGACTCAACCCCTTCCTGATCAATCCATTCGACTTCTGATCTCTATTGTGATGATGGTGCATCACTTCAGGTATGTTTTCATTCTGCTTCTTTGTTTCCTTTGATCATAGTATCACCATAGGGTTGCATTATAAAATCCTTGGGTTAAAAGTTAGTAATTCTTCTTGGTTTCTTCTACTTCCATTGTGTAATCTCATTCCAAATGCCTTTTCTTCTATTGTTCATGATGCAGCGGGTGTTCTTCTTTGAGGTATATGGGTTTTCTATCTTTTTCAGACCCATCATCTTCTAAATTGAATCAATATTGATGTGTATTTTATTTTGGGGACTTCATTGATGTTGTTGGGTTTTTTTGATTTTGGATTCTATTATTGGCATGTATGGCTCGAGTTTTGTGGTAGGGGTTCCGTATCTATCCCACGTTGATGGACCTAATTGTTTTGATTTATAAATTGTTTTGTATATTGAAATTTTCATGGTTGTTTTGTGTGTGTTGAAAATGGTTTTTATTGAAAAATGTTTTTACCTAGTTATTGATAAATCGAGATAAAATGGGTATTTTCAAGCTTTGAAATTGAAATTTTTAAATGGTTTTCACATCACTGAAATGATTTTTACAAAAAGATCACATGGGTTACCTTGGGTAATTAGGTGGAATGTTTTTCTTGGGGCCATCATCCATTGTTTTGTGATTTATCAAGGAGGGTTGTCTTTGAGATTTCATCTATTTCCTAGGTTCGTTGTTATAGAGGACTAATATTGACATTTCGGGGGGTTACTCAATGGGCCTTCCATTGCTTCTTAGGCTCATTGTTCTAGGATCAGATTTATGCACTTGATTATTGTCGTATGAGTAGTTTGTATCCTAGACCTGTAGTATTCCATGGTGTTTTGATACATGTTCTGTTTTTTATTTCTTAGATTTCTCAGTTATCCTTGATATGCATGTTTATAATTGTGGAAAATGATATGAAAAATGTTCTTTGAAATTGATATACCTTCTTTTGTTTAAAACTGTGGAAAAATGGAAATGTTTACCATTTTTTCTATAAAACTTCTTTACTTTTTATCATGCCTTGTTTTTATCTAAAATGAGAATACATGATTTTTCACATAGAGACTTGTTATAGAACACCTGGGTGGGATCCTACTGAGCATGTTATCTCACACCCTATGCTCCTCTTTAGTGGTGTGTAAAACATTGTTTATCTTCTAGTACAGGGAATGGCAAGGCGTTACAGTGAGTTAGTGGGGTTTCTGTCCACTAGTTGGGTAGCTGGTGGTGAGATGGTGGGAGTTCGTCCATACCATCATTTGGAGTATCTGTGTGGTTTTTAGTCCTTTACTATTGGACTTGTATTTGAATTTTTGGATAATTTTTCTATTATATGTTTTTTTGTTACCTTACTGTTATGGATTATATATTTTATAGTCTTCTAATGTTTCCTTCTTGATTTGTATATGTATATGCCATGTGGTTGTTCAGGTTGGGTGAAATCATTCCCTTTATTGTGTTGCTTAATGCTCGTGTGCTTGTTGTTAGCCCATAGGGATCATAAAAATCCTTCGGATATGTGACGAAATGGGTTGGGTGCCGGGTTTGAGTGTAACATGGGTCTATTCATCATAGTTTGGTATCATAGGAGGTATATCCTTAAGATTCCATGTTTTGGTACATCTATTAGACTAGAGATACGATTATTAGGACTTGAGAGGTATGTTGTGATAAGTGTCTAGTCTTCTCTTGTCGTAATGAGACTGAAGTTTCCATGGGATGTTGGGATGTGTGTCTCTAGTATTGGTTTTTTTTAAATCTTTGTTTTTTCTTATGGGTTTTCTATTTTTAACTGAAATTTGTTCTATTGTCTGATCATTATTGTGTTTTGGTGTGCAGTAGTATGCCATCAAGACGTCTTCCATGAGTTCCTCGGGAAGGTGCCGCTGATGATCCTCAAGGGAACACAACTATAGATCAGAACCTCATCGAGACTATCATACGGACAGTTTGTGTTGTTGATAAATATTTTCCACGAGTTCAGAAAATAGTGGTTGAGGTACAAGTAGGAGATAGAGGAGAGATGGAGACAGATTGCAAGAGTTCTTGTTATAGAAGTCACCATCCATTAAAGGGACGAATGAACCTCAAGAGGTGGAGGATTAGCTGGATAGGATTGATCAAATCTTCAAATTCCCAAAGACACTTGAGAATATCAGTGTGAATTGTGCAATGTTCAGACTTGAGGGATTAGGAAAGTAGTGTTCGGATTATATTCTTCAAGCAGATAGACACGTAGACTTGGTTTAGAAGGGTTTCAAACCCCTGTTCTTTCAATATTTTTTTCTAGATTTTCTGATGCGGGTGATCTCTCTAGAGTTTTTATCATTAAATAAGGGAGAGCATTTGGTTTTGGTGTAAACTAACTGATTTTATTATCTAGTCCATTTTGTTCTAGATGTCATAAAGAATGACCAGATGAAGGTGTAAAAGTACCTGCAAGGTTTGCAACAGGATATTAGATTGCAGGTGTTTATGCTGAAACTTTCTACCTATGGGGAGATGGTAGACAGAGCTATGATGGAAGAATGAATATAGAAGGAAAGGTTGGATTTTCCACCTATTTTATTCCATTAGGTGGCAGCTTCAGTGGCATGCATGAGAAGAAGTGGAAGTGCAAGGATCCTCATAAAAGTAGTGGAGGTGGGTCTCAGCAGCAAGACTCCTCTGCACCATCTGTCATAGTTGGCAGTGTGCCTCTGACTTGCTATCAGTGTGGTAATGGAGGACACACTAGACGTTCCTATCCCATGCACATTAATATGTGCAATATCTTTGGATGAGTTGGTCTTCTACAACACTTCTTCGAGGCTATGACTACCCCTCATTATGGTTAGGGCTCTTCAGCTCTAAAGGCTACTAAAGTGTTTTCATAATATTCAAAGACTAAAGGGATATATCCACAAGCCTTAGGTTTGAATCATTTATATGCAGTAGATGAGTGTTCAGTGGAAGTTGATTCAGGTCTGGAAATAGTGATAGGTGCTATCCTTATTTCATATTCAGTAGAAATTTATTTATTTGATACTAGTTCCTCCCACTTGTTTATATCTACACATTCTTTTTGATATGATTAAACATCCAATGGATCTTATGTCCTTTACAATGGAGTTAACAACACCTCTTGGAAAGAGGAAATAATAGGGGTTTTAGTGTTCTTATTCATTGATGATAGTTGATACAGAGTTGGTCTAGGGTTTCATCATTCTTGATCTGGATCTATTTGACATCATCATCTGTATGGATCGGCTTGTCGCTCATTGAGATGAAGTTTATTTTTATCATCAGTGTGTTTTGTTTATTACTGCTGATGGGAGATCTCATGTGTTTTAGGGGGAGTGGGACCTGAGGTCGGGTCATGAAGGACATTCCCGCCTAGAGCTCATGAGTTTTCTGGTTACAATTGTGTTAGATCAAGATGACATTTCTTTTATTGATTATCTCTTTGTTGTTGTTTTAGACTTTCCTAATGTTTTCCCAGATCATTTCTTTAGTCTTCCTCTAAAGAGAAGTAGAATTTATGATTGATCTAGTTCCAGGTACATAGCCAATATCGATACCTTTTTATCATGGGTCACCATCAAAGCTGAAAGAGATCAAGATTCAGTTGGATGACCTATTAGAAAAAGGTTTCATTCTCCCTAGAATTTCTCCTTGGAAATCCCCAGTTTCATTTTCCAAAAATGTATATGGTTCAATTCGTTTATGTGTGGACTATCGTAAGTTGAACCAGGTAAAAATTATGAAAAAATATACTCTACCTCATGCGGATGATCTTTCTGATCAGTTAAAGGTGTCAAAGTGGTTTTCAAATTTTGATCTTCATTTAGGTTATCATCAACCTGGAGTTCGGGAGTCTAATATACCGAAGATAGCCTTCAGGAGAAGGTATGTCCATTATGAATATCTTATGATTCCTTTTGGTTTGACTAATGCTCCTTTAGTTTTTATGGATTTGATGAATTAGATATTCATCCAACATCTCAACACTTTTGTGGTAGTGTTCGTGGATGATATTCTGGTTTATTCAAAATCTAAGAGTGAGCATGAGAGCCATCTAAGTTTGGTTCAAGAAATTTTGAGAAGTCACTGTTTGCATGGAAATATTTTGAAATTCATTTTCTTGATTCAATAAGTGATGTTATTAGGGCACATAATTTCTGAGAATGGCTTATCAATTGATCGAGAGAAGGTAAAAAAAATTCATAGAAGTAACCAAGGAATGATTTTGAAATTAGGAGCTTCCTTGGTCTTGTTAGATACTACTGACGGTTGGTTAATGATTTCTCTATGTTGGCATCACCATTGACTAACCTCACCAGGAAAGCATTGAAATCCACCTGAGATGAAAAGTGGAAGACTTCTTTCAATGAACTGAAAAGTCTTATGACATCAGCTTCTATTCTGATCTTACATGATCCTAGTAAAGTATACATGGTATTTTTCTATACTTCAAGTGCTGGTTTGGGATACATTCTTATGAAAGATGACCATGTGGTATCTCTAGACTCCAACCATCTCCGAGTGCCTAATAAGAATTACCCCACTCATGATTTAGAGCTTTCTAAAGTCATGTGTGTCCTTAAGTGTTGGTGGAACTATATTTGTTGGGAAAGGTATGTTCCTCTCTGATCATAAGAGTATGAGTTATATCTTTTCTTAGAAGGACTTAAATATCAGGAAGAGATGATGTGTAGAATACCTTCATACATTTTACATTGATATTTCATACACCCTGGGAAAGGGAAATATTGTTGTAGATTCTTTTAGTAGGAAAGGACCATCACAGGTTGTCCTGGTATCAAAGGAGGAGTGGAACCTTATGGGGATTTTCACTCAGTTGCACCTAGATGCTTAGGAGGATAGTTTAGGCATTGTTCTGGCTAGTGTTTAGTTATCATCATCTCTCCTGGAATCTATCTTACAGAGTCATTAATAGAATGGTAAGTTTCATAAGACTCGAGAAAGCTTTTATGAGGGGGAGACCATATCGGGTTAGTCTCTTTCTTCATATGGTATGATTCACCTTGGGAAAAGGATTGTCATACTAGCATCTATGAGGAGTTCAATCTTGTTTGATTGTCACATCTCTTCATGGGCCATAAATCCAATAACTATGAAGATGTATTATGACAGAAGAATAAGATTCTGGTGGCTGATTATGAATCGTGGCATCACAAAGTTTGTGTCTCACTATTACACCTGCCAATAGATAAAGGAAGAGAACTTGAAACCCTCTAGTTTTCTATAGCCACTTCTGGTGCTATTTTGGAAATGAAACAAGGTATCAATGGTTTTTGTTGATGGATTTCCATAGACACCCCGAGGGAAGAATTATATCGGGTTGGTTATTGATCGATTGATGAATCCTACTGAATTCATTTTGATCAGATACAACCCTATGGTTGAAGATCTAGGTAAGATGTATATGTTGGAGATCATGAGGTACAAGGGAGTCCTGCAATTATTTCAGAAAGGGGTCCTTGGTTTACATCAAGGTTCTAGAGGAGTCTTCAAGAGGAAATGGGAACTCAGATCATGATGAGCATAACTTACCATCCATAGATAGATGATCATATGGAATGTGTAACTTAGATCCTAGAGGATATGCTTTGCTCATGGATCATGGATTTCAGTGGGTCATGGGATAACCATATGGGACTAGTTGAGTTCTTCGACAACAATAGTTACCAATTATCGATCAGAATGGATCCCTTCAAGGCATTGTATGGTCGCCCATGTAGATCACCTCTTTGTTGGGAAGATGTGGGTGAATTATCTTTATTTGGACCAAGTTTAGTTCAGTAAACGTCTCCAAAGATTCAGGATATACATCGACATCTGGTTATATCCCAGATTCTATAGAAATCTTACGCGGATCGGTGACGTCATCATTTGGAGTTTTCAAAAGGTGAGTGGGTATCCCTGATAGTTACTCCTTTTTTGGGTCACTGTCGACTTGGAAAATAGGGAAAGTTGGATATGAGATATGATATACCATTTGAGATCACAAAACGACTCAAAAAAGTTTCTTATTTGTTAGCATTTCCGATTTAGTTGAAAAACATTTGTGATTTTTTATACATATCTCAACTTAGGAAATATCACCCTAATCCCGATCACATTATGAGTTTGTAAGAAATTGTGTTAGATCTTGATGCTTTTGTTTTGGAAGAACTAATTGATATCTTTGACTCTCAAGTTAAATTATTGGGCGGGAAGTCGATTCATTTGATCATAGTACTATGGAAATAAGGATCACATTATCATTAGACTTGGGGATGAGAATCATTGATAAGGGAGTAGTGGTCTAATCGCTTTCTAGGGATTACATCTTCCAAATGACGTCCTGAGGATGGAAAGTATTTATGGTGGGAAGTTTGTAACATCTCCTTACCTTGATCAGGTAAGTTTCTCCCTCTCTCCAAGTTCCCTTTTGGTTCAAAGACTTTAAAATATATTTTTTGTATTTTTTATAGGATGAAGAATAGTTACATGGCATGTAACTATGTTACACACCATGTAATGAGTGTTGAATGTAAGTCGTGAAATGAAATATCACACTGTGAACTAGTACATGTCATGAATGGTGACTACACGTTGTGTATGGTTTAAATGACAAATTTTAATCTGAGGTGATGGGGTTTTCAACATATATGGGATTTGGAAGTTGCACATCATAAACCTGAGTTACACGTCGTTTAACGACCCCCGTCTAGTTTTTAAATATATTGTGAAACTTTTTTGTTTCAATTCCTTCACTGGTTCTTTATGGATCTTGACCTAAGGCAGTTCAGGCACATTTCTTAGAGACTCAACCCCTTTAAGATTGATCTGTTTGATGTTTGTTCTATATTACGAGCATATATCATCTCTCCATGTAAGTTTTCCTTCTGTTTCATCATTTTTTCGGTAGCCCTTTAGGGGTGCGTTATCTGATCCTTGGGTTTACAGTTGGTAATTATTCTTGGTTTCTTCTAGATCTGTTGTGTGATCTCATTTTGGATTCATTTTTCTTCTATTGATCATGGTGTGGCGGGTGCTCTCCTTTGAGGTATGTGGGTTTCCTCTCTTTCACCTACCCCTCTTCTTCTAAATTGAATCAATATTGATGTGGATTTTATTTCAGGACCTTCATTGACGTTTTTGGGTTTTGTTTATTTTGGATTATGTTACGGGTATGTGCGACCTATGTTTTGTGGTAGGTGGTTCCATATCTATCCCAATTTGATGAACCTGATTGTTTTTCTTTATAAACTATTTTTTGTATTGTAATTTTCATGGTTTTTTTGTGTGTTGAAAAGGGTTTTTTGTGAAAAATGGTTATTGATAAATGGAGATAAATGGGTATTTTCAAGAATTGAAACGGAAATTGCAAAATGGTTTTGAAATGGTTTTCAAAGAATTGAAATAATTTGTGAAAAAGAGAACATGGGTTGCCTTGGGTACTTAGGTGGAAGGTTTATCTTGGGGCCATATTCCATTGTTTTGTGATTTATCAAAGAGTTTTTTCTTGGGTCTTTCCTCTATTTTCTAGGACTGTTGTTTTCGGATACCAATATTGACATTTTGGTGGGTTTACTCATGGGGTATTACTCGTCTTCCTAGGCCCATTGTTAGAGTATCGTATTTGTGTACTTTCTTATTGTGGTACGATAAGTCTTTGGCCTAGACCTGAAGTATTCCTTAGTGTTATGAAACCTGTGATTTTTTTTTGTATTGTTTGGATTTTAGAGTTAGCCTTGATATGAATGTTTATGATTAAGGAAAATGATATGGAAAATTTTATTTGAAATTTATATACTTTATTTGTGTTAGAACTATAGAAAAAGGGAAATTATTACCATGTTTTCTATAAAACCTATTTACTTTTTATCATGACATATTTTTATTTGAAATGAGCATAAATTATTTTTTATACAGATACTTATTATGGAACACCTGGGTGGAATCCTACAGATCCTATTAGCTCACACTCTATGCACATATTCAGTGGTGCGTAGACCTTGTTTGTCTTCTAGTGTAGGGAGCCAAGGTGTCATAATGAAGTGGTGGTTTTTGTGTCATCTATTTGGGTAGATGGTGGTGAGATGGTGGATTTTCGTCCATAACATCATTTGGAGTAGCTATGTTGTTTTTATTCCTTTTTTGTTTGATTTGTCTTGGAGTTTTTGGCTCCTTTTTTGTTGTATGTTTCTACTATTTTCTTACATTTATGGCATATATATTCTCTAGTCTTCAACTATTTCTTTATTTCGTTATATATATGTATTCAATGTGGTTATTCGGGTGGGGATAAATCATTCAATATATTGTGTTGTTCGATGCTTGAGTGCTTGTCACCACCCCGTGGGGATCAAGAACGCCCTTAGGGTATGCGACAAAACGAGTCTGCTGCCAGGTTTGAGGGAAACTCGGGTTGGTTCATCACAATACGCCACATGGGCCACATCGCACAAGCACTAGGCAGCCAAAAACTAGGCCCAAATATGCACATAATGTGCGTGCTCCTGTGGACCTCATACATAGTCCCACTCTGACCTTCCACAATGATAGATTTATGAACCCCCTTTCCCATGTGGTTGAGGTCCTCCTCCCACACATGTGGGATTGAGGTAGTCTCTTAGTTGGTTTAGTTGGAAATTGTTTTTCCCCTCTCAACATAAGTTTCCAAAGTATTATGCCCAATATAAAATGCCAATCTAAAACACAACTCTCTTCAAAAATTGATCTTAAGGATTAAAAATGTATTTCATTTATCCATGGACTTTAAATCTTATAAAAATTAATATTTCATTAACTTAATCCTTTTTAAGACATCATCTAATAATGAAACACCATTCGATTGATCACCTTCATTATTCTAAACAATGAGCACTCTATTAGCTCATGTTCTTGAATCAATGAGGATCAATTCATCAATTGACAGAGTTGACAAGTAGAATTGTTCAATAATGACATCCAATGCCAATAAATGATTCCACAATAATTCTCTAAGAATATCCACTTATTAAAAAATATCATGTGACCATTGAACTTATCCTGGATGGTTTTAATTCAAATCATTGAGCTACTTAAGATATCTTTTTGTAAAATATAAAGATATAATATAATAGTTTTCTTTGGAATTACCAAAACATACACAATATTTTTCAATCAATTTTTCAGCTTCACAAGTTAAGTCACAACCCAATTCACACAATGTCTTGGGAACTTCACTTCAAACATGATTGGGTAATTCCATTAACTTACAAGATGTTTTTATTATTTAATACATATTTACATCAAGTGATTCAACACTTACTAACCTATTGACAAAAAATAGAACACAAACATAAAGTTGGATCTATAATATCCCCCTTTGTATTTGTTTTCAATACCAAAGAAATTGGTATGCCTATATGGTTATCCAATTTTTATTTAATTTTCACTTATGATCTTTTTTATCTTCTCCCCTCTCTTTAATATTTTCATTTTATAATCTCCCGCTTATTGATAAAAAATAAAAAATACCTAACATAGGATGGAATAATTTCTTTCATAAGAAATGTGCCATAAATTATTCCATTCTTTGTCTACTTGAGATAACCCAATATAGAATACAGGAGGGTCTATTTTAGACAATAATGTTTTCCATTCTCAATTCAGAATATGATACCAACTATTATGGAATGTACTTATCTTCTTTAATGACTATCTAGTTGTATTCATGGATTGGAAAAAATGATAGATACCAGTGGAAATAAAGATATCAACCTAAAACTCATGTACTCAATTTAGAAAACATATTAAAAATATTCATGTAAAAATAGTCGGATTTGATAACAGCCTTGGCACTTAAAAAAGTCTTTTCATTTTATTTTCATTAGTTAAAATATTTTTTCTCCCCCTTAATGTTATGATAAATTCTTGAAATTTAAAGATGATACAATATCAATACATACATTTTAATGAAAAATCAATAAGAACCTTCCAAGATATTTAAATTTTTACGAGATAAGTAATTATGGAAACTTCTTCTTCACTTGTCTCCACCTCTAGGGAAATACCCATCAAGATTTGAAAACATCCACAACTTCATCAAGGATGATCTTATTCAATGCATATTCTTGAGATTACATTGATCACTCTACTATGGAGTCTTAAACTTATATTTTTCCTAAGTTTACATCAATTTCTTCAAATTTATCAAGGTTTATTCTTTCCTTGAATTCTAATTTATGTAAGTATCAATTGTTATGATCTAATCCCTGATGGTGAATTCAAATTTATTTATCAACTATGGAATCTTGATCATTTTCATCGAGGTTTATCTATGACCCCTTTTAATAATAATTAATCTTTTGGATAACATCAAATAGATAAAAACCATATTGTTACTTTCATGAATATTGATATAAATATTCCTTCATTTCATGACTAGATTATAGGAACCTTACAGAATAATAGATTTTGTGTGAAACTATGAATTATGGATGCTTTTAAACCACCCCCATTAAGGTATTCTATTATTCTTATCATCATCAAGGATAAAATATTTATTCAGGTGTTATTTGATATTCCAATTGATAAATCATGTTAGGATGGAACAATTTGAGATTTATAAAATTTTATTCCAGATTACTTTTCACTAGTTCTCCTTTTGAGAACCAAAATCACCTTTATTTTTCTATAGATAATAAATAACACAACGTATATGGGAATAAGGTGGATCACCTTTTTTTCAGTGAGATCTATAAGGTTGATATTTTTTCCACCATGTCACTCTTATTTCCCCATATAAATGAAGCTGAACTCTTCATACTATATTTTCTTAATTTATTGTTAGACTTGGAAGTTTTGGGTTGCAATAAATATATAATTTATTTTGTAACTACTTTGTGTAGAATCTTCATTTTCACATTGTCCATCATGGAATATTCTTCACTTGGTGATTTATAATTATTGTTAAGAATTTATTCTTGATCTAGAGTTATGATTAAACACTCATATGAGATGTGGACAACCTTCTTGCACCTTCCACATAAAACTTCTTCTCTAAAACAAGGGTTATATTGTGTTGACAACATGTCATGAAATATTATTTCTTATTAATGTGAGATCTTATGTTTTACTTTAGTATCTATCTCCATCTAATCTTCTTATAATTTTAATTATCCTTTTAAACCATCTAGAATAATAACCTTTATGTATTTTGGAATATGAAAAACATGATTGGTAAATCCAAATGGATTATTAAGTGTTAGTTTTTAAACATAATTTCAATGATTTTGTTTTTAGACTAGTCTTCCCATTTATTTCTTAATATTTATCTTATTCATTGTGGTATCCATGGATTTCTTGTTCTGATCCATGGTGTGACCTATTCTTCCACAAAAAATAGCTTTTTTTTGCCTAAATCCCTTTTTGAACTTCTTAGTCTTGTTTTAAATATAATTCTCATTCTTCCTGTCACCCAAGGTAACATTTTTTGTCATCCTTATAAACATATTTGTAATAGTAATTATATAATTATTTCATAAGGTAGGGTTGTCTCTATCCTTCATCTTTGATGGCCTTTTCTTTTTAATTTTTATAGAGGCTTGTTTGAAATATTTACACTTGTATGCATCATTACTGTGACCACTTCCATTGTCAAAATCACACAGTTTTTTCAAGCTTTTTTTTAATAGATAGATCTTTTTCTTTCATCTGTGATATATTCATCTTCACTAATTTTCTCCCCCTAGATACATGAATCCTATTATTTTTGTATATTTTCATGTTATATGTAAAACCCCAACCCTAGAATCCTGGAGTCAGTGCCTTACTTTATTACCTTGACATAGATATAAGATTCAAATCCCAAAGGACCGGAAAATTTAGTAGTTTGGGAAAACTAGATTACATACTTGATACCCATATTAAAATATGAAAATAAAATAAATCATAAAAAAGGAAAATCTTAACATCCTTGAAATTCATTCCAAAAAAATGATCTTCATATCCTGGGGAAAGCAAACAAAATAAGGGTGAGTTCAAATTCTGAGAAAGGGATCCGTAAAGAAGAATATGTCATGAATAAATAATAATAATAATAATAAATATAGAAAGGTAAATAACTGAACACACATTCCATATAAATATTTGGATAAGTAATAATCAATATGGCATGATAATTAACTGTTACACATACCATTTAATCAATAAACTGAGAATGAAATGAAACCATAGATAATGTCATAAGAAAAATATTATGGATAATAATAATAACCAAATTATCAATGAAGGAAATTCTTAAATATCAAACATAATATTTCCAAGGAACATGATACCTTTACTATCAAGAGTTATCCTCAAGATAAATTAAAACATACTGGGTAAAAACTCATCTGATTTAGACAAATGATTTTTATCAGGAGTCTACCAATGCATCAAGTGGATTGAATTAATCAATCACAAAACCATGGATTTCATGTCCAAATAATTCAACATATATCAAATAATCGCCTTAATTCATGAACAATGGGCCATGTCAAATATTTTTATTGGGTAAAGGATATAGATTTATCAATATTTCCCCAGTTAATCAAATAAATTTCAAAGTGAACACTGCATGTAAAATTGATAAATGGTTTAGGTAATTTTCATCTAAATTACACAATAATATGAATATTTAAAATAAATTTCATTTATAATAATAAATTTTTACAATAATGTGATTATTTTATGAGAAAGTTAACAATCACAAAAGGAAGTGTGATTGCACAATAACTTTTTCAATTTGGTAATTTTCCTGCAAAAGCACCATGGATGAGATAATTCAAAGTGAAACATAAAATACCATGAATTATGTGTGAATCATGATATTAAATGAAAAAGGGACAATATATACACCACATTAAAGTCAATTTTGTGTATAATAACAAATAAGTCTAAATGAAATGTAAATTGAGATGAAAGCCTCTACTTTTTTCTTTATTTTCGTTAAACATTATTTAACCTCATGTATAATGGTTTTTTGAATGTTTTTAACTTATACCAAAACCATATTAACATTTATAATATCATATATTATCCTTTTAAAACATCATATCTCCTATTTTTCAGTAATATTTTATTATTTTCATTGTTTTTTGTGTTAATCGCCTTGTTTTTGAAGTTTTTTTGACTTTTTATTTTTGTATTACATTGATAATGATTTAATCATCTATATAATGTAAAAAATGATGTAAATATCATATATATTAAGAATATATGTATTTATATTAATCCATAAACTTTAGTGATGGGAGATGAAATGCCTCGTTTATGGGGACGGTTGGTCATATGTACAAATTAACGTTGTTTCCATTTTCGTATCTTATTGAAGGAAATAAAATTAAATGAGATATATATATATATTATTATTCCATTATAATTTTTATATCATATATATCACAAATTTATATTAAACTCATCCTTAATACATTCCATGTATAACATGAATGAATCACATCGCATCGTGAGGCCGTAGTCCTCCGTACACACGAATGACGTTACAGTATTCCAAAAAAATAGAAATAATGAAGGTATGTGTTATATAATAATTATATAAGAATAAATATATAATATTTATCATAAATATCATATAAAAATTGTATTTACATCACTATTACCATCCTTGAAATGTGGTAATAGAAACAGGGATGACATTGGTTCAAGATGCGGTTGTTCTCCAAACACAATGATGAAGATTTTGTAACCTATTTGATGGATGTGTGTGTTTATAGGTTTTGAACATTAAAAAAACATATAGTTATATTGAATATATTGAGGTTATTTTATGATCATGGAATAATAATAATTGCATGATTTGGAGAAGGAAATTAAATAAAAACCCTTTTAGAAGAACATTATCTTTTATTCGAGGTTTCCTTTTTATATTTTCAATAAAACCATGAAAGGTTTGATTTTTTCCAAAATTAATGCTTCTAGTATGATGGTAGGGAAGTCTTTCAGTGATTTTCGAATATAATAATTGATCTAAATGGCTTTATTTGTATGGAATAAGTTGGAGGAGTGGGTAACTATTTATAGTTGAGGAGGAGTGACATTCTTATAAATACTCAGAAGTATTCACTATTGAGAAGTCAATATTACCTAAAATGGATATTAGATTGATAATTAATGGTTTGGAGGAATTATTTGTCCAAAGAACCCTCAAAACATAATACAACACATGTTTTAAACATCTTGTTTTTTAACTCCTAAGTTTCTTTATTTTATCATTTTGGTTTTTCATTATGGTAACCAGTTTTCTAACCTAAGTATTTTATCCATTAAGACTAAAATAAAAAGATCCCTAATATATAATTGAGACCCAATAATTATAAATATTATATCTAATTTATAAAATAAAAATACAATGTGTTTTGTAAATTAATTTTAACACAAGTGCGAGTACTGTGCAAGAACACCGCTTAAACTGTAATCGAACTAAATGAATTTTATACTTTTTAATGGTCAATAAATTCATTATAATGTAACTATTGGTCCATTAATGGAGCATATTTTATATGTATTAAAATTATAAAATTAACATATTGAATATAGTATTTCTAGTTATTTTAAATCAATTAATAAAATATTATATATTATAAAATAACATTAATGTTAATTTTGACATAATTAATCTAATTTGAATTTTAAAAATATCAAGAAAAATATGGAACTAAAATATATAAATTTAAAAAATTTGTAACATGTAATATTAATCTAAAAAATAATGGAAAATAAAAATTTATTTTATTTTCTTTACTCTTAATATTTCAGTATCATATATTTTATTTTATTATTAACTAAATAATTACGGTGTTGACATTTCATAATAATTTTAATTAGTTAATTCATATTTAAAAATTAAATGTTAATTATTTTGATGGATAAAAATATTTATCTTTAAAAATAATTTTTATAACCAAACCTATGTAGTTTTTTCCCTTTCCCAAAACATTATAGATATTGAATGTAAGAAAGGTATCTATTTTGTCTTTTTCATTACATGACATATTAGATGGGTTAATTTCATGGAAAAGAGTCCCAAACCTCATAATAGTTTAGCCTAAGGTTAGACAAGTCTAAATATGGACATAAAATCGGTTTTGGATAAGTTTATATGTCATTTTTTTACCTTTAGTTTAATGTTTAGTCACTTGGTAAACTTGTTTTTCTCTTAATTGTTGTAATTAATTTTCACTACATTCACTAATCATCTTAGTAAAAAATAATGTTTAAATTATTATAAATTATACATTTTTTATGAAAAATTACAAATCCAATTTTCCCTATTCAATTAATATAATTGGAAAAAATGAATTTAAAATTAATCCCGCAGACGAAACGAGAAATCAAGTTTTTAAAGTGAAAATGTTCAAAATGTTACTAAGATTTTATATCTAAATTCAATATAAAAATGGTTATAATTTCATAAATTGGATTAATATATGTATAGTTAAATTAATTTTACTTTAAAACCAATTTAAAATATAATTTAACATTATAAATTATTTATATGAAAATTCAATTTTCAATTAAAATTCAGTATTTTTCACCATTCATCAAAAAATGAAACATCTCAGAAAAATATCAAAAATTCACCCTATGAAAAATTTTAAATTATGATTTTAATTTTTTTTTATTTCTTCAAATTAAATTTATAAAAGTTTCAAAAAAATAATATAAGTGCATCATTAAAAGGAGACAAAATTGCCTTTAGAAAAAATACATCTTTTTATGCATAAAATTGGATTTGTTCTTATCTTATGCATTCAAATATATTGAAAAAATATAAAACAATTGATTGGGTAAATAATATATAAAATTTAATAAGACCATAAATTAATAGTAATTAATTTAATTTATTAAGATAAAACACCTTGGGTGCATAAAAATAGTTATTTATAAAAACATTTTTTTTATATTCAATTGGTTTTTCTAATTAATTAGTAAAAATGAATTCAACCATATATTTTAATATATTATTTCTTACTATTTATAACCACCAATTTAATTTCTGGGAGATAATTTTCATTTTAAATAATAATAGTAATATAATTCGGTAAAACACATTCATTTGTGTAACGCTAGACAACGAAGAAAGTCGATGTTGTGAGTAATGTAAGCGAAACTCAGTATTTCATTCAATGAAAGATATATAAAATATTTTATTTGTTTAAAATATTAAATATATCATAAAGTCATGATATTTTATATTCTTTTCTATTTTTGTTGTTTCGTTTCAAACATGTTGTCGAATATGACGTTCATATTTAAAAAAATTTGGGTGTTACATTCTCTCCACCTTAAAAAAATTTCATCCTCACAATTTAAACTTTATCTCAATAATCGGGTGTTTGATTGTTGAAAATTAATTTCCTGAAAAACCCATATCATAAAAGGGTTAATAAAATATATTTTTAATAATAGAGAAAGGGAAGTAAAAATGTCATCTAGAATAATCACATAACTAGGTTTTAGATAAGATAACATATGTTGGAATGGAAAACATGGACATGGAAGATAAAACTAAAATTTAAATAATGAGGGAAAGTGATAGAGATCATATTTAGTTGAAAGTTAATGGCCATAAATACATAAACTAAAGGAGTGTAAAAGGTCATAGATATCATAAAATATTATGACAATAAGAAAACATTTTTGTTTCGAGACCCTTTTTCATATAGTTTAGGAATTATTTCAATCTCTAACAATATAAGAAAATATACATACTTGATGATTTTGTATTTAATAAACACAATTTTATCATTTGGTTGTAACCTTAATCTATTTTTACATAATCACATAAAATAGGTAATATTTTATGGTGAAGTAATGCATTAATATCTAAAATCTTGTCCAAATTTAAACATAAACCTTTTCATAAATGGTTAACCTTATGACACTCTAAAATATTAAGATCCATGACTATATTAAGATGGTCAATGTATTTCCAAAATGAACTTATCATTAATCATTTCCATGGTAGTTAGTATTATCCAATTTACTTTATCGACATAATCATCTCTTTAACCCAACACCATTATTACAACATCAGGAATATATTAAGTGTTTTATTTCCCTCAATCATGTGTTTTCAAAGAGGATCAAATTGCCACAAAAACACTTTTCTTGGTATCATTCAAAACATGATTTCAAATCCATTAATAAATTGTACTATATTACAATCCTTAAATGTTTATTAATTCTCATTACGAAGATATCATTGATAAAATAATCAAATTAAACAATTATTGAATACAAACAAAGTCCCATTAATCATTCCTCTTCATCTATGGTAATAACATAAGCTTGACCATAATCCATGATCTTCTTTTGAGGTGTATTAATTTGATTCTTGGGGAATTAATTTGCACAGTGCCCTATTTCACTGTATTTTAAACACTGAATAGTTATTTTTTTCTTTCTTCATTTTTTATTCTTTTACCCGGTGAACCTTTTGTCTACAATTATTATAAACTCCTAATACCTTCAATAATTTCCTAGGGTAACACTTTCCATAATTATCACATGTGGGAAAATCCTTCTTTCCCCTTTTCCCTTTATATTTATTTTCCTATGACATCCTCTTCTTCTTTTACTTCCCTTTGAAGCCATAAGACTTGTATAATTATTTATATTTCTTATTATAACATGATATAATATCCTCATATTATAAGAATGTTTTGGAGACTACTCCCCTTTCAAATATTGGTTTAATTCAATAAAAGACATGATCATTCTTACTCTTAGGATCAATTTCATTGGTGAGATTTCCATTACTTCTTATAGGTGTTATTGAAATATGCTATATTAGGTCATATCATTATGAAACACAATTTATAATCCCAAAATTAGTGAAATACTTAACATAAAGTGAAAATTTTGTGTTTATATAATATCATAATCATAAACATGGTTTATTTGGTATGTTATTATATACTTAACCGAAAATTATATCTTACGGTTATGTTACCTAATCTATGTTTTCCTAAATCTAGTTTCAAAGTTTTCTACTAAAATTCATATGATACCAACTATAATGATCACAACCTTAGAATCTCGGAACTGGTGCCTTACTTTATTACATTGGATAGATATAAGATTCAAATCCCAAAGGACCAAACTGTTTAGTAGTTTTGGAAAACCATATTACAAACATGAAAACAATATTACATTGGGAAAATAAAATAAGTCATAAAAATGTTAAAGCTCAGAATCCTTGAAATTCATTCCAAGAAATCATCTTCATATCCTAGGGAAAGGAAAAAAATAAGGGTGAGATCAAATGATCAATAAGGGTTAAGTACAACAGAAGGTATCGTGAATCAATAATCATAATCAATATGATAAGGTATTTAAGTGACCACACATTATATATAAATATCTGGATATGTAATAATCAATGTGGAAAGGAAAATAAATGAAACACATTCCATTTATTCAATAAACTAAGAATGGAATGAATCAATAGATAATTTCATATTAAAAATATCAATGATAATAACAATAAATTAATTCTTAATGAATAAAATTATTAAATATTAGATTCATGTTTCCAATTCACATTATACCTTTACCATCATGATCTATACTCAAAACGATTTAAAAATATATGTGGTAAACAAAATCATCTGACTTGGCCAATTGCTTCGTCTCATGAGTCTACCCATGCATCGAGGGGTTTGATTTAACAAGTCACAACCCATTTATTTCATGTCAAAATAATTCATCATATATCAAAAAATCAATTTAATTAAAGAAAAATGTTCCTTATCAAATATCCATTTTAGGTAAAGGATAAATATTTTTAAATATTTCCCCAGTTAATAAAATAACATTCAAAGTAAACACCATATGTAAAAATTGAACAAATTTTATAAAATTATCATATCCATTTTAAGATAAATATAATTTAAATTAAAAATTATTACAATAAAGTGATTGTTTCAAGATAAAGTTAAAAATCACAAAAATAAGTGAGATTTCACAATAACTTTTACCATTTGGTAATTTTCGTTTCAAAACTCCTTGGATGAGATAATTTAAAGTGAAATGTAAAATACCACTAAGTATGAGTGAATCATGATATGAAATGATAAATTTGAATTATATACACCATATTAAAGTGGATTGGTCCATAATAACAAATAAGCCTTAATGGAATGTAAATTCGGAAGAAATACCTTACCTTACACTTCCTTTTGGTTGAACACTCTTTAATCTACTGTATAGTGGTTTTAATAAAGCTATTAACTTATAATATAACTATATGAATATTTTTAATATCATATATTATCCATTTATAACATCTTATCACCTTTTTGTTAATAATATTTAATTACATTCATTGTTTTGGGTGTTAATCACCTTGTTTTACGATTAAGTTTTGACTTGTTATTTTTTATTTATATTACATAGATAATTATTTCATAAAATATAGTATGTAAACCATGATTTAAATACCTAAAATATTTAGTATATATGTATTTATAGTGATCCATAAAATGTATTGATAGAAAATGAAACACATCATTCATAGATGTAACGCCCCGAACCGAGAAGCCTAGAGCCATTGCATTATTTTAATACATTGGCATGATCATAAGAGATCAAGACTCGAAAGACCGATTTGTTTAGTATCCTTGGAAGAACTAGATACATAAATTAGTTTTACAATTACATTAAAAAACAACATTGTGTCCCCCTTGAACACACTGATATCCTTTAGCCTATTTCTGCAGGTAATTTATAATAAAATTCTTTGCATCATGGGAAAAATAAAACATAGAAAGGGGTGAGTTTAGATGCTTAATAAGAGTAAGAAATACAAAGAAATATAATATAAAAATTAGGCACGATGAATAATTTTAAAACACATGCCTTTACAAATAATAAACACGAACACTTTATGGTAGAAATATGACCTGAGTAAATAATTCCATAATAAAACAGTCATGGGTCTTCTACTAGTCGAAAAACCACATGAAATATCAATATCTAATCTCAGAATGATTTAATTCATAATTCCGGACGTCATAACCTCATAGTCAAGTCCTCGTGACAAGACTAAAAATAATATTTTGTCAAGGCCTTGTTCCAAGACACTAGTTTTTCTCATGAGACCTACCAATACATCAAGGAGCCATAGTGGGCTCTATCCGTCACTTACTAAGTCCAATGCATTCCTCATATGAAAATGTTGATACATAACATAAACATTCATATTAAAACTATAATATGAAATATCAATCCTCTATCCATAAACCATGGATGGTATAAAAATAGCACATCCATAGTCAAACCAAACTCATTCAATATAATATGGATGATTGTATTGTAATAAATCAACCTCAATAGAGAATAACGGAGTATATTTACATAGATGAAAATAATCATCAAAACTATTTGAGATAAATTTCTCCATTTTTCTTGAAAATATTTAAAAGTCTCACTATTTATCAAGAATACATTTAAAATAGATTTTTGAATCAAAGTGTCCCATACCACTTTGAAACGTTTGAAAGGAATTCAATTTCAAAACAGTCATTTCAATATAAATAAATACTTAAAACCATTTTTAAATCATGTACATTAATGGGAATGATTTAAAAGAATAAATCTTTAATGCATTTAAAATGATATTTTAGATAAAGAGTTCCTAACCAAATGAGAGATTCTTGAATACAAGTGATTGAGGAATGACAAAAATTGAAACTATATAATATCATGAGAATAAATATATTCATGATATAATACGTAAAAGGGAAGTATATACACCATATAAAAGTGAATTGGTGCATAACAACAAATAAGTCTCAATAGAATGTAAATTAAGATGAAATCCATTATAATGACCATATCCTTATGTTAAGGATAAATCAATGACATAATTATGTGTGAATAATATAAATACACTCAATATGACTGGATATTCAGTGTAAATCAATCATAGGACATTCACACATATTATTGTAACAACAATACCAATGACTTGGATGTTTAACTCAATGAATGGAAATTGAGTTAAGATTACTCTTATCGAGTTCATATCGATGACTTGAGAATTTATAAATGGAGTGATTATCTGTATCAAAAGTATATCCACACAAACGAGAGTGTAAATTACAACATAAATAAATAAATAGTTATTTCACACATAATCTTGGAGTAAAATAATCAATAAAGTTTGCATAAAACTCAATGAGTCGAATTCGAAATTAGTAATTCCCTCTACGATTTGGTAACTTATGAAACATACACCCCATGAAAGAAGGATCATAAAATGACGTTTTAAATACCCATAAATTATATTATATTATACAAGGAATAAAATCATGGTCAGTACATACACCAAACAAAAGGAAATAGTGGCAATAAATCATGAATCTCACTTGAATTAGAAGTGAGATGAAATCCTCTTACCACGTTGTAATAAATCGAGTCATATGACCAAAAGTTAATAACCACAAAATGAATCATAGAATACCATTAATATAAAGAAAATAATGATAATATAAATCAGATGGCAATACACAATACACCACATAAAATAAATAAGTGGTGAACAATGGAAATCTCACAGAATTAAAAGTGAGATAAGAAACCCCTTACCATGTGTCCGACATGACCCGTTCGATCTTTAATCTCATAAATAACAAAATAAAGTTAATTTATACTTTATTCAGAACCTCTTTCAAATTTATTATTTATTTTATATCACTTATTAGTACGTTATAAACATTACGTACTAATTTAAGTTAATAACGGTCGTTTTGTTGATATTTGGTACTTGAGTCAAACATAATCTTCTTATAATCACATGTTGTCCATGTGGTCAAAAGTAATTTATCGACAGAATTATATTCATGATTTAGATATCATATATTTATTATATATCAAGTATATATATTTATTTATAATAGTACATTGCATTTGGATATAATAAATGAAATGCACCGTTCAAGGAGATGGTAAGCCGTATGTACACATGAACACTACTTTAAATTCTAGTTACTATTTTAATTGAATTAATATTTAATGATACATAGGTATATTATAATTTCTGTATAATATCATATATAATTTTAGTAACTCCATCTTTTATACGTTCCATGTATGGCATAAACGAGTCATATCACTTTGAGGGGGTAAGAGTCCGCACTTCCTCAAATGAAATTATCGCATTTACCTATTATGGAAACCATAAAGGTATGATATAAATGAAAAAATAAAGAAGAATAGAAACAATATAAATATAATATATATCACATATAAATATTGTTCCATCTTAATGAACACCATAAGAGGCGGTAGAAGATGATTGAACAATCATCGTTTCGTGAGGCAATAGTTTTCCATCTACCGAAACAGTATGTTCTTTTCCTATTAGATGGAGGTGTGTGTAAGTGTAGCTTGAATACTTCTCATAACAACAACTTAGTATCATGAAGATACTGATGTTTTTATAAAATAAAGTAATAAAAATATTTGATGGGGTTAAAGAAGTAAAATAAAAGAAGAGAACTTTAGGGAAGGCGTTACCTTAAAATTGGGTAACTCCATTTGGTTTGAACCAAAAGGATTTCTTGAAGTTCCTTCTGCCTAAGGTAAGGCTTCTATGTGGAAGGGAGGGATATTAAGAGATTATTTTGAAAGAGTTTGGATGATACAAGGTTCTTGAGAGGTGTGAGTAATGGGTTACATGTGAGTACTTTTTGTAAGGGGGAGGAGGGGCTCTATAGGAAACATTGAAAATATTATTTTATTATATAATTATATTCGGTTTCTAAAAGTACAAAACCCATTAAGTTCAAAGATAAGATGACTATTTTTATAAATAATATCGTCCAATAAGAACTGGATAGGTCTTGGATATTGTTTTAATTTTTATAATCTTATTTACTTTAATCATTTATGAATGAAGGAAAAATTGCATCATTATTGTGTCATAAATAATTTTATTTATTTGATGTCTAATTTTTTTGAAAAAATAGCATGATGTAGGAAATATTTTTATATTTCCAAATAATATTTATAGTCGAAAAGATAACTTATATAACTTCATTTAAAAATTAATTTACTAAAAGATATTTGTTTATGTCATTTTTGCCTTTACTTTAAGTTAATTAAAATAAAGTTTCATTATCACTCTTAAGTTGCTCCATGGGGTGCCAAAATCGACCCAAGGATGACCATGGTCGGCCATAACTCATACAATAATGTTAGGACATGTTTCAAGGTAATTTTTTATTATTATAATATTCATTTTACCTTGAATTACCCTATTTACCTTTAACTGCTGTAAATAAAAGTCAAAAGATAGTACTCACCAAAAATTATTTTCATCTTATTAAACCACATTTTACTTAACAATGAAAACCATGTATGTCGTATTTTTGAAATTCAATCACAGAATGGGTAAAAATTCATTTAAATGAAAAATTAAGATTTTTAACTACTACTTAGTGGTTTCACTATTCATCAAAAATTGACGTTTTTCAGAAAAATACCAAAAATTCACCCTAATATATATTTTATATTACGAATTAAAAAATGATTTATATTTTACCAAATTAAAAACATAAAATTTGGATTAATTAATTTAAAATTAATTCATGTTGCCAAAACAAAAAAGCGTGTTTTTAAGAAATATTAACTATCAAAAGATTGGCACCTGTTTATATTCAATTTCAATGTGAAATAACTTTTAATGACCAAAATTGGATGAAATATTAAAAATATAATCTAACAATATAAATATATTATATTAAAAGGTAGTTTTGAATTAATATACAGTGTTTCTCACTATTCAAAAAAATGAACATTATTTGAAAAATACCAAAATTTCATCCAAAGTAAATTTGGATGTCTTGATTCTAAAGAAGAATTTTATTTTGACAAATTGAATATGTAAAAGTGTCAAATATTGTATTTAAAAAGGATTCTCCATTAAAATATGGTAAAATTGCATTTTTTTTGAAAAATAGATTTTTTATCTGAAAAACTGAATTTTTTTCTTATAATATGTCTAAGAAACACATAATACATAAGTTATAATTATATGGAGTATATAACATTCAAAATCCAGTTAATACTATTCATAACCGTTTTTTGAATGGCTAGTTTGGTAAGTCGTCGTGCGCTCAAACTCTGTGTTTGTGTGGTAAGCTATTGAATTACTTTAAAGAGATAACGTACTAAGAAATCTTTGGGTGTTACAATGGAGATAGTAGGTCATACGTACGTATGAACGTTGTTTCCATTTTCTTCTATAGGAGTGTGATTCTTGTAAATATTCAATAGTATTCACTATTGGGAGGTCAATATTAACTAAAGGGTCTCCGATAATGTTAATTAACAAGGTTCATTAATTCTTTGGTAGACCCACACCTTAACCACCCAATACATATAATGTTTTAACATTATGTTCCTTAACTCCTAAGTTTCTTTATTTTATCATTTCGGTTTTTCATTATGCTAACTAATTTTCTAACCTAAGTATTTTATAGGTTAAGACTAAAATAAAATGATAAATTCGATATAATTTGGACATAATGATTCTAAGAATTATATCTTATTTATAAAATCAAAATCATATGTGTGTTGAAACTTAATTTTAACACAAGCGTGAGGAACGTGCAAAAACATCGGTAAAACTAGAATCGTGCTAACAAAGTTTTTTTGCTTTTTATTGATCAATATAGTAATTAAAATAGAATAATTGTCCCATTAATGTAACATATTTGATATTTATTGAAATTTAAAAATCAATTTAGATAATATATAATTTTTAGTAATTTTAAATCAATTAATAAAATATCATTTACTATAAAATATCATTAAAGTCAATTTTGACATTATTTATTTAATTTGAATTGTAAAAGTAACAATACAATGATTTAACACAAATATATCAAATTAAATATGTGTAACATGATATATTTATATAAACAATTAACACAATAATTCATTCAATTTACTTTACTTTTAATATTTTTAGTATGTTTTTTTTATTTAATTGTTAACTAAATAATTAATGTGTTGATGTTTCAAAAGAATTTTCAGTAATTAATTCATCTCTAAAAATAGGGATAATTTATTATTATGGAAAAATATTATTTATATTTAAAAATAATTTTTATAACCAAACATGTGTATTTTTTATCCCCTTCTGAAATCATTATAGATTTTAAAAGAAAGAAAATTGTATTTTTTATCTTTTTCTTTAATTAACTTATTATATGGGTCAATTTCATGTAAAGGTTTTCAAAAAACTCATAACATTATATAATAAGGTAATATGAGTGTAAATATGGATATTAAATGGGTGTTGGATATGTTTTAAGGTCATTTTCCCCCTTAAGTTTAAAGTTTAGTCCCTTGGTACTTGTTTTTCTCTTAATCACTGTGATTAATTTTACCTAATTTCAATAATAATTTTGGTCAGAAATTAATTTTAAATTATTATATATTATAAATTATTATTATTACAAATATATAATTCATTTTTCCAAATTCAATTCACATAAAAAGAAAAAATTAATTTAAAATTAATAATATAGATGGAACGAGAAAGCGGGTTTTTGAAGTGAAAATGTTCAAATGTTTTATACGTATTTACATCTAAATTAAATTTAAAAATTATTATAATTACCTAAATTGGATTAATTTATTTATAATTGATATAATTTTAAATTAAAATCAATTAAAAATATAATTTATTATTATAAATTATTTAGATGAAAATTAATTTTTTAATTAATATTCAGTATTTTTCACTATTTATAAAAAATGAAACTTCTTAGAATAATGAAAAAAAATTTCCCTAACTTATTGTGAAAATATAATTTTAAAAATGAATTTAAGTTTTTCAAATAAAATTTATTATATTTACAAAAAAAAAATTAAAACAACTGCATCATTAAAAGGTGACAAAACTGCCTTTAGAAAAAATACATATTTTTAAGTATAAAATTGGATTTTTTTCATATCTTATTCATATATAATATATATGATGAATAATAAACATTTTATTTAATATATAATATATAAATTTCATTAATACCATCAGCTAATAGTAATTAATTTAATTTATTAAGATAAAACACATTTTCCTCTTAAAAATAGTTTTTTATAAAAACATTTCCTTTATATTCAATTGGTTTTTTAATTAATTAGTAACCAATAAATTCAACCATATATTTTCATAATTTAGTTAATTATATTAATAACTACCAATTTAATGACTATGAGATAATTTTAATTTTAAATAATAATATTAATGGTATTTGGTAAAACTCAGTCTAGCATGTAACGCAAGCCATCAAAGAAAGTCATTATTACATGTAATGTAAGATAAACTCAAAATTAAATGCATTAAAATCTATAGAATAGATTCAATTTATTTAAAATAGTAAATATATCATAATGTATCTGTATGTTTTATGCCTTTCTACATTTTGTGTAGCATGTCATACACAATATCGAATATGATGTTCATACTTTAAAATTTCAGAGTGTTACATTATACCAAAAATCAGATGCAATATGATTGAGTCTTTTACAACACCAAAAATAGCATACAAATCATGATATATTCATTGAAACAATAGTATGCCTATATTAGCATGTTTTATGACTTTGTTTCCCTTTACTCTTTTGTTGGTCTTATTTAGAGGAAAATTTAATTCTGCTCTCTTCTTTCTTCACTACATATGTAGTGTAAAAAACATCATCACCTTTCATCATCCAATTTTTTACAATTTTTTATTTTGAACCTACACTAATAATAGAGGTATAATTAGCACAATTTTTTTTATCAATGATGGATTGTGTATTTTTCTTTGAGAATACCTGTGATTAAACGTTAGTTGATTTCAATCTGTAATTTCCACTATATGAGTTTTTTTAGGATAAGAATCCTCCTTAAAATTTTGTGTTGTTATATCTATTGATGTAACAAATCTTATTTCATTTTATTATGAAGACTCAACTCAAAATATTTCAACATTTTCTAGCTTGGAAGAAAGTTCAAGACACTTTATATTTAGGATGAATTCATAATCTTTTACTGACATCAATATGCCTTCATATTCTTTCATAATTTTCATAAATTATTCATCAAGCATTTTATATTTCTCCTGGATCAAGGTATCAATCTCCTTGATCTTATTTTCATTGATTTAAAGTTGGTCATTCTTGAAATTAATTATAGTCTTCAACTTTTATTCTAATAAAATGAATATTTATTCAAGATTCTCAATGGATTCGTCTTTCTTTAGGATTTCATCAAACCAATAAAACCCAACTCTAAATAATTATTCTACAAGATATTTGATCTTAAAAATTTATATATTTCATTATTTAGTGAGATACACACATTCCATTACCCTTTGTGCCAGTTCACTCTCTATCTTCATAACTTACTCATCTAGATATGTGGTATTTTTTTCCAAGGTATTCCTTCAAACTGTATAATTTTCATTGACTAAGAAATGATCTTCACCACTTGAGCTTGAATATTCTATTGTAAATTTTCAAAACATATCTGATACCTATTCACCATTATCCGAGGTATAACTATTTTCCAATTATTTGGTAATAGAAAAAACCACTAGATCTTATACCCTGAAACTAGAAATATCTTATTTATAACTAAAACTTATGGAAGTTAAATTTCATCCTCTTTTCATAAAAGAGATTTATTATTCATCTTTCTAAGTTCTTTATTTATTCTATTATTCAACGTCTTAGGTAAGATATAATTCTATGATAATCAATAAAGTGTCACATTTACTAAAAATTAAATCTTTTATTTAAACAAGCACTTTTTTTTGGAAAAGTGGGAAACCTTTCAAGAAGAGATTATCGGGGGTGATAAAATAATGAAGTAAAAAATATCCCCAAAAATATGGTCATCACACCTTGTAGGGAGGGAACCGATATAAGAATAGGACAAGAGGGTGGAATCTTGCGTAACCTTTTAAGTAAGAAATCAACGACACTCTTACCTCTGTTCCATTTATAGAGAATTTTTATCTCATTAGTGATGTGCACCTTTCATATTTAGATCAAGTGCATAGTTTTCTGAGAAGTGGAAATGAAACCATTGAGTGAGTTATATGTAATATTCGAATCAGACTCCACCACACCCAGTGAAATGGATTTAGATTTGAAAAGCTCAAGGACACTATGAATGACATTGTCTTTCACTAGAAGAGAGTATACATTCCTATAGAATTAAATGAAAGGAAGTATCAAATATCCTTTATAGTCAAAAAAACACTTCCCCTTTTCATGTACGTTTGTATGTGTGAGCCATTGGTATTGGGATTGAGGCCCTTAATGGGAGGAAATAAAAAGATCCAGTGGACCTGGTAGGCATGACTAGAATGGGGGGAATGGTTTCTTCTTACCATAATATTTCTCAGGGAGGGAGACTCCACCTAGTTCTTCATTGGATAGAGAGTTCTGAGGTGATACATTTAGAGATTACAATCAAATATATTCTCATAGAGATGAGACCTTTGTGTCAAAGCTGGTTTCTTGTATCCTAGATAAACCAACATCCTATAGAAAGGAGAAGGATCCATTCCTTCCTCACTTGGTTATTATTACCAATGCCACTGAAACAAAGTTGAAGAAAATCATTGAAACAATTCACCAGTGGTGTAAAACCAATGAATTATCTAAATTATATCCATATAAAATTTTCCCATTCACTTTGAAAAAAGATATGTATCTTAGTTTATTATTTATGAACATGGTAGAATGAACACATAGAGTCAAGAAGAATACATTTATCTTTAATTGTTGCATCTGTATATATTTCATGGTTGTGGATACACCTGATCAATAAGATATATTTAGTTGGAATCTTCTTATACCATATGCAGCCTCCCCATACATCAAGGTTCTGAGAATCATGAAGAGTACGTTGATTGGATTTAGGAGAGAAGAAACCCGAGGAAGAGTCCATAAATATACACATATCAAGAACATCCTCTAATTTTATGTTGTTGTAACTCAATTTTTGGATGGGATCTAAGATTTCCTAGATAAAGGATGGCTAGATAATGGATTGTTTAAATGACATATCCAGAGTTGGTAATTCCAGATAGTCCAACCTCGAACCCACCTAGTTGTGGTCCCAAAAATTGATATCCCCTATCTAACAATCCATTGAGTATGGTTCTGTAGATCCATCATATGACCTTGTAGATATCTCTATAGGTTAGAGTTTATTCCCCTCAGAGTGTTCAGATCCCTTCCATACCTTTCAATGATAAATTGGATCCAAATGTACTTCCCTTTAATGACCTCCCATTCCAGCTTTCCTTGGAGGTAGTACATCATATCAGGGATGTTCCTCATATTGATTCCCCCATTATCAATAGCTTGAGAAGGTATGTTATATGAATCCCAATGGGATTTTCTTCATCGTGAGCATCTAAAATGAATGAAGTCAATATCCACTCGATATCATGAATAATTTCCTTGGATACCTTAATAAGAGAGAGGAAGGGTATGGTAATAGAGGTCAAAACACTATTATTAAGGATAATACTTCCTCCAAATTATAGAAAGTAGTTTTTATGATTCATAATTTGGTTAGAGATCATATACACCCCTTCTTAAACATGTTGGATGCAGAGTATTCTAGGAGAAAGAGGTACACACAAGTAATCCACGAGAAAGTTCCTTCTATGTACTCTTAAGATGGATTCGATATATTTCATGTAAATTTCTGGGAAGGAGGATGGGATAATCAGAGGTGTGATTGGAACTAATACCAATTGTTATGATCACTTAAGGAATGAACACACTAAGAGAGTGGGGGTGAATCAGTGTGAGATGAACTTTTTCACATTAAAATTTTATACCTTTGTTTACCTTTATCACTTATTTATTGTATAGATATATTTTTTTCTTCCATTTGGTTTGAAATAATTCACGTAAAAGGTAAATCACAAAGGACACTAAGGTTTTGTAATGAGTTTTTTCTCTCTATGGAATAGTACCTGGTTTATGATTATTATTATCCTGCATAAACACAACTTCTCTTTTTTTTATCAAGAAAGGAAAGATCAAGAGTATGATCTTTTACTCATTCTCCTGGCACCAAAACATTATATTGAAAGATGTTACTTTTAATCATAATTACTATATTTCAGTTAGATCCTCTTGAAGTGATCAATAGTGTAGAATGTGTCTTATTATATAGACACAAATATATCTAATATTCCTCCTCAAACAAAAAAATCATAAGTGTCCCTCCAATTTATTGTAATCAATATGATTTCTCATGATTCTTCATATTTATACAATATAAGAGTATATTGTAATATAGCTTCCTCATAACATTAATCTTCTTTAGTCACAATGATTTTAATTCTCATCAAACTAGAAATATCAATAATCCTTTTTGATCCAAATGATAATAAGAATATATTAATTTGATCACAAAAAAAATTCATCAGTTCGCGGGAATTTTTTTTGATTTGTAACACTAGATCATAAATGTCTCTATCTTCAATACATTAATGGTATGAAATAGTTTATGTATCGGATATTCTATAGAGGAAAGTATATTTTCTCCCTTAAAATACAGTATCGAACCACACCCCCTCATTCTCATTTTTCTCTTTTTTTATATTCACTATTCAATAATATATTCACAATTTTTTGAACACCATTAATATGAGTTTTCGAATGCAGTTAATATATTGTTTAAAATACAGTTATATATAATGTCTCTTTGTTTTTCTAAAATTTTGCACCGAGCCTATCTCTGCATCTTCAAAATCATATCCACATTTTATATTGTGTCAATACTCATTCAAAAAGTCCACTAAATAATTGTTCAATCCTTTATTTAAACTTATAATTTGAATCCCTAAATAGTCTATATTCTTCTTTTCTTTCATATGGCCTCTCATATCCACATGCATGAAATCTCATTCATTAATAGAAAACACTATGTTGGAGTAAACGTATTTACTGCATGATTAAATCATCCACAAAGAAACTTCCAAAATTATTAAAACGTAGAATATTCTTCTAGGACACAAAATTTTTCTTTTCCTTAATAGTGGCATAGAGAATGTCACCATGGTGAGCACCTTAAATTTATCTAGAACCATGGAAAAGATGAAATTTATTCTTACTGTGAAAAATTATACCTTAAGGACCAACTCCTTATAGAATTGGGTTTCTTGAAATCTTATCTTATTTCAACTTTGAGCCCTTTATTTATTACAGTGCAAGGTTATTTACTATGGAATTGGAAAAAAAATTCTATAACAACCTAATATTTGAACTTTATATTTTGGTGTAGCCTCAAATATTATAGTGTAGTTCCATGTAACTCAAAATATCCTCTTATGTTGATTTTGAGCCTTCCAAAAAATAGGTCAAAGCTATTGTTTGGGAATATTGAGATCTATGGGATTATAGAGAGTTGTTATTCATTATGGTATAGGGGATAGTTTAAAAGGTGAGTTTGTTTGATCCAGTTTGAAGAAGAGGTTTGAAGATGATCAAACAGTCCATGTGGATTTGATCGAGTGGCTATGGTATAAATGTACCATTTAATGATGTTTGAACAGTACCTAGGATATTCTTTCCCATATTAAATTTGCATTAATCATGGACTCTACAATATCAATGATCTTATTTTGCTAATAGCTTGAGCTGGTAGTGGGGTCGGAACCTGCAGCACATATGCATCGTACGCCACATGGGTCATGTCACCCACATGTTGTCCCACCATCAACTAGGACCAACTATGTGTTCACTATGTGTGCTCCTGCAGTCCATATACATGGGACCACTATGAAATTCCCCAAGATAGATTATGGACCTCTTCTCCGACATGGTTGAGGTCCTCCTCCCACATGTGTGGGATTGAGGTAGTCTCTTAGTACGTTTGGTTGGCCAAATTGTTCGACACATAATATAAGTTTCCAAAGTAGTATGGGCATTATAAATTTCCAAGACAAAACACATACCTCTTAAAAAAATTCGTCATGATAAATAAAAATGGATTAACTTTATGCATGGAATTCAAATATAATGAAAATTATTATTTTTATGAACTTCTACCTTCTTAATACTTCACCCAATTAAGAAACACCATTGGATAGATCACTATTATTTTTGTAAACCATGTGCACTCCATTATCACATGTTCTTACATCAATGAGGATCGATTCATAAATCATTAGAGTTGACATAGAGAATTTTTCAAGGATTAAATCCAATACCAATAAACTATTCTATAACTACTCTCTAGAATAAAAACATCATCAAAAATATCATGTGACCTTCGAACTTCTCATCCATGGTTCTCGTTAAAATCATTGAGATACTTTAAATATATTTTATTCAAATATAAATAGAAATTATAAGAGTATTATTTGGAAGTACCAAAACACATCCATGCTTTTTAATAAATTTTTAATATTCACAAGGTAATTCTCAAATCAATGCACATTATGTCCTGATAATTGCACTTCAAACATGCTTGGGTACAACAATCAACTTCATATATATTCTTCTTATTTAATAAATATTGACATAAAGTGACTCAACACTTACTAACCTATTGATAGAAAATACAACACAAAAATTCATATATTTATATCATACCATATAATATTTAGTCAAGTCCTTTTATTACATGTTTATTAATAATGACCTATTAAAATTGCATTTCATGTAATAACTGATTTGTTTTTCTTGTATGATTCGGTTTGGTATTTTCAGTTATTTTACTTTGATTATAGATACATCAACTCTGAAATTATAAATAGTATATAAATATCATATATATTCATTATATATGTATTTATAGTATTCTATAAATTTTATATATAGAAAATGAATTACATCGTTCATGGATGTGGTAGACCGTACATGCACATGAATATTGTTTCTATTTTCTAGATGGATGGAATGAATTAAAGTTAAATAATATATCGCCTTTAAAAAACCATTGATATTTCATGTATATAATATATATTATTTAAATATATCCTTATTACCATCTTTTCAAAATAAAATGAAAAACACATCACTTCACTTCATGGAGGCGGTAGTCCACACGTACACATGAGCAATGTTATTTTTTTCTAAGAGATTGGAAGGTAAGAAGGTAGGTTCAATATTATAATTAAATAAGTATAATTATTTCATAAATATAATATATTAATATTAAATCCATAATTAACATTATACATGATTAGTAGAGATGAAAAACAAGTTATATCAGTTTTCAAAATGGTGGTCCGTCGTACACACGATCGACAATTTCATTTTCCATTTGATGTAAGAAAAGATGGATGTAGGTTATTCAATTTAAATAATAACATATTAGTAAATGTTATAAAATTATTTTGTTATATAAGTATATTTTAAGAATATTTGAAGGGGGTTGAAGAAGAAATAAAATAAAAAATATAGGTTAATAACGATAACTCTTCTTCCAACAACCTCCTTAAGTTAACACCAAATGCCTTATAAAGAGGGTTTACTAATAAAAAAAGCACTCAATGATGTGGTATTGAATTAATTAATTGATCCAGATAGTTATTTTATGAAAAAAATGGTTTAAAATTGTGAAGTGGAGAGGATAGGGGTTCCCTTTTATAAGTAGGGAGAGGGCACACTTCGAATTTAAAAAAATAAAAAGGTGTACTCTTGTTTTAAACATGAAACAAGGAACCAAAATGAATCATTATCAAAAATAAGATGAGATAAGGTCTAAATATGGAAATAAAATATAATTTTTAAAAGTATTCAGGTTATTTAAACCTGTATCTTATTAGTTTAACCCTCAGTTAACTCGTTTTAACCTTAACCATGATAATTAATTTTTACTATTTTTAATATTCATTATAACAAAAAATTATGTTGATATTATTATATAAAATTTAATATTATGGTTTCAAATATTTAATAAATTTTAAAAATTCAATATAGAGAAGTGGTAGAATTTAATTTAAAATTAATTGTGCAGATGTTGCGACAAAGCAGTTTTCTAAAGAAAAAGTTTTCATAAGTATAGGAAGTTTTAATATCAAAATACATTATGAAATTAATTAAAATGACCTAAATTGAATTAATTATAATATAATTTAAGTAATTATACTTTTTAAACATTTTAAAATAATATGTATTTTTTAAATTCTTTAAATGAAATGAATGTTTTCAATAAAAATAGTAATTTTGATTATTCATCGAAAGATTAATACTTTTATAAAATTATAAAATATTTACTCTAAGATTATTTTGACATACTAATTTCAAAATAGATTTCTATTTTATAAAATTCATTTTCTAAAAGTTGAAAAAATATATTATTTGTTCAATAAAATAAATGAAAATTCATTTTTTGAGAAAAATATATTTTCAAATCATATAATGACTTTACCAAAAATCTAATTACTTAATTGTAAATATTTTTTATTTTCTAAAAAAAATATATATAATTTTAAAAATGTGGTTATTTCTATTCATAGAACCAAATTTAATGTAAAGGTTATAACGATCATGTTTAAATAATAATATTTTAATCGTATATCATAGTTCGTTAAAACGTTGTGTTATGTGTAACACAAAATATTGAAGAAATAAAATTTATTTTAAAAATAATTATTCATAAAATATCAAGGTGTTAAATTCAATCCCCTTAAATTGAATTTCTCCATCAAAATTCCATCACTTGAAGACAAAAAACTAAGGATACTTCTGCCTCATCATATCCTCATATTCCAATATAGATTCCTTAAGCTAGAATTTTATCTATAAAACCTTAACTAGGATAGTGGGATTGTTTCACAAAAAATTCCCTCTATGATCCAAAATATCCATCATATTCTCCACATATATAAAATATCCTATTATATATGTATGACTTCTGATTTTATTTCATGTGAAGGATCAGGTATTTACATACTCAAGAGAGATACATGGAACACAATGTGGAATTGATAGAGGTTTGGTGGAAGATTCAAGTGATAAGATACTATCTCTACTCAATCAATAATGCTTAAAGATAAAATATACATAGGGATAATATTTCCCTTATTCCAAAATATCATAAACTTATTCCATGGATAAAATTAATAGAAAATCATTTTCACTAACTTCAAACTCCAGATCACACCAATGATTGTCGATATAAATTTTCTATCGCTGAGATGCCTTGATGTGTTGTTGAATGACTCCGAATTTCTCTGCCACTTTCTCAACTATCTTAGGACCCGATATATTTATTTCTATAAATTCTTCCAAAAATATTTGAGTTATAAACTTAATTCCATAAAATTATTAATAATGATCCATCTAAATTTTATAGTGAATGATATTGTTGTATGATAACACAACTAGAGGAAGGTGTTGATCATAACCAGCTTTGAAAATCATAGAAAACAATCTTAGCATATCCTCTAGGGTTTAAATTTTTCTCTCAAACTGAGAATATTTCTAAGGATAATTCACAATGAAGAAACACAACAATGTATCCAGATCTTCCTAAAGACTTCTCCAGAATATTAATGTAAAACTCAAAACCCAATTAGATACAATAGAATGTGGCACTCCATTAAATCTTACCACTACCCTTTTGTATATGCTGTCATGATGATCTAGAGATAAATCTTCTCTAATACTAATTAAGTGTGTTTAATTCATAAGGTGGTAGACTATAACCCGATTAAAATTGTTCCCATTAGATATTTTGGGGAGTCCAGTGAAAAAATCGAGGGTGATGTTTTCTTATTTCCATTCTGGTATGGGTGATGGTTGTAAAATCCCATTAGACTTTTGTCTCTTAGAAATAACTCACTAAAATACCTAGAAATGAGATATGAAATCTTCAATATATTTCTTAATTACATCCCACTAGAAATACTCTTTTAAATATTTATACATCTTTGTACTTACAAGATTTATAGAGAATGAATAACAATGATCTTCCTCTAATAGCTCTTTCTCCAAATCGTGTATGGATAGAACGCATACATGGTTTCTGAATCATATCATTCCATAATAATCAAGGTTAAACTCAGGAACAATTTTTATCTTCTTCTACATATCAAAATCATCCTTTTAAACCACTTTAAAATTCACTTGGATGGATAATCAAACACTTATTTTAGAAAAAAAACATTTTCCAATTTCATTCATGATTTTCAGATACTTACTTTTCAAATAAAAAAATATTAGATTCTTTATGATACTTATAATATAAAATCTAGCATTATATATTTTAATAAAATAATAAGACACATTTATTTCTTTCCCATGTTGGTAATTTCTTAAGCAATTATAATCTTTAATAATCTTGAACCCTCTTATATGGAACATGTTCAACTATTTGTGCATGAATATATACTTTAAACTATTATGATTAGAATATATATCACACCTTAACCTATAAATATAATGCCTCTATATATTTAATAAAAAAATTATCATATTGAAATCCAAAACATGTGTTGGGTAATTTTACTCATGAACCTTAAATTGTCCGGAGTCATAATCTATAACCATTCCATTATTCTTAAAATGAATCATATTCCATTCATTAATGAATCACTATAGAATAAAAACCCTTATATACTATAGGTTAATGTAAGAACATGAGTGCTGACTAACTTTTTTTTTAGTTATTTTAAATTTTCTTCATATTCATCTGTCTAGAGGAACTTGTCTCTCTTTCAAGTAAATTTGGTTAGTGGATTAGATATTCAAGATAAGTTCTCCAAAAATTGTCAATAATATCCAAACAAACCCAGAAAATCTAGGATCTTAGTCACATTGGTTGGTTTGGTCCAACATTCAGTAACTTTGTTCCTTGATAGACCCATATATATACCCTCTCTTGATATTATATGTTGAAAAAATGAAATATTTTATTTCTAAAATCCACACTTGGTAAATTTTTTAAATTACTTATCCTTACATAGGGTCTTCAGTATAATTCTTAAGTGATCTTCGTGATCTTAATTTATTTTTTAGTAAATAATAATATATTATATAAAGGCTACCATAAATCAATAATTTTAATCTATAATGAATCTATTCATTAAATCCATGAATATATTAGGAGAATTAGAAAGACAAAATGGAATCACTATATATTAATAGGGGCCATACCTTTTATGGAATATTTTCTTGGGTATATCTTCCTTCTTAACCCTCAATTGATGATATCCAGAATGAAGGTCAATCTTATAAAATTATTGAGATCCATGTAGTTTATCTAAAAGGTCATAAATATAGTGTAGATGATACTTACTCTTGATTTTGATCTTATTCAGCTCCTGATAATAACTATAGAGTTGTATTAATCCATATTTGTTCTTAAAAATGATAGTTTCTATACAAGGTGAAACACTTGGATGAATAAATCCCTTTTTAAGATTCATCTGGAGTTTCTTCTTCAATTTTTGAAACTAAATTAGGGCTATTCTATGGAGAGTATTTAAAATAGGCATGAAACTATGCATGAGTTCTATTGAGAACACAACTTCATGATTCAGTGGAAAACAAGGAAAATATTTTATAAAGAAAAAAAATCACATAAAATAGGTATTTCATCGATGTTGAGTTTCCACCCAACCCTATAATATAAAAAAACTTATGAATAGGAATAAAGACCAATAAAATGTATGTGATCTCCATCAAGAGGTCATATTTATCGTTTAACTAATAGATGATCATATTTCGGTTTGGAATATCAAACATGACTTACAATACTTAGAAATTCATATGGGATTTATGTCAATAAATCTAATACATGCCTAATATAACATCAAATTCAACCAAAAGAATAATAACAGGGTATTCAGGAAGCACATTCCCACAAACTTCAACCTGAGAAGAATAATAGACATGATATGAAATCATCGGACCATTGGGGGTTTTCACTACAAATTCAAAATATAGTCACTGAGGATATGAATTAACACTCTTTAATACATTTCCTAATATATTTTAATTCATATAACTAATATAAAATATGATAATTTAATATTTTATCATACCTATTACCACCATAACTTCACCTTTCTATCTTCAATACTGTAATAAAACCAAAATGGTTTTTGGGAACATCAATAATCATTAATTAAAAAATAATTCATAGGATTTCTAAACAATTAATATTTATTTACATCGTATGACACCTTATGTTTAACCTATGTAATTTATTGTCATTATATGTACAAATAATTCATGATTCTTCATAAATATTTTGGGAATTTCCAAAACATGTCCCCCAGAAGTGTCAAACTAGGTGTGAATAAAGGCCCATTATTTTGTAAAAGGTGACAGTCAATTCAAATCATACTGTTCCATTTCTAGAGTTTTTAGTCCTAGCTAAAACTATTCCTGAGCCACATCCACTTTTACTATCCAGATAGTGATGTAATTTATTAGAAACCATTGGCTCTATTCTTCACCAAAATTATAGGATATTTTCCAATAGTTAAAATTATCCTTATGTTTCTCACTGAAGTTTCCTAATCCTAGATTCCAAATGTTAACTAACCATATAATTTGATACCAACTATAACAACTCATTCTTTTCAGACATAAATATTACTTCTTAAAAGATGAATAATCATTTCATTATAAAAAATACATGAGGATCATAAAGGTTTAGTGTCTTTGGATTGTATATACACAATCGTCTTATTTCATGAAGGATCTTAAATATCTTCCCATTATTATATTTATATAAATAAACTACCTAAAATTTTCTTCATAATATATGGAAAGGAAATATAATAAATGATGAGATCAGATGCTCAGTATAACGACCCATACTTTACTTACATTGTTAATACTTCAAAATTGAAGCACACTTATTACAACATATGACAAAACCACAAAGGACCGTATAGGTATAGTGTCTTTAGAAACTGGGAAACATAAACAACTGGTTCATAAATCCTCTACAGTGTCTCCCATTTATTTCATCATATCTAGGGTCCCTTTTAGCATATTCTACTTAATATCCATCTTCCTGACCTGGGGAAAAGAAAACATAAAAGGGTGAGCTCAAATGCTCAGCAAGGGCAAATAAAGGAAATAAAAATCATATCATATCTTTTTGAAAATCAAAACCTGCCAAAAAGATCATAATATCTTAACATGGAATAAATCATAGAAGTGAAAATGAGATCCCCATTATCATAACATAAAACATGAAACTTTGTGGCATGCACACATAATCATGGAAAATCATTTCTTGTTAGTCATGACTCATTGCCAAGACTATCTTAGTGGACAAAGTCCCTTTCTGAACCGAGTTCACTCCTCGTTTCAGTCCTGTATCACTGAACCGAAATAACCTTCCGTTCCAGCCATTTCTATCTCATGAGATATAAAATCATTACCCAATGTATTTGAGGGAGATATAGGTCCCACCCATCTTATAATGAATCCTTTCTTATGTGTGCCACATAATCATAAAACATACATCATCGCATAACACATGTAACAAAAATGGGATTCTTGAAACATCATGACATCATAAATAAATTCATATAAGATAAAGGAATTCATAAACATAATTCCATCACAACATAGTCAAATCAATGTAAAAATATGGATAGAAACAGAACCCTTTATTATCTTACATGGAAAATAATTTTGATAAAACACTTGAATTGAATTCTTGAGGAAAATATCCTTTCTTCTTCAAAATCAATTACTTTTCACAAAACATCATGCAATTTTAAAAGAAAGAGATTTTATTGAAAATAGTCATGAAATATTTTAGAGGAAGCTTCATGAAAATAAGGCTTTATAAAACAGTAGAAATCCGTTCGTGCCGTATAAGTTAAAAAAACATTCTTCGTACTTTTGTCGGAATAGTCAAAAAGTACCTCGTACGACAAAAGATTCCTTTCATACATATTACTAAAAACTCACCGAAGGGTAAAAATGGTTTTAAACAATTGTAGGTGGATGGAAATAATATTACATTTTGATGAAACATGGATGTGGATGATAAAATACACCCCAGTAAATACTTACGAATAAACAATCTCGGATAAAAATGAGATTGTGATATTTCCCTTACCTTAGGTCCAATTTGCTTTGTACGTGTCCGAAGCTCCTGTATAATGGTTTAAATAATGTTATTGACTTATTCCAGAATCATACATATTGATATGATATCATATATGGTCATATTCTTAGCTTCTTGATAGTAATATTTCATGGTTACTTGTTTCTCGGGTCTTTATTGCCTTTTGTTCTTATGGGTGTTTTGCCGAATACATTCTTATTCTTCTTTTAAGATTATAGATACATTATATCCAGAATGGTATTAGTGTAACATATATCATATTTATTCATTCAATTCATTTATATAATTACTATGTAATGATGATCATGTAGAACGAGTCGCATCACATCGTGGAGACGGTATTCCGTACGTACGCACGAGTGATGATATCGTTCCTATGATCGTGGAACTGTATTGGAGTATATGTATATTATTTCAGTATCAATATTACTTTATAATAATCATAAATAGTTACTCATTACACCATTATACCCATCCTTGTAAGGTGGTGGTGGAAAGTATATTACACCACGGCGTGGAGACGGTATTCCGTAAGTACGCACGCGCGGTGATTTCATTTTTCCGTAGGATGGATAGAAGGTGAATTAGGGTTGTTTTATATTTATAATAACATATCAGTATGTAAGTAATACTGATGTTATTACTTTATCATGAAACAACTAAAGGAGAAGAAGTTGAAGAAGAAAGAAATTGAAAAGATCGGTAATGGATATTACCTCTTCTTTGGAACGCCTCTTTGAATCCTCCACTTAGGGAACTAAGATTGGTCTTTGAAGAAGACCAGGACCTCTAGGATTATTCTAGGGAAGTGGAGAGGAGAAAATTGCAGGGGTTGGCCGAGCTTGAGTGCTCAATTTGGTGTGAGGAGGAGGGGGAGGAGGTGCCATTTTATAAGGGAGGAGAGGGGGACCTTAGGAATATCTCAAAATATTATTTTATATTAAAGTCAAAATCGGTTTATAATGGTTCCAAATGGTCTTATTTCGAAGCTAAAGTGGGGAAGGGTCGAAACCCTATCAACCAATATGATTTAGACAAGTTTAGGGTATTATTTTAACCTTATCAATTATATTTAACTCTAAGTTAAATAATTTAACTTTTACCATGTCTTTTTGTTTTCGTTCACTATATGGTTAATACACTTACTATAACATGCCAAAATAACCCCAAATTGTTTATTATTAATATATATATTTGTATCTAAGTCATTTGGCCGAACCTTAGATTTTTAGGAATAAAATAACAATTAATAATATAATATTTGATTTAAAAACTATTTTGTGTCAATTTTGACACTATTTGATATATGATTTTTGTGAAAGTCATAACAGAATTAAATGTTCGAACCAAGTTGATTAAACCAACATTAATATATCATAGTAACCTAGAAAATTAGTGGAATACATAAAAAATCTCAAATTACATTTATTTTTGTGTTTATAACATCAATTATGTCAATATTTCATTAATAAGATAATTACTGCATCATCGTTGTGTCATAAATAAATTAAATTATTTAATATCTAAAAATTATAAATAAAATACCATTATGTAGGAAATCTTTTTATCTTTCTAATGAATATTTATAGTCGAATTTATCTTATGTATAACCCCATATTAAAAATGATTTACTTATTAAACTTTGATTTTAACTATTTTAACCCTTCTTTAAATAAATTAATAATAAATGTCCTAATCTAATCCAAGTGGCCCTAAATGGTCATATTTTATTCCTAAGTTTGTTTTTGGTCGAATTAAACTTTTCCAATAGAATTTGGACATGTGTTAGGGTAATAATAATATCATATTTACCCTTAGTTACCCTATTTACTATTAACCGCAGTAAAAAAAATAAAAAGTTACTATTCACCAAAAAATTATTTTCATCTCATTGAACCACATTTTAGTCCTTGATATTAACCGTGTCTCTCGGATTTTCGAAATTCCATTCACAGAAGCGGTAAAATTAAGTTTTATGCAAAATTCTGTTTTTTTAACCTACCACTTAGTGGTTTCACTATTCATCAAAAATTGAAAGTTATCAGAAAAATACCAAAATTTCACCCTTGGCTAATTTCGATATTCTGAGTCCAAAGATGAAGTCCATTTTGAAAAATAAAATTTATAAAACTTCAAAAAGTGGTTATTACTATTCATAACGGCTAGTTTTAATAGCATATTGTTGTTTAGTGAAACTCGGTATTGCGTACGACGCAAGCTATTGAGGAAGGTCACGATTGCGTGTAAAGAAAGCCAAGCAAGTGTTGTGTAGAAAAAAGATTCCTTTGATGATTTATATAACATAAAATTCTCGGGTGTTACATTCTACCCCCCTTAAAAAGAATTTCTCCCTCGAAATTCGTCACATTGTAACAAACAGATGAGGATACTTCTCCCTCATCATATCCTCAAGCTCCCATGTAGCTTCTTCAAGTTGGTGGTTTCTCCATAAAACTTTCACCAAGCGAGTGGTCTTGTTTCGTAGGAATTTTTCGCTACGATCCAGAATCTCTATCGGCTGTTCTTCATAAGAAAGATCTTGCTCCAGCAGTACAACTTCTGAGCTGAGTACATGTGAAGGATCTGGTATGTACTTTCTCAGGAGAGATACGTGGAACACATCGTGAACTTGAGAGAGATTCGGTGGAAGCGTCAATCGGTAAGCTACCTTCCCAACACGATCCAGTATTTCGAAAGGACTGATATATCTAGGGCTCAACATCCCCTTCTTTCCAAATCTCATAACCCTCTTCTAGGGAGATATTCGTAAGAACACTTTGTCACCCACTTCAAACTCTAGGTCTTTTCTTCGGTTGTCGGCATAACTTTTCTGTCGACTCTGAGCTGCTCTTATGTGTTGTTGAATAGATCTGACCTTTTCTGCCATTTCATCAACGAGATCAGGTCCTAATAGCTTTCTTTCCCCAACTTCATCCCAGCAAGTTGGAGTCCTGCATTTCTTTCCATAGAGAGCTTCATAAGGAGCCATCTGAATACTGGAGTGAAAGCTATTATTATAAGAAAATTCTACCAAAGGTAGGTGTTGATCCCAACCTCCTTTGAAATCCATAGAGCAAGCTCTCAACATATCTTCTAGGGTTTGAATTGTTCTCTCAGACAGACCGTCTGTCTGGGGATGATAAGCAGTGCTGAAACTCAACTCTGTATCCAGAGTATGCTGAAGACTTCACCAGAACTTTGAGGTAAATCTCGGATCCCGATTAGATATAATAGAAAGTGGTACTCCATGTAATCTTACCACTTCCTTTACATATATCCTGGCAAGCTGATCTAGAGAGAAATCCTCTCTAATAGGAATGAAGTGTGCAGACTTTGTAAGACGATCAACTATGACCCAGATAGCATTATTGCCTTTGGATGTTTTAGGAAGTCATGTGACAAAGTCCATAGTGATGTTTTCCCATTTCCATTCGGGTATGGGTAATGGTTGTAACATCCCCTTAGACTTTTGTCTCTCAGCTTTAACTTGTTGACAAACCAAGCATCGAGAGACATATTCAGAAACATCTCTTTTCATTCCATCCCACCAGAAGTACTCTTTCAGGTCCCTATACATCTTCGTGTTTCCAGGATGAATAGAGAATGAAGAACTATGAGCCTCATCCAGCAGCTCCTTCTTTAATTCGGGGATGGGAGGAACACAAACCCGATTCCTGAACTTTATTATCCCATCACACTCAAGGTTGAATTCAGGAACATTTCTCACCTTCTTTTGTAACTCGACATCTTCTTTCTGTGCCTCTTTAATCTTCACATGTATAGATGGTTGAACATTCATTTGAGAAAGATAAGATTTTTCCCCTTCCATTATAATTCCAAGATCCATCCTTTCTAAATCCATAAATATTGGATCTTTTTTGATCCTCATCATGGATAAACTAGCATGGTCTTGTCGACTTAATGCATCTGCCACCTTGTTTTCTTTTCCAGGGTGGTAATGGATTGAGCAGACATAATCCTTAATCAGCTCCAACCATCTTCTTTGACGCATATTCAACTCCTTTTGTGTGAAAATATACTTTAAACTTTTATGATCAGTATAAATATCACACCTTTCACCATAAAGGTAATGCCTCCAAATCTTTAATGCAAAGATCACCGCAGCCAACTCCAAATCATGTGTTGGATTATTTTGCTCATGGATTTTCAACTGTCGTGAGGCATAAGCTATCACCATATCATTTTGCATAAGAACACACCCCAATCCCTTCTTGGATGCATCACTGTAGATCACAAACCTTTCTCCACTACAAGGTAGTGTGAGCACAGGTGCACTGGATAACCTTCTTTTCAACTCCTTGAAATTCTCTTCACATTCCTCTGTCCATACAAACTTAACTCCTTTCCAAGTCAACTTGGTGAGTGGATTAGATAATCGTGAAAAATCTTTTACAAAACGTCGATAATATCCAGCCAAACCAAGAAAACTTCGGATCTCAGCTACTGTTGTTGGTCTTGACCATCTTTCGATAACCTCTGTTTTTGCTGGATCTACAGATATCCCCTCTTTTGAGATTATATGACCCAAAAATGAAACTTTTTGAAGCAAAAATTCACACTTGGTAAATTTGGCATAAAGCTTCTCCTTTCTCAGGGTCTTCAATATAATTCTCAAGTGATCTTCATGCTCTTCCTTGCTCTTTGAATAGACAAGAATATCGTCTATAAAGACTACCACAAATTGATCAAGATAGTCTCTAAAGACACTATTCATTAGATCCATGAAGATAGCAGGGGCATTAGTAAGACCAAATGGCATCACTATAAATTCATAGTGTCCATACCTTTTACGGAAAGCCGTCTTTGGTATATCCTCCCTTTTGACCCTTAATTGATGATACCCTGAACGAAGATCAATCTTGGAAAAGTATTGAGCTCCGCGTAGTTGGTCAAATAAGTCATCAATGCGTGGGAGAGGATATTTGTTCTTGATAGTGATCTTGTTAAGTTCTCGATAATCAATGCAGAGTCTCATTGATCCATCTTTCTTCTTAACAAATAGAACTGGTGCTCCCCAAGGTGACGCACTAGGGCGTATGAATCCCTTATCAAGATTCTCTTGGAGTTGCTTCTTCAATTCCTGTAACTCAATTGGGGCCATTCTATAAGGTGTCTTTGAAATAGGAAAAGCACCCGGTACGAGTTCTATTGAAAACTCAACTTCACGATTTGGTGGAAGACCCAGAAATTCCTCTGGAAAGACATCATCAAACTCCCGTACAATGGGCATATTCTTAATCGTGAGTTTCTCACCAACCATTTGAGATAAATAACCTTCATTTAGTGGAATCAATACCCATAAGATGGAAGAAATTTCCACTGGAAGGTTATGTTCATCCTTGCATTGATAGACGATCGTAGATTGATCTGGAATATGAAATGTGACTTCCCTTCTTTGGCAATTGATATGAGCTCCATGTAGAGAAAGCCAATCCATGCCAAGAATCACATCAAATTCCACTAAAGGAAGGATCACAAGATTTGCAGGAAGCACTTTCCCACAAACTTCGATCGGAGAAGAATTATAAACTTTTGATGTGATTGATGTGCCATTAGGTGTTGTCACAGCTAACTCAACATCTAATTGTTGAGGTAATACGGTGATACCCTTAGAAAATTCTTTAGAAATAAAAGAGTGGGTGGATCCAGAATCAAATAAAACATTTGCTACTTTAGAGTGGATGGTAAGTGTACCTTTCACCCCTTCGTTATCGTACTCCACATCGCTGATAGAAATTGCATGCGACTTTCCTTTGTCTTTAGCCTTAAGATTTTGTTGACGTCGACCATCATCATCAACCCTTGGATTTGGGCATTGATTGGCATAATGCCCCATCTCCTTGCACTTGAAACATTGAAGTGTAGTAGGTTCATTCTGTGTATCCCTTCCTTTGTTTGCGTCATTAGACATCTTCTTCCCATTATCACGGCATTCAAATTCCCGATGACCTTCTTTTCCACATTTAAAACATTTACTTGTCCCTTTAAGACAACTCCCTCCATGTTTCTTTCCACACTTTGAGCATAAGGGAAAGTTCATCTTCTTTTCAGTGTGCTCTTTAGATTTTTCTTTGAATTCCATCTTCCTCTTCTTATCAAACCCATGTGACTGATGGGTTACTCCAATCTCCATCTCGACTTTGAGAGCACATCGAACGATTTCCTCGTAGCTATTGAAGTCCCTTATGGCTAACGCCCTTCGAAAACTTGGTTTTAAGCCACTAAAGAATCGATCGATCTTACTCTCAGGTTCGATAATAATACCAGAAGCGTACCTTGCAAGTCTTGTAAAATTTGCTTCATAGGTACCAACAGATTCATCATCCCTTTGCTTCAGTTCAAGAAACTCTTTCTCCATCTTTGTTCGGAGAATACGAGGGAAGTACTTATTGAAAAATAAGTTCTTGAACTCGTCCCATTCCATAGACTCAATTTCATCCCTTTGCCTCGTATTCTTAACAAGATTCCACCATTGATCAGCATCTCCTTCCAAACGGTACACTGCTAGGATGACTTTATCATGCTCAGAACATTGAAGAACTGAAAATATCTTTTCAGTAGTACTAATCCATTGTTCAGCAACTAATGGATCAGTAGACCCGCTGAAAGAAGGTGGACGCTGCCTCATGAAGGATTCAACAGAATGTTGCTCCCTCGTTTGCTCGTTTGGAAATCCTTAATGATTCATAGCTTGAGAAAGTTGTGTGAGCATGGCTACAAGATTTTGCATTCCAGCTCCCATATCGTTTGGTTGCTCAGGGGGACAATCATTGCATTTCCCATCGCATTCCGCATTAACACGGTTCCTTCGGGTTCCAGCCATTGACTAAAACCAAGAAGAATAGTGTGAGCAAAACTAATTATAGTAGGAAACCACATAATTCAAGAATAAAAGTTTCATGCTTATGGTTTTATCCTAGGTTATTCAAGGCCATTTCTAAAACACTAAGATTGTGTTCTATGCTTAGACTTATCCTTAGGGTTCTTACTAAGGATTTCACATCCTAGTTTCCAAAGGTTGACTATACCTTTCCTCTGATACCAACTATAACGACCCATACTTTACATACATTGTTAATACTTCAAAATTGAAGCACACTTATTACAACATATGACAAAACCACAAAGGACCGTATAGGTATAGTGTCTTTAGAAACTGGGAAACATAAACAACTGGTTCATAAATCCTCTACAGTGTCTCCCATTTATTTCATCATATCTAGGGTCCCTTTTAGCATATTCTACTTAATATCCATCTTCCTGACCTGGGGAAAAGAAAACATAAAAGGGTGAGCTCAAATGCTCAGCAAGGGCAAATAAAGGAAATAAAAATCATATCATATCTTTTTGAAAATCAAAACCTGCAAAAAAGATCATAATATCTTAACATGGAATAAATCATAGAAGTGAAAATGAGATCCCCATTATCATAACATAAAACTTGAAACTTTGTGGCATGCACACATAATCATGGAAAATCATTTCTTGTTAGTCATGATTCATTGCCAAGACTATCTTAGTGGACAAAGTCCCTTTCTGAACCGAGTTCACTCCTCGTTTCAGTCCTGTATCACTGAACCGAAATAACCTTCCGTTCCAGCCATGTCTATCTCATGAGATATAAAATCTTTACCCAATGCATTGGAGGGAGATATAGGTCCCACCCATCTTATAATGAATCCTTTCTTATGTGTGCCACATAATCATAAAACATACATCATCGCATAACACATGTAACAAAAATGGGATTCTTGAAACATCATGACATCATAAATCAATTCATATAAGATAAAGGAATTCATAAACATAATTCCATCACAACATAGTCAAATAAATGTAAAAATATGGATAGAAACAGAACCCTTTATTATCTTAGATGGAAAATAATTTTGATAAAACACTTGAATTGAATTCTTGAGGAAAATATCCTTTCTTCTTCAAAATCAATTTCTTTTCACAAAACATCATGCAATTTTAAAAGAAAGAGATTTTATTGAAAATAGTCATGAAATATTTTAGAGAAAGCTTCATGAAAATAAGGCTTTATAAAACAGTAGAAATCCGTTCGTGCCGTATAAGTTAAAAAAAACATTCTTCGTACTTTTGTCGGAAAAGTCAAAAAGTACCTCGTACGACAAAAGATTCCTTTCATACATATTACTAAAAACTCACCGAAGGGTAAAAATGGTTTTAAACAATTGTAGGTAGATGGAAATAATATTACATTTTGATGAAACATGGATGTGGATGATAAAATACACCCCGGTAAATACTTACGAATAAAAAATCTCGGATAAAAATGAGATTGTGATATTTCCCTTACCTTAGGTCCAATTTGCTTTGTACGTGTCCGAAGCTAATGTATAATGGTTTAAATAATGTTATTGACTTATTCCAGAATCATACATATTGATATGATATCATATATGGTCATATTCTTAGCTTCATGATAGTAATATTTCATGGTTACTTGTTACTCGGGTCTTTATTGCCTTTTGTTCTTATGGGTGTTTTGCCGAATACATTCTTATTCTTCTTTTAAGGTTATAGATACCTTATATCCAGAATGGTATTAGTGTAACATATATCATATTTATTCATTCAATTCATTTATATAATTACTATGTAATGATGATCATGTAGAACGAGTCGCATCACATCGTGGAGACGGTATTCCGTGCGTACGCACGAGTGATGATATCGTTCCTATGATCGTGGAAGTGTATTGGAGTATATGTATATTATTTCAGTATCAATATTACTTTATAATAATCATAAATAGTTACTCATTACACCATTATACCCATCCTTGTAAGGTGGTGGTGGAAAGTAGATTACACCACGGCGTGGAGACGGTATTCCGTACGTACGCACACGCGGTGATTTCATTTTTCCGTAGGATGGATAGAAGGTGAATTAGGGTTGTTTTATATTTATAATAACATATCAGTATGTAAGTAATACTGATGTTATTACTTTATCATGAAACAACTAAAGGAGAAGAAGTTGAAGAAGAAAGAAATTGAAAAGATCGGTAATGGATATTACCTCTTCTTTGGAACGCCTCTTTGAATCCTCCACTTAGGGAACTAAGATTGGTCTTTGAAGAAGACCAAGACCTCTAGGATTATTCTAGGGAAGTGGAGAGGAGAAAATGGCAGGGGTTGGCCGAGCTTGAGTGCTCAATTTGGTGTGAGGAGGAGGGGGAGGAGGTGCCCTTTTATAAGGGAGGAGAGGGGCACCTTAGGAATATCTCAAAATATTATTTTATATTAAAGTCAAAATCGGTTTATAATGGTTCCAAAGGGTATTATTTCGAAGCTAAAGTGGGGAAGGGTCGAAATCCTATCGACCAATAATATTTAGACAAGTTTAGGGTATTATTTCAACCTTATCAATTAGATTTAACTCTAAGTTAAATAATTTAACTTTTACCATGTCTTTTTGTTTTCTTTCACTATATGGTTAATACACTTACTATAACATGCCAAAGGAACCCCAAATTGTTTATTATTAATATATATATCCTTATCTAAGTCATTTTGCCGAACCTTAGATTTTTTGGAATAAAATAACAATTAATAATATAATATTTGATTTAAAAACTATTTTGTGTCAATTTTGACACTATTTGATATATGATTTTTTTGAAAGTCATAACAGAATTAAATTTTCGAACCAAGTTAATTAAATCAACATTAATATATCATAGTAACCTAGAAAATTAGTGGAATACTTAAAAAAGCTCAAATTACATTTATTTTGGGGTTTATAACATCAATTATGTCAATATTTCATTAATAAGATAATTACTACATCATCGTTGTGTCATAAATAAATTAAATTATTTAATACCTAAAATTTATAAATAAAATACCATTATGTAGGAAATCGTTTTAGCTTTCTAATTAATATTTATAGTCGAATTTATCTTATGTATAACCCCATATTAAAAATGATTTACTTATTAAACTTTGATTTTAACTATTTTAACCCTTCTTTAAATAAATTAATAATAAATGTCCTAATCTAATCCAAGTGGCCCTAAATGGTCATATTTTATTCCTAAGTTTGTTTTTGGTCGAATTAAACTTGTCCAATAGAATTTGGACATGTGTTATGGTAATAATAATATCATATTTACCCTTAGTTACACTATTTACTATTAACCGCGGTAAAAAAAATAAAAAGTTACTATTCACCAAAAAATTATTTTCATCTCATTGAACCACATTTTAGTCCTTGATATTAACCGTGTCTCTCGGATTTTCGAAATTCCATTCACAGAAGCGGTAAAATTATGTTTTATGCAAAATTCTGTTTTTTTAACCTACAACTTAGTGGTTTCACTATTCATCAAAAATTGAAAGTTTTCAGAAAAATACCAAAATTTCACCCTTGGCTAATTTCGATATTCTGAGTCCAAAGATGAAGTCCATTTTGAAAAATAAAATTTATAAAATTTCAAAAAGTGGTTATTACTATTCATAACGGCTAGTTTTAATAGCATATTGTTGTTTAGTGAAACTCAGTATTGCGTACGACGCAAGCTATTGAGGAAGGTCGCGATTGCGTGTAAAGCAAGCCAAGCAAGTGTTGTGTAGAAAAAAGATTCCTTTGATGATTTATATAACATAAAAGTCTCGGGTGTTACATTCAGTAAGAGTAAACATGGGAGATATCAATTATCCCATATGAATAACATGACCCTAAGTTTGTGAGAACATGGGTTTAACATTTGAAACCATACCTTGCATATCATAGATCATAAACATTAGTAATGACATAAATCATGGTATATTTTAAGACATTAATCATAAAGTAATCAAATAAAAAAATCCATAAGAGCATAAAATTAGTATAAGACATATATTTATGGGATACACATAAGCATTTAAAATCATTTTCTTATTAGTTAAGGATAATTTTCAAGACCATCATAGTTGAATGCATTCATTCCCCAACCCATCATAGTCCCTTACTAATATGGGTTCACTCCCTATTCTAGTCCTACTTATCACATGATAGATTAATCCTTATCCAATGCATTGGAGGGAGATATAGGTCTCACACATCCAATAATCCATCCATTTTTGTTACACAAGATCATAAAACATTCATCATATTAGAAACCTTGAAAATAAATGGGTTTCATAAACATTTCATCATAGCCTAACCTGTGTAAAATAAATGGGTAAAATAAATATCTCATCATTTAATTATATCAATACTCATGGAAAATAAACAAGTTCAATAAAAATCTCATAATTTAATCATAGAATAACCCATGTAAAATGAATGAGTTTCATAAAAATATTTTCATAATTAACCAAAACTGTCTAGAAAAATAATAAGGATGGTATCATTGGATCATATCTCTAGTAAAGCTTAATTAATATCAAATGATGTCATATTATATGGAAAATGATATGGAATGTTCACTTGAAACTTTTCATGAGGAAAATATCTTTTCCGATTTGAAATAAATTATTTAAAATCTAAAAAATTAAAAAATATTAAGGATAACATTTCATTTGAAAATAAAATTGGAATATTTTAAAGTAATCTTTAAATCATTGAGTGTTCATGATTATGGGATATATTATTAATGTCATTATATTAAAATGATGATTCCTTTAACATTTTTAGTAAACGCCAAAAAGGCCTTATTTGTAAAATGACAAGAATATTAATTTTAAATAATTTTCTAAAAGTAAAATATGGGTAAAAATTTGTTTAAAAAATCATTGGATGATAGTAAAAACATTCTTTAAAACATTTTTAGAAAACATGATAATGAGATAAAAACTATTTTCGACCGAAGAGAGAAATAAAGTCGGTTGTCCTTAAAAACATTATTGTGGACCCTTGAGTACATAAATAGAGTAAAATAAAGGGAAAAATGTAATTTCATTTATCAAACTTATTATTAGAAAATTGATGATTTTATTGAGAGATATATCACAATATTTCTTCATAATAAGGATAATCATAAAGAATCCCAATAAACCAAGAGATTGTAACACACAACCCGTACAAATTTGTTTACTATTGAATCATAATCCAAATGAAATGAAGAAACTTATATAGATATGTATATCCAATAATTTTCATTATATTAATCATAAAATGAATTCCTAATAAGTATATACACCACCGAAAATAAATAAGTGGTGAATATGGAATATGTCCCACAAAAATAAATGTGAGACGAAAATCTATTACATAAAGTCTTGAATTTCATTGTACATGTTCGAACCACTTGAATAATAATTATGGGTTTATTATAAATATAATATAGAACCATAATAATATATATCATACCATATATTATTTACATATTATCCTTTTTTACTTCCAATTTATTAAAAATTCCGTGTCAAAATCACATTTCAGGTAATAAATGTTTCATTTTTCATGTATGTTTTCCTTTGGTATTTTTTGTCCTTTTAATTTTATCATTGTTCCATAATATCAATAATGTTAAAAATGATATAAATATCACATATTTTCTATATATATGTATATATAGTAATCCATTAAATTAATATATTGAAAATGAATTACATCTTTCATGGAGATGGTAGGTCGTACGTATGAATTAATGATGTTTCCATTTTCTCGATGGATAGAATGAAAGAAATGTAAATATTTAACCTTTAAAATATAATTTAAATTTCATTTTTATCATATATATTTATTAAATATAACCTTATTACCATTCATGTCAAAATAAAATGAAAAACATATTACATCGCTTCGTGGAGGCGGTAATCCACAGGTACACACTAGTGATGTTATCATTTTAAAACGGATTGGAAGGTAAGAAGTTAGACATAATATTATAATTAAGGTAGTATAATTATTTCATAAATACAATATATAAACATTATATCATTAATTAACTCTATCCATGATAGATAGTAATGGGGAAAAAATTACATCAGTTCTCGAGGGGGTAGTTTGTTGTACACATGATCGATGGTTTCATTTCCCATTTCGTGGAAGTTGTTATACATATATTTTATTAAATTAGCATAATAAAATATTTTTATATTTTATATACTGATTTTATTATATCATAATATTTTAATAATATTTGAAGGATGTGGAATAAGAAATAATATAAAAATGCTCAATTAGGAATGATACCTCTTCTTCAGACAACCTCCTTAGGTTATAACCGAAAACATTATTAGAAGGGTTTCCTAATAAAAATAATAACTCTAGAAAATGGCATGTAATTAAATAATATATTTGGTCCGGTATTTTCTAATCCAAATGATTTTGGAAGCATGAAGAGGATAGGAGAGGGGGTGCGCTTTTATAAGAGGGGGATGGGACACACATGGATTTTCTTAAAAGAAAAAAGTGTAGTCGTGTTTTAAAAATTTAAAAAGAATAATAAATAAATAATTATTAAATAATATATGATATAATGTATAAATATTTCCATCCAATAGTATTTGGACATTTTTTTGTTCATTTTAACCCTTATATTTTTAGTTTAACACCGGTAAAATCTATTTTAAACTGAACCACGATAATTAATTTTTACTATTATAACTATTTGTTATAACCAAAAATTAAGTTGAAGTTATTTTATAATATTAATTATTACTGTTCTAAAAATGGAATACTTTTATCAAGTTTAATTCAGATAAGTGATAGAATTTAATTTGATGTTAATCTAGTAGACACAGTGAAAAAGTAGTTTTCCAAATAAAATATTTCTATAAGTATAGAAAGTTTTAATATCAAAATAAAATATTAAATTGATTCCAATGATCTTAATAGAATTAAATATATTATATTTGAACTAGTTTTAATTTTAATTCATTTTTAAAAAAATATATGTACCTTGGTAAATTCTTTAAATGAAAATGTTTTTTTCAATAAAAAACTGTATTATTCACTATTCATCGAAAGATTAATCTTTTCAAAAAAAATTATCAAATATTCACTCTAAGATAATTTTGGAATGATGATTTAAAAAATGAATTTTATTTTTTAAAATAAATTTTCTATGTGAAAATATTTATTTTATTACTTGGTGAAAAAAAATAATGATAATAATTTTTTAAGAAAAATGTATTTTCAAAACATATAAAGGATTTACAAAAACTTTAGTGCTTATTTATCAATATATTTTATTTTTTAAAAACCATTAAACTTAATTTTAAAAATTTTGTTATTACTATTCATAAAATAAAATTTAACAGCTAGGTTATAATGATCATGTTTAAATAATAATAATTTTTTTAATTGTATACTAAGGTTTGTTAAAACTCAGTGTTGTGTGTAACACAAGCTATCAAATAAACAAAAATTATTTGAAAAAAATATTTCATAAAATCTTGGGGTGTTACAGCATGGTTCCTCTAGATCAGGCATGGGGTTGGTACCCCCTTGGTCTTGAAAAAGCATGGGTGCCCAATATAACTGATAGAGTTCGGTACTCCCCCACATACTTGGGATATGTGTCCTATATCTATAGAGTAAGGTACTCCCTTGCTTGATGTGAATTTCTTGTATAGGCATAGGTCATCCTTTGGGGATAGGTAATACCTTTATCTACACATATACTCTAGTGAGGAATGGTTCCCCCTATTTAGAAATGCGAAACGGGCAGGGTGGGCCAAGCCCGCATGGGCTTAAGCCCATGCGGACTAGACCCGCAATAGCCCACATTAAAAACATGTGGATTTATCAAGACCGCCCCGCCCAGTAGATGATACGATCAAGCCCGTGGGCAACCCACATTTATTATAGATATATTACAAAAAATACATTTTAATTTAACAAATAATTGTGTAATATAATATTTATTGATGTTATATTTTATTTTAAATTTTCATTTAAATTTTATGAGATAAAAAATAAAAAATGAAAAATATTAAAAAGTAAAACTAAAAATTAAATCTTTTATGAAATAACATAAATCAAAAAATTAAAAACAATACCTGCCCAGAGTAGCGGTTTCAATACGGGAGGTGTAAAGACTCAGATTTTCCATGTAATTGTTTTTAATTATATGGGGTTATTACGTGTGTGAAAAAATTGACAGTGCGTGATTTTGAGGCCCAGAGTGCCCGAAATGAATTTCTGAACTTTTTTTCAAATACGTTCAGTAAACATGTGAGCAGTGTTTTCTAACTTTTGAACCATTCCTCTGATTAAAAATCTGAGAGCCTTGTTGAATCTTTAATGCCGAGATTCTCTTAATGGAGGATTTACTTTGATCGTAGTAGGCCTGGAGAAAAAGTTATGTGTTGTGACTATTTAAAAGAAATTAAATAAAATAATTTTATTATTTTATTTTCTTTCATATCCTTCATCGGAAAAGAGGTGTGTGGGGCCAGCGATGTGTCAAGACAATAAATGGATTGCCTTTCCAGCCCTATGTAACGACGTTGTGGGAGAATTAGGAAGGTTCCTAATTTATGAACCCCCATTAATTCCCCACTTCATTACATACCCTCCCCCTCTCTTAATTATAGAGATCATGGGGGGAGGTACTGGAACAGCTTCACAAAGAAATGAAGTTTTGAAGGAGTGCCAATCCGAACCCTTAGAGGACAGAGCTGATCCTAGAGGGAGGTGATGGGTGACACCGAACCACGAACCGAAGGACGGCGTACGCGTGGCGTCATTGGGAACCAGTTGCGGGAACGAAGAACACGATCCACCTTCAAGTGTGAACGCTCTCCAACGGGTTTTTGAGGTAGGGGGTTTATTCATTTATGCATTTTAAATTATTTTCCTCTTCCCCATTCTTTAATAATATGAAGAACGCAGGTCAACCGACTAACGGGTTGACCCGCGAATCAATCATTTTTGCAGGAGGTTGTTTCAGGGTATCTTTGTGTGGTTCATCTTAATTTAAATTCCATGATTTTATTGAACCATTTATCCTCCCTTGTGTTATGAGCTAATGCGGAGGGAGTGGTCCTAACGAAACTGACCCAGACCCTCTACTACTTTGCTATACCCTTGCATTCTCTATGGAATACCACCATTGCGGCGACACAGACCGTCTACGAAGGAGGTAATGCACCGAACCACGCTACAAAAGGAGATCATGGAGGTCATCAGAGCGGTCGGCACCGGCCAGCCATAGAGGAGGTGAGGCGTTCCATCGTGCACCGCCGAGAAGCAAGGGGGACCACGGATTGTCAGCCGCAGAAATTGGAGGAGGTGGTCGGCACCTCGGACAGCCGCAAAAAGGAAAGGCGGCGCGACCAGTGCGTTGCCAGTGTGCGAAGGAGCCGCAGCTAAAGCTTCGGTGAAGGAGATGAACCCCAAGCTTCCGATGGGTTTTATAGATACTAGGGGGCACCCATGTGGTTCCACTGCTTCAAAGGTCGAACTACCTTTGGAATTTTGGGATTCCGGGGGAGCGGCTCCCCCTAGCCGCCCGGTGGAAGACCCACTGGGCGCGCCCTACACGCCTGGGATGCCCTCCTGTAGGACGTCACCACCCCCCCTCCCCGCAATTTGGGCCACCCCTTTGTGGGCCGGGCTTCCCTACCGCAGGTTGGACCGCCCCTTTGCAGGCTGGGCCAAGTCTGCCGCAGCCCAGCCCAGACCGGGTCGGTCCGGGTCTGTCTGACCGTGCCGGACTGGGCCCAGAAACACATAAAGGGCCTTATTTTGAGAACCGAATGTCCATTTGATAAACCATTTGTGGATTTGGGATCCTTGGAGTGAGACGGTCCTTTTGACTTTCTCTATGAGAGTTTTGTAGATACTTGGATTATGGCTGGGTTGGATCGCACCTGAATCCAACCAGACCCTTGGCACTAAAATGCTAATAACGCACAAACCGAGCATTCGATTGACGTGTTGTCTATTGCATTAGAACCCTTATGATGTGGAGAATCATCAGGTTACACCTTTTTGATATTTTATCCAATTTTACTATGATCTATGTCTTGAGGACCAGTTCTACCATGTGCACTATGTACGGAACCCTACGACTGGCTGAGACTTGACGACTGCTGATTTTTCGACTCTATGTGAATCGACGGCCCAGTGGTGAGTACCTATGTGTGACGCAGAAGAACCATGGTACTCAATAGGAGGATTACCTCAGCAGGACATGTTCGGGAGCACCTCTGTGTGACACGGTGGACCCACGGTACTCAACAAGAGGAGTACCTTAGCAGGCCACAGTGGGGAGCACCTCTATGTGATGCCGCAGACCCACGGTACTCGACAGGAGGAGTACCTTTGGATTCCACGGTGGGGATCGCCTCTGTGTGACATGGAAGACCATTGGTACTCGACAGGAGGAGTACCTCAGCAGTCCAAGGCTAGTGGGAAGTGTCTTTGTGTGACCCGGCAGACCCACTATACTTTATAGATAAGGAGTTCTCTAGCAGCCGATGGGTTCGAAATTATGACTAGGGATGTTACTTGTTACTATCCCTAGATAATCTAATGGATGGATATCAACATTCATAGTGATCCTCTAAGGGTCAGCATCATAATCATGTTTCTCTATGTTTTATACCTGGTTTGAGCTGAGTCTTACCTGTGTGGTACTTTACCACTGTGGTGTTACCATTGTGGTTTTTCCTTTGGGGAACTCTGGGAGACCATCGGGGGTCTTGGGATCCCTACTGAGTATCGTTATACTCACCCATGCACATGATACACTCACACCTTGGTGTGTCTTGTGCAGATGATGAGAAGTTGGAATGTGGTTTAAGGGAGCCAGGACTAGGCGGTATGCGGAGGAGACAGGCGGATGTGGAGTGTTGAGGAGGCAATTTGTACCTACCCTTCAGGTAGTATCCTCAGAGGATGAATCACTAGTTGTTTTCCCTTTTTCATTTATATTGTTCTTTTCATTTTTATTTTTACTTTTCAGTTGTACTTTTACTTTTAGTTGGGCTTGTCTTCCATCCCCTTTACTTCCAGAACTCTTTTACTCCAGCAATTTACATCACAGTTTCTTCTCATTGTGTTCTAAGACCATATGTTTGTACAGGTTTAAAGGCAATGCCTTCCTGTTTTTGGAAATATTCATTTCATTTCTAGTTTCCATCCCCTGGCCTATGGAATGAGGGCTTGGGGGTAGTCATAGCACGGCCCCTGGAGGATGGGTCGTGACAAAGTGGTATCAGAGGAGGCCAGTTCTGCCGAAGAAATAAGACTCTGATATTTTCAATGTAGCAATAGTTTTAAGTGTTATGAGAATGGTTTTCAGTTCGGGGAGTCCATTGATGGTGCGGCGGCCGACATATCCATACACTAGGACCCTAAATTCAGATTTCCGACTCATTACACAGAAGCACTGATTGTGAGTGTATTTGAAGATTTTTTCTTGTGATTTCTTCAGTCAGCTCACCATGTATAACTTTTGAAATTGGATCACTTGTTTTATTTCAGGATGCTACCACATAGATAGCCATCTAGGATTCCCGAAAGAGTACACGATGAAGGCCCACCGATTGATGAGTCCTCTGTGCATTTCCCCTTACAGCGTTAACACCTTCAAGTGGTGTACCAATAGCACCACTACCTGTTGGACAGTCGTTGCCACCAGCCCCACCACCAGAGAGCGCACGCCGACTGAGCTCGTTGCACGAGTTTTAGTGGAAGTGGCCTCCGATGTTCCGAGGCGAGACAGATATGCAGGAGGCAGAGGACCGGCTGGAGGATGTGTCTAGAGTTTTTCACTTAGTTGGGACACCATATGATTTTATGGTGATCCTAGCGGCCAGCCGTTTCAGGAATTAGCAGGGAGATGGTAGAGCCTTATTCTCCAAATACACAATGAGGAGACCCTCATCTGGGCAGAATTCGAAGGGATTTTTAGGGCAGAGTTCACCCTAGAGACCCTACTCTCTATGCGTATACAGGAGATTCTACACTTACATCAGGGCAACATGATAGTGGCCCAGTACTCGGAGAGGTTCACTGATCTCTCTCCCTAATCCAACGACATGGTATGAGACCCTTTCTTCAGGACACGAACCTTTAAGAAGGGTATCCAATGGGAGATCAGAGCATCGATGATATCTCTCCGCATACCGACTTAGGCTGGGGTGATAGAGCGGGAGCTATTGGTGGAGAGATTCCTAGCTGAGCAGGCACCCACAGCGAGAGCCACCACATGATGACAGGTAGCTGGGTCATCTGCAAGAGTCAGTAGGAATATGACACAGAGGTCCAAGCGGGCCAGACCCTTTGGTGGACGACCCTGAGACGCAGGGTCGGAGGTGCGGGGCTCGCAAGGAAGAGGAGTTTGGTAGGAAATCAAGCAGTGCTACTCGTGCGGCGGGTAGGGACACATGGCTCGCGACTGCTTGACCCTCCATGTGGACGACAAGAAGATAGTCAAGGGACCTCCGAGGTAGATATAGAGGTTCAATCAAGGAGGTCTTCAGGGCATTGGACGTGGCAGAGGAGTTGTTCGTGCAGCCGGCGGGGCGTAGATACGAGATTCTACCGCCACCACTGACAGTTGGTCCACCCCGACCACAGGGAGCTGGAGGATAGGGACAATCTCAGCTCCAGGTAGCTGAGGCCTACGACCACGACACTTTAGATATGATTAAAGGTATGATCTTTATATACTCCACCTTAGCTTCAGTAATTATAAACATAGGTTTCATTCACTATTTTATTTCCACAATCTCCGTTCAGAGCTCAGAGATTCTGGTAGAGCCGTTGGCTCGATCCCTACAGCGAGAGACTCCTACGGGAATGAATTTGATGATTACAAATTGGTTCCAGCAGTGTGATCTTGATCTAGGAGGCGAGAGCTTCGGTTGGGATCTCCTAGTAGTGGAGTCGAGGCCTTATGATGTCATCTTGGGTATGGAATAGTTATCCACAGTCCATGCTCAGATTTATTGTATTAGGCGCAATGTGGGGTGTGTCTGCACTAATGGGACCAGGTTTTTCTTCACTGGTGAGTAGGGAACCTTTGCAGCATAGGATGGACTTACCTAGAGGAGGGTGTAGCCGATTACTCATTAGTTGGACAGACTTACCCTCTGAGTAGTTGATGTTGAGAGTCTGAGCTATCCTCTAGTTGTGGACTAGTATGCCAATGTCTTTCCTGATGATGCTATGGGAATACCACCACACAGAGAGGTAGACTTTTAGTTCGACCTGTATCCCAGGACGACACCAATATCTACACCAGCATATCAGATGGCTCTCGCAGAGCTGTGAGAGTTATGGGTATAGTTGGAGGAATTTCAGGGAAAGGGGTTCATAAGACTCATTGTTTCTCTATGGGAAACCCTGATTTTGTTTGCCAAGAAAGTAGAAGGGAGTTAGATACTCTTTGTGGACTATCATTTCCTGAACTAGGTGACCATTAAGAACACATATCCACTTCCGAGGATTGATGATCCTTTTGATCAGCTAAAGGGAACTCGCTAGTTTTCGAAGATAGGCATCAGATCATGCTATCATCATCTCAGGATATTAGATAAGGATGTGCAGAAGATGGCCTTAATATGTTGGTATGGCCATTATGAGTTCTTGGTTATTCCTTTCGGCGTGACCAACACCCCAACAGTGTTGGTATGGCCATTATGAGTTCTTGGTTATTCCTTTCGCTCTCTTCTCCCTGATTTGGCCTGAATCCAAGGTCCATTGCCATCATCAAGTAGGTTGGTAGCAACAGAATCCATCATCTCATAAACATTAATTTCACAGACATTACTTTGAACCTCCTCCTCGCTACTACCTGAACCCAGCAACTCAAAGGAGTTATGAATAATTACTTCCATAGAAGGTTTTTTCTTCATAGTCTTGGGATTTTCCATAGAATAGGGAATTGATGCCCTCTCCGATCAATTTTTTGTTTGTGTTCATTGATGACATCTTGATATACTCATCGAAAGAGGAGGATCATGCCTATCATCTGAAGATAGTTTTGGATACACTCTGAGAGAACCATCTTTATGGTATGATTTCAAATTTCTAGTTCTAGATATGAGAGTTCCAATTTTGGGACACGCTATCTTGGAGGCTGAAGTTGCAGTGGATCCAGTAAAGATAGAGGTTGTTCTTTCTTGGGAGCCACCCAGAAGTGTGACTGAGGTGCAGAGTTTCCTGGGGTTGGTTGGATACTACCGGAGATTCATGTCTGACTTTTATAGAGTTGTGGTACCCTTATCAGCATTGACAAAGAAGGGGAAACCATTCATGTGGACGGAGAGATGCCATCGGAGTTTTTAGGAGCTGAGGAAGAGATTGATGAGTTCCCCTATCTTAAGGCTACCAAAAGAGGGCTTTGGGTATGTAGTCTAATGCAACACATCAGTGAACGGACTTGGTTGTGTCCTCGTGCTGGAGCGAGCAGTGATCACTTATGGCTCGTGACAGCTGAGGCAGCATGAGAAGAACTACACTACCCATGACCTGGAGTTAGTAGCAGTAGTCTTCTCCTTGAAGATGTGGCGACATTACTTGATGGGTGAAAATTTTACATTATACTATGATCACATGAGTCTTTGGTATATCTTCTCTCAGAAGGACATGAACCAGAGATAGCGACGATGGCTAGAGTTCCTCCAGGACTATGACTTTTAGATAGTCTATACTATTAGGAAGGGGAACGTGGTAGAAGATGCACTCAATAGGAGGTCTGGTCTACAGTTTCTGAGAGAGGCGACATAGCAGCAAGCTGCATTGAAAATATCCTTCACAGATGAAGATGGAGAAGCTTACCTCCAGTCTATGATAGTCACTCCCCCACTGCTTCTGTGAGTTAGAGAGGCGCAACTTGGGGACTTTTACTGCATGGCTCGACATGCTTGTAAATCCTCAGGACATGCACCTGGTGGATTTTCTGAAGGTGGGTAGCACGCCATCCTCTTCAGAGGATGTACCATGGTACTAGTTGTGCTACTGGAGGAGGTGTTGAGGGAGTTCCATACGTCCCCTCTGATGGTACATCCTAGTGTGGAAAAGATGTACCAGGACCATAGGCATCAGCACTGGTGGCCATGGATGAAGAAGGTAGTGGAAGAGTTTGTTTCACGTTTCCGCACATTCCAGCAAGTGAAGTCCAAGCATCAGGTTCCAGCAAGCTTAGCACATCCACTAGAGGTACCAGAGTGGAAGTGTTATGGGGTCTCCATTGAATTTTTGATAGGGCTTCCATGTACGTCTAGGGGACATGATTCCATTTGGGTGATCATTGACCGACTCACCAAGTAAGCCCAATTTCTACCTATCCGAGAGAAGGGATCAGTAGAGGACTTAGGATGACTCTACATACATGAGATTGTGCGACTTCATGGGGTTCCATCGACAATAGTCTCTGACCGTGATGCATGTTTCACATCCCAGTTCTGTAAGGAATTATACGAGGCATTCGGGATTTAGCTATGTTTGAGAACCTCCTTTCATCCTCAGATGGATGGTTAGACGGAGTGGACCATTCAGATGCTAGAGAACAAGCTTTGTGCATGCGTCCTAGATTTTGGCCACTGTTGCTAGGATCACTTGACCATGATGGATTTCTCTTATATCAATAGTTATCACTCCACCATTAGTATGGCACCATTTAAGGAATTGTACGGTCGAACCTGCAGATCCCCTCTATGCTGGACATACCTAGGGGAGTCAGCACTTATGGGTCCAGAGTTGGTACGGGCTACCACTGAGAAGGTGCAGACTATCAAAGAGCAGATGAAGACTGTACAGAGTACACATAAGTCATATGATGATAGGAGACAAAGAACTTTGGTGTTCTAGGAGGTGGACCACGTATTCTTGCGAGTCTCCCCTCGGCAGGGAATATGAAGATTTGGCCAAGGAGGCAAGTTATCACCGAGGTTTATCAGACCATTTCTGATACTTATGAGGATAGGCGAGGTGGAATAACACGTGACACTTCCCCTGTAGTTGGAGATGGTGCACAATGTCTTCCACATATCCCAGCTGAGGAGATACATGCATGACCCATCTCACGTCATCAACCATAGAGAGCTGGACTTAGACAACGGGGCGACGTTTATAGAGGTTCGAGTAGAGATTGAAGATTGATAGGAGTGGGTACTTTGTGGGCGGTTGATACCTCTGATACGTGTTCACTGGCAGCATGAGAAACTTCAAGAGAGAACATGGGAGTAGGAGGATCAGATTCATGCTCAGTACCCCCATTTGTTTCTTTAGTCTATGTTATGGCTTTCAGGGGTGAAAATCACTAAGGTGGGAGAATGTAAAAACTCGGATTTTCCATGTAATTGTTTTTAATTATATGGAATTATTATGAGTCTGGGAAAATTAACAGAGCGTGATTCTGAGGCCCAGAGTGCCCAGAATTAATTTTTGAACTTTTTTCCGGGTACGTGCAGTAAATGTGTGAGCTGTGTTTTCTAAATTTTGAATCATTTCTCAGATTAAAAATTTGAGGGAACCGTTGAATCCACAACTCCGAGATTCTCTTAAGGGAGGATTTACTTTGACCATAGTAGGTCTGAAGAAAAAGTTATGTTTTGTGACTTTTTAAAAGAAAATAAATGAAATAATTTTATTATTTTATTTTATTTCATATCCTCCATCGGACAAGAGGTGTGTGGGGCCAACAATGTGTCAATCCAATAAATTACATGACCTGCCAACCCTAAGTAATGACATATTTGGCGAATTAGGTAGGTTCCTAATTTATAATCCCCATTAATTCCCCATGTAATTACTTACCCTCCCCCTCTTCTATTTATAGGGAGCTTGGGGGGAGGTGCTGGCATAGCTTTTCCAAGAAACGAAGTGCTGAAGGATTGCCGCGACATCAAACCCTTAGAGGATGGAGCTGATCCTAGTGGTAGGTGACATGCGACACCGAACAACGAACCAAAGGACGACGTACGAGTGGCGTCGTTGGAAACCAGTTGCGGGAATGAAGAACATGATCCACCTTCACGTGCGGATGCTCTCCAAAAAGTTTTCAAGGGATGGGTTTATTAGTTTATGCATTTAAAATGATTTTCCTCTTCCCCGTTCTTGAATAATACGAAGAATGTGGGTCAACTGACTAATGCGTTGACCTGTGATTCATTTGTTTTTATGGGAGGTTGTTGTGGGGTATCTTTGTTGGGTTAATCTTAATTTAAATTCCAATAGTTTATTAAACCCTTTAACCTCTCTTGTGTTACGATCTAACGCAGAGGGCGCGGGCCTAAGGAACCCGGCCTGGACCCTCTGCTACTTTTCTATACACTTGCATTGTCTATGGAATAGCGCCAGTGCGGCAACACCGACCGACTATGAAGGAGGCATTACACTTACCCACACCGCAAGAGGAGACCGCAGAGGTCATGAGAGCAGCCAGCACCGGAGGGCCGCGGAGAAGGTGTAGCGCGCCGTCGTGCGCCGCCGGTGAGCATGGGGGACCATGGCTCATCAGTCGTGGAAATTGGAGGAGGCTTCTGGCACCTCAGCCGGCTGCAGAAAGGAAGGGAGGCACGACCAGCATGTCGTCGGAGTGCGAAGGGGCCACGAACGAAGCCGCGGCGGAGGAGACGGAACCCGCACCTCCAACAGGTTCTGCGGTGACCCAGCGGTGCCCACATGGCACCGCCGCTTCAAAGGAAGAATAGCCATTGTCCATTTTGGATTTCGGGGGAGGGGCTCCCCCGAGCCGCCAAGAAGAAGCCATGCGGGCCGCACCCTACGCGGTCGGGTCGCCCTCCTGCGGGACACCTCCAGTGGGCCGGGCTTCCAGCCCAGTGGGACAGGCTGCTCCCCACCGTGAGTCGGTCCACCCCTTTATGGGTTGGGAAACCCTTTGCAGGCCTCCCATTTGCGGATCGTCCCTTTTCGGGTCGGGCCATACCTCGGCCCAGCGGTCTGAGTCCGCCGTGGCCTACACCAAACCGGTTCGGGGCGGGTCAGACAGGACCTGGGCCCAACTGGGCCCCAAAACACTTAAAGGGCCTTATCTTGAGAACATGATGTCTGTTTTACAATCCATCTACATCGTTGGGATCCTTGGAGCAAGACCATCCTTTTGAATTACTCCATTGGAGTTTTTGAGAAACTTGGAGTACGATCGGGTTGGATCACACCCGAATCCAACCGGCCCTCGGCACTGAAATGCCAATAACGCACAAACCGGGAATCCGATTGATGCATCGCCTATTGCGTTGGAACCCCTTATGATGTGGAGAGTCATTGGGTTAAACCTTTTGATACTTCATATAGGTTGTAATACAACCGATGGGCTGAGGAGCGGTTATCCCTAGCACGCTACGTACGGAACCCTGCGACTGGCTGAGACTTGAGGACTACTGATTTTTTGACTCTGTGTGACTCGACGCCCTAATGGGGAGATCCTCTGTGTGATGCGGTAGAACCACAGTACTCGAAAGGATGAGTACCTCAGCAGGACTCGGTGGGGAGTGCCTCTGTGAGATGCAGTAGACCCACGGTACTCGACAAAAGGAGAACCTCAATAAGCCAGGTGGGGAGCGCCTCTGTGTGATGTAGTAGACCCATGGTACTCGACATGAGGAGTATCTAAGCAGTCCACAGAGGGGAGCACCTCTGTGTGACTTTAACACCCTAATATTTTATGAGATATATTCTTTTAAATTTCTTTGATTTCTTCTATTGTACACCAAGATTAGTTTGTACTATACACAATACCATATTAGCTTGCAGTATACGCAATACTATTCTTGGAAATGATACACACAATTTCAAGTTTGTTTTGTAGAAATTATTCTATGCAAAATTATGTATAGATTTAGTTTAATGAATAAATGAAATAAGTTTTAATTTTTATATTCGGAACACCAAAGGGAGCTTGCACTACATGCAGCCCTCACTTGGCTTGCATTACACGCAATCGCAACCCTCCCTGACAGCATGTGTAGTACGAAATACCGGGTTTCACTAAACAACAATATATTATTAAAATATTATATAAACTAGCCGTTATGAATAGTAATAAAAACATTTTTAAAATTTATAAATTTTATCTTTCAAAATGGACTTCATTTTTTGGATTCAGAATATCAAAATTTGCCTAGGGTGAATTTTTGGTATTTTTCTGAAAACATTCAATTTTTGATGACTAGTGAAAACACTAGGTTACTATTTAAAAACTGACTTTTTATTTAAATAATTATTTAATTTATTTAAATTTATTTTAGGTCAAAATAGATACATAATTCCAATATAAGTTCAATGTAATTCATTGGAGTCATTTTATAATAATTTTAGATATATAAAAGTTTTATTGAAATTTTCACCATCTTTTACCCACCTCCTAGGAGAATTTGCAATTCTACATAAAACTTAATTTTACCGCTTTTGTGAGTAGAATTTCAAAAATCCTAGAGACACGGTTGATATTAATAAGTAAACTGTGGTTCAATGATATGAAAATAATTTTTGGTGGATAGTAAATTTTTACTTTTATTTACCACAGTTAAAAGTAAATAGGGTAATTAAGGGTAAAAATGATATTATTATTACCTTAACACATGTCCTAATTCTATTGGATAAGTGTAATTCTACCAAAAAAAACCTTAGGAATATAATATTTTCATTTAGGTCCACTTGGATTAGATTAGGGCATTTATTATTATTTAATTCAATGAAGAGTTAAAAGAGTTAAAATCAATGTTTAATAACTAAAACATTTTAAATATAGTGTTATACATAAGATAAATTAGACTATAAATATTAATTAGAAATATAAAAATATTTCCTACATAATGGTATTTTATTTATATTTTTTAGACATTAAATATTTTAATTTATTTACGACACAATGATGATGCAGTAATTACCTAATTAATGAAATATTAACAAAATTGATGTTATAAATACCCAAATAAATGTAATTTGAGACTTTTTATGAATTAAACTAATTTTATAGGTTAATATGACATGTTTTTATTTATTAAATTAACATTTTTCGAACTAATAATGCTGTTATGATTTTCACAAAAATCAATTACCAAATAATTTCAAAATTGACATAAAATATTTTTTTAAACAAATATTATATTATTAATTGATATTCTATTCCTAAAAATATAAGGTTTGGACAAATGAATTATATAAGGTTATATATAGTAATAATGAACCACTTGGGGTTTGTTTGCCTTTTTATAGTATGTTTATTAACCATATAGTGTAAGAAAACAAGAAGACACAATAAAAGTTAAATTATTTAACTTTGAGTTAAATCTAAATGATGAGGTTAAAATAGTAACCTAAACCTATTAAAAATCTATTGGTTTAGAGGATTTCAACCCATACCCACTTTAGCTTCCAAATAAATTAATTTTTATCTATTATAAACCGAATATGACTTTATTATAAAATAATATTTTGGGTTTTTTCTAACGTACCCCTCACCCCTCTTATAAAAGGGCACCTCATCCCTCTTCTCTTTACACAATTTCGAGCTTTCAATATCGGCCAACGCCTGCCAATTTCCCTTATCAACTTACCTAGAAACATTATAGAGGTTATGGTATCCTCAAAAGACCAACTCTAGTGCCTTAAGAGGAAGCATAAAAAAGGTGCGTCGAAGAAGAGGTAATCTCTTCTACCGATTCTTTCAAGTTTCTTTCTTCTTCAACTTCTTCTTATTTAGTTGTTTAATTATAAAGTAATAACATAAGTATCACTAATAAACTTATATTCTATTATAAATATGAAACAACCACATTTCACCTTCTATCCATCCTATGGAAAGCAAAATCACCGTGCGTGCGTACGTACGGAATACCGTCTCCACGCCGTGGTGTAATATGTTTTTCCAACACCACCTTACTTGGATAGCTATATTGGTTCAATGAATAACTATATATGGTTGTTATAACATCATAATTATTCTGAGATATTATATAATCGACTCCAATTCAATTAAATAATTATGGGAACGATATCATCGTTCGTGCATACGTACGGATTACCGTCTCCACGGCGCGATTAGATTCATTCTCCATGTTAACCATTCAGGAATAATTATAAAGTATATATAATGAATAATAATGAAATATATGACATAATAGATCTAATTTATTTATGTATATATATATATATATCATCTACTTACTTCCATTAAAGTCAATAAGGATTGGAAAACAACGTTCATGCGTACGTACGGCCTACTGTCTCCATGAATGGTGTGTTTCATTTCATTTGTCTATCTATTGTATATATATATACTGAATATAAATGATATATAAATCATGTTATACATTTTGGAAGTAAGTAAATTATGATATAACTAATAATAATATCAAGAACAAAAAGTCCAAACACGGACAATAAATGAAATGATTTTTCCCAAAACGCTACTTTAACATGGGATTGACAAATGAACGGGTAATATAAATAACTAATTGAACCATATATGATATAATAACAATTAATATTATTTTTTAATAAGTACATTATATTATTTAAATCATTATACATGATGTTCAGATATATACAAAGCATATCAGACATAAGGTAAGGGATAACTTTTTCAATCTCATTTTTATCCGAGATTGTTTATTCGTAAGTATTTACTAGGGTTATATTTATCATCCATGTCCCTATTTTATAAAAATGGTTTCATGTATATATAAATTCCTTTTTACCCATTTTTGAATTTTACTACATGGTATGAAAGGAATCTTTCTTTTACGAGGTACTTTTTGACTTTTTCGGAAAAAGTATGAGAGGGATGTTTTTTAACTTATACGGCATGAATGAATTTTTACGTTTTCATAACGCTTTTTCTTCATAAAGAGTACTCTAAAATATTTCATGATTATTTCCAACAAAATCCTTTTCTTTTTTAAATTGAATGGCATTTTTTGAAAAGAAAATGATTTTGAAGAAGAAAGGATATTTTCCTCAAGAATTCATTTCAAGTGTTTTTTCAAAACTATATTCCATCTAAGATGACATTATGATTATCTTTAAAGTATAATTTATCTATTATTTACATGGTTTGATTCTTCTTATGATGAAATGATATCCATTTTTTTATATGATTCATGTTATGATGGGATGATTTTTATGAAACCCATTTTATATTTTGGGTTATGATAAATGAATTATTTTTATTTTGTTGAACAAGTAAGAATGATTTCATTATGAGATGGGTGGGACATATATCTCCTTATAATTAATTGGGTAATGATATATATCTCATGAGATAGACATTTCTGGAATGGAAAGTTTATCTAGTTCAGTGATACAGGACTGGAACGAGGAGTGAACTCAATTCAGAAAGGGACTTTGTCCACTAAGATGGTCTTGGCAGCAATGTCCTGGCTACTATGGAAATCATAACATGTGATTAATGGATGCCATAATTACATGATTTATTCCCATGATATATTATCATGATTAATGTTCTTTATGATCTATGCCTTATGTACTTCCATGATTTATGTCGTTGCTCATGATTTTTATGTTTAGATTTTATGTTCGAGTTTTTTCACTCAAATGATTATGGATTGTTTTATGTTCTCTATGTTTACCCTTACTGAGAATTTGAGCTCACCTTTATATGTTTTCTCTTCCCCATGATTTAAATAAAGGATTTAGGAAATAAAAAAAGAGAGGAAGATCTTTATGGGAGATGTTGAAGATCTTTAACCACAATTAGAAGATTATATTCCGAGTTTCCAAAGACACCAAACTATTACGGTCCTTGTGTGTCTGTTTTTGTTATGTATTAAGTATTCCGCAAAAGTAATGTAATGTCCATGTAGGTCAAGATTTGGGTCTCTATAGTGACGTGGCAGACCCATGGTACTCGACAGGAGGAGTACCTCAGTAGTCCAAGGTTAGTGGGAAGTGGCTATGTGTGACCCGGTAGGCCCATTGTACACGATAGAGGAGGAGTTCTCTATTAGCCGAGGTATTCAACATTGTGACTAGGGATATTACTTGTTACTATCCCTAGATAATCTTGTGAATTTCTATAAACATTCAAAGCGATCCTGTGAGGGTCAGCTTCATAATCCTATTTCTCTGTGTTGTATACCTGGTTTGAGTTGAGTCTTACATGTGTGGTAATTTACCTTAGCGGTGTTACCTTTGTGGTTTTTCCTTTGTGGAACTCTGGGAGACCTTTGGGGGTCTCAGGGTCCCTACTGTGTATCTTTATACTCACCCCTGCATGGTCTACGCCCACACCTTGTTCTGTCTTGTGCAAATGATGAGCAGGTGGGCTGAGGTTTGAGGGAGCCAAGACTAGTCGGTACGCGAAAGATATAGGAGGATGTGGAGTGCTGAGGAGGTTATCTATACCTACCCTTCAGGTAGGATCCTCGGAGGAAGACTCAATATCTTTTTCCATTTTTAAGTTTTATTGTTCCTTTCAGTTGTATTTTTACTTTTCAGTTGTACTCATACTTTCAATTGGGCTTGTATTCTGTCCCGTTTACTTTCATTACTCTTTTACTCAATCAGTTTACTTCACAGTTCCTTCTTGTTGTGTTCTCAGACTAGGTGTTTGTACATGTTTAAAGGAAATGCCTTCATGTTTTAGGGAATATGCCTTTCGGTGCTAGTCTCCAGCCCATGGCCTATGGACAGCGGGCTTGGGGTAGTCATGGCACGGGCCCCGGTGCATGGTTCGTGATAGGAGGAGCAGTAGTGGAAGAGTTTCAGATACTGGAGAAGGCGGGAGGGGACACCAGGGGGTGGCCGAGGAGGGATCGTGACCAGGCTGGGGGGTCGTGGTGGAGTCAACGAAGGCGAGGGTCGTGGGAGGAGGCGACGAAGGAGAGGTCACAGAGGAGGCCTGGCGGGGGGGGGGTGTGACAGGGGTGCATGGGAGCTGAGGGGGGTAAAGGCGGGGTTCGCAGATTAGGTTAATTGGGGGTCACTGAGGAGGTCGAGCAGGGGTGATGGGGGTTTTAGGCGGCGGAGGCGAGGGTGACGACGGTCGCAAATGGAGGAGGCGAGGAGGTCAGGTGGGGGTAACAGGGGTTGACGAGTGAGGAGGCGAGGGTGATGGGCGTTGCTGGTAGAGGAGATGAGGAGGCTGGGAGGTGGTGAAAGTGTTCGTGGGAAGATGAGGTGAGGGTGAAGGGGTTCGCAGGTGGAGGAGGCGAGGAGGTCGGGTGGGGGTGACGGGGGTCACCGGCAGAGGAGGTGAGGAGGCCAGTCAGGGTGTAACGGGGGTCGCGGGAAGAGGTCGGGTGGGGGGGCATGGGTGACGGGGGTGGAGTATGATCAGAGGGCAACGAATTTTGGGGTCGCATGAGAGGTCCTTTGGGTGGAGTTTGGTTGGGTAATTAAAATAAAGTGGAGGAGGCAATCGGGTTTAGAGGCAGCATCGGGTGGAGTGGTGTTGGGAAAAGGAGAAGTCATTAAATGAATTCTACACCGCCTCGTAAATGAAATTATATTTTAAAATTTAATGTTTTAATTATTATTGTAAAAAAATTAAAATAACCTATGGGTTATCCTGTATCTGTGTGGGTAAACCCGCACCGGCTGGCTGCCCGTGTGAGCTATCTATATAAGCCCTCTTAAAATGTGGGTTATTTTTAATAAAACCGCCCTTCCAAAACCCTCTTAGCTCATGGGCCCACATCCCATTTTTCACTCCTACCCCTATTTCTATTTCTAAGGTGTATGTGGGATTTTTCATAGATGGGTGGTTATGGAAAGAATGAGTTATTACTCCCTTACGCGACAACTATTATCATAAAAGGCTTAGGTTCCATAATATTTACATATTGGTGGTATTATTTTAACAGATGATTGAGTGTAGTACTCTCCCGATTGGTATGAAAACTTCAGTAAGGAAAAGGTTCCTCATTATGGTTTTCAGTTGAAATGTGGAGGTTGGAAAGGCTAATTAGTTCAGATACTTCGAGCCTTATGTCATGTCAGACAATCCTTGGTTTATTTTTGAGATGAGACTTACATATAGGATACTGTTTTTAGAATTTGTGATAATTTTGATATTCTGAGTGACCCTTTTTTCTCTCTAGGAATAATCCTTTATAGAATAAATTTGATATGACTAAAACTTTTTCATGTCCCTGAGGCTTCTAGTAGTTATAATGAATTATTGGATTCTTTACATCTTTCTAGTTATCTATTATTTTGGATCCTGAGTCAAAATATTTTTTTATTTTCATTGTGGTTTTAGGGAATCCTACTGAGTTTGTTTATACTAAACCTTTCATGGTCTTTGTTCCCACATCTATTGTGATTGTGTAGAATATGTTCTATTCAGAGATGGTCTTGATGGATGTGGAACTGGTGCGGCTTATTCGTTTCATAATTTTTTTGGTTTTTAGTAGATATTGGTGGTTAATTAATGTGGGATTGATTATTAATGATGTTTATTTATTGTGGGTTCTTCTAAGTGAGTAGGATATTTCCATATGTCTCATGGATCATTGGGTTTGGACACCTTTATAGATGTATATTTCCTTTGGTGTTTTTCCTATTTGGCATTGTACTTACAATGTGATGTCTCATGCATGAATTCTATAGAGTTCAGTTTTTTAAAAATATATACAGACACACACACTCACAAACACACACACACACACACACCGATGGTGTTTCTAGTTATTTTATTCATTTGAGATATTCAATACCCCTATATTTTAAAAGAACACTATTTCTTATAGCATATAAAATATGTAACACAAAGTTAAAATAAACCATGAAATACTATTATTTTAATATGATCGATATAACCTAGCTGTTGAATTGGAAATTGTGAATAGTATAAACAATTGTGATATATATAAGGGTCTTACTCAATCCAAATTTATCAATTCGTAAATAAGCACTTAATTTCTGGTAAATTCATTTTTTCATCAAAAATATGTTTTCTTCACAAATGATTTTTATTACGTTATGTGAGTTAATATTATAATTAATTTCTATAAATATTCAAAATTTTATTTTATAAAAAAAAGACATGAAATGACCTTGACACTATAAACCTAGATATGGTCTCTTATATTATTACATTGGAATAAGATACAAGTAATCACATCTTATAGGTATTAATAGTTTATTATTCTTAGTAAACTAGATACATACTTGATTCCCATATTAATTTAAAAATAAAATTTTAAACAAAATAGAGAAGAACAATACTCCTTATAACATATCCTATAATATCAATCATAGTACACTTCATGGATTCTTAAGAAATTGAAAAAATAAGGGCATGCTCAAATGCTCGGTAAGGGTTAAGTACAATAGAAGATATCATGAATCAATAAACATAATCAACATGTCAAGGAAAATAACTGAACACAAATTACCTTTCATTAATTTTACTAGCATAATCAATATGTAAAGGTAAATGACTAAAAACATATACCATTTAATCAATAACGTAACTATCATAACTGGACAAGGAATAATCAATATGACAAAGTAAATAACCAAAAACACATGCCTTTTAATCTATAATCTAAGAATGAAATGATTCAAGAGATAATATCATTGAAAAAATATCATGGATAATAATTAAAAAATTATAAATGAAAGAAATGCTTAATTATTGTATTTCATGATCTCATGCAATATTAAAACATTTAATGTCAATACCTTCCTCAATATAGTTTAATACTGATGGGTAGGTATACCCCATAAACCCATTTAACTAATGCGATCTAATTGATTCATCTGATGAGACTACTAATGCATTGAGGGGTTATCTATTACCAGGACCCACCCATATCAACATGTCCAAATCATTCCTCATATATTTAATAATCCATTTAATTCACAAACCAATAACCCTTATAAATAAATTTCTGTATCAAGTAAAAAATATGGATTAATAATAATTTCCCTAGTCAATCATATAACTTTAAAAGTAAAATATTGTATGTATAAATGATATATATATTCAGTAATAAGTATATCCATGGTAAATAAAATGGATATTTGGGGGAAATTTAATGTCCAATGATCACAAGAAAGTTAATAATTCAATGGAAAGTTAATGAATATAAAAATGAATCAAGGAAGTGAATGTTAATACCGCAATTGGTCAAAATAATCATAAACCATCCAAAGGAAGAATAATTATGGTATGAATACAACATATCCCCTATTTATTATATATACAATAAAGGTTTTTTTAATTTACTAATAGAAATACAATAAAAATATTTTTAAAAACTTTCTTGATGAAAATACCATTTTATTTTGAAAATAATTTTTAAAACTAATAGTTCGGAAATTTTTTGAAAAAATGTTCCCTTGAAAATAAAATTTTAAACTTTTATAATAATCTTACAAAAATTGAGTGTTCATGATGTATTGAAATTCCATACATTCCGTATAAGTTAAAAAAATATTCCTTTCACATTTTCAGTAAGAGACAAATAGTATTTAAATAGTAATAAACATGAAGATTCCTTTCTAAATGTTTTGTAATGAATCAAACATGATTAAATTTTTTAAAAAAAATATTTTTGAGAATGTTAAAACCAATTTCAGTTTTTTTAGAAAACATGATATTGGAAGAAAAATTATTTTCAAGTGAATAGAGAAATAAAGTTAGATTCTGTAAAAAAGCATTCACTATAATTCTATGTACCAAATAGCGAAAAATGGATCTATTAATTTCAAACATCATGAATAAATTTAGGATAACAAAATTAGAGGGTTTTATTAGGCAATTATCAAATAATTTTGTATAATGTAAATTCAATCATAAAAAATCCAAATTAAAATGAGATTGTGAAATAAACCCTCACAATTATTATAATGTTGAAGTGAGAATTAATAAATCAATCAATTTTGTGTATCAAATTTAAATCAAAATAAAACAAGAGGAAATAAAATATAAGATAATCAAAATTCATTACATACATAATGTTATAAAATCAAATACAACGAATAAGTAATATAACCCAATGAAAAGAAATTGAGTTATGAAATTCCATACCACTTGGTAACTTTTAAGTAAAAATACTTTTAGATGAAATAATTCAAATTGAAACTTAAAATACAATTAATTAATAAGGAATCATGATATTAAATTTCAAAAAGGACATTATATACACCATATAAAAAATTGGTGAATAATATTACAATATGCCTCAAAGAAGGGAAATTGAGTTGAAGTCTCTTACCACTTAGTAACATTAAAGTAAAATCTAATTTGATGAAATAATTAAAATTGAAACATAAAATACCATTAAGTATGTATTATTCATGATATTACATTAAAAATGGGCAGTATGTACTCCATATAAAATAAATTAGGTTCATAACATAACAATATGCCTCAATGAAGATAAATTATAATGAAGTCCCTTACCACTTGTTAATGTTTAAGTAAAATAATATTTGATAAAATAAGTCAAATTGAAACTTAAAATAACCTAAATTATGACATATTAATTATATTATATGAAAATGGGGTTTATGTACATCATATTAAATAAATTGGGTTCACAAAAATAAATTATGCCTTAATGAAGAGAAATTGAGATGAAGTCCCTTACCACTTCGTAATTTTCAAATTAAATCCACATGGATGAAGTAATTAAAATTTAAACATAAAATAACATGATATATAAACTAACTCATGATACTAAATTTAAAATGTATATTATGTACACTACATAAATGAAATTAGGGGAAGAATAATAAATCATGCCTCAATGAAGGGAAATTGAGACGAAGACCCTTAACTTAAGATTCCTTTTGACTAAGCATAATTTATCCTATTGTATAATGGTTTTAATCAAGATATAAATTTCTAAAATAACCAAATTCATATCTATAATTTCATATATAATCTTCTTATAACATTTTATGACCCGATTCTTAATAATATTTCATTATTTTCATTGTTTCGAGTGCTAATTACCTTGTTTTCACATGATTGTTTTGTTATGAAGGTTCTAGTTATTTGGTATGGGATATATATAAATCATATAAAGGATCATATTTATTTATAAATATATATTTTTTTTAATTAGATATATTTTTTAAATAATTATTTAAATTTTAATTTGGAAAATGAATCACATCACTTTTGGAGACAGTAGACCGTATATGCGCATGAGCGACGTTATAATTCCATTAATAGGAGAAATGGTAAGGAATTGGGTGAAATAATAATAATATAAAATCAATAAAATATCATATATATCACATATATTCATAAACATTATCCTTATTACCTTCAATGAAATGTTTTTGTGAAAAACAAATCACATCACTTCGTGAGGCGGTAGTCTACCATGCACACAAGCAACATTATCATATTTTAAAAGATGTGGAAATTAAGAAATTATATGTGATATTAGAATTAAAAGGTTATAATAATATCATAAATATCATATACATTTTTTAAATCCAAAATTGTATACATCTTATAAATATGGTTATGGAAAACGAATTACATCAGTTCACAAGGCGGTAGTTCATCGTACACACGATCGATGGTTTCTTTTCCCATTTGATGGAAGAGGAGATGAATATAGGATGTGAAATTAACTTAATAAAATATAAATATATGTTATATACCATTCTTATTATAGTATCATTATTAAATAATATTTTAGGTAGGAAAATAAGAAATAAAATGAAAACGCTCATCTAAGAACGTTACCACTTCATTGAGGAACTTCTTTTGGATTGCACCAAAATCCTTCATAGGACAGATTTATGATAAAAAAAAGGATCTACTATATCGGTATGAAATTATTTAATTTATTTTAATAGTTATTTTCTGATCCAAATGGATTTTTAATTGTGAATAGGGGAGGACAGAGGGTGGCCTTTTATAAGTGGGGTAGTGAACACTCGTGTAATTTTTAAAAATAATCGATTAAACCATTGTTTATATCCTGAAAAAGCCTCCAATATTTTTTATTATAAAAAATACAAGGTTATAAGGTCTGAATATGGGCATAAATTGGTTTTAGAAAATCTGGTAGGTCATTTTAACCCTTTTCTTTTTAGTTTAACTCCTAGTAAATTAGTTTTTACCTTAGCCATGATAATTAATTTTTACTTATTTTACTATTCATAATGGTTGAAAGGTAAGTTGATATTATTAGATAATATATATTATTATGATTCCAAATATGGAATGAATTTATAAAAATACAATTCACATAATTGGAATAATCCAATATAAAATTATACCCACAGATGTGATGAAAAGGGGGGTTTTCAAAGAGAAACTTTTTATAAGTATTGATGCTTTTAATATCAAAATTCAACATGAAATTGATTAAAATGACCTAAAATAGATAAATTTTAATATAATTTAACAAAATTTACTTTAAAATAAATTTAAAATGTAATTAAACCTTGTGATTTATTTAAACTAAAAGGCGGTTTTCAATAAAAATCAGTATTTTTTCCTATTCATCAAAAAATGAATAATTTCAATCAAATCAAAAAAAATCAGACTAGAATAATTTTCATTTAATGGTTTTAAAAATTAATTTCATTTTATCAAATAAAGTTTCTAAAATTCGTAATAATTAATTTTAAAATATGTATGAAATGCACGACAAAACCATCTTTTAGAAGAAAAAAATATGGGTTTTCATAAAATATATATTTATCATTTAAATAATTCTTATTTTAAATTATAAATAATACATAACATTAATTTTAATGATAATTATTACTATTAATAACCTTCAATTTAATAGTTATGTTATAATGATATTATATATTACAATTCATTTAGACTCGGGATTGTGTGTTCCGTAAGATATCAAGGTGATTAAATTTTAAGAAATATATTTCGTGGATTTTTTACTATTGATTTTTTGTGAAGAATATTATATTGAATAGAATTTTTTTCATTTATAATTTGGGTTTGGATCATTTTCTCACATTAAATAATTTTCAACCTCACAATTTGAGATTTAGCTCAGGAATCAATGGGTTAATATTTGAAAATTCTATAGTTGAAAACCCATATCATAAAGAGGGTTAATAAAACATCATATTAATTTGAGATAAAGGGAGGTAAAAAAAATTTCATATGGAATAACACATAACTAGGTTTCTAAGTAGTACAACATTGGTGGAAAATGAATATATGAACATGAAATATAGGTGTAAATAACTGTATAGATTCATAGAGGTCATTGATAAAAGAAATTGAATGATAAATTTAATATTAAGGACCTAAAAACCATAAATCTATGATAATTTAGAAGACCATTTAATTCATTGGATATGAATGTAATAGGATAACTTTTTTGTTTCAAGATCATTTTTATAATGTTAAGGAATTATTTTACTATGTATGAATATAAGGAAATATACTTACTTGATATCATTATATTTCATAAGCACAATTTCATGATTTGGTTGTGATTTTATCAATTTAAAATTAATCTCAAATTCCATGAAATGAATATCCAAAAATAATTTTCATAATCTTGAAAAACTAAAATTTACTTTTGAAATATCATAATATCTATCGAAGAGTGACATGCCTTTCCATCTGTCTCTAAATATTTTCCAAAACCACTATAGTTATCAAAATGTATCTAATATAATACAGTAATATCTAAACATCAATAGTAACACTACTCATTCAACCTTAATATTTATTCATCAAATTATTTTGGGGAAAACAATGAAATATTAACCAGAAAATTACATAGGCTAGTGGTAGGTGCTAAACCCTTATCATCCTTTAATTATGGGTTCAATCCCTAAGTCCTTTTGGAGATACATCAAGTTGTCCTTTTCTCAAAACGATATTAATATAATTCATATAATGTTCCCAAATTCTAATGACATATAATTACTGCAACAACAAAGATAAGATAAAACATAAAGGTTACCAATACCTTTAATCTCATGTCCAAAAAAAATATAAAGGTATTATTCCTCAAATAACTATTTTATATACTAAACCAATGGGTTGTATTCCCATAAATGCTTTCCAAAAATGAATTTAACCATGTTATATCCTTACACACAAGTTTTCAAAAGGCATTTTTAAGACACTAACCTTATGATCAACCATAAAATCATAAACTTGTGATAATATCCATAACTCTTAAGTTAATGTAGACTTATATATTTCTTAAATTTTACACAATCCTTATATGATTCATAATTATTATAACCAAAATACCATTGGTATAAAAACATCTATAATTTAATTCTTGAATCCCAATACAAAAATAATTTATTTTTCAAGATAACTCCTTCATTTTCCTTGGGTTTAACCTTAAGTAGAGTGAATTTAATTGGATAATTCCTAGGTACCCCACATTTAGGGCAAAAAAATATAAATGGATCCCAATTATGATATTTATTTACTTCCATAATACTCTTAATTTTTCCTTGGAAATTATTTTCCATATTCCTTTCTTTTCTACATATAAATAATTATTAAATTCTCTTGAGAAACATTCAATGGTTCATATTTCCAAATTTATCACATAATGGAAATAGATATTTCTTTACACTATAGTCTCCACCACTCATGCACTTAGCAAACTCCACTATTCTATTCTTTAGTGATTCTGATAGTCTGTTAAGGTATATGTTGTTAATCATATTTTAGGATAACTGGTCGGGCATAATCATGATATCTTTCACTCTTTTCATCATCCCATTTGGTTACTTATATTCACCACATTTTCCTACTTGTTTAATGTTAACGTGATTCTTTCAGGTTCCAGGTGTTGACTAAAACCAAAAAGTATAGTGTGATCAACAATAATCATAGTGCAAAAAACATATAATCATTTATAGGATGTTTAAATCATTAAACCATTTTTTTAATCTGAGACACATTAGGTTTAACCTAGTTCATTAATTATCATAAACTATTAAAATCCCTCATAATGATTTATAATGAAAATGTGAATTATCTAAAGAATATCCCCCAGGACTGTCAAAATAGGTACACAGTAAGGCCCATTTTCATGCACCGAGTGATAATCTGTTCAAGACCAATATACCGTTTTTACAGTTATTACTCCTAGGTTAAACTATTATAGAACCGTGTCACGTTTTATTATCCATAAAAAGATGTATTTTTTGAAAAAACCACATAATATCTACCTTACAAAAACATTAGTATGTTTATTATACTTATCCTCAAAATATGTTATAGGGTTATGTTTACAAATATATTTTTTCCTTAATCTAGTTCCCAAGGTTTCTACTAATTTTTTTATATAAACTATACTGTACCTAACTCTAGAAAATTGGAACCTTTTACTTTATTACATTGACATAAGATACAAGGAATCACATCCTGAAGGACATAATAGTATAGTAGTCTTGGTAAACTAGATATATATATGATTCACATATTACATTTGAAAACCAAAATTACAACATAATTTTTTTTCCATAATAAAATTATCCCCTCTATCATGTCATTTCATATAGATAATACCACACTTCATGGATTCCTTCCAAAGAAAATAAAATAGTGGTGAGATCAAATTCTTAGTAAGGGTTAAGCATAGCAGAATCTATCTTGAATCAATAATCATAATCAACATGAAATGGTTTATAACAGAACACACATTCCATTTAAATAATTTTACTAGAATAATCAACAAGTAAAGGTATATAATGGGAAAAACCATGTCATTTAATCAATAACTTTAATATCAAAACTGGATAAGGTATAATCAATATGGCATGGTAAATAACTAAAAACACATGATATTTAATAAATAATCTAATAATGAAATGAATCCAAATATATTATCATTGAAACATATTCATGGATATTAATAAATAAATTATTAATCAAGGAAATTATTAATTATTTGAATTAATGTTCTCATGAATCAGGAAAAACTATATTGTTAATTCATTCCTCAATTCAATTTAAAATTGGTGGGTAGATATACACTTGAAACCAATTTAACTAAGGCTGGCCAACATATTCATCAAAAAAGACTACTGATGTGTCAATGGGATATCTATAACTAGGCCTACCCATACCATCATTTCCAAAGAATTCATTATATATCAAATAATGATAGTATCAATTAAACATATCCCCTATTGAGTATATTTAAAATAAATGGTTGTTTTCATTGATGAATAGAATTACCATAAAAAGATCTTTAAAAATAATCTTGAGGAAAATATCTTATTAAAACGAAAAGTTTAGAAAATATTTTTAAAATAATTTTCCATGAAAATAACATTTGAAAATGATAAAATAATCTTTAAACATTTATTTTTCATGATCGATGGAACTTTTTTACATTCCATACAAGTTAAAAAAATATTCCTTTTACATTTTTAGTAAAATACAAATGGGCCTTATTCAATAAATGAAATAAAGATTACATTGAAAAACTTTTTTAAAAAGTAAAACATGGATAAAAATATTTTTAATAAATAATTTTTAAAATTTTAGAAACATTTTTAAATACATTTTTATAAATCGTGGTTTTAGAAGAAAAATGATTTTCGACCAAACAGACAAATGAACTAAGATTTTCTCAAAAAATTATCAACAATTTTAAGTACCAAAGAGAGGTAAAATGGTACAATTACATTAAAATTTCATGAATAACCAAATGAGAATAAAATTAAATTTGTTTATTATCCAATGATAAAATAATTTCCTTCAATGGAAATTCATGCACAAACAATCCATATTAAAGTGAGATTGTGAAAAAAAACCTTCACAAATATCGTAACATTGAAGTTAGAATTAATAAATTATTTAATTATGTGTATCAAGTGTAAATCCTCATAAAAAAAGTTAAAATAAAACAATAGTAATAATTAATTACATATATAATCTTATAATATCAAAGGTAATGAAGAAGTAATATAACCTAATGAAAAGAAATTAGGTTATGAAATTTTTTACATGGTAACTTTTTAGTAAAAATACCTTTGGATAAAATAAATAAAATTGAAAATTAAAATGCCCTGAATTATTAAGTAATAATTATATGAAATATCAAAAGGGGAAGTATATAAACCATATAAAATAAATTAGGTGCATAACATTACAATATGCCTCAATGAATGGATATTGAGATGAAGACCCTTCCCACTTGGCAACATTCATGTAAAATCCCATTGGATGAAATAATTAAAATTTAAACTTAAAATACCATGAATTATGAATTATTAAATATATTAAATTATGAATTTACAGTTTGTAAACCATATAAAAGAAATTAGGCACATACCATTACAATATGCCTCAATGAAGGGAAATTGGGAGGAAGTCCCTTACCACTTGGTAACGTTCAGGTAAAATCCCAATGGATGAAATATTTCAAATTGAAACTTGAAATACCATAAAATATTAATTATTAATTATATTAAATTAGAAATCAGAATTTATAAACAATATAAAACAAACTAAGTGTACAATAATAAAATATTCCTCAATGAAGGGAGATTGTATGAAGTCTCTTACCACTTCATAATTTTCAAATCAAATCCCCTTGGATTAGATAATTAAAATTTAAAAATAAAATACCATTAATTATTAATTTATTCACGATATTACACAAAAATGATAATTATTTACATTATATAAAATAAATTAGATGCAAAATAACAAGTATGCCTCAATGAAGGGAAATTGAGACGAAGTCCCTTACCTCACCCTTCCATTTGGTTGAGCATGTTTTAACCTACTGTATAATAGATTTAATAATTTTAATAATTTATATGATAATAATATTCATATTTATAATATCATATATGATCCTATTATAACATTTTACCACCTGATTGTTAATAATATTTCAGTATTTTCATTGTTTTGGAAATTAAATGCCTTATTTTCTCATGTGTTTCTTGTTATGAAAGTTATGGTTCTTAGGTGTAGGATATAGATATATAATATACTGAATTATAATAATTTTATAAATATAATTTTTTTATTAGATACACTTTTAGAATCATTATTTAAATTTTAATATAGAGAATGGATCACATTGCTTCGTGGAGATGGTAGGTCATACATACGAATGAGTGGTGTTATCATTCCCTTAATGAGTGAAAGGGTAAGAAAGTGGGTCATATATTAATATTATAAAATCAATTTATTCTCATATAAATTACATATATTCATTAAATTTATCCTAATTACATTCCATATAGATTCGCCGTGAAAAATGAATCACATCACTTCACGAGGTGGTATTCCACTGTACACACGATCGACGTTATAATATTTTAAAAGGAATGGAAAGTGTAGAGACCCCAAACATGATGTACATGGACATTACATTACTTTTGAGGAATACTTAATAAATAAAAAAACCAACACTCATGGACTGTAATAGTTTAGTGTCTTTGGAAACTTGGAACATAATCTTCTAATCATGGTGAAAAATATTCAACATCTCCCACAAAGATCTTTCCCTTTTTTTTTCTTACCTAAAACCTTTATTTATATCTAGGGGAAAAGAAAACATATAAAGGGTGGGCTCAAATTCTCAATAAGGGTAGACATGGAGAAAATAAAACAAGCCATATACATTTGAACTTAAAAACATGAACATAATGTTTAAACATCAAAATCTTCAGTAGTGAAATAAATCATGGAAGTGAATAAGGCATAGATCATAAAGGGACATTAATCATCATAAAATAGCATGGGAATAAATCCTGGAATTGTGGAAAATCATAAAGCGCATGATATGATTTCCATTATAGCCAAGGCATTACTGTCAAGACTATCATAGTGGACAAAGTCCCTTACTGAACCGGGTTTACATGATGTTCCAGCCCTGTATTACTGAATCGGATTTACTTGAGGTTCTAACCATGTCTTTATCATTAAATAGAAATCCTTACCCAATGCATTGGAGGGAGATATAGGTCCCACCCATCTCATAATGAAATCATTCTTACTTGTGCCACAAAATAAACATAAATCATTCATCATAACCCAAAGAATAAAATGGGTTTCATAAACATCATCCCATAATAACATAATCCATATAAAACAAATGGATATAATTTCATTATAAAAAAATCAAACCATGTAAATAATAGATACATTATACTTGAAACATAAAAATACTGAATAATGTCATCTTAGATGGAAAATAGTTTTGATAAAACACTTGAAATGAATTCTTGAGGAAAATATCCTTCTTCTTCAAAATCAGTTTTGTTTTTAGAAAATTACACTCAATTTAAAAAGAAAAGTATTTTATTGAAAGTAATCATGAAATACTATAGAGTAATCTTCAAGAAAATAAGGCGTTATAAAACCGTAAAAATATGTTCATGCTGTATAAGTTAAAAGAAACATTCTTCTCATACTTTTTCCCGAAAATTCAAAAAGTTCCTCATATGGTAAAAAAAATAAATATACCTTCCATAACATGTGGTAAAAGTCAAAAATGGGTAAAAAGGACATTAAACATACATGAAAACACTTTTAGAAAATATTTACATGGATGATAACAATATCCCCAGTAAATACTTACGAATAAACAATCTCATATAAGAACGATATTGGAAAAATTATCCCTTACCTTATGTCGGATATGCTTCGTATGTATCCGAACCTCCTTTATATTGATATAAATAATGTCATTGACTTATTAGAGAATCATATTAATTTTTATGATATCTTATATGGTTCACTTATGACTTTATATTTCCCGTTCATTTGTAAATTCAACGTTAAAGTAGCATTTTGGGTAAAATCGTTTCATTTATCGTACGTGTTTCGATTTGTTGTTCTTGATAGTATTACTCATATACTAATTTACATAATTCTATAATTTAGAACATAATTTATATATAATATATATTAATCATATAAATATATATGATAGATCGATAAATGGAATGAAATACCCCGTTCTTGGAGACGATAGGTCGTACGTACGCATGAACGCTGTTTTTGTTTCCTTATTGAAGTGAATGGAATTAAGTAGATGGAATACATATATATATATATATATACATAAATTCAGTAGAATTATTATGTCATATATTTAATTATTATTCATTATATGTACTTTATAATTATTCATGAATGGTTAACATGGAAAATGAATCTCATCGCGTTGTGGAGACGGTAATCCGTACGTATGCACGAGCGATGATATCATTCTCATAATTATTGAATAGAATTGGAGTTGATTGTATAATATCTCAGAATCAGTATTATGTTATAATAACCATATATAGTTATTCTTTACACCATTATACAAATCCAAGTAAAGTGGTGGTGGAAAAACTGATTACACCACAGTGTGGAGACGGTATTTCGTACGTACGCACGTGCGGTGATTTCATTTTCCATGGGATGGATATAAGGTGAAATAGAGTTATTTAATATTTATAATATCATATAAGTATATTCTTGATACTTATTGTATTACTTTATAATGAAACAACTAAAAAAGGGGAAGTTGAAGAAGAAAGAAACATGAAAGAATCGGTAGAAGAGATTACCTCTTCTTCGACGTACCTCTTTTAAGCTTCCTCTTAAGGGACTAGAGTTGGTCTTTGAGAAGCCCAGAACATCAAGAATGTTGATAGGGAAGTGGAGAAGATAAATGGGGATGGTTTGGCCGAGCTTTAAGGCACAATGTGTTGTGAAGAGGAGAGGGAGGAGGTTCCCTTTTATAAGGGAGGAGAGGGGCACCTTTGGAAACCTCAAAAATATTAATTTATAATAAATCAAACCCCAATTAAAAACCTCAAAAAATTAATCATATTCTATGATTAGATTAGATATTGTTGTAATATCATCAATCAATAAAATTTATACATGTTGGAAATTTATTTTAAACATTATCAACTTGATTTATCCTTAATTAATCTATTTAATTTTATTTATGGTAATAATATTCTAATTTATAAATTGTTATATATAATTACATATGTGTTTTGAATTGTCCATAATTTGATAATTTTTAACATTTTCGACCATATAAATTTTAATTTATAACTTATAAATATTTTTGTTATTTTTAAACAATTTTATATTATGTTATATTTTTAAAATAACAATTGTGTCAATTTTGACACTATTAATTTATTTGAATTTAAATAAAATCCACACAAAAGATATGTTTGAAATAAAATATTTAATAGATTAATAACATGTCATATTTATCTATAAAATCAGTGTATCACATTAAATAGTTCATATAATATTTATTTTAATATTTTTAAATCCATTTATTTGATATTTCAATCAATAAACTAATTTCAACATCACTATTGTGTCACCTTTAATGATAATTATTTAATCCCTACAAATTATAAATAAATTCACATGATTTAGATAATGTTATTATATTTCTGGATACTATTCATTTTAAAAGGTTCATGTAGTTTATCACTAAATTAAAATTATTATACTTATAAGATTTAAGAGACTGACATGTTCTCACTTTCTTCGGTTTTAATAATAATTAAATTATTTTCATGGTCAAAAGTCCATAAAATGAATCTATTCGGACCCTTACATGATATGGGTAGACTTTTAGTCATCAAATAGAATTTTGGGAGGTGTTAAGGTAATTTTATAATCTTATTATTACCCTTAAGTACACGATTGACCTTTAACTACAGTAAATAAAAATTACCATAGTTACTATTCATAATATCAAAAAAAGTAACCTATTAACATATTTTGGACCCAATGAATTAAAATATGAAATCCATTTCTCAAAATTCAAAACACATAATTTGCAATAATTAATTTAAAGTTAATCCCATTGTTAAGAAAACGGGATTTAAAAGTTAAAACATTGCCAAAAATTGAAATGTTTTTACCTATGAATTCAATGTAAATTTAATGGTAGTGACATATATTATATTAAATGGTAAAAATATATTATATTTACACATTTAACCCATTATATATTATAATTTAACCATATAAATTATTGTGAGGAAAAAAGTTGTTTTTAATTAAAATATAGCATTTTTTACTATTCATTAAAATATGAAAGTTATCAGAATAGTATGAAACGTTTATCTAGAGTGAATTTTTATATCCTTATTCCAAAGAAGAATTTAATTTTTTCAAATTGAACATATAAACATGTCAAAATTAGATTTAAAGTGGGTGTTCCATCAAAAGGCAAAAAAACTGCATTTTTTGAAAAATACTTATTTTATCTGAAATATTTATTTTGTTCTCATACCATGTTCTAGAAAATGTGTAAATTAATAAGAATGTTATAGAATTCATAATTTAGTTAATAATATTCAAAAAGGCTAGTCCATAATAATATTATTACAATATATCGTTGTTTAGTGAAATCTTGTATTGGGTACTACACACACTATCGAGAAAAGGACACGATTGCGTGTAATGAAAGCCAAATCAAGGATGCGTGTAGTCAAAGATCCCTTTGTTGTTTCATATAACATAATTCAAAACTTATTTCATTTATATATTAAACAAAATCTATACTTAATGTTGCGAACTTGAAATTGTATGTAACAGGAGCCAAGAATAGTGTTGCGTATACTGCAAGCTAATACAGTGTTGCATATAACACAAGATAATTTTGGTGTAGCATACCACACAAGACATCAATGAAATTAAAAAGAATAATTCTCATAAAATCTCAAGAAGTTACATTCTACCCCCCTTAAAATTAATTTCCCCCTCAAAATTTGTCGGGGTTATAAATGTTTTACTACTTGAATGTTTCTTTCATAGAATCTCACATCGTAAAAAGGAATACTAAAACTTAATTTTAAAAAGTAATGTAAGAAACATAATAGTTACCCAAATTAACTCATCACTGGGTTTCCACATAGAAGAACATAGGTTAAAATAAGTATATGGAAGAAAAATCTAACCATCATGTTCTGATCAACTATGGTAGAGGACATGGCTATGAAAAATCCAACAATCACAAAGCTAAAAATTTGTGATGATCTAAGGTACCATCTGATTAATCGGATATGAGGGCACTAAGACAAAATTTTTCGTTTTCAAGATCATTTCTCAAATGTTGAATAATTAAAAGAAATACTTACTTGATTTTGGTACAATCTCACTATTTTTCATGCCTTGAACAATTTACACTTCATCTCTTACAGAAATGAAGTTGAATTTGTTATTCTTGAAGTGCTAGCAGATCATGTGATAGAATGATGGGTCATTCCATCTGTTTCAAAAAAAAGGTTAGCAAAAATAATCAAATATACATAAGTCCATCTATGGTGAGGTTAATCGTATATGATTCCATAAATAGACTTATACTTCATCTATCATACCTCTTAATAAAATAAAACTAGTTTCTACTAACAAGGGACTTCTTGTAGGCCAGTGGTAGACAATAAAGGCCTGTCACACCTTGGTTGTGGGTTCGATTCTCGCAACCTTGTCTGACGCGACAGGTTGTCCCGCATCCTACTGGTTGTCCTTTTACACTATTATAACATTACAAAAATAATATTGAAAAAGTACTAGCCTTAAACAATACTATATGATTCCCAATATAATCCAGTCCAACCATAAGACTTATCCAAAATACTTCTTTACAAACTCATAGTATAAAGAGAATGACTACTAGAATGGTCATATAACAAGCACTTGAATACCATCATTTATCCCCATATATCATCAGATATATCTTGTTGGACACATTACAAACATGTGAATACAATAATCATGTATTCTCTTGAAACATGAATTACCATAGAACCTTAGTGTAAAAATGAATACTATCAAACTTTAACTCTTTCCACATTCTAAAATCCCAAAATGTCGATATACTCAAACCATGATATCGCTTTGTCCTTATATCAGTCATGAGATCATTAATACTATCATACATATTATTTTCTCCTTATCCCTTCATTATGTGCATTTAATTTTCTTTCCAAAAATATTTCAATCACTTTTCATGGTTACCGGTACCATACAATTAATGAAAACCACAATGGCCCAATACATAGATATTCCAATATACTATAAAAGTATCTCAACAACATTATTATCCAATACCAATATATAATCCATTCAATCCATCCTCTTTTATGATTGGAATGGAATAGGTCCTTCCTAAATTTAAATGTAACCTATTAGGTCAGGTCATTGAGTTGGGTAATGCCCATGTTCTCCACAGATAAGATATTGAACTCCATAACAGTTTGTCACTCTATGACCCTTTTCCCCACAAAGATAACATCTTCCCCTCCATTTGAGGTATTCCTCAAGGTTTTTCTTCCCTTATTTAGAAATATCAATCTTCCCTTCTTTATGATCCTCAACATGCGAAAATGCATAAAAGTCCATCTTTCTCTTATTTGATGAATTAGGAATACCACTAAATTTCACCTTGTTAATCATATATCGCGATATATGATTCGGCATAATCATAATATCTTTCTCTCTATGCATTGCACAATTTTTCTTCTCATAGTCACCAATTTTTCCATCAGATTCAATTTTAATCCAATTAATTCTGGTTCCCTCCATTAACTAAAACGAGAAACCATTGTGTAAGAAACAGTTAAAATAATGAGCAACCACATAATCATAAAAAGTCACTTATAAGATGTATAACTTATGACACCACCTTTAACCCATGACAGCTTAGGTTCACCCTATCTTATTCATGATCTTAAACTTAATTCTAGGACTATACATATAGTTATACTAAACCTTAGGGACATCCCTAGACATACCATAGAAATATCTCTAGGGATCTCACTAAAGTTTTCGCATCCTAGTCTCCAATGGTTGACTAAACCTTTCCTTTGATAGCAACTGTAGAGACCCCAACCATGATGTATATGGAAATTACATTAATTTTTCAGAATACTTAATACATAACAAAAACCAACACTCAAGTATTGTAATAGTTTAGTGTCTTTGGAAACTTAGAACATAAATCATGGTGAAAGATCTTCAACATCTCCCATAAAGATCTTCCCCTTTTGTTTTCTTACCTAAAACCTTTCTTTATATCCTGGGGGAAAAAACATATAAAGGGTGAGCTCAAATTCTCAGTGAGGGCAATCATGGAGAAAACAAAGCAAACCATGTACATCCGAACTTAAAAACATGAATATAAAGTTTAAACATCAAATTCTTGATTCGTGAAATAAATCTTGGAAGTGCATAAGGCATAGATAAAAAATGAACATTAATCATCATAAAATAGAATGGGAATAAATCATGGAATTCTGGAAAATAATGAAGCACATGATATGATTTCCATTGTATCCAAGGCATTACTTCCAAGACCATCATAGTTGACAATGTCCCTCATTGAACCAAGTTTACATGTCGTTCCAGCCATGTATTACTGAACCAGAATTAATTGACGTTCCAGCCATGTCTATCTCATGAGAAATAAATATTTACCCAATTAATTAGTGGGAGATATAAGTCCCACCAATCTCATAATGAAAACATTCTTACTTGTGCCACAAAATAAACATAAATCATTCATCATAACCCAAAGAATAAAATGGGTTTCATAAACATCATCCCATCATAACATAATCCATACAAAACAAATGGATATCATTTCATCATAAAAAGAATAAAACCATATAAATAATAGATAAATTATATTTGAAACATAAACAAACTGAATAATGTCATCTTATATTGAAAATTGTTTGGATAAAACACCTGAAATGATTTCTTGAGGAAAATATTCGTTCTTCTTAAAAATCATTTTCTTTTCAAAAAATTCCATGCAATTTTAAAAGAAAATTTTTTTATTGAAATTAATAATGAAATACTATAGAGTAATCTTCATGTAAAAAAGGAGTTATTAAATTTAAAATATCCGTTCATTCCGTATAAGTTAAAAAAACATTGATCTCTTACTTTTGTCAGAAAAGTCAAAAAGTTACTCATATGGTAAACAAGAGAAATATTCCATCCATAACATGTCGTAAAAGTCAAAAATGGGTAAAAAGGTCTTTAAAAATACATGAAAACACTTTTAGAAAATATGTACATGGATTATAACAATAATTCCCGCAAATACTATTGAATAAATAATCTCGGATAAGAACGAGATTGGAATAATTATCCCTTACCTTATGTTCGATATGCTTCATATGTATCCAAACCTCCTGTATAATGATTTAAATAATGTCATTGACTTATTAAAGAATCATATTCATTGTTATGATATCATATATGGTTCACTTATTACTTTATATTACCCGTTTATTTGTAAATTCAATGTTAAAGCAGTGTTTTGGGTAAAATTGTTTCATTTATCGTACGTGTTTCGATTTATTGTTTTTGATATTATTACTCATATCCTAATTTACTTAATTCCAGAATGTAAAACATGATTTATATATAATATATATTCATCATATAAATATATATTATAGATAGATAAATGGAATGAAATACACCGTTCATGGAGATGATAGACCGTACGTGCCCATGAACGTTGTTTTTGTTTCCTTATTGAATTGAATGGAATTAAGTAGATGGCATAAATATATATATACATAAATAAAATAGAATTATTATTTCATATAATTCATTTTTATTCATTATATTTACTTTTTAATCATTCATGAATGGTTAACATGGAGAATGAATCTCATCACGTTGTGGAGACGGTAATCTGTACGTACGCACGAGCGATGATATCATTCTCATAATTATTGAATAGAATTAGAGTGGATGGTATAATATATCAGAATTAGTATTATGTTATAATAAACATATATAGTTATTATTTACACCATTATACCCATCCAAGTAAGTTGGGGGTGGAAAAAATGATTACACCATGGCGTGGAGAAGGTATTTCGTAGTACGCACACGCGGTGATTTCATTTTCCATAGGATGGATAGAAGGTAAAATGGGGTTGTTTCATATTTATAATATAATATCATTATATTAGTTAAAATTATTGCATTAATTTATAATGAAAAAAACTAAATAAGAGGAAGTTGAAGAAGTAAGAATCTTGAAAGAATTGGTAGAAGAGATTACCTCTTCTTCGACACACCTCCTTTAAGATTCTTCTTAAAGGACTAGAGTTGGTCTTTTGAGAAGAAACTAAAGTCAAGAATGTTTCTAGGGAAATTTAGAAGAGAAATGGGCAGGGGTTGGCCGAGATTTAAGGCTCAAAGTGTTGTGAAGATCAGAGGGAGGACATGCCCTTTTATAAGGAAGGAGAGGGGCACCTTTGGAAACCTCAAAAATATTAATTTATAATAAATCAATCCCCACTTAAAAACCACTAAAAATTACTCATATTAAAATATTATATGAGATAGGGTTGTAATCTCATCAACCAAAAAAATTTATACATGTTGGAAATTTATTTTAAACCTTATCTACTTGATTTATCCTTATTTAATCTATTTAATTTTATTTGTGTTAATAAGATTCTAATTTTTAAATTGTTATAAATAATTACTTATGTGTTGTGAATTGTCCATAATTGGATAATTAATGACATTATAGACCAAATAAATTTTAATTTATAATTTATAAATATTTTTGTGATTTTTAAACAATTTTATATTATTTTATTTTTATAAAATAAGAATTGTGTCAATTTTGACACTATTCATTTATTAGAAATTTAATAAAATACACACAGAAGATATGTTTGAAATAAATGAATTAATATATTCATAAAATGTTATATTTATCTAGAAAATTATTGGAGCACATTAAATAGTTCATATAATATTTATTTTAATATTTTTAAAACCATTTATTTGATATTTCAATCAATAAAATAATTTAAACATCACTATTGTGTCACCATTAATGATAATTATTCAATCCCCAAAAATTATAAATAAATTTACATGATGTATATAATTTTATTATATTTCTGTATACTATTCAAGATCGAAGTTTCATGATGTTTATCACTAAATTAAAATTATTATACTTATAATATTTAAGAGAGTGACATGTTGTCACTTTCTTTGGTTTTAATAATAATTAAATTATTTTCAATGTAAAAATTCCATAAAATGAATCTATTCCAACCCTTAAGTGATATGTATCGACTTTTAGTCATCCAATATAATTTTGGCCGGTGTTAATGTAATTTTATAATCTTATTTTTACCCTTAAGTACCCGATTTACCTTTAACTACAGTAAATAAAAATTACCATAGTTACTATTGATAATATCAAAAAAAGTAACCTATTAACATAATTTGGACCCACTGAATTCAAATATGGAATCCATTTTTCATAATTCAAAACACAGAAGTTTCAGTAATTAATTTAAAATTAATCACGTTGTTAAGAAAATGGGTTTTAAAAGATTAAACATTGCCAAAGATTGAAATGTTTCTACCTATGAATTCAATGTAAAATAAATGGTAATGACATAAATTATATTAAATGGTAAAAATATAATCTATTTATACTTTAAAACCATTCAATATTATAATTTAACCATATAAATTATTGCGATGAAAAATGTTGTTTTTAATTAAAATATAGCTTGTTTTTACTATTCAATAAAATATGAAAGTTATCAGAATAATATGAAAACTTTATCCAGAGTAAATTTTTATATCATGATTCCAAAGAAAAATTTTATTTTGTAAAATTTAACTTATAACCATTTCAAAACATGATTTAAAGTTGGTGCTCCATTAAAAGGTGGAAAAACTACATTTTTGGAAAAATACTTATTTTACCTGAAAAATTTATTTTGTTCTCATACCATGATCTAGAAAATGTGTAAGATTAACAATAATGTTATAAAATTTAAAATGTAGTTAATACTATTCATAATGGCTAGTTAATAATAATATTATAACAATATATTGTTGTTCAGTGAAATCTAGTATTGTGTACTACACATGCTATTGAGAAAGGTCGCGATTGTGTGTAACAAAAGCCAAATCAAGGATGCGTGTAGTGAATGCTTCCTTTGGTGTTGCATATAACATAATTCAAAACTTATTTCATTTATTCATTAAACAAAATCTATACATAATGTAGTGAACTTGAAATTGTGTGTAACACGAGCCAAGAATAGTGTTGTGTATACTATAGACTAATACGGTGTAGTATATAGCACAAGCTAATTTTGGTGTAGAGTACAACACAAGATATCAATGAAATTAAAAAGAATAATTCTCATAAAATCTTGGGTTGTTATAGAAAGTAAGAAGTTATATGTGATATTATAATTAAAAAATATAACAATATCATAAATATCACATAAATTTATTAAATAAATCATTATATCTAGCCTTGAAAATGGTTACGGAAAATGAATTACATCAGTTCGTGAGGCTATAGTCTGTCGTACACGTGATCGACAGATTAATTTTCCATTTGATGTAAGAGGAGATAAATATAGGTTTCTAAATTAAAATAATAACATATAAGTATAATTTATATAATTTTTTATTATATTATCACTGTTAAATGATATTTTATGGAAGTGGAAGAAGAAATAAAATGAAAACGCTCGTTTAAGAATGTTATCTTTTCTTTGGGGAACATCGTTTGGTTTCCCCCAGAATACTTTATAGAATTGATTTTTGATCAAACCAATGGATATAGGATGTTGGTAAGGAATTAAGTGAGTGATTTTATCATGTATTGTGAAAACCAAATGTCTTTGTAAGTGTAAAGATTTTAGGAGATTGAGTGGCCTTTTATAAGTGGGGGAGATGACTCAGATGGAATTTTTGAAAATAATCAATTACAATAATGTTTTTATCATGGAAAAAGAATAAAAAATGGGATATTCTCAACCCTTAGAGGTGATAAGGTCTAAATATATCTATAAAACTTATTTTGGATAATTTTTTAGTTAATTTTAACCCCTATATTTTTAGTTTAATCCCCCAGTGAATATGTTGTTACCTTAATCGCTAAAATTAATTTTTAATTATTTTACTATTCATAATTAAAAAAAATTAATTCAATATTATTATATAATATAAATTATTATAACTTAAAATATTTAATTAATTTATAAAATTTTAATTCATAGAATTTATAGGATACAATTTAAAATTATACCCACAACTATGATGAAAAACGGGTTTCTAAAGAGAAAATTCTCATATGTATAAGAGGATTTAATTTAAAAATTCAATATGAAATTGATTTAAATTATATAAAATAGTTAAATTGTAATATAATTGAACTAATTTTACTTTATAACCAATTTAAAATGTAATTTTAAACATGTTAATTTTTTTTAAAAATGATGTTTTTAATAAAAATTAGTATTTTCCATTATTTATTGAAAAAATAAATATTTCTAAAAAATCCCAAAAATACCCAATAAGATAATTTTTATTATGGTTTAAAATTTTAATTTAATATTTTAAAATATAATTTTAAATTATGTGTGTAAAGTGAGACTAAACCGCATTTTAGAAAAAATATAATTTTTCAGAAACCATTTCTTTTTCTTTTGAATTATTCTTATTTAAAATTATAAAAATAATATAAAAATAATTTTAATAATATAATTATTAATATTCATATCCAAAAATCTAAAATTTAGGTTATATCAATATATAATTTATTACAGTTCATTTATACCTGGGGTAGTGTGTTCCGAAAGCTATCGAATAGATTAAATTTGAAGAAAAATATTTTGTGTGTTGTTTAAGATCGGTGTTAAATGTCACATAAGATATCAAAATAAATTTTTTTTATTTTAAAACATTGGGATTTCACAGTATATAATTCCCTAAATCCTTATATCAAAATTATATTTGGGTGAATGTTAGTTATTTTTCTAAGAAAATTTATTTTTCTGTGAGTAGTGAAAAAAAAGTTTTTGTAAAATTTTCTTTTATTTGAAACATATCATTATTATTTGACTTTTATTTAAAGGTAAAATAATTCTTAATTAATTATGTATTATCTAATTAATTATGTTTTAATCATCATTATACATGATTTTGGTATAAGTTCTTTTTTAGGATTAAAAATGCATTTTTCTAAAAACTATTTTTCTTTATATTTTTTGTTTTTACCATAAATTAATTTCTTGAATTTATTAAAATTGAATATTGAAAAATTAATTCCATATTTTTAATTATGATGTCCAATTTATTTGAATTGTTACCTTTTTATTTTTGTTCATTATGAATAGTAACAGTAGTAAATATTTGTCGCCTCGGTAAGGACAAATCATTTAATTATTGTTAAAAATAATGTGATGAGGGGTAAAAATATCCCAAAAACTTGTATTTATTTTATTTTATAAGTTATTTTCTATCAGGGACATCATGGTTTCTAAAATTTAGCAATTTATTTTCACTTTTCTTTAATAACGACCGTAATATAATATTAAATAATGAATAAAAACAAAATGTCACTCTCATTGTTTTAATATATCTAAATTGTTTACATAGGAGTAAAAAGATGTTATGTTTTATTATAAATGTTTATATGAAATATAAATGTGTTTTTTATCTTGGTAATTTATTTTTAATTTATACAGATTACAAGATTACCTTAAATTCTTACACAATACCAATAAAGTGCTTGGAAAAGGAGTAGAAAAATCATGTAAAGGATTTGAAAAGATCTAAAATTAATATTTTTTCGGTCATTTATAGTGTAAAAAAATTTATAGTTAAATATAAAATATTTGGGTTATTTTAAAGGTATATATTGGGATTAAATTTTTTATCCTTATGAATTTAAATTCAAATTAAATGAATAGTTGAAAGGGGGAAGACATCCAGGCAGCGGCGATCTCCGGCGAACCCTAGATGGCGTAGCATGACTTCGTGGCGGCGTGCCCCCTCTGCGCCTCGGCTGGATGGGGGCAATGACTCTCCTCTTTCACGGCGAGTGGATCCCTCTTCCTTCCCAGACTTCCCGGAGATTGACGTTTGCCCTAAGGTGCCGAATCGGGTGAATGGTGAGCTCTCGGTTCCGATTTCTTATTCGGAGTTCACGCAAGCAGTGTCGCGGTTGGATCTCATCCTTGTCGCAAGGTTTGGCAAGTCTCGACCTTCAGTGGACAGCTTTCACAGGTTTGTTTCCTCTACCTGGTTGCTTCAAGAACAGGCGGTCGTCGGGATTTTAGATTCGAGGCATTTCCAAATCCGTTTCTCCTGTGAAGATGATTTAGTCTATGCTTGGTCTTCTGCATCGAGGGTGGTTAATGAGTCCAGATTTTCTCTTTTTCGTTGGTCCTTTGATTTCCATCTTCATCACGATCCTCCTACCACTGCGATTTGGGTCACGCTACCTGGTCTGGCTTTACCGTTTCAAAATCCTGCAATCCTCCGTGTCATTGGCAATTTGATTGGGCGTTTCCTGTGTATGGACATGAGAACCCGTGTTGCATGTCATCTTGTTGCCCCGCGCATCTGTGTTGAAGTGGATGTCTCGAAGGAAGCAGTTGATTCGGTTTGTGTTGAAGTGGAAGGGGAGATCAGATGGAATCAGCCTGTTTTGTTTGAATAATGGACTCCTTATTGTGCGATTTGCTGTGGACTTGGTCACTCGGATACTCAGTGTCGTCGTAAGGCTTTCTGTAGGAAGGATGTTGTTGTGGTTTGTGATGAGATTCCTGGTCATGGTTCGCTGCCGGTGACAGGGGGGTCACTGGAGCTCGCTGTCACTGCATCTGATAAGGGTGCAAGCACAGAGATCCCGAGTGCCACTGCTCCTGCTGTTGTCCAGAAGGAGAATATCAGCATGCCAAGTGACAATGTTCCTGATCCTGTTCAGAAGGAGAAAACCAACCTGTCTGTCAATCCCTCGGTTGGGGATGTTTTTAAAAGGCTGCAACATGATCTAATGTATGGGGCTGGTGCTGAATCAAGAAGGGCAAAGGTCTGTCCAGATGTTGTTGGTGGCAATTGGATGCTGAATAAGAGAGGCTGTGAGAATGCTTTGAAGCAAGGCAGTGATGTGCCTCTAGGTAATAGTTTTGCATGCTTGAATGATCTTGTTTTAAATGAGCAGGAAGCACCCTTATCACAGCAGGATATAGATACTACTGATGCTGCTTTATCCGAGAAAATTGGGAATGGAAATGTTGGAGGGGCTGTTGGCGATCCTGCTCTCATGATACAGGAGGAGCCGCTTGAGGGCTGTGGTGAGCCACAAGAGAGTGTTGTTTTGAACATGGTGCAGGGAATTCATGTGGGTGCTGTTGGAAACAGCTCAGAGGGGGGATGAATGATTATGCCAACCCAGAGAAGCAGAATGTCAGGGAGAAATCGCCGAACAGACAGGATGTTCTGGAGGCAAGTTGCAAAAATCAGGTTAGCAGGGACCAATATCCGTGTCTGACACCCATAGATGTTAACAAGAAGTCTTCCAGGATTGCATCCTCCTTGGTGCATGAAGGATCTCCAAGGCTGGATGAGGGGAAAGAAAATCAAGAAGGAGGATCAAAGAGTTCTATGAAGGAATCATATAGTGACATTCTTAGGAAAGAGGAGAAGAGGGATGAGAGTAATGGGGCTTCCGCTGCTCCACAAAAGAGGAAGCCCAGAAAAGACTACTCCAACACGCTGAGGACCATATCCACCAGGTCATCTACCAAAAATGGAAAGTTGAAAGATCCGGAGCAGAAGAAGGGACGACAGAATAAAGAGCCAATGTCTCCAGCAAAGTTACGTCTGAGGGAGCAGTATATCCGAATGCTCAATCAACACGCTCCTCAATCTGAATGGGAGTCGGCGGATCCGGATGAGTTCTCTGAAGGTGGTGGTGAGGATGGGTTTGATGTTTTCTAAGGTATGAGGTTGTAAGGTTGTGTGGTACGCTATCATATTTCTTTTTCTCCTCTGCTCTTTGTACTTTCTCTTTTATTAATAAATTTTCACGGGACTGGGCATTAGGCCTAGTCCTGCACCTTCCTTCTAAATGAATAGTTCCTAAAATGAAATTAATGTTATTTTATAATAAAAATATTTTATTAAATTATTTAAAGTTCATAAAAATACTATATTAGGACATGTGAGTGGTATATGGTTTAATATATCAACCGTGGTTTATTTATTTTTCACTTTTCCTTTTAAAGTAACTTTTTTAACTCTTAATGAGTAAAAAAATTGATATCATAGTAATAATCAAAAGTGTTAATGGGGGGTTAAAATAAAGTGATAAGGTTTAAAAAATAACATAAAAATTCCCAAATCTTATTTTAATGAGATTATTTAGATTCATAATCATGTTATATAATAAATAGATAAAAATTTTCACTTTTCCATGAAAATTAATTTATATTAATTTAATAATTTTAGTAGTTCCAGGAGTGTCCCTCCCCTCACTTATAAAAGGGAACCTCATCTCCTCTCTTCCTCACACAATTTGAGAAATATAGTTTAAAAAACCATTATAAAAAGCAACTAAAAACATCCATACCCTCATTACAGTTGTCCTAGTTAGGCCATAATATAAACCTTAGATGGATTAAGGTATTACGTAAAGGTGGTTGTCTGAAAAAGAGGTATAGATTTTAATCGAGTGGTTTAGTTTTATTTCTTTATCTATATGCTTAAAATATTATTCAACGATGATGAAAAACTAAAATAATTTTCCTTAATATACTTATATTTTATTATGATTATGTAATAACCTATATTTATCTCCCCTTACATCAAATGGGGAATGAAACCATTAGTTTAGTGTACGGTGGACTACTGTCTTACGGGCCAATATAATTCATTTTCCATCAACACCTATCATGACTAGTTATAATGATGAATTTAAGTTATATATATAATATTAATGACACAACTATAAGCATGTAAATTTAATATATCATATATTTTCTTACCTTTCAATCCATTGAAAATTTATATCATTGTTGAATGCGTATGTTTGGATTGCCACCTCTATGAAGCGATGAGATTGGTTTTTCATGACCACATCAAATAGATGATATATATAAGTTTATTTAATGAAATAATATTATATTTATGATATAATCATAATTATGGGAAGACAAAATAATACATACCTTCTTTCTATCATGTTTATTGAAAAATGGAAATGTTACTCATGTGTATGTACAACCTACCATTTCCAAGATTTTAACATATATCATTTTTCTTAATCGTCTTTCATGGTTGGTTTTAAATGTATAATTATTAAAAAAATTATATTTATTTCATGATTATTATTCTTGATATGATTTAATAATTTCTTCTTCTACTAGAGTCAACTTACCAAATTCATTTTTGATATATGAGTCGAATATCGTCAAAACATCCAACGTCAACTTAATTCATCAAGTAATTGTATATTACATGGTAATAAATAAAATAAAAGGAAAATTAAACATGAAGAGTTTTATTAATAAATTAAATTATTAACATAATTTTGTTATTTAAAAATATAAATAATATACATTATGATTCAAACTCTAGGTAAGGTACACTTTTCCTTAAAATCATTATTTATAATGTTACACATATTTTTTTCTAATTATTTTTTAATCCATGGACATATTCCTAAAAATACTATTTATATTTAATTATATGAAAATAAATGAATTTTTAAGGACATTTTATGTTTTTGTACTTTATTTAAAATATTTTTGAAAAAGAATCTATTTAAGTATTTTATATGGAATGATTTGAAATTCTTTACAAAAGTAAAAAAAGGAAAGTTCTATTTTAGCGTATGTCGTGTCAGCAAATTTTCTTTCCTAAAAAAATATTATTTTATGTTTGGATTCCTTTACAAGCCTCCATTTTTTATTCAAATAAAATCCCTCCTTCCCTTTGTTTTGGGAATTTTACTTTTGAAATTTTGGTTTTAATGGAAAGAGATATACCAATATCTGAAAATGTTTTTCTTATGGGTTTAACAGTATATTTCTATGATCATGATGATGGAAATGAAATACTCAATTTTTTGTATAAATTTTATAGACCTTGGAAATTGTTTATGAATAGTTTATCCTATTATAACACTTCAATGCATTTGGTAATGACTATGTCCTCTATAGAATTATATTGGATGTATTTTTTATTGGTTATTCCACTTATAAGGGTTCTATAAAGATGATGTCCCAAGGAACCTACTTGAATTTTCAATGATTTTTAATGAGTTTTCATAGATTTTTTTATTTCAAAAGGTAATATTGTAGGATCCAAATAACGATGTTGATGCTCAATATACAAGAGGGTGGTAAATTTTACACTTTAAAATTTTCCATAAACAATGAAAGATCTAAGTTTAACAAAGTTAAACTAAGAAAATTCTCAACACCTCTAACACCAATTAGAGAATTGGAAAAAGGTATGAATTCAAAAACTTGTCATTCTCTGCATTTGCTTAAATCTAGAAAGTGATTCTAAAAAACTGGTTCTAGAAATATAGATCCAGAAAATTAAAACGTAACCAAAGTTTTAAATATGAGATTCTACCTTAAAGCATATAGAATCTAAAAGAATCAGAGTACAAGTGTAAGGAAATATAAGAAGGTTATAATTTCCTTACCATACAAAAATGAAGAGGAAAAACTTGTAACAAAAACAAGTAATGAGATATAAATCTTTTAACCCAAAGAGAAGGGTATCCAAAAATCTTGGATAAAGGTCCCTTGATTTATATTTTCAAGAAAGTCTATCTTACCCACACTCGAGTAAGCCCACGATACGAAGATCGGAGTCTCTGTCTTGCTATCCCCACAAGCCCTCAACTTCAAGGTAGTTGGAACCTCTGTCTTCCTTAGCAAGGAATCCCTTGAACTTCAAGGTAGTTGTCACCTCTGTCTTCATATCCACGGAATCCCTTGAATGTAATCACCAACATTCGGAGTCACACTAAGAAAGTTTGCATAAGTTAAAGTTTGAACAAGTTGTTCAAAATTTCTGCACGAAGCTTGAGAATTAATAAGAGCCTCTCTCTCTAGAAATTACTTCAACAGCATGTAAGCACAAGTTGTGTCAATGTTTTCAAAGTTATTTATTCTTTTCAAATGAGCTCTTATTTATAGGTGAAGCTTCAACAGTCTGCTCCCTCCTCCAACGGTCTTATTTTCCTTAAATTTCAGAGGGAACTGTACGCATCTCACTCAACCAATGGTAAGTTAGAAACAGAATGGATGACATCATTTTATAACAAAACATGTGTACCTGAAACCACGACATCATTTTATAATGAAATGAGTGTAAGCATAAGCAAAACTGATGTTCGGAATGTAATAAAATAAAATTTTGGAGTCTAACCAAAATGGAATTCAGAGTCTATAATAAAAGGGTATTTAGATTCTTCTTTATAGGAATTCAGAACCTGAATTATTTAGAAATCTGGAGTCTGAATTTCTAAGAAAATTCAGAGTCTAGTTTCACCAGAGTCAAAATCTGAACTTACATAGTTCGGAGTCGAATTCATAAAAGTTTGGAGTCAAACTTGTACATGTTCTAAGTCAAATTCATAATCTTTTAGAGTAGAACTCATATAAGTTCGAAGTCGAACTCATAGAAGTTCGGTATTCGAACTAGTAAGAGTTCAGAGTCGAACTTATAGAAGTTCAGAGTCAAACTCATAGAAGTTCGGAGTCAAGCTAGTATAAGTTTAGAGTTATACTTTGTTAGATTTTGTATCCAGAATTCAGAATGGAACTTTATTAGAGTTCATATCCTGAATTCAGAGTGGAACATTATTAAAGTTCGTATCCTGAATTGGGAGTGGAACTTTATCATAGTTCATATACAGAATTCGGATTCTGAAACAGAATGCTTCATATCTTAGCATTATATGATTCTGAGGTTTTGGGTATGAATCCAATTTTTATACATAAGAAAAATATTGATATGTATTAAGAAATCTAGGTTAGGGTAAATTTCCATAAGGAAGGAAATTTTCCTTATAGAAGTAAAATACATATTTTCTTAAGTATAAGGTGTTTGTGATTTTCAAAACAAGAAGGAATGGAAAAGTCATAAGGAAAAATTTATTTACACAACAATCTCCCCCTTTTTGGAAAGCACAAACATCATTATGAAAAGAATATAAGGACTTTTAAAAACATTTCATTAGACATTGAAATTAAAACTTATCTCCATTTGTTCATGGATGATAATAAATACAACTAACTCCCACTTAGGGATTGAAACTCTATGGATTGTATTCTGAATTTTCGGAGTGGAGTTTTCATTATCATGGGAATGAAAAACTTCGTATTGAGAAAATACCCCTTACTTTTAAGAATATCTTCACTTAGAAATTTTTCCTTCTCCATTTTAAATTTTTCCTTATCCTCTTTGGAGTTGTTATTTTTTCTTTATCCCCCTTTTTCATTTTCAAGAAGAATTTAAGGGAATGTAAAATAAATATGGTACCTGAAACATTAGTATATAACAATACAAGATACAACAAACCAAAAATTTCATTATAGTTGAGAAAATTTTTACAAGGAAATACAAATTCAAAAAAAGATCAGATTGAGTTTATTTGTCTTCCTTTTCCTTCGGGATTAGCTTCTTCTACATGGTTTTTAGCTTCTTCAAGTCATTTTGATCCTCCACATCTTGCCTCTCTAAAGCTTTTATCCTTTCATCTTGAGAGTTCAAAACTTCTACCTGAGGCATCATGACCTCTAATTTCATTTTCGTTAACTCATCTTGCTTTTCGAACTTCTGTTTATACTCAATCCAGAAGTCTCATTCCCCTTTCTTGTTCTGAGCAACCGAGTAAAGCTTCCCATTCAGATCTATGACCTGTTGGTTTCGAGAACTTTGCTCAATGACCAGCTCATCCTGAAGATTCTTAATCTTGTTATCCTCGGTGTCAAAGGCATCTTTTACCTCATTATGAAAATGATCAAATTCAGAAATGTCTTCTTTGACTCTTTTAGACCACAAAGTGATTTTGCTGCATGATTTCCTGTGCACATCATAATTGATAAAGAAATTTCTATGGTCGCTTTCAATATTCACACACTTATCCATCACCATTGATATGGATTCTAACTTCTGATTCAATCTATGTTGCAGCATTTGGAATCTGGAGTCTATAGTGGGAAATATCGGAATGGTGTCCACCAACTTTTTCAAAGATTCAACAACAAAGTCACATGACTGTGTGCTGACGACTCCGAATCAGAGACCTTTCTTGGAGATTTCTCTTCCACACCCTGCACTAGCTTTCTTCTAGAAGAACCACCAACTTCTTCCTTTCTGATGATATCTTTTGTTGGTGTATCCATGAGCACTTGATTACCTTTATCTGTTTTCGGAATGGGTTAATCATATGGAGACACTTTCTCACTTTCTGATTGTTGAACAATCTGGTCTTCATCTATTTTCTCCTTCTCTATTCCTTCTTCAAGATAATGCTTCTCATAACTTACTTCCTCATCAGATAAATAATTATCTTTCTCTTCTTCCTCACCTATATCTTTCTAACATTTTTTCTCAACTCCCTTTCCCGGAGTGACTAATTTTGCGGATTCAGCCTTTTCTTGATAATGTTCTACTTGTTTGATCAAGTCATCCAGATCATCACTTCCTTCTTCTCATTTTTCTTCTTCAACAACCACATCCTCTATTTTTTCACCAGCTTCTTTTTCTACTTTTTCAACTACCACTTTACCCTTAGACTTTTCCGGAGTGATTGAGTTCTTTCCTGGAGTCTCTGGTAATGGTTCAGTAAGGAAATTTTTGGGAACCAGCAACTTTTCAGAAGCTATTTCAGTTGCTTTCAAAAGAGATTGTACAAGCTCAGCTTCAAGTAACTTGGAAAATCTAGATACTTCTTTGTATGAAGGTTCTTCATTTCTTGAGGATGATGTATCTTCATTAGAAGTACTATTTTTGGAATAGTAATTTATATCCAGAGATAAATTTGTTAAAGCCTCGGCAGAGCGTACCTTGGCCATAAGACATGTATGTGGAAAATAAGTATTAGTAATGAATCCCATATTCTTCTGATCTGATGAATCATATTATAAAGATTCACTTTTTGAAGAGTCTCCACAGCTAGCACTCCAAGTAGTATTAGATTTCAGTCTTTTTTGGCTTTAGCTTTGTAGAACTTCTTCTTGTTCCTTTCAGAATGCCTTTCTTTTCTTTATTTCTTTTTAAGCATAGGGAAATCAGGTCGTATGTGTCCACTTCGCTTGCATTCATAGCATGTGACCTCTGAATCTTTATTATCTTTCCTTTCCTTCTTCTTATACTTGGAATGGAAATTTATTTGACCAGTTACCTTGTTCATCCTTCGAGTAAGATTTGCTAACTTATTCTCTGAGACTTCACCCTCACAAGATTCGGATTGGATATTAACCCTCTTAGACTTGGATCTAGTTACTCTCTCAGGAGTCTTAGCTTTCATGTGATTCGATGTTGTAGTAAAAGCAACAGTATCATTTCTATTCTTCTTTTTTATGTTTTCAGCATCCCTTTTCATTCTTGTTTCGTGTTGGAGAAGAGTTCCAAATATCTCGTCTAAAGAAATTTGAGTAACCTTCCTATTCTCATCAATTGTTGTTCTCTTTGATTCCCATTCATTGGGCATAATATCAATAATCTTATCTACAAGAGCTTCATCATCCAGACCTTTCTCTCCCTTAGATTGAAATCTATTTACAATAGTCATAAATCATTGTTTCACCTTACAAATGGGTTCTCCATAAGGAATGTTAAAACCATGATACTCAGCTCTAAGCATAGCTCTTCTAGTCCCAATCACTTTAAATGTACCAAAATTAGTAACTTCAAGTTTCTTCCAGATACACTTAGCTGCTTCACAAGAAGAAACATGGCTATATATCTTCCTAGTCATTGAACATAGTAACGTATTGTGTACCTTATAGTTTAGTTGATAATCATGCTTCTCTTGGTTTGTGAAAGTACTAACTTATTTATCAATAATTTGATAACCTCTAGTAAGAATAACAAAATTTTCTACTCCATTATTGATAACAAAATTCCTCATTCAGTCTCTCTAATACTCATAATCATTACCATAAAAAATTGGTGGTCTTGTAGGATTTAGGTTGTCAATGGAACCAATATTCAAACCTGTCATCTTTAAGACAAATATTTCTACACAAAAACTTATTAATAACAAAAGTTCGGATTCAAGGAAAATATTCTTATGCAAGGAAAATATAGAACAATGAAAAAATAAGCAAGGAAAAACTTATATGTGAGTATATGTATTTCAGAGACCTCCTTTGATACCAATTTTAGGATTGAAATAACGATATAGATGCTCAATATACAAGAGGGGTTTAATTGTACACTTTTAAAATTTCCTTAAACAAGGAAAGATCTAAGTTTAAAAAAAGTTAAACTAAGAAAATTCACAACACCTCTAACACCAATTGGAGAATTGGAACAAGTTATGAAGATACAAACTTCTAGTTCTAAACACTTTCTTAAATCTAGAAAGTGATTTCGAAAAACTGGTTCCGGAAATATGGATCCGTAAAATTGAAACTTAACCAAAGTTTACAATATGAGATTATACCTTAAAGCATATAGAATCTAAAATAATCAGAGTATAATTGTAAGGAAATATAAGAAGGCTATACTTTCCTTATAATAAAAAAATGCAGTGGAAAAACATGTAACAAAAACAATTACCAAGATATAAATCTTTTAACCCAAAGAGAAGGGTATCCAACAACCTTAGATAAAGGTCCCTTGATTTTTACTTTCATGAAAGTCCACCTTACCCACACTCAGGTAAGCCCTCGATACAAATATTGGAGTCTTTGTCTTGCTATCCCCGCAATCCCTCAACTTCAAGGTAGTTAGAACCTCTGTATCCCTCTTCAAGGAAGCCCTCGAACATCAAGGTAGTCGGCACCTCTGTCTTCCTATCCCTGGAAGCCCTCGAATGTAATCACCAACATTTGGAGTCGCACTAAGCAGGTCTGCACAATTCAATGTTTTTACAAGTCATTCAAACTTTTTGCACGAAGCTTGAGAGTTAATAAGAGCCTCTCTCTCTAGAAATCACTTCAACAGCATTTAAGCACAAGTTGTGTCAAAGTTGTCAAAGTTCCTTCTTCTTTTCAAATGAGCTCCTATTTATAGGCAAATCTTCAACGGTCGGTTCCCTCCTCCAACAGTCATATTTTCCTTAAATTTTGGAGGGACTTGTACGCATGTCACTAAACCAACGGTTAGTTAGAAACAGAATGGATGACATTGTTTTATAACAAAACATGTGTAACTAAAAGCACTACATCTTTATATAATGAAACGAGTGCAAGAATAATCAAAACTGAAGTTCGTAATGTAAGAAAATAAAAGTTCGGAGTCTAACCAAAATGGAATTCAGAGTCTATAATAAAAGGATATTAGGATTCTGCTTTATAGGAATTCGGATCCTGAATTCTGTAGAAATCTGGAGTCTGAATTTCTAAGGAAATTCGGAGCCTGGTTTCACTAGAGTTCAGAATCTGAACTTACATAGTTCGGAGTTGAACTTGTAGAAGTTCGGAGTTCAATTCATAAAAGTTCGGAGTGGAACTTGTAGAAGTTTTTAGTCGAATTCATAAAAGTTCGGAGACTAAATCTTAGAAGTTAGGACTCGAACTCATAGATGTTCGGTAGTCGAACTAGTACAATTTCGGAGTCGAACTTATAGAAGTTTGGAGTCGAACTCATAGAAGTTCGGAGTCAAACTAGTAGAAGTTCGGAGTCGAACTTATAAAAGTTCGGAGTCCAAAATTTTGAGTTGAACTTTGTTAGAGTTCGTATCCATTATTTGGAATGGAGCTTTATTATAGTTTTTATCCTGAATTCAAAGTGGAACTTTATTAGAGTTCGTATCCTGAATTCGGAGTGGAATTTATTGCAGTTTATATCCAGAATTCGGATTCTAAAATAGAAAGATTCATATATTAGCATTATATGATTCTGAGGTTTTGGGTATGAATATGATTTTTATACTTAAGAAAAATATTGATATGTATAAGGAAATATAGGTTAGGGTAAATTTCTTTAAGGAAGGAAATTTTCCTTATAGATGCAAAATATAGATTTGCTTAAGTATAAGGTGTTTGTGATTTTCAAAACAAGAAGGAATGGAAAAGTTATAAGGAAAACCTTATTGACTCAACAATCTACCCCTTTTTGGAAAGCACAAACATCCTTATGAAAAATAATATAAGTACTTTTAAAAAAATTCATTAGACTTTGAAATTAAAACTTATCTCCCTTTGTTCATGGAAGATAGTGAATACAAATAACCCCCCCTTAGGCAATGAAACTCTAAGGATTGTATACTGAATTTCTGGAGTGGAGTTTTCATTATCATTTGAATGAAAAACTTCGCAATGAGAAACTCCCCCTTACTTTTAAGAATATCTACACTTAGAAATTTTTCCTTCTCCATTTTAAATTTTTCCTTCTCCTCTTTTAAATAGTTCTTTTTACTTCTCCCCTTTTGTGATATTCAAGAAAAAATTTAAGGGAATAGAAAAGAAATATGGTACTAGAAACATTATAATATAACAACACAAGATACAACCAACCAAAAATTGCATTAGAGTTGAGAAATTTTTTACAAGGAAAGACAAATGCAACAAAAGATTGGATTGAGTTTATTTGTCTTCCTTTTCCTTTGGGATTAGCTTATTCAACAAGGATTTCAGCTTCTTCAAATCTGTTTGATCTTCCATAGCTTTTCTCTCCAAAGCTTTTATCCTTTCATCTTAAGCTTTCAAAACTTCTTCCTCAGCCTTCAGGGACTCTTCATGCATTTTCTGTAACGCATCTTGCTTTTCTAGATTCTCTTTAAACTCAATCCTGAAATCTATTTCCCCTTTCCAGTTCTGAGCAACGGGGTTAAGCTTCCCATTCAGATCTCTAACCTGTTGATTCCGATAACTTTTCTTAATGATCAGCTCATCCTAATGATTCGTAATCTTGTTATCCTCGGTGTCAAAGGAATCTTTTACCTCATTCTGAAAATGATCAAAGTCAGTGATGTCTTCTTTGACTATCTTAGACCACAAAGTGATTTTGCTGCATGATTTCATGTGCACATAAAAATTTATAAAGAAATTTCTATGTTTAACTTCAATCTTCACACACATATCCATCACCATTGACAAGGATTCTGACATCTGATTCAAGCTATGTTGCAGGATCTGGCATCTGGAGTCTATAGTGGGAAATATCGGAATGGTGTCCACCAACTTTTTCAATGATTCAACAACAAAGTCATGATTGTGTGCTGATGACTCCGAATCAGAGACCTTTCATAGAGATTTCTCTTCCTCAACCTGTAGTAGCATTCTTATAGAAGAACCACCAACTTCTTTCTTTCTGATGATATCTTTTGATGGTGTATCCATGAGAACTTGCATACCTTTATCTGTTTTCGGAATGGGTTGATCGTCTGGAGACTCTTCCTCACTTTCTTATAGTTGAAAAATCTGGTCTTCATCTATTTTCTCCCTCTATGTTCCATCTTCAAGATAATGATTCTCATAAATTACGTCCTCATCAGATAAATCATTATCTTTCTCTTCATCCTCAACTTCTACTTTCTGACATTTTTTCTCAACTCCCTTTCCCGGAGTGACTAATTTTGTGGATTCAACCTTTTCTTGATAATCTTCTACTTGTTTGATCAAGTCATCCAGATCATCACTTCCTTCTTCTACTTCTTCTTCTTCAATAACCTCTTCCTCTATTTTTTACCAGTTTATTTTTCTACTTCATCAACTACCTCTTTACCCTTATACTTTTTTCGGAGTGATATATTTCATTCCTAGAGTCTCTGGTAATTGTTCGATAAGGATGGTTTCCAGAACTGAAATCTGTTCAGAAGCTATTTCAGTTTCTTTCAAAATAGATTGTACAAGCTCAGCTTCAAGTAAATTAGAAAATCTAGATACTTATTCCTATGAAGGTTCTTCAATTTTTGAGGATGAATTATCTTCATTAGAAGTAATATTTTCATAATAGTAATTCTTATCGAGAGATAAATTTGTTAAAGCCTCGGCAGAGCGTACCTTGGCCATAAGACATGTATGTGGAAAAGAATTATTAGCAATGAAACCCATATTCTTCTGAACTGATGAATCATATTATGAAGATTCACTTTTTGAAGAGTCTCTACAGCTAGCACTCCAAGTAGTATTAGCTTTCAGATTTTTCTTAGCTTTAGCTTTATAGAACATCTTCTTGTTCCTTTCAGAATTCCATTCTTTTCTTTCTTTCTTTTTAAGAATTGGGATATCAGGTCGTATGTGTCCACTTCTCTAGCATTCCTAGCATGTGACCTCTAAATCTTTCTTATCTTTTTTTCCATCTTCTTATACTTGGATTGGAAATTTCTTTGACCGGCTATCTTGTTCATCCTTTGAGAAATATTTTCTAACTCATTATCTGAGACTTCACTCTCACTAGATTCAGATTGGATAGTAACCTTCTTAGACCTGGATCTAGTTACTCTCTCAGGAGTCTTAGCTTTCTTGTGATTCGATGTTATAGTAAAAGCAACAGTACCATTTCCATTCTTCTTTTTGATGTTGTCATCATCCCCTTTCATTCTTGTATCGTGTTGGAGAAGAGTTCCAAATAGATTGTCTAAGGAAATTTGAGTAACCTTCATATTCTCATAAATTGTTGTTCTCTTTGATTCCCATTCATTGGGAATAATATCAACAATATTATCTATAAGAGCTTCATCATCTAGACCTTTCTCTCCCATTGGTTGCAAGCTATTTACGATAGTCATAAATCTTTGTTTCACCTTACAAATGGTTTCTCCATAAGGAATGTTAAAACCATGATACTCAGCTCTAAGCATAGCTCTTCTAGTCTCATTCAATTTAGATATACCAAAATGAGTAACTTCAAGTTTCTTCCATATACAGTTAGCTGCTTCAAAAGAAGAAATTTGGCTATATATGATCCTAGTCATTGAACATAGTAACGTGTTGTGTACCTTATAGTTTATTTTATTATCATGATTCTCTTGGATTGTGAAAGTACTAACTTCCTTATCAGGAATTTGATAACCTCCTTTAAGCATAACAAATTTACTACTCCAGTATTGATTACAAAAGTCTTCATTCGGTCTCTCCAATAATCATAATCATTACCATAAAAAATTGGTGTTCTTATAGGATTTAGGTTTTCAATGGAACAAATATTCAAACTTGCCATCTTTAAGAAAAATCTTTCTACAGAAATTTTTTTTAATAAACAAATGTTCGGATTCAAGGAAAATATTCCTAAGTAAGGAAAATATAGAACAATGAATAAATGAGAAAGGAAAAACTTATATGTGAGTATAAGTATTTCAGAGACCTCCTCTAATACTAATTGTAGGATCGAAATAAAGATGTATATGGTCAATATACAAGAGGTAGGGTGAATTTTACACTTAAAAAATTTCCTTAAACAAGGAATGATCTAAGTTTAAAAAAGTTAAACTAAGAAAATTCACAACACCTCAAACACCAATTTGTGATTTGGAACAAGGTATGAAGTTACAAACTTCTAGTTCTATACACGTTCTTAAATCTGGAAAGTGATTCTGAAAAACTGGTTAAGGAAATATGGATCTGGAAAATTGAAACTTAACCAAAGTTTACAATACGAGATTCTACCTTAAAGCCTATAGAATTTAAAAGAATCAGATTACAAGTTTAAGGAAATATAAGAAGGTTATACTTTCCTTACAATACAAAAATGAAACGGAAAAACTTGTAACAAAAACAAGTAACAAGATATAAATCTTTTAACCCAAAGAGAAGGGAATCCAACAACCTTGGATAAAGGTCCCTTGATTTATACCTTCAAGAAATTATGTCTTACCCACACTCGGGTAAGCCCTTGATACGAAGATTGGAGTCTTTGTCTTGTTATCCCCGCAAGCCCTCAACTTCAAGGTAGTTGGAACCTCTGTCTTCCTCAACAAGGAAGCCCTGAAACTTCAAGGTACTCGGCACCTCTGTCTTCCTATCCCTGGAAGCCCTCGAATGTAATCACTAGTATTCGGAGTCTCACTAATCAAGTCTGCACAAGGAAAAGTGTGAACAAGTCATTCAAACTTTCTGCACGAAGCTTGAGAGTTAATAAGAGCCTCTATCTCTAGAAATCACTTTAATAGCATGTAAGTATAAGTTGTGTCAAAGTTGTCAAAGTTATTGCTTCTTTTCAAATGAGATCCTATTTATAGGCGAAGCTTCAACGGTCGACTCCCTCCTCCAACGACCATATTTTCCTTAAATTTAGGAGGGACCTGTATGCGTGTAACTCAACCAACAGTTAGTTAGAAACAGAATGGATGACATCGTTTTATAACAAAACATGTGCAACTGAAAGCACAAAATCGTTTTTTAATGAAATGAGTGTAAGAATAAGCAAAACTGAAGTTCGGAATGTAAGTAAATAAAATTTTTTAGTCGAACCAAAATGGAATTCAGAGTCTATAATAAAAGGATATTCGGATTCTTCTTTATAGGAATTCAGAACCTGAATTCTATATAAATACGGAGTCTGAATTTCTAATAAAATTTAGAGTCTAGTTTCACCAGAGTTTGGAATACGTAATTACATAGTTTAGAGTCGAACTTATAGAAGTTCGGAGTCGAATTTATAAAAGTTTGGATTAGATCTTCTAGAAGTTCGGAGTCGAATTCATAAATGTTTGGAGTATAACTCATAGAAGTTCAGATTCGAACTCATAGAAGTTTGGTAGTTGAACTAGTAAAAGTTAGGAGTCAAACTAATAGAAGTTCGGAGTCTAACTCATAGAATTTCAGAGTCAAACTAGTAGAAGTTCTGAGTCAAACTTATAGAAGTTCGGAGTCCAGAATTCGGAGTTGAACATTGTTAGAGTTCTTATCCAGAATTCGGAATGGAACTTTTTTAGATTTTGTATCCTGAATTTGGAGTGGAACTTTATTAGAGTTCTTATCCTGAGTTCGGAGTGGAACTTTATTACAGTTCATATCCCAAAGTTGGATTCTAAAATAGAATAATTCATATCTTAGCATTATATGATTCTGAGGTTTTGGGTATGAATCCAATTTTTATACATAAGAAAAATATTGATATGTATAAGGAAATCTAGGTTAGGTTAAATTTCCTTAAGGAAGGAAACTTTCCTTATAGAAGTAAAATATAGATTTTCTTAAGTATAACGTGTTTGTGATTTTCAAAACAAGAAGGAATGGAAAATTCATAAGGAAAACCATATTGACTCAACAATCTCCCCCTTTTTGGAATGCACAAACATCCTTATGAAAAAGAATATAAGGACTTTGAAAAAAATTTCATTATACTTTGAAATTAAAACTTATCTCCCATTGTTCATGGATGATAGTGAATACAACTAACTCCCCCATAGGCATTGAAACTATAAGGATTGTGTTCTTAATTTCTGGAGTGGAGTTTTCATTATCATGGGAATGAAAAACTTCGTAATTAGAAACTCCCCCTTACTTTTAAAAATATCTTCACGTAGAAATTTTCCTTCTTCTCTTTTGAGTAGTTATTTTTATTTCTCCCCCTTTGTGATTTTCAAAAGGAATTTAAGGTAATGGAAAAGAAATATGGTACCTGAAACATTAGTATATAATAACACAAGATACGACCAACCAAAAAATTTCATCAGAGTTGAGAAAATTTTTACAAGGAAAGACAAATGAAACAAAAGATCGGATTGAGTTTATTTGTCTTCCTTTTCCTTCAGGATTAGCTTCTTCAACACGATTTTTAGATTCTTTAAATCTCTTTGATCCTCCTCAGCTTGCCTCTCCAAAGCTTTTACCCTTTCATATTGAGTTTTCAAAACTTCTTCTTGAGCCTTCATGGCCTCTTCCTGCATTTTCAGTAACTCATCTTGCTTTTCCAGCTTCTCTTTAAACTCAATCCGGAAATCTCTTTCCCCTTTCCAATTCTTAGAAACCGAGTTGAGCTTCCCATTCAGATCTATGACCTGTTGATTCTGAGAACTTTTCTCAATGATCATCTCATCCTAAAAATTCTTAATCTTGTTATCCTCAGTTTCAAAGGAATCGTTTACCACATTCTGAAAATGATCAAAGTAAGGGATGTCTTCTTCGACTTTCTTAGACCACAAAGTGATTTTGCTTCATGATTTCCTATACACATCATAATTGATAAGGAAATTTATATGGTTGGATTCAATATTCACACAATTATCCATCACCATTGATAAGGATTCTGACTTCTGATTCAAGCTATGTTGCAGCATCGGGCATCTGGAGTCTATAGTGGGAAATATCGAAAGGGTGCCCACCAAATTTTTCAAAGATTCAATAAAGAAGTCATGACCGTGTGCTGATGACTCCAAATCAGATACCTTTCTTGGAGATTGCTCTTCCTCAACCTGTACTAGCTTTATTCTAAAAGAACCACCAAATTCTTTCTTTCTGATGATATCTTTTGTTGGTGTATCCATGAGCACTTTCTTACCTTTATTTGTTTTCGGAATGGGTTGATCATCTGGAGACTCTTCCTCACTTTTTGATAGTTGAACAATCTGGTCTTCATCTATTTTCTCCTTCTCTTTTCCTTCTTCATGATAATTCTTCTCATAAATTACTTCCTCATCAGATAAATCATTATCTTTCTCTTCTTCCTCAACTTCTTCTTTCTGACATTTCTTCTCAACTCCCTTTCTCGAAGTGACTAATTTTGCAGATTCATTGTTTTCTTGATAATCTTCTACTTGTTTGATCAAGTCATCCAAATCATCACTTTCTTCTTCTTGTTTTTCTTCAAAAACCTCTTCCTTCATATTTTCACTAGATTATTTTTCTACTTCTGCAACTACCTCTTTACCTTTAGACTTTTCAAGAGTGATATAGTTCTTTCCTGGAGTCTCTGGTAATGGTTCGGTAAGGAAAGTTTCCAGAACCCAAATCTGTTCAGAAGCTATTTCAGTTGCTTTCAAAAGAGATTGTACAAGCTCAACTTCAAGTAACATGGAAAATCTAGATACTTCTTCATATGAATGTTCTTCATTTTCTGAGGATGAAGTATCTTCATTAGAAGTACTATTTTCAGAATAGTAATACTTATCGAGAGATAAATTTGTTAAAGCCTCGGTGGTTCATACCTTGGCCATAAGACACGTATGTGGAAAAGAATTATTAGCAATGAATCCCATATTCTTCTGAGCTGATGAATCATATTATGAAGATTCACTTTCTGAAGACTCTCCACAGCTAGCACTCAATGTAGTATTAGCTTTCAGAATTTTCGTAGCTTTATCTTTATAGAACTTCTTCATGTTCCTTTCAGAATTCATTTCTTTTCTTTCTTTCTTTTTAAGCATAGGGAAATAAGTTCGTATGTGTCCACTTATCTTGAATTCATAGCATGTGACCTCTGAATATTTCTTATCTTTCATTTCCTTCTTCTTATACTTGGATTGGAAACTTCTTTGACTAGCTATCTTGTTCATCATTCGAGAAAGATTTTCTAACTCATTCTCAAAGACTTCACTCCCACTAGATTCGGATTGGATAGTAACCTTCTTATACTTGGATCTAGTTACTCTCTTAGGAGTCTTATCTTTCATGTGATTCGATGTTGTAGTAAAAGCAACAGTACCGTTTCCATTCTTCTTTTTGATGTCGTCAGCATCCCTTTTCATTCTTGTTTCATGTTGGAGAAGAGTTCCAAATAGCTCGTCTAAGGAAATTTGAGTAACCTTTCTGTTCTCATCAATTTTTGTTCTCTTTGATTCCCATTCATGGGGCATAATATCAATAATCTTATCTACAAGAGCTTCATCATCCAGACCTTTATCTCCCGTAGATTTCAAGCTATTTATTATAGTCATAAATCTTTATTTCACCTTATAAATCGGTTCTCCATAAGGAAAGTCAAAACCATGATACTCAGCTCTAAGCATAGCTCTTCTAGTCTCAATCACTTTAGATGTACCAAAATGAGTAACTTCAGGTATTTTCCATATACTGTTAGCTATTTCAAAATAAGAAATTTCTCTATATATGTTCCTAGTCATTGAACATAGTAACGTATTGCGTACCTTATAGTTTAGTTGATAATCATGCTTCTCTTGGTTTGTGAAAGTACTAACTTCCTTATCAAGAATTTGATAACCTCCAGTAATCATAACAAAATTTTCTACACCAGTATTGATTACAAAAGTCTTCATTCGGTCTCTCCAATACTCATAATCATTACCATCAAAAGTTGGTGGTCTTGTAAGATTTAGGTTGTCAATGGAACCAATATTCAAACCTTCTATCTTTAAGAAAAATCTTTCTACACAAAAACTTGTTAATAACAAAAGTTCGGATTCAAGGAAAATATTCCTAAGAAATGAAAATATAGAACAATGAAAAACTGAGCAAGGAAATACTTATATGTGAGTATAATTATATCAGAGACCTCCTATGATACCAATTGTAGGATCAAAATAACGATGTAGATGCTCAATATACAAGAGGGGGGTCAATTGTACACTTTAAAATTTTCTTTAAACAAGGAAAGATCTAAGTTTAACAAAGTTAAACTAAGAAAATTAAAAACACCTCTAACTCCAATTGGAGAATTGGAACAAGGTATGAAGTTACAAACTTCTAGTTCTATACACTTTCTTAAATCTGGAATGTGATTCCGAAAAACTGGTTCCATAAATATGGATCCAAAAAATTGAAACATAACCAAAGATTACAATAAGAGATTCTACCATAAAGAGTATAGAATATAAAAGAATCAGAGTACAAGTGTAAGGAAATATAATAAGGTTATACTTTCCTTAAAATACAAAAATGCAGCGAAAAAACTTGTAAGAAAAACTAGTAACAAGATATAAATATTTTAACCTAACGAGAAGGGTATCCAACAACTTTAGATAAAGGTCTCTTGATTTATACTTTCAAGAAAGTCTGTCTTACCCACACTCGGGTAAGCCCTCGATACGAAGATCGGAGTCTCTGTCTTTTTATCCCTGTAAGCCCTCAACATCAAGGTAGTTGGAACCTCTTTCTTCCTCAGCAAGGAATCCCTCAAATTTCAAGGTAGTCGGCACCTCTGTCTTCCTATCCCCGGAAGCCCTTGAATGTAATCACCAACATTCAGAGTCGTACTAAGCAAGTCTGCACAAGGAAAATATTGAAAAAGTCGTTCAAACATTCTGAACGAAGCTTGAGAGTTAATAAGAGCCTCTCTCTCTAGAAATCACTCAACAAATATAATGATCATATTTAAGGAGTGATTATGCACTTTTAGGGGGGAAATATGTTTTTAGGAAAATGTTTCTCATGTGTTATCTTAATTTATAAGAAAAAATCATGATTATGATTTCCTTTATATTTTCATATAATGTGTTTATGAAAAAAAATTCGTTAAATATGATTTCATATGTGCATAAATGATTATTTGAGCTCATAGTTGACTATGTTAATGGAAAACTCTCCTTTATGATATCATGGTTTTAAAATAGACTAATGATATTTTTTATATAAACCTTAAAGATATTTTTTTCTCATCCAATGTTTTAAAAATGTATTATATAGGGTTTAAGGATGAGTAAAAGAAAATAATAAGTCATGTTGGAATTCATGAAGATTTTTAATGAAAATAAAATGTGTATATTAATAAAAGTTTTATATTATGGAAAAATGGATATTGAGTGTAAGTGTCCACTTTATAATATATGGGTTTTATGTAAGATTTATGTTCAAATTCTATAAAACAATAAACCAAATATATAATTAAAATTAAAGAAATTTAATTATTTTATAAGGAATAAATTTACGAATTGTTTAAGGATTGGGTCCTTATAGTTAGTATCAGGTTAATTTTTACATAACTTTAGAGATTTGGATGTTAATTAAGGATAAGTTAAAGGACCATTATAACAAAAACGTTTCGTATGTTATGGAGAATTATGGTTATTATTCTACTCATAACTGATTTAATTTATGGTATTGGAAAACAATTTAAATCAACAGAGATATATATTAATTTTTTACCCTTATGGATTATTTTCCTTTTAATATATAACGATAAATTTTATGTTTAAATGAATTTATTTCCAATAGATTAAGAACAATTTATTAAGATATAATGAAAGTGATATTGTATAACCTTATTATCCCTTAGTGATTATTTGATCATAATTTTTATTAGGGAATCTTGTTAAAATGATTTTGATAGCTTCCTGAGTATTTAAATCACCTGAAATAAACTTTTTGACTTATCCAACACCCTTTCATTTCCCCAAAAAATTTGTGGGCCATGGTATCATTTATATTTGATTACAGAATATCAATTATTCTACCTCTCTAGAAAAGATAAATACCACAAAGGACTAAAAAATTTATTTTTTGGGAGTTTGGAATCATACCAAAAGATAAAGGGATTATCAAGAAAATAATGATTTCTGGATTTTTGGTATGAATAATTTTTTTATTTTTTAAATAAGAAAAAAATATTATAGTGAAATTGATGAATCATAAACACATAACTCATATACAATATTTCCAGGAATGAATAATTAAATAATAATATGACAAAGCATGGTTAAAGTTTTAAGGAAGAATTTGAATGGTGGATGTGTTTATGTATTGAGTTTTCAGAATTATTATGTAGTAGTATTTTATCAATGATATTATTATATATTCTAAATTTTTTAAAAATGATGATACACCTACATATTATTATATTATAGTATTTGATTTCAAAATTTAGAAATATAAGTCAGATTGAATTTATTCCTTTGAAAAGTGATTTCGTGAAAAGTGATAATTTTTGGCGACATTCATGTAAAAATATATTTTTTAGGGATAAAAAAATTAGATTAATATGTACTTGATGATAATGTAATAATATATAATTAAGATTATTTTGTTTTGTGAATAAAATAGGTTGACAGAAATCCTTATAGTTTAAAAAGTGATTTGATGATGAATGTAATTTTGAGGATTTCTGCCATATTTTTGGGAATGTTAAAGGAATTATATTAAAATAGTTTTAGAAAAAAAGGAAAAACCTTAGTGTGACAAACAAATTATCACATCCTGAAAGGTCACAAGGCTTAAACCCACGACCAAAGGGTGATAATGGTGCATCACTTACCACTGGCCTATGTGATGTCCGGATTAGTATGACATTATTTTTTATTTAAACGGTTAGAGAAAATATTTTCAGATTTTTAGAGAATATACGATTAAGTTTAATTAATTTATGTTATGTTAGGAATATTAAGGGATTTAATATTTTCTAATTTTTGGGATTTTGAATCTGATTAAGAATTCTATGAGGATATTTGAAGTTTATCAATTTTTACAATGAATTATATTATACTTTGGGTAATGTTATCTTGTGAATAATATTTCTTATTAAAGTCTGTTCATTTTGGGTATATGAATTTTTGATTGATTTTTATTATTTGAAGATAAATGTTATGTTAATAATGGAACAATGTGAGATAAAATAATTCTATATTTTGAGTTTTAATCTTGGTTAGACATATTTTGAAGATTTTTATGGTTAAATATTTATCAAATGACATAATTTTAACTTTTAGTGTTATTATTGAAATTTTAGATATTGATGTAAAAATATTTATTCCTATTGAATATTATCTTATCTTATGCTAACCATTATGGTTTTAGTTGATGAAAAATGATAGAAGGAATACGTTTTTTTTCTTTTATAGATCTTTTGATAAGTTGGAAGTTGGTTTTAGTGCTTCAGGAACGAAAAATTCATTTTGAATATTTTTTTCTTCGAATAAGAGATGAAATAAAGTTGTAAAATGATTAAAACACACAAAAAATTATAAAATTACTTCTATGTATTTGAAGAAAATAAAGTAATTATGTTTATTTATTTTATTATTTAATATGGTAAAGGAATTACACAACTCTTGGAAAGAATATTGAAAACAATTATCATATTACCTTCATTTCTGATGAATTTATTTTACAGCTCATTAATTTATGGGTTTGTGGACATAGATTTTCTCGTGATCATTAAATTTCATATGTTCAATGTTCTCTATCTATCTCCATCATTATTTCGACATTAAGTTTCCCTATATGCCTATATTTTCACATCCCATTAATTTTCTACTATTTATAAACCTATTTATATGTTATTCTTAATGAATTTTGCATTTCCCTTTCCCTCTTCTCAATATAAAGTATTTATAACCCTTTTTAATATGTGGGTTTTCAATAAATGTATTTTAAATTATAAAACCCTTGGAAATCAAGATCGAGTTAAAATTATGAGGACACAATTTATTAAATAGGGGAAATGTAACACCCATAGATTTTAAAATAACACTATATTTGATAGAGTATACAATCTGCAACACTGCACTTAAAAAAACCATGAAATATTATTATTCAAATATGATCAATATAACCTAGATGTATAATTGGAAGATAATAATAGGGTTAAGAAATTATGATTTATATATGCAAACCTACACAATACAAATTTATTAATTCTTAGGAAATAAACACTTTTTTTGTAAAGTCATTTAATGCTTCAAAAATATGTTTTCTTCAAAAAGGATTTTTATTTTATTTTTTGAGTGAATAATAAAACTAATTTATGTAAATATTTTAACTTATATTTTATTAAAATGATATCATTTTTAAAATAATAATATCAAAATTGTCTTAGTGTGAATTTTTTTTGGATTTTCCTCAAAAGATTAAATTTTTAGTGAATAGTTAAAAATATCAGTTTCTGTAAAATTGTATTTTCTTTAAATAGTAACATTTTGATTTTAATTTGATTTTAAATTAACATAAAACTTATTTAATTATACATAATCTAATTAGTTACATTTTAATCATCATTATTACTCTAATTTATATAAGTTCATTTTTGGGCTTAAAACACATTTTTTTCTAAAACAGTACTTTTCATTACATTTTGCATTTTTAACTTAAATTAATATCTAAAACATAAAGAAACTAAATCATTAAAATTAGATTTCATATTTTTAATAATTATGTACAATGTTTTAAAATAGTTAACTTTTATTTTAAGTCATTAATAATTGTTACCAGAGTAAATATTTGTCAACTCAGTAGGGGTAAATAGGGAAATAAAGGTTAAAAATAATGTGATATGGCCTAAAAATTTCCATTACACATTTATTTATTTTATTGTATAAGTTATTTTAATAGGTCCATAAAATGATAAAATTTTGGAAATTTATTTCCACTTTCCTTTGATAATGACCGTAATACAATTTTAAATAATGAATAAAAAATGTCGCTCTCACTATTTTTATGTCACCGATTTTTTATAGGGATAGAAAGTGGTTATGTTAAGTTATAATTGTTTATTTTAAATATAACATATTTTTTTATCGTGGTAATTCATTTGTAATTTCTAATTATTAAATTATTACCTTAAATTATTATGAAATGTCGACATAGTGTTTTTTCAAGCTGTAGAAAAATCCTGTAAATTATTTTAAAGTCTCTAAAAGTAATATCTTTTAGTGATTGATAGAGTCCCATGAATTTTATAGATAATAAAAACATATTATGGATCTTTAAATGGTTTATATTCAAATTCTATTTTTATATTTATGAATTTAAAGTCAAATTTAATGAATAGTTCAAAAAATGATAATAATGATATTTCATCATAAAAATATATATTAAATAATGATTTAAAATCAATAAAAACTATATTAGGTAAAGTGAATGGAATGTGTTTGATAATATAAACCATATTACATTTATTATTCACTTTTATGTTTATAATAACTTTCTTGACCCCTAAACAGTAGAAAACAATGATATCATAGTAATCATCAAAATGGTTAATGGGTGTCAAAACAAAGTGATATGGGTGAAAAAAACCGTAAACATGTCTAAATTTTATAATATGAGATTATTTAGGCTCATAATAATCCTATATTTTAAGTAGATAAATTTTATTACAGTTTTACTTGAATATTAATTTATGTTAATATAATACTTTAAGTAATTCCAAGAGTGTCACTCCCTTCACTTATAAAAAGGGCACCACATATCCTCTATTCATCACAATTTTTTAGCACTCTAGTTTAGGAAATATATACCAGAATACATTCAAAAAATATCTCCCCAAATTATATAGATTTTATTTCTCAAATAATACCATCCATAGAGAGATTAATGTGTAAAGAAAAAGAGGTAGTATGAAGAAGAGGTATGATTTTTAACTGAATGTTTTGGTCTTTTTTCTTCTTATACCTTTTTTAAATATTATTAAAAAATAATGAAATAATAACATAAATATATTAAATATAATTATATTTTATTATGTAAATGGAATAATTCATATCCATATAATATTTTTTCAAATGATAAATGAAACCATTGTTCATGTGTGTGATAGACTACAACCACATGAACCGATGTAATTCGTTTTCCATCAAAGCCACTCACAGTTGGTTATAATTATAAATTAAAAGCATATATATGGTATTCATGAAATAATTATCATTATTAAAATATAATTTATCATCTATTTTCTTTCCTTTCCATCCATTGAAAAATTATAACGTCGTTCATGCATACATTTAGATTAAAACCTCTGCAAAGCGATGTGATTACTTTTTCATGACCACATCATATAGATACTAAATATAATTGAATTTAATGAAATAATATTATATTTATTATATAATCATAATTCTATAAATATAAAATAATACTCACCTTTTTTCCGTCAAGTTCATTGAATAATGTAAATTTTACTCATGCTTACGAACAACCTACCGTCTCCATGATTGTAACATGGTTAATTTTTCATAAAAATCATTCATGTTGGTTTTAAAAGTATAATTTATGTATAAAATTTATAATTATTTTATGATTACTATTCTGGATATGTTTTAATAACAACCACTTTGACCATATTCAACTTACCAAATTCATTTTGGACATATGATCCGAATATCATCAAAATATCCGACATGAACTTAATTTATTAAGTAATTGTACATAAAATTTTACTAAATACTATAACATGAATAATAAAATTGAAAAATGTCATTATAATGTAAATAATAAACATGATTTTATTATCAACGAAGATAAATAATGTATGTGATGAGTCGTACTTGAGTGAAGGGACACTTTACCTTAAAACCCACTTTTTAAATGTTTTGAACAATGTTTTCTAAATATTTTTCTTCCTTGTCCATATTATTAAAAAATAATTTTTATATTTATTTATATAGAAATAAATGAATTATAAATAACATTTTATGTATATTTTTAATTTCTTTTAATGTTTTTAAAAGGAATCTTGTTGCGTATTTTATATGAAATGTTTTGAATTTCTTCAGAAAAGGAAAAAAGGACTGTTCTATTTTAACATATATAATGAAAATGGATTTTATCACCACCACAACCATTATTTGATGAATGGATTAATTTATAAGATTAAATTTTTTCTTCAATAAAAACCCTCATTCCATTTATTCTTGTAATTTTTGTTTTTGAAATTTTGGTTTTAAAGGACAGGGATATACCAATATATTAAAATGTTTTTCTTATAGTTTTAAAAGTATAATTTTATGATATTGATGGTGGAAATGAAATATTATTTGTGTTTTATGCATTTTATGGCCCTTATAAATCGGTTATGATCAATTGATCCTGATATATCTCTGTAATACATTGGTTAATGATTATTTTATCTAGAGAATAATGCTGGATGTTGACCATATTAGTTATACAACTTATAAGGGTTCTTATACGGGTGATATTAAGATAATGTCACAAGTAAAATGCATGAATTTTCTATGATTTCTAATGAGTTTTGATGGAATTAATCTGATTTAAAAAGATAACATTATGATCTATTTTTAATGGAATTATTATGACCTTTTGGGGAAAATGTATATATTTAAGAAATTTTTTTTCATTGGTTCTCATGTTTTATAAGAACCCATCATGATTATAATTTTATGTTTATGTTTTATTATACAATATATTATGAAAATCATTACATATTAAAGATTATTTCATATTTAAGTAAATTATTTCTTGAGCTCATAGTCTGTTATGTTAAGAGAAAACTCAATTTTATGATCTCATGATTTTAAAATGTATTAATGGTTTTCTTCTTTATTTTTTATTTGACTTTTCCTAAGATTTTTTTTCTCATACCTTGTTTTTAATGATTTAATAGGTTTTAAGGATGATTAAGAATAATTAAGTAGTCATGTTGGATTTCATAAAGATTTTTAATGAGAAAAAAATTATTTCACTATAAAATCTTCATATTGTTGAAAAAAAGGACACTAAGTGGAAGTATGCACTTTTTAATATATGGGTATGTTATGTAAGAGTTATGACCTTATTATATAAAGATCTAAACTGAAATGATCCTCATAATGAGAGAAAGTGACTTATTTTATAAAGAATTAATTTATAGATTTCTTAAGCATTGGGTACTTATATGATATGTTTCTGTTGTAGATTGATATAGAATAACCCCCTCTATATTATTTTATAGTCCTAATCAGTGATAGTCATAAGCTCCTTTTCAAAACCTAGCCCACTGGGACCCACCTGACCGCTGGAAGTCCAAATGTGACAACCCCAAGCCTACCTTCAATAGACTATGGGCTAGATCCAACCACCAGGAAGACATAATATAAAATGGGAGGCCTTAGCCCAATGTACCAGTATGCATGTTCCCAACTATCTCCATGAAAAAAGGAAGAGGAATAATAAAATATAGTAACATCTAGACTAAACCATGAATGAAATAAACTCTTGGTAATAGAACATAGTGTGATAGTATAAACAAAATCCTAAAGGTAAAAAATACATTCCCAACTAGAAAATTATGTCTTGGAGTTACTCTAACTAGAGAAAATAAATAAATTTGAGGAAATATCTCCTAATCTCCAACTCTGATCATCAAAAATAGTGTATACACCCAAGGCATCACTACTCTCTACCAATGTCACCACCTAACTACCTATCATCTATATAAAACCCGACACATGATAGAAAATCCCATGTAGGTGTGAGTATATACATACTTGGTTTGATTCCCTAGAAATGAATACGGGATTAATATTAAGATAATATAAATGTGTGCTCAACCCATAGCAAGTGGGAAAACAAAACCCATGATATATACTCATAAAGAAATCCATAGGAGAGAGAAAGGGGATCTCCATCTAACATGCTATCCAAGGATAAAAGATTACATTCATCTCCATGGTTCTATGTATGATACCCAGTATATCGTGTATCCATAAAAGAAACCATGTGGAGGACTCACACCTTTCCACTGAGCTCCACATCTCAACGGGGCACAAAATCCATGTAGATGACCCATTCCATAATGTATTATGGGGGGTGTGCCACTCATCATTTAGATAGAGTACATATTCCCTAGTTCATTTTGGGGTTCCACTCAAACATGGAGGACCCACACCCTAATCCCATAGGGGGTTCTACACATATGGTAAAATAATTGTTCCCTAGCGACATAGGGGGGTACCACTCAAATAATGGATAGTGTATCTACACCCTAGTGAATCAGAGAGTGGCACTCAAACCTAGAAGACTCATTCCCCAGTACAATAGGGGGTCCACTCTAAAGGTATAGGACTCGTTACCTAGTTCCATAAGGGGTACCACTCAACCAATATAAAGAGTATGGGGGACTTGAACCTTGGTCTGACAGGGGGTTACCACCCTGACCTGTCTCTAGTGACCCTTCCTAATTTCTGTTATTGGTATACTATATCCTAAATAAGATTCATGCTCTAAAAACCTTATGTAGTATCTCAAAATATACTATGAAGGCTACCATCATGTTCTAAATGAAAACATTCATAGGATAAGTTACACGTGGGACAAAATACTAGTCCATAAAGAGGGGATATTGATGGTGGAAAATTCATTAAGAGGTACAGATCATACACCAGGGGCCACATGGTGTGTGACCATACCTAGAATCTTAGCTGTTTCCTCACATGCACATGTCCTGGATGGTCATGTGGGACTACACAATGTGTAAATAGAGTGGTACATGACATGTCTTTTACAGCCAAGTCTTTCTCGTGTCTATTTGGTCCATGCATATATACCTCTGTTTGTTCCCATTTACAACTAGACATGTCCATGTACATCGACCTGTTCCCTTGTTCATGAAACCCCTGAGTACATGGTATGTGCTTCCACATAGGGTCCCAAGAATTTACAACTGGAACACAGATTTTCCACCCAGGAAGGGTCACACAACGTGTAATTCTTAGATTGGATAAACCCCTAGCCATCATGGGGATTCAAACTACACAACATGTGTACTCTTTTGGTACATAAAATATAGTAAGGAATTATTAAAAAAATCATATTCCTTCACATGGATTATATATACACATTCTCTATCACAAATCTTCCTATCTTACCACCTTATTTCAAAGGGGGTCATCCTCGGTCATTGATTTTGAGTCTTCGATGGCCGAAAATTAGAATCCAACTATACACATGAATCTTCTAGCACCTCACATTGATGCATGTCACCAATCCTGATCCCATCTCTAAAGAAGCATCACCCATAACCATGATTCCACCATGGATCATATGAAAATCACCATCATATTCATTTTTTGTATGTCCTCCATGAATCTAAGGGGTTCAATTGCACTCTAACCCACCTGGCATTGTTGAACCATGACCCTGTGGCCCATTAATGAAGAACCTAAAGAAATAAGGGAGAAAATCAAGTAAAAAAGGTGAAACCCATCATTTTCTAAGATTACATGAGAAATTTTCACAAAATTAGGGGAGTCCAGGTGTTATAGAAATCAGAACCAAATAATTATATTGGATCAATAATCAAAAGTGTGGCAGGGATCATTTGAAGATTGTAGATCACTGGTAAAAGAAAGAAAATATGAATCCATGATCAATTTTTTAATAAAAATGTTAAAAACCACAAATTATGTTTCTAGACAAAATTTAGGATCGATTTTTGGTGAACAATGCATTCACTATAAATGAAAAAGAATCGTTGTGTTTATTGCCTCTCAATCCATCTCGATCCAATAATATATTATTCTTTAATCTGATCCTATAGAAATGAATGTCTAATCCTAAAAAAATCATATGGTTATGTGGTGAATCCTAAATATTTTTTATAATTGATTATTTATATTGGATTATATTTCAATCATTTAAAAATAAATAAAGAAATAAATTATTCATATTAATTAAACCCACCCACCAATGGTCACCTCCCTAAAAAAATATGATGTCGACCAACCTTAGGTAACACCTATGGTAAATTTATTATTCTAGAATCAAATGTGGTCCTAGAATTACCTTCCAATGTCACAAAAAATTTAGGGAAACCAATTATACTAAAAATGTGTATATGTGAATTAAAATATATTAATATTTTCAATATATTAACTGTGAGTCCCCGATACACCCAAACATCATTCTGAATACGAGGATAAATCTAGATATATACATATAAATATTCAAAGGACCAAATCTAATAAAACCCAATTTGTTATATACTCCCCTTTTTAAGGTTTTTTTTCACAAAAATCACATGTTATAAAATAATGTAGTGGTTCATATCTGACTCTCTTACTCCTAGGACCTCTCCTACACACTCCAATACTTCAATAGAACATGAACCAAGGGAATGGTCCATCCTCACAGGATCCTCTCTTATTTATCCTTGATTTCCACTTGGTACCCTATGAAGATAGATCCATCCTCAATGTCCATCTTTCCCCAATAATTAATTTGTATCAAATACTACACTTATCTCTTCAGTTGCAACACATGGAATATGTAAGTCATCAATCTATCTGTTGTGGTTAGTATAGGTGGTAAGAAACCTTTCCTACCCATTGTAGGATCTCAAACAACTCAATTAACCTTGTGGATAACTCTCAACCCCATCCAAAACTCTATAATACTCATAGTGGGGAGACACTTATGAAAACATGGTTTCCCTGATATAACTCCAAGGGCTTTCAATGTTGATCTATGTAGTATTTATTTTTTCTCTAGGCTTTCCTCATATGCTTGTGTATCACCTGAACCTTCTCCATCCTCAACAACACCAACTTTGGTCAAACTTCACATATCTCACCAATCTTAGTCAATCATAAGAGTAACCTACAAGGTCTCCCATAAAGTTCCTTGGAATGTTCCATTAATATATTAGGGTGATATATTTAATTACGATAAATCTCTCCTAATGGAAAGTTATCCCCACAGATCTAACTGAAGTCTAACACGCATGCTTTCAACATATCACCAAACACCTGAATAGTACTCTCATCCTACCCATCCATATAGGGTGAAACATTATAGTCATCCTAAACTAGGTTTAAAAGGTCCCCTTGAAGACTCTCCACAACTATGATGTAAACAATGCATCATCATCAAATACAATCATTGAGGGTGCTCCATGAATCCAAATGATCTCTTTTATGTACAAATTCCCTAGAAAATCAATTGAACTTCACTCCCTAATAGAAATAAAGTGTGTTGACTTTGTGATCTGGTATAAAATCATATAGAAAACATTATGGCCTCTCACTATCTAAATAAACACTATCACAATGTTTATGGATATTCCATCTCATTTACACTCTAGAATCTCAAGAGGCTATTTCAACCTTACCAGAACTTGGTGATCAACCTTTACCTACAATCACGTGAGACACTGAGAGATGAACTCAACTATGATGTACCTCATTCCATCCCACCAAAACCTCCAATTATGTTTTCTATGCCTCTTTTCCTAACCAAGATATATATCCAAGGGGAATTTTGAAACTCCCTCATCACCTCCTCTCACAATGTGACTTGAATCGCCATCTATCCCTTGAAAAGGATAATATGATCCCCTCCTTTAGAGAATCCTTATGGTGAATATCTTGATGATATATGATCATGTATAACCTTACAATAAATGTATACAAACTGATCCTCTCTCAAATGATGTGAAATTATGGGAGTCATCACCATCGACTGTAGTAAAACTTCCCCCCCTCTCCTCTACCAGGGTCAGCTACAACAAGGATAACTACTTAGATACATACCCTGCTATTAATGAATGATAATTCCTACTAAGGGAAAATTACACCATATTTCCATTCTCATGAGTATAGACTATATCAATGTCAATGTCCTACAGTAACTCAAACTAATTCCTCTATCTCGTGTTAAGATCCCTTAGAGTAAAGATGTACCAGAGACTCTGGTGGTTTGAGTAAAAAATAAATGGATCACTTAGAATATAGTTCTTCCCCATATTAAAAAAAACTTCATTTGTCAACTCTACGTGATGATTTGTGTACTTATTCATGTGGGTTATCAGTATCCTCAACCCATTTTTGACCTTTTCATTCATTTGCATCAATGCATACCTGAGTCAAGTCTTAAGGCATCAAAAACACTACGTAATAAATTCCCTCCTCTAGGAGCCTCAAAATAGGATCACTGGTCTACATTAGCCACAACTCATTCAAAGATATTTGACACTGCTCAGTTTAGGTTAACAATAGACCTTTTTGAATCATGGTGATCAAAGGTGATAAAATCCTAGAGAAGTATTCCACAAACCTCCTCTAGTACTCCCACCAAGCTAAGAAAACTCTACACCTATGGAATAATATTTAGTTCCCCCTAATAAATCATTACATCAACTTTTATTGGGTTTTCTGTTAAACTGTGATTATAAATGACACACCCCAAAAAGAAAACCTCACAAATACTAAACTAACACTTAAAGTTCTTACCATAAATATGGTGCTACCATAGTAATTCTAGGACCAATATCAAATGATCTATGTGATCCTCCTCTTATGAAAAGTAGATAAATATTTCATCAATGAAGAAAACCACATATTTTTCTAAGTATTTCTGGAAGATCTGGTTCATACGAACCATAAAAATACAAGGGAATTCATCACACTGAAAGGAATCACTAGGAAATCATAGTGTCTATAGCGACATCAAAATGACATCTTCAGAAAGGCTTGCTCCATAATTTCTATTTACAAGATTTCATCCCTAATAGCCTCACCCATTTCTTTTCTAGCCAAATGAAAGGCTTGCTCCATTATTTCATCAACATATGGGATAATTTCAAAAACATCTTGTTCCTCAAAATTTTCCTCATAAACAGGTTATTTCTCAAGAGAAAGGTCTTCCTCTAGATGCTCTTCTAGAACAACATTTTCACTTACATTAGAAACAAATTCTTCTTTATAGGTTGTTTCTTCTTCTAGATTAATAATTTATTTAGAAACAGATACTTCCTTCTCAATTAAGACATGAGGATAAAGTTCGCTGCCTTCCTCATATAGGATAGTTTTCCATGTAGGTGCAACAAACTCCTCTTCTTATTCTTTATCAGAATAGTCAACGATTTCATCTGCTTCCAAAACATGATAAAAAATGTCCTTAGGTCTTGAAGAATGACCAACCGGGTTGAAATTTTCATAAAACCTCTCATTATCCTCCACCCATTCTTTTCTCCATGGATTCCAAATGATTTTAATTCTCTTGACTGTAACTTTTGAAATACAAAATTCATAGTCCTTAATGAATTCTTAATCTCTTCCAACCAACCCTTTTTCATGAAGCATAGCTGAGATTAACCATGAGTATAATAGGGAGGTTGACTTGGTGGTTGTCTTTATCAACTCACACATATAGAGTATAACATACTTTCATAGGTTTATCTTGTGTCCATTCATCATAAGATGTATCAAAAATACATCATGATACTTTAGTGTTCCAAAATCTCCTTTTCTAGGACTGATCAGATTCTGGAAAAACTTAAACAGATGTCTAGTTTCCCCATCTAGCCCAGCAACAATAGATCTTCTCTTTGTTTCATTCCCAATTAATCTTCCAAAGTATTATTCCAAAACAAATATCTCACTTTGAGGTGGAGGAAATCTCTAGTAGTCCTAAAAAATACCCTCATCAGGTATCCTTAGGCATGAATCCCATAACCTCGATGAAAAGGTGCGTCTGTGGCTATTGATCTAGCTTCGTACAACAAAACCATATTCTGTATCAAAATATAAATGAAATAACTAATAAAACTATGCAACTAGATTTGGGTAAATCATCCTATCCTCCTTTATGAACCAATCCATCCATCCTTGCTCTTTTATAACTTTAAATACTAGAGACATACTTTAAAAAATCCACTCAGGGTAGATTTCCTTTTCAGGTACCACAATTCTGTTCACCATGTTCGGATTCAGAGCACCTTTGGGCGCCAACTTTAGTGCTATTTTCATCTTCTTCTTTGATATTCTCTTCTCATGAGGTGATGACGATGGGAGTTTCATTATGGGAATTTAGCTATGGTTTGAGAGAGATATAAAGGTTGAATGAGGGGTCACAGTTTGAGATAAGAGAGCTTGGGTGAAGAAAGGAGTGAAACTTATTTTTTTATCATTTATGGATATCAAGCATCGTAAAATCAAAATCATGGGAATGTAAAAGAATAAAATAATTAATTATCACGATATAGGTTATAATATTTAAGTAAAATTATAAATTTTCTTTATGGTGAGACAGTAACAGACTTTTAGGGTGAGACCGTAACTGGATTTTATGGTGAAACCATAACAGGCTTTCATGGTGAGATCGTAACAGGTTTTCACGGTGAGACCATAACTGTGTGACCTCAAAATTGTGCAACCATATTGTTTGAGAGAGTAACTGCTAGATAGTAACTGAGAGATAGTAATTGTGAGACTATAAACTGTAAAATAGTAAGCTATGAAACAATACACTTACTATTTAAGATTTATCATTCCCAACTCATGTATGACGTAGTCTATTCCTTCAGAATTTAATGGATTGGTGAATATATTAGCAAGATGATATTCAGTTCCAATTAATTCCAAAGTGATATCAACTTTTTGATAATGGTCTCTCAAAAATTGATGTCTTACATCAATATGTTTTTTCCTAGAGTGTGAAACGGATTTTTTTGAGATGTTAATAGCACTTGTATTGTCACAATTTATAGTTACATTCCTTAATTGATATCCATAATCTAGTAATGTATGTTTTATACACAAAATTTGTGCACAAAAACTACCAGCAGCTATGTATTCAGCTTCTATAGTAGATAATGAAACAATTTTTTGTTTTTTACTACACCATGATACTAGTTAAGTGCCTAAAAATGACATGTTCAGGAGGTGATTTTTCTATCTAACTTAAAACCACTGAAATCAACATCAGAATCTCTAAATAACTCAAATTATTGTCCTTTGAGATAGAACATTCCTAGATTTAGTGTATGTTTGAGATATTTGAAAATTCTCTTAACATCATTTAAATGAGATTCCTTAGGGTTTTCTTGAAAATGATCACACATACATACACTAAACATAATGACAGTTCAGCTAGCGGTTATGTAGAGTAGGCTTCCAATAATTCCTCTGTAAGTGGTTTGATCAAAAAAATTTCCATCTTTATCAAGATCCAACTTACAAGTAGTACTCATTGGAGTGTCACTACTTTTAGTGTCATCCAGGCCAAAACGTTTTAGAAGATCACTAGTATATTTTCTTTGATTTAAAATAATACCATCATTATTTTGAAAGATTTGAAATCCAAGAAAGAATTTTAGTTCACCCATTAAACTAATTTGAAATTATTTTTGCATCATTTTAGAAAATTCAATACATAAATAATTTTTTTGAAGATCCAAAGATAATGTCATCTACATAAATTGGAACTACTAAAACATCATTGGAAATTAATTTTATTAAAAGGGTAGGATCAGCTATTCCTTTTGTGAAACCTTTGGAAATAAGAAAAAAATTTAATCTATCATACCAATATCATGGAGCTTGTTTTAAACCATTTAAAGCTTTTGATAATTTAAAAATATTATTTGGAAAATAAGGATTTGTAAAACCGAGGGGTTTCTCATCAAAGACATACTCAGCTATATCCCCATTTAGGAATGCACTTTCAACATCCATTTTATATAGTTTGAAATTTATATGTGCATCATAAGCAAGAAAGATTATGATGGCTACAATTCTAGCTACTGGTGCAAAGGTTTCCGCATAGTAAATTGCTTCTTCTTGACTACAGCCTTGTGCAACCAATCTAGCCTTGTTCTAAATATGATACCAACTTCGTCTGCTTTATTTCAAAACATCCACTTAGTGCCTATGGTAAATGTGTCTTTAAGTCTATCAAAAAGTTTCCATACTTTTTTCCTTTAAAACTGATTAAGTTCTTCTTGCATAGACATCACCCAAAATTCATCATTGATAGCATCATTAATGTATTTAGGTTCAATTTGTGAAAAGATACTTGATGTTCAACCTGATTTCTAAGAGAATATCTAGTTTGAGTTCCTTTATCTAAATCTCCTACAACAACATCTAAAGGATGGTTCTTAAGAGTTCCAACAGCTCTAGAAAAAGAAGGACTAGTGATTTCAGGTTCTTCAACAGGTTCGGGTTTATTAGGACTTAAATATAATGAATTTCCAAAACTAGAAGTTTTAACATATTCCTTTGCAGGATTGTTAGAGGATTTTTAATTGATGTCCAGATTTGACATATCGTCCTCCAGGTTCTCTAGAGTGGTCTTAGGATCATTTGGATATGTTTCATCAAATTTTACATGGACATATTATTCAACAAATTTAGATCTTTTTTTAAACAATGTATAGGCCTTACTAGAGATTGAATATCCTATAAATATTCCTTCATCACTCTTGGATGAAAATTTATCAAGATTGTCCTTAGTATTAAGGATAATGACTTCACAACCAAAAACATTGAAGTAGCTAAATTTGTGTTTTCTATTGTTCCATAACTCATATGGAGTTCTTTTAATAATGGGTCTAATCAACACACTATTAAAAATATAGCATGAATTATTTACAGCTACAACCCAAAAATAAATAGGTAAGTCATATTCACTAAGCATGGTTCTATAAATTTCTTATAAGGTTCTATTTATTCTTTCTAAAACTCCATTCTGTAGAGGTGTTCTAAGGGTAGAGAAATTATGACTATATCCATTTTATGAGAAAATGGATTCAAACTCTTGATTTTCAAACTCACGTCCATGATCACTTCTTAAGGATTTAATTTTAATTCCACTAATATTTTCTACATTTTTAACATATTTGGTAAAATGAGAGCTGGCTTCACTTTTGTGAGACAAAAAGAAAGTCCAAGTATATCTATAAAAGTCATCTACAAGAACATAAACATATTGATTCCCATTTAAACTAGAAACTATAGATGGTCTAAACAAATCCATTTGAAGCAATTCGAGAGGTTGAGATGTTGAGACTTCTTTCTATGTTTTGAAGGAAATTTTGTGTCGTTTCCCTTTTGATAAGTATTACACACTTTATCATTTATAAACTCAATTTTGAGTAGATATTTGACTAATAGTTTTCTAGTTAACTTTCTAATAGAGTAAATATTACAGTTTCCTAGTCTTCTATTCTAGAGGCAATAATCTTTTTTAAATACACTTAAATATGGAGAATTTTGAGAGACTAAAGAATTTGAGTTAAAAGAGTATAAACTTTAATTTATTAATGTAGAAAATATTAATTCATTTTTAGAATTGAAAACATTGTACTAATAATTTTCAAATTTAAAAGGAAATCCATCATCACATAGTTGTGATATAATAAGTAGATTATATTTCAATCCATCAACAAAAAGCAATTTGGAAATTAAAACTGAGGTATAGTTACCGATTTGGATAAGAAAAATGATCTTTCCTTTGGAATAGTCACCAAAGGTGAAATTCCCACCATAAATTTTTATTAAATTCTTGTGTTGTGAATAGTACCTTTTCATGTGTCTTGAAAACCTATTGTCCAAGTACAATAAGCTTTTACAGGATCTCATTAAGCAACATTCCTAAAAATTAGTCAAATAAAAACTGACTTTGGTACCCATATTTGTTTGGGTCCGGTAATATTAGTGACTAGTTCTTTAGGAACCCATATCTTCCTCATAGGATTCCTATAATAATTATGTAAAGTTCTTGAAAAATAAAGTCTATTTGGTCTAGAAAATATGGAAATAGTATAGAGTGTATCATAGTTTTAACTAATTAAATGTTTTCCAGAACTAGGAGTAAAGTTGTATGCCCTGGACTTAGAAACAAAATTAGTTCTTCCAAAATTTCTTTTACTAGGTAGATAGCCAATACCAGTAGTATATAGAGTAGCAATCTGTTTACCTAGAATCTGTATCAATGTATTTTTACCATTAGTAAACCTTTCAAGATCATTTTTCAATTTCTCATTAGATAGCTTTAGTTTATTGTTTTCTTTGAGTAATTGATCATTTTTCTACCTTTCTATAGTAAGTTCATATTTAATGGTTGAGGTAAGAAAATTATGTTTCTTTAAAGATTTTTTATTTATCTTTTAGTTCCTTACATGTCTCTTCAATCATATTATAGTACTAAAAAATTTCTTCATTAGACACATTTTTAGAGTCACTTTCGTCTCCAGAATAATAGGAATTGTGTACAGAATATTCCAGTGTTACCTTAGATGTGTTTTTCATAAAACACATATTATATTTTTTGTCCTGTTCATAATGTGAAGATTCTGAGTCACTTGAACTGTCCTCAGAAGCACTCCATATTTCATTCATTGTCTTTTTACTCTTTCTATCTTTGTCCTCATATTTCATTTTTTACTTGATCTTAGGACAGTCATCCATTACATGTACCTTTGTATTACATTCATATCATACTATCTCATCAGACTTGTCACTTCTCTTCCAATCATTCTTCCAGCTTCTTTTTTGATCATATCTTCCCTTGAAGTTAGGCTTTCTGAAAAATTTCTTCTTCTTGAAAAATCTTTTAAACCTTCTGGATAATTGATCCATTTCTTCATCACTGTTAGGTGATGAGTTTTCACTGCTGGAACTTTCTACAGAGACTTCAAAATTCCCTTTCTCTTTGTGTTTATAGGTGGTGGTCTTAAATGCAACATATTTTCCTTTGGGTTCATCATACTCTTCCTTGTTGACTTTTAGATCCTCTTCATACATCATTATTTTCCCAATGAGTTATTTTACAGGTAACATTCTGATGTCACATGACTCTCTAATAGAGATAGAGGTTCCTCTCTATATTTCAGGTAGGCATCTGAGAATCCTCATAATTTGTTCTCTAGCAGTAACTTCTCTTCCAAGAGAAATCATTGTGTTGAAAATTTATTTGAACCTGAGATACATGTCAAAAATAGGCTCATTAGGTTTCATTTAAAATTTATCATATTTAATATTATAAGTATTTAGTCTCATTTCTTTCACACTAGAAGTTTCTTCATGTGAAACAGACAAATTATCCCAAATTTCATGGGCAGTTTTATATGCAGAAATTATGTTAAATCCCTCATCTCTTAAGGAGAAATATAAAGCATTCATGGATTTGAAATTGTTATTGTAGGAAGTCTTGGTTGGGTCATCCCAAGAGATTCTATCAGTCGAAGTAATCTTATACTAATCTATAATTTAAGACCAAATTTAGAAACCCATACTTTCTAAATGCAATTTCATTTTGATTTTCCATTGGGAATAATTGGTTCCACTAAAGAATGGTGGCCTATTTGTTGCAGCACATTCCATTCTATTATCCAAAATAAGGAAATAATTTTAAAGAGATAATAATTTAGAATTGATAGAAATTTATAGATCTTCAAAGTACAACTAAAATCATAGTTGAATAGGGTCAAAAATAGAATCTTAATAAGTTCATCTGATACCAAATGTTTGTCGGGGTATAGTACTCAAGAGGGGGTGAATTGAGTATCTATAAAAATTTATGTTTGAAAATTATTCTTAAAATCTTCCGCAATAAAAAATAAATATATCCAAGTTAATCAAAGTAATATGGTTAGGAATGTTTATTTATTTAAATAAATTCATAGAATATTGATTAATTCTCAATAATATTATATCATTTATTAATATTACTTTTGAATCTATTATAATATGGTAAAACAATAATAACTTCTTTCCAAGATTAACTATCAAATTAAATTTAGTGATTTCTGAATTATACATTAAAAAAGAGAAAAATAAATCAAACAACATAAAGATATAAAATAAGTGGTTCAGTCTCATGCCGAGACCTAATCCACTCCACTTGGTGATCACCTTCCACAATGAATTTTATATTAATAAAATTGATCCACACCCTGGATCGGGGAAAACAACAGTACACATGACAGTCCAGGTCATAGGACCTTATCCACAGTTCTTCATGGGTATAAACTAACAGGTCACACAGGGAACTCTTCCATACTTATATGTGAGAGTAAACAAGTGCAAAAATATGTGAGAGGAAGGATATATTGTATCCTCCATTTTAATGCAGGAGATAATGTGTGTTTTTATACAGACACACACATGCTGCTTGAAAACTAAAAACAATACACAATAGATAAAAGATGATGAGATAAGGTTAGAAGTGCTCTTAGTGTTATTCTATGCATCTCTGGACTTCTAGGATGAAGAATATGCAAGAATATAGTCCTCTTGTGATAAAGAGAGAATCACAAGACAGATAGATCTGGCTCGTGTTATTCGTGGAGTTGATAGTGTGAAGATATTATTAACTCTGATCTATGGTATCCCATCTTTTTTGGATTCGATAATTCATCATGTGTTCTTTATATATATTGAGTTTCATGTGTCAGTTATTTTTTCCAGAATGCTTGTGCTTCTTCGTTATTGTGCAGGTTAGTTTTTGGGAAACACTTTTCTTTTTATTCATGGAGTGCACATATTGGAGGTGACAGGATGCATGTATTATGCACCTCGTACCTCGTACCTCGTACTGTCAGGTGACATGTCTAAAAAGAAATATTAATTATGTCAGTGCATTTAAAAGTCTCAAATATGACTGTTAGAAGTTAAATTGAAAATGAAAAAACAGATTAAAGAACAGTGTCATAGTTTTTATGGAAACAGTGTCACTTGGAAATGGTGTCACCATAAAATGGGGTCTTCTTCATTTCCATTGAGTGGTGAGATAGTCCTGATGGCATAACTGTATAGAGATCATGAACCGATAGCATAGATGTTGTGTCTGGTCATGGTGTCTGGTCACAGTGTCTAGTCACGATGTTTGGATCACGGTGTCTGGGTCCCGGTGTCTGGGTCCCGATGTCTGGTCACGGTGTCTGGGTCACGGTGTCTGGGTCATGCTTTCTAGGTCACACTGTTTGGTTCATGTTGTCTGGGTCACAGCGTCTTGTCACGGTGTCTGGGTCATAGTTTCTGGGTCACGGTGTCTGGTCATAGTGTCTGGTCACGGTGTCTAGGTCCCAGTGCCTGGGTCATGGTGTCTGGGTCCTTCACTAGAAAAACATAACGAGTGGAAGACACACGATTTCTAAGACTTATCCAAATATTTGTACACAGAATTAAATAGTGATATTCATAGAATGGATTAGACTTAATCATTTATCAAGGAAATCCATTATAACCCAAATTAAAAATAGTTTACAATAATCAAACATATAACTAAAGATATTGGATCGGTTTATTTAAATCATAAATAAACCAACCATATGTACACATGATTTGAGATAAATTAAACATGATTAACAAGCTTTATAGAATGTATAGGATTTGTGATCATTAAAACATTATTAACACATGAGGAGTCCAAAAGTTGGAAGACCTGGAAATTCATCCATAAATACATCATTAAACTCCCATACAATGGGTGTATTCTTAATCTTGAGTTTCTCCCTAACCATTGGAACCTTCATTTATAGGAATAAATACCCATAAGATGAAAGAAATTTCAACTAGAAGATCATATTTATCCTTTCATCGATAGATGACCATATATTGATTCAGAATATGAAATTTGACTTCCCTTCTTGGGAAATTAATATGAGTTCCATATAGAGAAATCCAATCCATGCCAAGAATCACATAAAATTCCACAGTAGGAAGGATCACAAGATTTATAGGAATCAATTTCCCTCAAACAGCAACCTGAGAATAATTATAAACTTTTGATGTAACTGTTGTGATATTAGGGGTTGTCACAGATAACTCAACATCTAATTGTTGAGGTAATATGGATATACCATTAGATATTTCTTCAAAAATAAATGAGTTGGTGGATCTAGAATAAAATAAAACATTTTTTACTTTAGAGTGGATAGTAAGTGCACCTTTCACCACTTCATTATCATACTCCACATCACCGATAGTGATCGCATGTCACTTTTATTTTTCTTTTTTCCTTAATATTTTATTGACGTCGATCATCATAAATAAATCATGGATTACGGAATTGATTGGAATAATTCTTCATTTTCTTTCACTTGTAACATTTAAGTGTAGGAGGTTCATTCTATGTAGCCTTTTCTCTATTCGCATCATTAGACATCTGTTCCTCATCACATCAATATTCATCCACCTGATGACCCTCTCTCCCATACATAATGCATTAAATAGTCCCTTTAAGGTAATTTCATCCATGTTTCTTTCCACACATAGAGTATAAGGGAAAACTCATCTTCTTTTTAGTGTGGTCTTTAGATTTTCCCTTGAATTCAACTTTTCTCTTATTATCAAACCCATAGGATTGATGGGTTACTCTAACATCTATATAAACCTTGATATCACATCAAATTATTTCTTCATAAATATTGAATTATATTACAGCTAATTCCCTTTGGAGACTTGGTTTTAGGCCACTAAATAATCGATCAATTTTACTCTCAGGTTGGATAATAATTCGAGAAGTGTACCTTGCAAGTCTTATAAAATTTTCTTCATAGGTACCTACAGATTCATCATCCTTTTTATTATTTTCAAGGAAATAATTCTCTATAGTTTTTTATGAATATGAGGGAAGTACTTATTGAAAAATAAGTTCTCAAACTCATCTCATTCTATGGATTCAATTTCATCTCTATTCCATGTATTCCTAATAAGATTCTACTATTGATCAGCTTCACCTTCCAAACAACAGACTTCCAAGATGAATTTAGCATACTCTGAAGATTAGATAACTAAAAATATCTTTTCAGTGGTACTAATCCATTCTTCATACCTTAGTGGATCAGAAACCCACTAAAATAAGGTGGGTGTTGCCTCATGAAGGAATAAATAGAATGTTGTTCCCTCCTTTGTTCATTTGGAATTAATGCATGATTCATACCTTGAGAATGTTTTTTGAGAATAGGAACAAGGTTTTTCATTCCATCTCCCATGACATTTAGTTTCTTAGGAGGAAAATCATTTCATTTCTCATCACATTCAACATTAATGTGTTTCCTCCAGGTTCTAACCATTGACTAAAACAAAGAATCACAATATGAGCAACACTAACCATAATGGGAAAACCACATAATAAGGAATAAAATTTCAATTTAGGACATTTTAGGTTTTATCCTAGGTTATTCATGATCAATTCCAAAACATTAGTATTGTAACCTATACTTCAGTATATCCTTAGAGTTCTTCCTATGGATTTCTCTTCCTAGTTTCTAATGGTTAACTATACATTTCCTCTGATACCAACTATAAAGAATCATACATTATATACATTGATATTACTTAAAAACTTAAGAATATTCATTAATAAATATAACAAATCCATGACAGTACTGTATAGGTATAGTTCACTTAGAAACCGGGAAACATAAACAACTGGTTCATAAGACATCTTCATTGTCTCCCACATATTTCGTCATAACTATACCCCTTTTTGAAATATCATACTTAATACCCTTATCCATGACCTAGAGAAAAGAAACATGTGAAAGGGTGAGCTCAGATACTCAGTAAGGGTAAAAAAGGGAGATATCAATCATATCATAATTATAAGACATAAAAACATAACATTTGAAAATTTTATCCTATATATGAAAGATCGTGATATCATGCCATGAGATAAATCATAAAAGTTTATAAGAATCAATGAACATAATCCCAAAAGTCATAATATAAGACATTAAATTTTTTGGCATACACATAATCATATAAAATCATTTCATATAATCCAAGGCTCATTTCCAAGACGATTATTTCCGACAATGTCCATTACTGAACCGAGCTCACTCCTCGTTCCAGCCCGGTATTACCAAACCAAGAACATTTACCATTGCAGACCTGTATATATCATGAGATATAAATCTTCACCCAATGAATTAGAGGGATATATAGATCCCACATATCTCATAATGAAATCATTCTTACGTATGCCATAATAACATAAATCATTCATCATAACCCAAGGAATAAAATGGATTTCTTTAACCACCATAATAAATCCATGTAAAAAAATTGTTTTCATAAATACAATTCCATAATAAACACAATAAAACCATAGAAAAAGTAAGGTTATTATACTTGAGACATAACCTTATTAAATAATCCCATCATATATGGAAAATAATTTTGATATAACACTTGAGATTAATTCTTGAGGAAATTTTCAGTTTCTTCTTCAAAAAGAAATTTCTCAAAAAGCCACACAATTTTAAAAGAAAAGAATTTATTTGAAAATAAACATGAACTATTTTAAAGGAATATTCATGTAAATACGATTTTATGAAAACATAAAAACCTTTCATGTCTTATAAGTTAAAAGAAAACATTTTTCTCATACTTTTGTCGGATAAGTCAAAAAGTACCTCGTATCAATAAACAACAAAATATTCCTTTCATACTGTTTAATAAAAATTCACCAATGGGTAAAATTGAATTTAATAAATGTTGAATAATATATATAATAATACATATTTAGTAAACATGGATGATGATGATAAATATACCCCAGAAAATTCTTACGTATAAACAATCTTAGATAATATGAGATTGAAAAGTTATCTCTTACTTTACATCTGATTTCCTTTGTATGGGTATAAACCTCCTATATAATGATTTAAATAATTTAATTGACTTATTTCAGAATAATAGACATTTTTATGATATCATATATGATCATATTATCATCGACTTGTTAGTTACATTATTACTCATCCATCGGGTGTTAACTTCTTTATTTTCTTACGCAAGTTTGGTCAAATACATTCTTGTTCCTCTTCTTAGGTTATAGTTATATCATTAATATAATGATATTATAATAATATATGTCATATTTATTCATTCCATTCATTTATATAATCATTATTTAAATAATATCATGTATAATTAATCGCATAACATCGTGGAGACGGTAGGCCGTACGTACATATGAGGGACGATATCAATACCATAATTGTTGAATGTTATTGAAGTGGATGATGTATAATATTTAATAATAAATATAATGTTATAATAATCGGATATAGTTATTATTTAAATCATTATACCCATCCTGGTAAGGTGGCGGTGATAAATAGATTACACCACAGTGTGGAGATGGTAAGTCGTACGTACGCACACGTGGTGATTTCATTTTTTGTAAGATCGATATAAGATGAAATATGGTTGTTCCATAATACTTATAACATATCAGTATATAAGTGATATTAGATTTACTAGTTTATAATGAAAAAACTCAGGAATATGAAGTTCAAAAAAAAAGAAGTTTGGAAGAATTTGTAGAGGAGATGACATCTTCTTCGACGTTCTCCCTCTAAATATCCTTGTAAAGAACTAGAGTTGGTCTTTGAAGAAGACCGGAACCTCTATAATATAACTAGACGATATTATAAAAGAAATGGGCAGGGGATGGCTGAGATTGAAGGTTCAAGTGAAGTAAATAACCGAGGGAGGAGGTTCCCATTTATAATTGAGGTGAGGGGCACTTTTGGGATCTCCAAAAATATTAATTTATAATAAAATCAAACCGCATATAAAATCCAAAATGTCCCACTTTAAAATATGAGATGATATGGGGTCAAAATATCATCAAAAAATAAATTTTGGACATGTTTTTCTGTCAATATAAACCTTATCATTTTAATTAACATTTATTTATTCTATTTAATATTTAATTAGGGTAACAAATATTTCAATATTTAAAGGGAAAATTTTATCTTATTTGATATAAATTAGACCATAAATAAATACCTTATAATATTTTAGAAAATATAATAATTATTATATATTTTTAAAAAAATTATTATTTTTAAATAATTTAATAAAATTTTATTTTGTTAAACAATCAATAGTGCTAATTTTTACACTATTCAATGCATTGATTTTTTAAAAAATTACTAGATAACATAAAAGAAATATTTTATCATATTTATAAGATGTTAAGGTCATCTATAAAATTCATTGGACATATTAATTATCCAAAATTATATTTATTTTAATATTTTAATAACATTTATTTGTTATCTTCATTAATAAAATAATTACAACATCAATTTTGTGTAATTATTTAAAAGACTTATTTGTTGAATAGGAATTAAAAATAAAATACTATTGTTAATATAAATCTACTATAATTCATAATAATAATTTTAGTTGAATATATATTTTGTAAAATCCAACATTAAAAATGTTGAACTTATTAAAACACAAATGTGACAAGTTTATCATCACTTTAAATAAAATAATATAATTGACATAAACTCTCTTATAGGGATCTAAATGGTCAATAACTCAACCATTGGATGTTTATGGTAGATATGTACAATAAAAATAATATTTTTGCAAGTTTTTGGGTCTTTTAAATGTTATTATATCTTTAATAATTATTATTTTATTGATTTCTCACCAATTAAATAATTTCCACATCATTAAAGTATAATACTTTAAGGTAATTATTTATTTCCTAAAAATTACAAATAAATTATCATGATAAAGAAAAACATTTTATATTTATAATGAGTATTTATAATCTAATTTATATTCTGTATAACCTTATATTAAAAATTGTATAGTTATTAAAATTTCAGTAAGATATATTTAACTTTTCTGTATGTAAAATAAATTAAATGTCCTAATATCATCCAAGTGGCTTCAAAATGACATAATTTCAACCCAAGAATGATTTATGTCAAATAAATTCATCCAATTATATTAGGAAAAGTATTAGGTTAATTTTATAATATTATTTTTCTCTTAATCACCTGATTTACCATTTTACCATATTAATAAAAATTTCTGAAGTTACTATTCATAAAGCCCAAAAATAAAATAAAGATATTTACATAATTTGGACCTACTAATTAAAAATATGGAATCCATTTTCCAAAATTCAAAACAAATAGTTTTTAGTAATTAATTTAAAATTCATCTCATTTTCTAATGAGAAAACGAGTTTTAAAAGTTAAAATATTGCAAAAGATTGAAATGTTTTTACATCTAAATTCAACATAAAATTAATGCTAATGAACTATATTATATTAAAAAATAAAAATATGTTCTATTAATACTTTAAACCCATTCAATAATATAATTTATTAATATAAATCATTTCAATGAAAGAATTTGTTTTCAATTAAAATTTAGTGTATTTTTATTATTCATCAAAACATGAAGGCTATCAGAAAAATATCAAAAATTCATCCAAAGTAAATTTTTATATCCCACATCTAAATAAGAGTTTTATGTTTTCATATAAAAATTATTAATGTGTCAAAATGTTTCTTTAAAAAGTGTTCTCCGTTAAAAGGCGGTAAAAATACCCTTTTGAAAAATATAGGTTTTTGCATATAAAATAGGGTTTATTCATACCCAATGACAAAAATATATATTGAATGAATATAAAAAATTATTTTATTATATGTATAAAATATATATTTCATTAATTTCATTTACTAATAGTAATTCACTCAATTTATTAATACAAAAATGCAAATATATAATTGATTTATATTTTTCATAAATAATTGGTAGCCAATGAATTCACCATAAATTTTCATAAGTTAGTTATATTTATTCCTACTAACCTAAAAGCTAGTTTATAATGGTAATTTTATATTAAGGATGTATCATGGTTCATTTAAACTCATGATTGCGTACAATACAAGCTATTGAAGAATTAAAATTATTTAAAGAAAATATTTCATAAAAACATATGGGTGTTACAACGTCAATGGTGGCCTCCTTAGCCATGATTGGGAGATCCATGATTATAATGCATCCTCTTTTGTGGAAGTCCATCTCCTACCTACCTAATCTCTTTAGCACAACAAGTCTGTAAATCATGATCCATGTGACATTGGCCATCATAATCATAGAATCATACTTCTTTGGTATAATCATAACCGTCATGTGAACCCTACACTGCATGTACATGTGATTATGTCAGGCCATTAGAAGGTCTCCTATGCCAAGACCATGTTGAATTCTGCTTATTGTCTATCGCAAAATACATAGACCCTTGACACCCATGGCTAGATTTATCTATCTAGTTTCCCTCCTATAGGAAGATCTCTATCAACAGATCCCACTCTAACACTCCATCGTAGGTGGGAATGAAAAAGGGGAACATAGTAGTGTAGATGTATTAGTAGAGATCCTAATGAAACTATCTATCCCGGAAGTAGCTATCCCATTCCATGTTGAGGGAGTACTACATAAGGTTGGTGAAACTTGAGGTATACTCAGAAAATGGCATACTACCCTACTATAGATCAATAACCTCCTAGATCCAAAGTGAGATCAATCAAAAGGGGTAATAATCCTAATGAAATAACAACTAGAAGTTGGTCCATGAGAGTGTTACCTCATTGTGAGTCTACGTGACCAGACTCCACCAATTCCCAGGTGATCCATATAAAATACCGACTGATATCCCAACCATCTAATTAGTTAGGTTCTATTAATTCTTGAAGACTTATATCACTTACTCAAGCTAATATTCCACTGCCTAGGGATTTGGATCACCGCATAACCTCAACCGTCTCTGACACTAGAGCCCACAAAGTGTGCTAAGATTATGCAAATCAGCATCATGTCCTACTGGAACTAATTACTTATCAAAAAGTTGGGGTGTTTTTCCCTTCTCATGTGGAGGAAACACCTCATGAGAAGTCCCCTGGACTAAGGCCTCATCACTCAACGAATCATTTTTATAATTTGGTATTGGTAACCTGACTAGTTTTCATCACAGAGGCACCCTGAAAGAGAGCTAGATATACCAAGGTTAGACGATTATATATATATATATATATTATATATTTTGGGAGAAAACTAAAGATGGAAAATCAAAGGACTAAATACTATATGATGAAAGTACCAAGGTATATCACAACCAATATATTGGTATATCATGTAGACAAGCAGGTAGTCAGAGTCTAGTGGTATGGATATGTTGGCTACCGCACCAACATTGAGTTCCATGGACTGAAATCCACACTTGAGACACTTCAAAACCCTTACCCTATGTCCCAACCAAATATCACAAATAGGAAAACGCCAAACAGTATCCCAATGATTGAATTATTCTAATACCACTCTCTCACAACCCAACCCACCAGAGCTGCATGGCCAGCAGAAGGCCGGGTTCCACAACCCCAAGCTCACCCCCAATAGGATAGGGGATAGAAACAAGAAACAAGAAGTCATAATATAAAATGGATAGAATTAGCGTAATGTACCTATACAAAAACACCCAAATATCTACAGTAACAGGATATATGAATAATAACAGACAGTAACATTTAGAGTAAACCATGCATGTAGTAAACTATAGGGAATATATAAGAGAATGACAGTATAATCTAAAGTGTAAAGGCGAAAAATACATGACCAACCACAAAATGAGGTCCCAACCTAACTCTAACTGGATAAAGGAAAGAAATGAGAATTTTTTTCTCTATATCACTAAGTCCAAGCACCGAACACAGTCTATTCACCCAATGTACTGCTATTCTCCTCTGATGTGATTGAAAAATAGGTTTTTATCTATATAAAAAATTACCTGTTCAATAAAAGAACATGTATGGGTAATTATATAAAAACCCAATAGGATTACTTGAAAACATAAAGGGAGTAGTAGATAGATACTATAAAATTCAACTCAAAATTTATAAATAGGGGAAAACCCAAGATATAAGCTCATAAAGAAACCCATATGGGAGAGAAAGGGGATATTCATATCATATCCCAACCTAGTATGAGAGTTTACATGTAGATATATGGGTAAATATCAGATGAATAGCATCTCATGTGCATGTATAATAAACTTTGTCGAGAACCCACACCTCACTACTAAGCTCCACAACCCTAGGGGGCACAATCCCTAAGTAGAGGACCCTTTCCTGAATGCTTCATGGGGGTGAAACTTTTCATATAGATAGAGATAATATGACCTATCATTATAGAGGTTTCCACTCAAACATGGAGTACCCACACCCTAATACTATAGGGGGTTTCCACTCAAAAGGTAAAGGACCCCCACCCTAGTGCCATAGGGGGTAACTCTCAAAAAATGGTTAGAAGAACCACACCCTAGTGTTCTGAGGGATTCCACTCAAACATGAAGGGATTTTACCCTAGTTTCATATGGGGTTCCACTCAGAAGGTATAGGATCTATGAACTAGTGACCTATGGTAGGTACAAATCAACCAATGAAAAGTTTATATGGTACTCGTGATCTGGTACGATAGGGGGTTTCCAACCGTAATATCTCTCTAGTGATCCTATATGATCACTATGACTAATCTAACATCAACTGGTGAATCATTATTCTTTAAAAACCACACATTGTCTCTCAAAATCTATAATGAAGGATACCATCACATTGTACATGAAAAAATGCTTAGGATAGGATACTCATGGTCCAGAATTCATGTAAAGAAAAAAGAGATATATAATGTGGAATATTTTATAGCAGGTACATGATATGAACCAGGGGCCACACGACATGTGACCACACATAGTATCCTATCCATTTCTTCACCTGCACATAGTATGGATATCCATGTGGAACTACATGGTTTGTATAGGGGTATGTGACATCTCCTCCACACCAAAGGCATGGTCATGCTCATTTAGCATGTGCTGGTGTACCTATACCCATTCCTATGTACATCTATCTATGCCCATATACATATTGTTGTACCTATTTCCATATACTTCTGTAGTACATGATGTTTCTTTCCATATTGAGTCTTGGGCATGTAAAGCTTGACCCATCTTGGCCACCCTGACAAGGTCAAACAACAAGTGGGCCTAGCTAGACAACGTTTGATCTTTAAATTGGATAAAACCCTAGCCACTGTGGGGACCGAGACTATATGAAGTCTGTTTCTATGGGGTACACGGTGTGTAGTCAGGAATTCTGTATAATCCCATGTTCTATCACACATATTTCATATTTTCCTTTATTTCCGAAAATCTCACATTTAACCACCAGAAATTACAGGGGTCATCCTTGATTATCGATTCCAGGACTTAAGTGGCCATAAATTAGAATCTGGTTATCCACACAAAGCCCGTGGAGTATAACATCACCACCCATTTCCTCTACGGATCTCAGATCCACAGATTCATCACCTATAACCTAGAATACACCACAAATCATCTACAAATAACCATCCCATTAATTTTTCACACATTCTCTATGAATTTGGATTTTTGATCATGATCAAACCTACCTTAACTATGCTGAACTATGAACCTATGGTAAAATGGAAGAGAATGTGAATAAAAAGGGGGGAAATCATATAAACAAGTTGAAACCCATCAATGGTCAAGAATTCTCATCCAACGAATACAAAACCAAGGGATTTTAACGGTGATGGAAATCAAAAATAATAATTATATCAGATTAATAATAAGAAGTCTGGAATGTCACATGTTAGGAATGGATCTAAAAACCCAATCTTGATGTATATGAATATTAAATTATTTTTTCTGAATATTTCATACATTACACAAACCGATGACCAAATCCCTTATTAGTTTAGTACCTTTGGAAACATAGAGAACATTCTTCTAATTTGGTTAAAGATCTTCAAAATATACCATAAATATCTTCCCCTTTAGTTTTCATACCTAAAACCTTTCTTTATATCTTTGAAAAAACACATGAAAAGTGTGATCCCCGATGCTCAGTACGGGTAAACATGGAAAATATCAAACAAAACATGAATATAAAAATGTAAAAACCTGAACTTAAATTTTGAAAATCATATCACGTATAACATATATCAAAATCTTAAATCATTAAATAAATCTTGGCAGTTCATAAGGAATAAATAATAATGGAAAATGAGCCATGATAAAATAGAATTGGTGACAAACATGAAATTGTGGAAAATACATCAGTATAGAAAATAATTTCCATATTATAAAAGGATCATATCCAAGGCCATCATGGTGGAAAAATTCCTTTACTAAACTGATTTCACTCCTCATTCCATCCCTGTATTACTGAACCAATTTTACTTACCATTCTAGCACTGAATTACTGAACTAGTTTTACTTAGCATTTTATCCCTGTATTACTAAACTGAGTTTACATCCCATTACATCCTTTTTTATATCATTAGATATAAATATTTACCGAATGAATTGGAGGGAGATATATTTCCCATCCATATCATAATGAAAACCATGCATATTTGTTCCATAATACCATAAATCATTCAACATAGTCCATATAATCAAATAATGTTTATAAACATCATTCCATCATAATTTAATCCATGAAAAAGAAATGGATTTCCTAAATATCATTCCATCATAAAAATAATCAAATAATAAGAATTATAGGGATAATATCCTTGAAATAAAATATCCTCATTACATCATATAAAAACATCAAAGAATGTAATATTATATTGAAGATAATTTTGATAGAACACTTTAAAATAATTCTTGAGGACAACATCCTTTCTTCTTCGAAAATGTTTTCTTTTCTTAAAAGGCCGCACAATTTTAAAAGAGAATAATTTCATTGAAAATAAAATTTTAATATTTTAAGGAAATATTCAAGGAAATAAATCATTATAAAGGCATAAAATTTCATTCATGCCGTATAAGTTAAAAGAAAACATTTTTCTCATACTTTTTCTGGAAAAGTAAAAAACTAGATCATTTGGAAAACGAAATAAAGATTCCTTTAACACCGTGTATTAAAAGGTAAAAATGAATTTAAATATTCATAATATAATATTAAAACATTTTATAAAAACATTTTTTAGAAAACATGGACATTAATGATAAATATTCCTCAATATAAGATTAAAACAAAACAATTCTAAATTTTAAATAGATTGTGAAATAAATAGTCTTCAATTTATAATAAATAGAATAGTATTACCCAATAAAGAAATAAAATTATGAAAATGACATACCATTCTGGTTAAGACTCATAAATTACATTCATGGGAAATATATACACCATTTAGAAGAAATAAGTATTGCATACAACATGTGTCTCATAGAAATAAAGGTGAGACAAAAATAATCCCTTACCTTAGGTCTGATTCCCTTGGTACATATCCAGAAATAATTTATAATGGTTTAATGAATCTAATTAGCTTATTATATATCCATATTTATATTTTTTATATCATATGTGATAATATTATCACATGTTTAATAATATTTTATTTTTACCCTTCTTTCTGGTGTTAAATGCTTCATTCTCTCATGCATATTTTTTCATAAAGTCCCAATTCTTGTAAATAGGATATACTTACATCATTTATAGAATTATATTAACATAATATATATCATATTAATTAATTATATACATTTGTATAACCATTCCTTAAATGAGATCATGGATAATGAATCGCATTGCGTCGTAGAGACGGTAGGTTGTACGTACGCACGAACGATGTATCATTCCTTTAATTATGAAATGGTATGGAATTTGATAGTATATATATTCTTTGAAAGTAAATATATTTTTATAATAATCATATATATTTATTATTTATATCATTATAGCCATCCATGTAAAGTGGTGGTAAAAACATAGATTGCACCACGACGTGGATACGATAAGTCGTACGTGTCCGCGCGTGGTGATTTAATTTTTTATATGATGGATAAAGGGTGGAATATATTTGTTATATAATCGTAATAAAATATAATAATATGTTTTATAATTTATTTATTAATTTATAATTGAAACAACTTAGGAAGAGGAAGTAGAAGAAGAAATATGTTCGAAAGAATCAGTAGAGGAGATTACCTTTTCTTCGACGAACTCCTTCTATATCTCCTCTTAATGGCACTAGAGGTGGTATTTTTAGAAGACAAAAACCACTATAATGTGACTAGGTAAGTTTATAAGGTAAATGGGTAGGATATATCCGAGATTTAAGGCTCAATATGAAGTGAATAAGTGAGGTAGGAGGAGCCTTATTATAATTGAGGTGAGGGGCACTTTTGGAATCTCCAAAGATATTAATTTTTAATAAATTAAAACCACATCCAAAAACCTAAAAAAATGTCATATTTTATAATATTATATGATATAAGGTTTTAATATCATTAAAAAATAAAATTTAGATATGTTTTTCTATCAATTTAATCCTTATCATTTTAATTAACCCTTAGTTATTCTATTTTAATTTTAATTGAGGTGACAAATATTCAATGTTAAAATAGTGTAATTTTTATTTATTTGATGTCAGATAGACCATAAATTAAAATTTCATAACATATTTTACCATATAATAATTATTTTATATTTTTTAAAAATATATTATTATTTGAAAATAATTTAATAAAACATTATTTTGAAAAAATATTAATAGAGTCAATTTTGACACTATTCAATTCATGGATTTTTAAAAATATAAAGATAAGATTTTATCGTCAAAAAAACTATTTTATTATATCCCTAAGGGGTAAAAGTCATCTATAATTTTTTTAGATATATTAGTTATCCAAAATTATATTTTTTTAATATCATTAATAACATAAATTTGATATTTCCATTAATAAAATAATTACTACATCCGTTTTGTGGAATTATTTAATATTAGAATAAAAATTAAAAATAAAATACTATGATTAATATAAATCCCATATATTTCATAATAATACTTATAATTGAATATATATTCTATAAAATCCTAGATTAGAAATTTTATATGTATTAAAACATAAATGTGACAATTTTAAAAGTACTTTAGTTAAAATATTATAAGTGTCATAATCTTTTCCATGTAGCCCAAAATGGTCAATAACTAGACCCTTGGATGATTATGGTTGAGATATACTTTACCAATAATATTTGGTCAATTTTTCATATTTTAATGGTTATCGTTATTTTAATTTAAATTATTTTATTGGTTTTCCATCAATTAAATAATCTCTACCTCATCACTGCATAAGACTTTAAGGTAATTACTTATTTCCTAAAAATTATAAATAAATTATAATGATAAATAAAAAAAATTATATTTAAAAATAGTATTTATAGTCGAATTTATTTACTGTACAACCTTATATTAGAAATAATATAGTTATTAACATCTGAGTAAGACATCTTTAACTTTTCTTTAAAAAATATATTAAATGTACTAATCTCATCCAAGTGGATTCCAAAGGATACCATTTTTACCCAATGATGATTTAGGTAGAAAAATACTCATAAAATTATATTACTACATGTGTTAAGATAATTTTATAATATTATATTTACCCGTAATTACCTAATTTACCTTTTTACCATATTAATAAAAATTACTAGAGTTACTATTCATAATGCCCAAAAATAAAAGAAATATATTTACATAATTTGGACCCACTGATTCAAAATGTGGAATTAATTTTTAAAAATTCAAAACAAAGAAGCTTCTATAAATAATTTAAAATTAATCCCATTATCAAAAAGAGAAAATACGTTTTAAAATTTAAAAACATGAAAAAGATTAAAATGTTTTTACATCTAAATTCAATGTAAAGTTAATGTAAATGACCTAAATAATATTAAATTATAAAAATATAATCTATTTATACTTTAAAACCATTAATATATATAATTTACTACTATAAATATATTTTATGAAAAAGTAGTTTTCAATTAAAATGCATTATTTATTTACTATTCATCAAAACCTGAAACTTATGAGAAATATACCAAAAAATAAACCAAAGTAAATTTTTATACTCTTATTTAAAATAATAAGTCAATTTTATAAAATATAATATAATTTTTTTTAAAAACTAGATTTAAAATTGGTGTGCCATCAAAATGCGGAAAAACTGTATTTTTTGAAAAATACTTCTTTTATCCAAAAAAATGAATTTATTACTGTATCTTGTCTATAAAAAATATAATATGAATTTTAAACATATAATATATTAAATATATATTTCAATAATAAAAACTATAAATAGTGATTTTATTATTTTATAAACTCACTTATTTTTATTTAAATTGTTTTTTATAAAATCATTTCCTTTTATTTAAAAAGGATTTTATTTTTCATTTAAATTAATATCTCACCAAATAATTAATTATATATACATGTGTAAAAAATATTTTCATAATTTATTTAATAATTTTCATTCCCATCACTATAATGGCTAGGTTATAAAGTAACATAATAATATTTAGTTATTTTCTTAAAATCGGTCTTACATGTGATGAATTATATCAAATGGACTTGAAATTGTGTGTAACACAAGTGAAGAATAGTGTTGCATATACCGCAAGCTAATACAGTGTTGATTGTATCACAATATTGTCTTGTTTTATCATACAACACAAGGCATCAAATAAATTAAAAAATATTTATCTCATAAAAATCTATGGGTGTTACATTCTACCCCCCCCCCCAAATGATTTTCCCTCAAACTTTGTCTGTGTTATCAAAGATTTAATGCTTAAAAGTTTCCTTCATAGAAAATCACATCGTACAAACAAAGACCAAAACTTCATTTTAAAAAGGAATAGTTTGAAAATAATAGTTACCCAAAGTAAATCATAACTAGGTCTCTATGTAGGAGAACATAGGTAATGATTTGGGCATGGATGAAAAGCGTAGTTAATCATAGAGATTGATAAACATCACTTATCACAAGAAAGTGGGTGATCCAGAGAAAGTAAAAAATCACAATACCATAAACTAAAGAAGCATTAAAAATTCATTGATTTTATAAAAAATGATGATAATAGGACACCTTATTACATCACGATCCCTTTTCCTAATATTGAAGATTTTGAATGAGAATATATACTTACTTTATTTCAGCACAATCTCACCATTTGTCATTCCATGTTCAATTTCTACTTTATATATTATTCCAAAAAATGATATTGAATTTGGAATTTCATAAAGACTAAAAGATCATGAGATCCTTACATATATTGAAAAATCATTCCATCGGTCTTTACAAAAAAAAAGGTTATCACAAGTTATCAAATATGAAAAAAAAATCACCTATGGTGAGATAATACTTTAATCTCACAAACATCATATGAAGTTTAACTTAAACTTTCCATAAATGGATAACCTTAAAATCCTTCAAAAAGCTAAAAATAAAAAACTTTAGAAAGTTGTTCATAAAAATAAGATTAATACATATATCTTATATATTATAAATTATCTCTTATTGGTCACATTATAAACATGTGAATGCCTTCATCGTGTATTATCGTGAAACATGACAATGACCTAGATTACCATAAATACTTATTTAAAATATGCATGTTTCCTTATTTCAAAGTTTATTGGATATATTAAAAAAGTTCAAAAAGTTTTAAACTTCATCCATAATTGCATAACCCACATGTCAAAAAATCCATAATTAGTATTGTTCAATCAATTATATCAAACATATATTTATCCAAGATAAAAACAATTTTCTCCACTTATTGAACACAATAAGGATTAAATTCCCTTAATCAAAATATTACCCTTCCCTTAAATCACTTTTTCTATGTCTTCATCACTATTCAACATATAATTTTCAATCCATAATGAAAAACTTATATTAAAAATACTTATACATAATCCTTAATTCCAAAACTTATGAAATTTAATAATCAAACTTTATTATTAACCCATTACTCAGGCTTCATTATTTTATTAATTCTAAGAATATTATATGTGAACCATGTATTATGGTTCCAAAACCTTATCCTAGTCATGATTATTATGTTTATTTTAAAAAATATGGTTAGAACATCTCATACCTTTCACATGTTGTTTGTAGTATCTTTATCTTCAATTGTATAAACAATAATCGTACCACCTTTATGATTCTCTTCATAAGATTTCCACTTAGGACATATAATACCCATACTTACCACATCTAAAACATTCAATGTTAACAATGATATATCTATTTCTATCTATTGACTAACACTAGAAAGAAAAGTGTGGTAAATACTTACCATAGATGAAAAACACATATTAAGGGAAATTACTTATAATATTTCAATCAATGATATCTTAGGTTAAATCCTAGGTTATTCATGATCATTACCAAAATTCTAGTATTGTAACCTATAATTATACTTATACTTAATAAATCCCTAGATATATCCTTAGAAATATCTATAGGGATCTCACTAAAGATTTCACATCCTAGTTTCCAAAGGTTAAATAAAACTTGACTATAATACCAACTCGATATAACCCAAGCTTGACGTACATGAATATTAAATTATTTTTTTGGAATATTTAATACATTACACAAACATATTCCCAAATACCATATTAGCATAGGGCCTTTGGAAACATGGAACACATTCTTCTAATTTGATTAAAGATATTTAAAATATCCCATAAATATCTTCCACTTTATTTTTCATACCTAAAACCTTTCATTATATCTAGGGGAAAATAAAACAATGGAAAGGGTGAGATCACATGCTCAGTAAGGGTAAACATGGAAAATATCAAACAAAACATGAAGATAAGAATATAAAAACAAGAAAATAGAATTTTGAAATCATATCATATATAACATATATCAAAATACTAATCATAAGATAAATATTGGCAGTTTAAAAGGAATAAATCATAAAGGACATGAGCCATGAGATAATAGCATTGGCATAAAACATGGAATTATGGAAAACACATAAGAATAGAAAATAATTTACATATTTTCCAAGGCTTATTTCCATGGCCATCATAGTTGACAAAGTCATTTACTAAACCGATTTCACTCCTTGTTCAAGCCTTGTATTTATGAACTAGATTTACTTAACATTCCAATCATGTATTACTGAACCAGGCTTACTTACCGTTTTATCCATGTATTACTGAATTGGGTATACTTCCCATTCAATCCATTTCTATCTCATGAGATATAAATATGTACCCAATAAATTGGAGAGATATAGGTATCACACATCACATAATGAAAACCATACATATATGTTCCATAAGACTATAAATAATTCATTATAGCCCATTAAATTTAATGGGTTTCATAAACATCATTCCATCGTAACTTAATCCATGAAAAATAAATGTATTTCATAAATATCATTACATCATAGACATAATAAAATCATAATAATAATATTAATAATACACTTGTAGAAAAATTCCCCCATTAAAACATATATACCATCAAAGAATGTAATATTATATGGGAGATAGTTTTGATTCACCACATTAAAATAATTCTTGAGGAAAATATCCATTCTTCTTAAAAAATGTTTTATTTTATTAAAAGGTTGTGCAATTTTAAAAAACAATCATTGAAAATAACCTTGTAATATTATAAGGTAATTTTTAAGTAAATAAATCATTATTGAAGAATAAAATTGTGTTCATGAAATATAAGTTAAAAGAAAACATTCTTCTCGTACTTTTGGTAGAAATGTCAAAAAGTACCTCATTTGGAAAAAAAATAAATATTCATTTAAAACCGTGTAGTAAAAGGTAAAAATGACATTAAATTTCCATAAGATAATAGTAAAACTTTTTATGAATCTTTTTTTATAAAATATGGACATGGATGATAAATATTCCACAATAGAGACTTAAAACAAAACAATTCTAAATATTGAAGAGATTATGAAATAAATACTCATCACTTTATAATCAATAGAAAATTTATGCCCGGTAAAAGAAATAGAATTGTGAAAATAACATACTATTCTGGATAAGACTCAAAAAAAATATTCATGGGTAGTATATAAACCATGTAGAAGAAAAAAGTAGTGTATACGGCATGTGTCTCACAGAAATAAAGGTGATACAGAAATAATCCCTTACCTTAGGTCTGATTCCATTGGTATATATTCAAAACTCATGTACAATGGTTTAATTAATGTTATTAAATTATTAAATAACCATATTTATATTTATGATATCATATATTATCATATTATTACCCGTTTAATAATATTTTTCTTTTTACGCTTCTTTCGGGTATTAACAGCTTCATTTTCTCATGCATGTTTTGTCATATAAGTCCCAATTATTATAAATAGGATATAGATCCATCATTTATATAATTATATTAAGGTAATATATATCATATTTATTCATTCTATACATTTATATAATCATTATATAAATGAGATCATAGAGAATGAATCACATTGAATTGTGGAAATGGAAGGTTGTACGTACGCACGAGCGTGGATATCATTCCTTTAATTATGAAATGGTATGGAATTGGATGGTATATAAATTGTTATAGAGTCAATATATTGTTATAATATTCATATATCGTTATTATTTCCATCATTATACCTATCCAATCAAAGTGGTTATAAAAAAATAGATTACACCACAACATGGAGACGGTAAGCTGTATGTACGCACAAATAGTGATTTCATTTTTCATAGGATGGATAAAAGGTGTAATATGATTGTTACATAATAATAATAACATATTAGAGTATATTTGATACTATATTTATTACTTTATAATATAAACAACTCATTAAGAGGAAGTGGAAGAAGAAATAAGTTTTGAAGAATCGATAGAGGAGATTACCTTCTTCGACGAACTCCATCTAGATCTCATCTTAATGGCACTTCAATTGATCTTCTGAGAAGACAAGAACCTATTTAATCTGACTTGGAAATTTTATAAGGTAAATGGGTAGGTTATATCTGATATTTAAGTCTCAATGTGAAGTGAATAAGTGAGGTAGGAGGTTCCCTTTTATATTTGGCGTGAGGTCCACTTTTGTAATCTCCAAAAATATTGATTTATAATAAACTAAATCCAGAACCAAAAAAATCCAAGATTTTATATGATATAATATGGGATAATATAAGGTTTTGAAATCATCAACCAATAAATTTTATACAAGTTTTTATATCAATTTAAAGCTTATCATTTTAATTAACCCTTAATTATTATATTTTAATTTTAACTATGGTGAAAAATTATTTAATATTAAAATAATGTAATTTTTACTTTTTTGATGTCAATTAGACCATAAATGAAAATTATAGAACATTTTAGACCACATAACAATTATTTTATATTTTTTAAAAATATATTTTTATTTTTAAATAATTTAATAAAGCATTATTTTGACAAAATATTAATAATGTCAATTTTGACACAATTCATTTCTTGTTTACTTAAAAATATTAAGATAAGATTTTGTCCTAGAAAAAATATTTTATTATATCTCTAAGGTTTCATGGTCATATATAAAATTTTTATTATATATTAATTATCCTAAATTTTATTTATCTTATTATTTTTAATAACATTAATTTTATATTTCCATTAATAAAATAATTACAACATCAGTTTTGTGTAATTATTTAATATACTTATTTTCTGAATAAAAATTAAAAATAAAATAATATTATAACGATAAATCCTATATATTTCAAAAAAATACTTATATGTGAATATTCCTTCTTGATAATCCAATATTAAAAATGTTGTATGTATTAAAACATGAATGTGACAATTTTAACATTACTTTAGATAAAATATTATAAGTGTCGTAATATTTTCCATGTGGATCCAAATGGTCATAAAATCAACCATTGGATGATTATGGTTGATATATACTCAACTAATAATATTTGGTCATGTTTTTCCATCTTTTAATGGTTGTTATTATCTTCATTAAAATTATTATATTTATTTTCCATCAATTAAATAATTACTACATCATCATTGTATCATCCTTTAAGGTAATTATCTATTTTTTAAAAATTAGAAATAAATTATCATTATAAAGAAAAAAAATTCAGATTTAAAAAGAGTTTTTATGTTCTAATTTATCTTCTGTATGACCTTATATTAGAAATAATGTAGTTATTAATATTTGAGTAATACATCTTTAACTTATTTAAAATAAAATATATTAAATCTCTTCATATAATCCAAGTGGCTTCAAAAAGATACCATTTACACCCAATGATGATTTAAGTCAAAACACACTCATCTAATGATATTATGACAAGTTTTAGGGTAATTTTATAATATTATTTTTAACCTTAATTTCCGGATTTACATTTTTCCGTGTTAATAAAAATTACTGAAGTTACTATTCATAATGCCCAAAAATAAAATAAAGATATTTAAAAAATTTGAACACACTGATTCCAAATATGGAATAAATTTTTCAAAATTCAAAACATAGATGTTTCTGTAATTAATTTAAAATTAATCTTTTTGTCAGAATGAGAAAACAAGTTTTAAAAGTTAAAACATGCAAAAGATTAAAATATTTTTACATCTAAATTCAATTTAAAATTAATGAAAATAACATAAATTATATTAAATGATAAAAATATAATCTATTTGTACTTTAAAATCATTCATATATATAATTTTACAATATAAATATATTTCATGAAAAAGTAGCTTTCAATTAAAATGCATTATTTTTTTTACTATTCATCAAAACGTGAAGCTTATTAGAATAATATCAAATAATATACCACGGTAAATTTTGATACTTCGATTTAAAATAAGAAGTTTATTTTTTCAAATATAATATAAAAAAGTGTTTAGAACAAGATTTAAAATAGGTATGCCGTCAAGAGGTGGAAAATCATCATTTTCTGAAAAATACTTCTTTTATTGGAATTATTAAATTTCTTCTAAGATCATATATATAAAACATGTAATATAAATTTTAAACATTATAATGAATATATTACATAGATATTTCCTTAATAAAATCCATCAATAATGATTTTATTATTTTATAAACTCATTTATTTTCATTTAAATAGTTTTTCAGAAAAAAAACATTTCCTTCTATTTAAAAAGGGTTTTATTTTTCATTAATAATTAATTGCACACCAAATAATTAATTATACATACATGATTAAATCATATTATCATAATTAATTTAATACTCTTCATAGACATCATTATAATTTCTAGGTTATAAAGTAATTTAATAATATTTAGTTTGTTAAATTAAAATTGGTCTGGCGTGAAATGATTTCTATCAAATGAACTTGAAATTTTGTGTAACACAAATGAAGCATAGTGTTGTGTATACAAAAAAGAGAAGATGGTGTTTCATGTAGCTCAATCTTATATTGTTGTATCATACAAAACAAGACATCAAATAAATTAAAAAATTCCATCTCATAAAAATCTCAGGGCGTTACATTGGAAATTGTCGAAAAAAGAAAGAAGATATAAATCCATGATCAATATTTTAAGGAAAATGGTGTAAACCAAAAATGAAGATTCCTTAATCGATTTATGATTTATCATTGGTGATGAATGAATTTGGTAGTAACGAGTAAGACCCAAAAAATTCACTGCATCTTGATATACCTCAATCTGATCGTCCTCCATAATTTGATCCGACTTGCCAATAAAGAATGTCTAATCCTACACTAAAATTCACCCTGGGTTATGATGCTAAACATGGGGATGTTTTGTATTTGGTAATTTATATAATATTAGATTTAGTAATTTTAAAAATAAAATAAATAAATAAATTATTTATTTTAATTAAACTCACCTACCAACAGTCACCTCCCTTAGAAAGTCTAAATCTGAGCAACCTTAGGTCATTCCTAGGGAAAACCACATGTTTCAAAATCAACCGTGGTCTCAGATTTCCTATCCGAGGTTCTGAAAAAAGGGAAACCAATTATAATCAAACATTGCATGAATGTGCATTATAATATATTAATATTTTCAATATTTTAATTATGGGGTACCAAGACACCCAAACACCATGCCAAATATGAGGATAAATTCAAATATATAACTAGAAATATTCAAATTAAAAATGAAAAAAATTTAATTCATTACACCCTTGGTTTATTAGAGACACACTTAGGTTGGAACTCACGATGTACAACCAGTTTGGGTGTCGCCTCAATGAGAGTCTACTCATTTCAAAGTAGTATCAGAGAAATTCATGTCCTAGGGATAGAGTATATAGTCTAGAGATTAGTATTCAAGTGGGGACTCAATACTATAAATTAACCTATTTATAATAAATTAATTTTTTATTTTAAACATTGGTTAAAAATAAATATTAATACAAACAGACTTAAATGTAGAGTTATAACATTAATATTTAATAAAAAACATTGAAATTTAGTTACAACATCTGTTATTATAAAAGTTTACATTGAAACATTGACTAAATGTAGATATAGAGAGATTTAAAACATCAGTTTTCATAAAATAATGATGTTGAAAGTCACTTTTAATGACTTTTTTATAATAAATGGCATAGAAATTAATTTCCAAAATCAATTTTTTATGAAAAATGAGATTGGAAATTTATTATTATTTTTAATATATATATATAAATAAAATACTTCATTCCTTGTAACTTAAAATCCAACAGCAGTAAAAAAGAGACTCAACACAAGGTTTACTACAACATCATTTACCAAGATAATACACATATAAGAAACTATTATATATACATCTTAAAATTAATCAATCCTATAAAGTAGTCTATAAATATTCCTTAAAGGTGGAATAATAAAAAAAATCAATTAATATTTTAAAAGACCGATAGTTCTAGAAATAATTTTTACATATATAATTTTAATTTAATTATTATAGATATATTTATATAAAGATTCATGTAGATACTAGTTAGATGTTCCACTTCCTCCATGTCCATCATTTTAGTAGATTTATGCCACTTTAATGAAATTGTGTGTAACTATATTTGAATATCATTAAATGATTTTTAAAATTAAATAATTTTATTATTCATAATATAAAGAAAATTATATATATTCTATTAACTAATAAAGTTAGAAAAAAGTGTATACCTGAAAAAAAATGAGTTAAAAGAAATATTTATGGAGAAATAATGATTCCAGGATTCATAAACAAAAAATGTGTATCTAAAACTAATTCATATAAAAATTAATTCAAAAAGGTAGAAATGATTAAAATCTATAGACTTAATTATTCAAGTTAAAAATGTATTTACATGTGTAAGTTTCATATAAGAAGTAAAAATATATATATTTACCAAAATAATTATTAGAGTAAAAGAGTGTTTTATAATATCCCTTCTGTGTTATCATTTTTTATAGAATGGACCATGGCTACATCATGGTAATTTTTATCCTTAGATAATAGTTTACTAAATGAATAAATACCATGTAAGCCCACAACATCATTAACATCCTCATCACACAGATGATTTTTTTCCATTTAAAAAATGACATACCATTAATAATTTTATGGTTCAATAATATAATATATTTTCTTCAAATGTTTTACTATGAAAAATGGTTCCTATTTAAAACAATATTTTTTTAAATTAATAAGTTTAAATCCATAACCATCATGTTTCAAAATATTTGTTTAATTAAATCAATTACATTTAAACACTAGCAATCAAAATTTAATGTCATAATGTATATATATCCTCAACAAAAAAAATTATTGTTGATGAAGAAAATAGGTTTTTATATTTAGCACACACAAAATTATTTGCTTTAATGATGACCACAACTCCACTATTTTTAATCGTACTATTTTTTCATATGTCTTGTAAAACATGTGACCATTAATTTAAAAACTAAACCATCTGATCACATTAACTCATAGTCCCCTAGATAACCATTTTATGGTTTATTATCTATATATATCACTTCTCACTTTCTTCTTAAACCATGAAACTATTATAGTTACTTGACTTAGTGCCCACACTAAGGGGTGTGGGTGGGGTGAATTAGTGTGATGAAAAGATTCCAATTATACCTTCTATCCACCCATCTCTTACCTTGAAACCCATTTGGTTAATATTTATCTCTTTAATCACATTCGGATTGCATGTATGTACATAAAAATAAATGAAATGAAACAAGGGGCACAAGATTTGTTAATGATGTTTTCCTCCATGAAGGATGGATACATCCTTAGTGTATGTTGGTTTTTATCTCTCTCACTCTCTCACATATTATTATTTTTATCAGGAAATATCTCAAGAAATGGAGTATCCTTGGACCCATTTTCTTGGCACTAACTATGTAAAATAACAAGCACCAACTTTCTATTCACACTCTAGTTCCAACCTGGATTTTCCCTAAAAAAATTCAGATTAAGTTTGATCAGGTATAAAGTAAAATTAGTAATGAATCTTGAGTCTATCCTAAACTATATAGGTTTGATATCCTTTATAAAAGTGAATAAATATTAAGGGATTCCTCAGTATTATTTCAAACCACAGAATATAAGAATATCATATGTCATATTCCCACTTTATTATTAAACTTATAAGACTATATAGTAAAATTAAGCCACTCACTCACTCTTATTCTTCTTCTTATTTAAAACATAATAATAATGGTATATTATTTAGTATCACTGGATCTATAAAGATTTAAGAAAAAGGGTTTCTTCACTATAATATCATTGTCAAGTATTTTCCTCAATTTACTTGACATTAATGAGTATTTAGGAAAGTTAAAGAATTGATTAAAAAATTTTATTCTTCTAATTCTAAGAATATACATATTCATTGTATGAATGAATATAATTTCCACATTTTTTTGGTATTTTAGTTTTCCTAGAATTTTAACCTTCCAAACAACACATATTCAGTATTCATTTTCTATTAAAAATAGTTATATGTATTTGATCCTAAAGACTTGACATTTAATTACTCTTAGAATTATCATGGTTTTAATACTTATTTAATTCATTCAAAAAACTCACATTTAATGAATCAACATCTTCATGAGAATAATGCATCATCACAGTCAAGGTCGGGGATCAATATGTTGCGATGTGACCATCTCTTGAATTTTAGAACTAGATATAGCTAGTAACTACTCATATATAGCATCACAACACATCTATCTCATCTGTTTTCATCACTGAGAACCATTTCTTCATCTTCCCTATTATTCACCACTACAGGAATCACAACTAACTCATAAACAAAATTGTGAAATTTCCATCTTGAAATCACATTATAACATCATAATATCACTACTTGTAAAAGTATATTCTAAAAAATATTCATCTCCTCAAATTTTTACAAATTGATATGTCATATATAATATACTAAATATATTTTGTATCTTATTAATGTTATTTTATTTTATGCATTCCTTTAAAATGTGATTCATAAATAATATCTTGTAATTCTCAAGTAATATTTATGATTTTTTTAACATAGGAACATTTAGGTTCTAGTTTCCAATATAAATATCACATATCCCCAAAAAACCAAACATATACACCAAAATAACTTATAAATTTTTTAGTATATTTTATAAATTATAAAAAAATCTTATGCATGGTCAAAATATCAAATATATCTACTACCTTTATCATTTTTCATCACCTCAGATCAGATTAATATATTACATATCACTAAAAATTACAAAAAACTCTCAATAATCTAGTCCTTCATAAATTTCATATAGTCTAAGAAATTATATATGTATAAATAATAACATCCAGGTACATTTCTAAATACTTAACTTCTGAAATTGTTTCTTATTTATTATGTACATGGAACGATTTTAAACCCCATATATTCCAAAATTTACAAACCCTTTCTTATATTTATTTAGGAAATTTTTTCCAATTAAATCCACTATGGAATACCTTAAAACCATATCCAATAAATACTATAAATATTCCACAGATTTATACAACAAAAAAATACTCTTTAGAGTATCCCATAATCATACACTACCATCACTATTTAAAAAAAACTAGGTGAAGTTCGTCTGACATTATCAGTTTTCCATGATTTGTAAACACAATTATGGAACTTAAATACTTTATTTATCTACTTATTTATAGAGATATAGAATTTATAATTCTCAAAACTCCATGTATATATTATATTATTTCCACCAAATCATTATGGATAAATCCTTCTTATAAAATTTCAAGAAGTAGACCTTCAATTGCATACTTTTCCAACTAACTATTCTTCATGAGATATATGTATTATAAGTAGCTAAGAAATTTCATAAACCATTTCCAATTGACTAGATATACAATGAAAAAAATGGTAGTATCCCACTTATATTTATTTAACTATTATTGATACATAATATGTGTAGAAAATCCATATATATTTCTTATTATTCATCATATAAATAATAGAAAGAACTCACTACACATATTCCAATTGCATATGAACAATGGTAACAAAAAACTTCTAAGATTAAAGGTGTTTTAAAATCACCATATAATATTTACTATTAAACACATTTAATGATACCTTTCTTTGGAGATCTACCTTCTCTCCGACCATCTTGGGGATTCATGCATCTTCCAAACTATTTTTCTTCAAAAAATATTGAAAACATGAATATTACCATTACACATAGTTAAAAAATAAAAACATCAAAAATTCGGTACAAAAATACCCACCTTTTAATTTTTTTTGAATACTAAAATAGACAATCTCATGTCAATATGTTCTTCTCATTTTCCTCTCGCTCCCCCAATTAAAGAATGATGGAATTTCAATATATTCCTTTATTATATTATTCACACCCTTCGTATATTTTATACTCTCTCACACTTATTGAAAATAAATACAAAAATACTAGAGATAGGATGGTATATATTCACATAAATTTAAGTGTCATCAATTATTATAATCTGTGTCTACTTGATCCATACTTAGTATAGAAAACAAGAAGGATAAAATTAGAAAAAAGATTTATCCATTATTAAAAATAATATTATACAAATTGATATTTATTTTTGGGTTGTATAGGTATTTATAGGTTAGAACCAAGTGATAACAATTTATGTATTTGTTCTTATAAGAATTATAATCTGAATTTTTTTACTTATCTCAACACACAAGTTAAAAAAATTCAAAAAAAAACTCAGGTTTTGATTTCAAAATAGCCCTTGAAATTCTAAAATAACTAATTTATAGGTCATCAATTTCTCCCCATTAATGATAGGATTGAATATTTATATAAAATTATAAATGAATATCAATACATAACCCTTTAACGACTAATTTCAAGCACATTATAAAAATTCAATATTTTTATGAAAATGATAATTTTTGGTAGATTCTACAAATTATCCCCTTAGAGGGATGAAATCATTTTCACCTCATCAAGAGTGATCTTTTTTCAAATGATATTTATGATACAAATTTTTTAGATCATTGTAAGATGGTTACTTCTCACCTACTATTCATTTTTTATAGAAAACTTATTTTCTTTAATTATCCCTATAAGAACTTGCATCATCTTGAATTTATTACATATATAACATATAAATACAACAAAATATATAATGGAACAATGTGGTAACTCTTGTATTATCATTGATAATGACTGGGATGCTATTTTCTTATCAACTCAAATTATCCCTTATTTTCTACTCTAGTCATTATAGATTTCATTGTGAATTATCTTTTGTTTTCAAATTAGTGATCTTATTAGGTAGCATAGTTGTCTTATTTTTCTCATATATTTTTTATTATGTGATATTATTATAAACATGATCCACCATGGCACACGAATAACCTAGTGAATGCTTTTTATTCTTTATAATGTTGTCTTGGGAAGAAATTATGGTTAAACAGTTTGTTGAAATGTTTCTACCCTATTTACACCTTACAAAAAATCATCATGAGATATTTAATATTCATATTTACAAACTATCATGAAATTAATTTTCCTCTTCATAGGGATGATTTTGTTTCCCTTTATCCCTCTTTTTCTCCTATGTTTTTTATTAATATATTTTCTCTTTTAATTGATCTAGCCAAATGTTTTTACATTTTTTAGAAACATATCCATTTATTTTAACTTCCACATGGATTTTCATGAATTTTTTCCACTAAACCAGTCCTTTTATTTTTCACAAGGAATATTACTACTTTTTTCTATAACATAATTCATTAAGAATCTACACACATTTCTTATTTATAGGTTTATATGGTGTTTCCTATTCTTCCACAAATAATCAGCTCCTTTTTTTGGTGTGTCATTGTTTTTAGTATTCTTAGATCTATTTTTAATAACATCCTTTTCTTGTTTACAACACAAATATAATTCATCATCATTATTATTATATGGTATTTTCCACTGAATTTATTTTTTCTCATTTTTTATTTTTAAAATCATGCATCCTCAACATGAGAACTTTCATTGTATTTTCCACAAAAGTTCTCCAAGCATTCAATTTTTTTTTAAAAAAATTAATTTTCTATATTAATTATATGAATTTTATAGTGACCAAGATTTTATCCCCCTAAAATTTGGATTTATTTGAACTCCAGAGGTTGAAATATTATGACAATATTCTAGATCATTTTTCCTAGATTTTTCATATCACCATAAATGTCCCACAAACCATGATATTTTTCTTTGAACACCATTATAGATAAATTTTTTATGCTTGTTTATTTTATAAATTTTTCTCGATTTTTTTTTACATTTTTATGGGATAAACTTCTTCATCATTAGATTTTATCCATCATATATACAATGTCATGTTTCTAGTAATTTTTCATTACCTATGTTGGTATATATTTTTATTTCAAACATGCACTATACATGAAACTATAATTAGTATTTAAATAATTTTATAGTGTAGATTGTATCTCTTGTTTAGAGGTCTATTTTAATTGATCATCATAGGATCTAAAACTCTATTTTACAATATTTTTAGTTATTTTAGAATAAGATTACTTTTTTGAATTATGTTTTTCATAAAAACTTCATTCATTTTTTTATAAAGAATTAACATAAATAGTTTCCAAATTTTCTAGTTTGATTTCAATTTTAAGAGATTTTATTTTTAGGTAGTTTTTCTCATCCTCCAAATATTTTATTTTTCCTTCAAAATATTTTCTTATCTTCTCATCATGTTCCTCATACATTATGATATTCTATTGCATAAAATTTTTAATCCCCTTAATCATGTTATATTTTTATTTAAATTGAGAATTTTTAATTTTAATAAAATATTTTTTGTTTTTATCCAATTAATAGTTATTTTATTTAAAGAATATTTTTCATTTTTCCTTTTCAAGGTTTTTATTAATCTATTAATTCTATAAATTGATACAACTTCACTATAAATCAATATTTAAGAAATTTACTAATCAAAATTGTTTAGAGATATTTAAACATGTCATCACTCTTTCATTGAAAGTATTCTCTAATTTATATAATTTTTTTTAAAGTTAGGTGATTTACTCCTGTATATTTCTAGAAGACTCACAAATTAAATCGTTTGTTACCTTAGGAATGTTATGTTGGGTTTCATTTATAACACAAACTGATTCATCATATGAATCTCCAAAATTGTGATCTCCTCCACTAGATAATTTTTCTTCTATAGTACAATATTGAAAAGAAATTTCATATCCCTCCTAATTACCTAGTTTTTTTAAAAAAAACTTTTAATGAAGAAGGGTTTTCATAATCATTAGTAGTTCATTCCACTTGCAGATCTTCATTTTAAATATAGTTTCTATCTTCATCATGATTTCAACATGGGGAGATAAAAAATATTCCTCTTATTTTAAGAGAGATGAATTTTTTAATATCATTAATTCCTTATTCCTTTTATTCTTTAGAGTCTTGGATGAAATGAACAATGATCATAAATAGACTCATATTTTTTAAGTATGCACTTCACATTTCCTTTTCAAAAGGAACCAAAAAACATCAAATACTTAAATTCTTAGAATATAATCATAGATGAAACTATAACTCTGAAATCACTTATTACAGTCAGTGGGAACATTTAACAAACTATTGTGATGAACTAATTACTAATTATAACTTATTTTCCTATTTCTCTTACCTCTACTATTATTCAATAAATGGATATCTATTTTTTTAACCTTTGGATTGTATTCATGTACTTAAACATAAAATAAAAATAATAATACACACAAGAATGGTTAATTAGATTAGGATTTATCCTATATTAAGTAATATTAGTAACAAATATTGATTTCCTCATAGAATATATAGGGTTGATCTCCATCCTTAAAGTGTAGAAATCCTGAGGGGTGCCTCAAACTTCCTTAAAAACTTATGATATTAGAATCTCCTGATTTATGTTCTCACTTTCTTCTTTGGTCTGTAAGATTATTTGATAGAAGTAATATTTTTTCTTTATCTTCTTCATTTTATTATACTTTAGTACAAAATAATAATATCTTTTAAATCAGAACTGGATATTTCAAGATTTGACACAAAGTATTTTTTTCACTACTATAGTGGTGTTGATTATTTTGATCATTTTATTCAAATTCAAAGAATATTCAGTAAAGTCATAGAATCAAGTCAATAATTTTCTACATATACTTCTCATAATATATATATTCACTATATACATTAATATAATTTCCATACATCCATGTATTTTAGTTTTCTTGAAATATAATCCTTCAAAACTCCACATTTTTTCACAAAACATGAATCTCAGTGTATCTATGTTTTTAGTAGAGTCATGCATCATCACAGTCATGGTTGAGGCTCTTTATGTTATGGTGAAACCATATCTTGAATATTATAACCAACCTTAGTTGGTATTTCTTCTTAGACAACATCATGCGACATCCATATCATTTTTCTTCATTATTGAGAACCAATTCTTCATCTTCCCCATTATTCTACACTACTCAAATCATGAATAACTCATAAATAACATCATGACATGTCAATATTGAAATCTCAACATAACATATTCAAACCTCAGCTTCAAGGAGTATCTTATGAAAAATATCTATCTCCTAAAATTTATATAAACTGATAAATCATACATAATATAATAAATATATTACATATCTTAGTAATGTTCTTTCATTTTTTATATTTTCTCAAAAAATGATTAATATATAATTTTTTTTAATCCTCAAATAATATATAATATTTTTTAATTAGGGAAGATTTCTTCTCAAGTTTCCAACATGAATCTGACATATTATAAAATATGTTATGTATCACCAAAAACCATACGAATACACCAAAAAACATATTCAAACCTTTGGTGATATTTTATAATCTCCAAAAAACATACACATGGTCATGAAATCATATGTAAGTCCTTTTTCATTTTTTTGTACCTCATCTTAGACCAATAAATTATGTATCAAAAAAATTTTATGAATCACTCAAACCTATAATCATTTTCCAAAACATACATAGTCTATGAAATTATATTATTATTCAATTAAAACATCTACGTAATTATCCAAATATTCATCTTCTTAGAAATTATCTTATCTATTATGTACTTGTACAATTTTCTAACCACCTGTATTCCAGAATTTCCATACTCTTCCTTAGACTTATTTATGTATTATTATACTCTTCAAGTCACATAGTAATAATTTGTAGCCATCTTCAATTATTACTTTAATTATTCAAAAAATTAATTTATAAATTAAATACTCTTTAGAGTATCCCATGAACCTTCACTATCTCAAACACTACCAGCACTATTTTAAAAATCAACCAATATATGTTCAACTTATTTTATTAGTTTTTCATTCTCTGTAAAAATAATTTTGGAACATCACAACCTGATTTATCTAATTATTCATATAGATAAATATTTTATAATTATACACACTCCATGGAACTATTATTGTATTTTCATAAAATCTACTTGAATAAATTCTTATTATAAATATTCAAGCAGTATATCTTTAGTCACCACTTTTCCTACTAAATGATCTTCATGTAATATAAGTATTGGAATAAAATAAAACATTCAATAAAACTTTTCCAAGTGAATGGATATCCAATGAAAACCAATGGAACCACCTCACTCCTATTTAATTAAATCTTATTGAGATAAAATTTACACATAAAATCATAGAATATTATCAATCTTTTCCACATAAATAGTGGTTGAAACTCACCCCGCATATTCCATTTCTATACAAACAATGGAAAAACATAGTTTCCCAGATTTAATATATTCCTCTAATCATCAAAAAATATTCACTATTTCACACATATAATGAAAAGTTTCATAGGAACTCCAACTTCTCACTAACCAGCTTGTGGACTTCATGAATCTTCCATGATATTATTCTCCAACACATGTATATTTATTTCACACTTATCGTAAACAAATAAAACACATTAAAAAGTAGGTCCAATAGAAAAGAATGTATTTTTATGATAATTCATTAATAACTTTTCCCTTTTATTTTTGATATTATAACTTTAATAAAATAATCTATGATGATAAACATGGTTGAACCTCAACTATGTTGTTCAAAATATATAAATGTGTGTGAATCACCACATAACCTATGATAAACATTAATTTTAATCCATATATCCTATAAATTTCATAATTAACTAATATATTTGAGGATATAGGGTTACCAACATACTCAAATTCATATAAGTTATCATTATATAACTCAACCACCTCCTCTAATATATATTTTTTTGAAAAATATAAGCCACTGATAGATATAGATTTTTAAAATGACCCATAAAAATTTTCATATATCATTAGAAAGGATATATACAATTTAAATATACATTCATATATATATTTGTCTATTATACCAAATGAATCACCGAATGAACCATTATATCAAAAACGTATAGTGAAAAATACATATATATTTTAAAAAGTTTGAAGAGGCCTTCATTCTATAATGCATTTTATAAATTTATACCAATGAATTAAGAAGAAACAGAATTTAAAATTTATGATTGGAATTGGATATATTCCACATAGTGAAATGGGAAATATCTATTTAATTAATACATGATAGTCATGAGATTTCATGCCTTTTAACATCAACACCTTAAATGTCACCAGAATATTAAACTTTTGAGGAATAATAACTAGGTACTTTAATACCATTCATAAATTCATATAAATTCATATTTTCACTATTTATTAATGTATGGAAGCTAAAGGTAAATATGTTTTTCCTTTTTATAGTGGGATATAATTCTAATATTATTCCCAAATATATTAAGTCAAATTTTTTATGTAATCTATATTTTTTTATTTACTTTTATTTATTAAAAAAATATTTACCAAGATATCACATATTTTTTACCTAACATTTATAAGATCAATTTAATCTTTTACCTCTAAAAATATATTAAATGGTTGATCAAATAATATAGACTATTCATTCGATGTATTTTTTCTGATGAACCAAACATGTTGTCTTCCAAAATGTGACATAGATTTTTTTCATCTTATTTTAATATTCTTTAGTTGATAGAGGTTTTGGGGGAAAATTATCCTCTTGTAAATTTTTAACATCCTTCTTAATGATAATACATTAAAAGATATTTGATTAATCATGTACACTATCATTCTCCTATTCTATAATTGATGATATGAAGTCCCTTATTTGTAAATTGGATGAGATTTATGTCCCTTAACATCATATCTAGATAAGTTTCAATATGCATGAAATTAATTTATATATAAAATTAGAATAACATGCAAGAGAAACTAATTTTTATTATATGTATCAAACAATTTAAAACCTACATCCCATAGAAATCTCAAATCATCAGTCAATGGTGATAGAAAAACATTAATATATTTTTTAGGCTATTTTGGTCTAGAAATCATCAATCCAGTAATAATATATTTTTCTTAATTAATATATATATGTGGAGGTTTTAAACTACTAAAATAATATTCCATTAACAATGTTCACTTTGGATGATCTGATATATATTTATTATATCTATGCACAGTACCATTTTTAGATTTATAACATCGTTTTTAAAATCAGGGAATATTTTTTCGAATCTCTTTTATTATGGTTAATCGATAGGGTGATGTTCAATTACATTAAATATTTTATATTTTTGTTTTATATATTAACATATTTTAATCATTTTAATTTGAAAAAAAATTCTTTAAATGAGGAATTATTAGAAGATACCATATTTGCTTAACATGAGGTTTGGTTTCTAAACATGAGAGTGAATCACTATTGGATATCCTATATATTTTACATTGTGATGTCCCACATTTAGGAAATTTTTATAATATTTTATATTCCATACTATACAAAACATATTCATAAGGAAAAAAACTATTTTCTTATACTCTAGTCCCATTGGACATTGCATTTTTTAAAGCATTATTTGAATTTGGAAGCTCATTTTCTTTTCAAAGTAACTCTTTCAAAAGTTTGAGTAATTTAGTGAAACTTATTACTCTCCAACCATTTATTTCATTTAAGTTAACTAATACCTTCACATATGATAACAGTGTAAATTTATTACAACCAGGTCGTAATGGATTATCTATCACTATCGTACAATCATTCAACAATTTCTGTTTTTCCATGGTCTCAACTCCTAAATCATGAATTAATTTATCAAGACTATCCTCTATATCATAATGACTCTCTTCATCAACATTAAATTAGGAATTCTTTTTATTTAACTATTCCAGATCTAATGTGTATACTTATGATTAAAACCATAATAAATAATCTGGTTTTTGACTTTTCAGTAACCATACTGGGTCACCTTTGACTCAGACACCTAAGATGACCCGTAGAAAAGCATTAAGTGCATTCTTGGTCCCCATGGTATGGAGAAAATCTCCTAGGAATCGTATAATTAACATTGGAATAAAATTCATCCAATGAGAAGTCACATGGTCCTGAACCATGAACCTAGTATGGCCTTGCCATAGCATGTAAAGTTATAAACCAATTATAATATATTCATTCAAAAATATATAAGTATCCCATAATATAATAACATATCAGAATAAAATGTGAGATAGAATATAAGCCATAACATAGACAAATATCATTCATGAAGTACCCCAAATAGAATCAAAAGGAGAACCCAAATATACATGGGTTAGAAAGGAATGGGTTGGATGATGAACATGCAATAGAAGATATGAAAAAGGCCAACCAAAAGGAATAAAGGGGCACCCATCTCCATGTGACATGAGGCTTAAGTGCCCACCATGCCACCATCATCAACCCATGTTATACTATTCAAAATAACTAGAATCTCCAAAAAATTCTTTGCCTTTACTATAAATTATCAAAAAAAGGTCTGCATACACCACTTAGGTGTATATAGGGTATGATAAACACTAACCCAGTAGGATACCACCAAGTGTTCCATGTATGAAACTTTTTAGATAAATAAAATTATGATAGTTTTAAATAACACATATGAAATTAATATTCTAACTTTGAGATAAAAGAAATCATGTAACACTCTTAAATAATTTATAAATAGAAATAAATTCAATATAATTAAGAATAAAATAAAACATGTACCATGGGAGAGCCCGAAGTCATTTTAGTTTTTTTGGGTTCCCTAGGTCCTCGTATAAACTTGTGATATGAAGGTAAATCCAACTGTGAATACAACCCCTTAATGATGTGTTGATTTGTCCTATAAATATGGTGTCACCCATCCCATGACACCATTCCATATCACCCACTAAGGATTACATGCCTTGGCCTCATTGTGTGATGTCACCCCTTCACAAAACCTTGACCTTCCTCTATATTTAGTTTAGTTAATTTAAGTGACATCATCCAAAAAGGGATACTTAGCACTATCCCCCTTTATATAATTAGGTTAAAAAGTTCTATTTCCATGAAACACTTATCATATTTCTATCAAAATGTGAAAATTTTCATTTCAAAGGGATTTCTATAAACAAATCGCAATCCATTTCCTTTCAACGTATTCAAAGTATGCCTTTACGACCATTTTACCTTTCAAACCCATGTAAAATCATTTAATCATTTTTATCCTATATAATTAATCATAACAAAATAAATATATAGATTCAATTAATTAAGAACACATTTTTTAAATCATTCCAAGAAAATCTGTTTTATAAAACCTGAACGTGATATAGAACCACCTACTTTTCAGCAAGGTGAAATGATCACCTACAATGAAAACAAACTTGGAACATCGATGGGGATCCTAGAGAGGGAATAAAAAATTAAAACAATAAAAAATAAATCCTCAATAATCATATAACACAAATCCTAGTTCATAAAGTCATTAAGGAAGATAAAAACTCAAGAAATATGGGGGACATCAAGGGGATGGAAAAAAGAGACACTTACATGGGTGAATCTAGAAGAATCTAGGTGAAATACCACTTAAACTTGTAATAAGAGGGAATTCAGAAGAGAGATAGAGTGAATGGGGGTTCTTGGTTTTAATGGGTTGATAAATGAGAGATATGTCCTTTAATTTAAAAGAGGCATGTAAGGAAATTTTACATTTATAATTTTCGAGGAAGGTTCAAGGTTTGACCACATGGTTTTCCAAACCGTGCACCAACTATTCATGTCACATTGACTCACCTGTACACTTGAATGATATTTCAACACATTTTGATAAACCATAATACAACCATGTGAAAATGACATATATTATTATATACTTGTGTTCCATGGTTACTTCATGGTTACTCCTAACTGTGCACTGATCATGTGACACCCACTATCTTTCCCAAAAACTTTTAAATTTCCAATCAAAAGACCTATAAATGAAGAGATATTTAATGATTAAATAAATAAATAAAGGAAAAAAATACATGAAAGGTACAACATGGATGTGATAACACTCTCAACCATAACAATTTATATCCCCAGAAAATCAATATGTAGTTTGAAAAATTAAAAGATAAAGCCAATACTCTCTCATATGTGCTTCACACTCCCTTGTTTCATGAGAATCAAAACTATACTATCATCAAAATGAACCAATCAAACCAATTTAACATAAAAACCCTTTTCTTGAGTGTTATTAATTTTAACTAGTTACTCAATCATATATTCATCATGTTCTAACTCAAGTTATTCCCAATTTAGCACATGAGAGGGATTGTGGTTATATTTCGTCAACTGTGAGACATGGAACATATTGTGAATTGACATCACCTGAGAAGTAAATTCCAATAAATACTCCACCTTTTTAATTCTATTGGGGATTTAAAAATGTCATGAATAAATTAGTGAAATATTTATTTATTTACCATGTTTTTTGGGACTAAATAGAGGTGTGACCTTTAGAAAAACATAATACTCATTTAAAAATTCCAAAGTATGAAACTATAAATTTTCATTATAATTTTGGTTATTCTTGTACATTACCAATAATTTTTTAATAATAAATTCCATCATTATGGTACCCTATATTAGACTTGGTCCTACCAAATAGGACACTCATATCTCTTCCATGTATAATGGAGAACAACATGGACAACCAAAAAGAGCCTCAAATGGAACCATCATAATAGAGTAATGGTAACGATTATTATAGGAAAACTCAACTAGTACTATATGGGCATCCTATGAACTTAAAAAATTGAGAACACATGCCAAAATAATATCCTCTAGAGTATGATTAACCCATTATGTCATCCCATTGGTCCAGAGGTAGTAAGTCATTCTCAGTTTCACCTACATGACCATTTCCTCTTGGAGGAACTTGAAAAAATAGGATGTAAAGTAGTTGTCCCAGTCATAGATGATAGTAAAATTCACACCATACATAAACAAAATCTCCTAAAAATATAAACTACCCATATATTTTACCTTTATAATCTCCTTGATCTATATGAAGTGTGAACACTTAGTCAGCCAATCGATCATGATCCAAATATCATTCCATCCCTATAGGGTATGAGGTATCCTAACAATGAATTCCATGGACACCTCATCCCATTTTCAGGTAGGAATGGGAAAGTTATAAATCAAAACAAAAGGTCATTGATTTTCACCCTTTACATTTTGATAGGTATAAAACCAACACACAAAATATACTATTTCTATGTTCATTCTTGACTATTGGTTTTGTCTCTTCATGTTAAAGTGCATCTTGATGGCATTGGTGTAACGTCCCAAACCTAGTTTTCTCATAAGTAACTAAAACCACTTGGTTACATGGTATCGAGTGTAACTCCCCATATTCCAGAGGTTTCTCACTAGTAGTGATTGTCCATGGTGGTATAGTGGGAAAACTATACCATCATAATAAATGTTTCACAAAAGTGTAATAAAATGAATAAATAGTACAAACCTAATATTAATTTTCCTTTAAGTAAAAGTTAAGTAACTCAGAAAATAATAAATAGTAATGTAAAGAAATATTCAGTACCATATGCAAAATGATGTAATTATATGCCTCCAAACAAGAACAATTTGAAAACATGGCAGTAGGAACGCATACATATAGGTATACCAAAAGGAACAAAAATTCCAAAAGACTATCTCCAGATAAAATCATGATATATAGTTAGTTCCTATGCTCCCCCACTCCCATGATACAATAAATTAAGCATAAAAAACTAGTCACTTTCCCTTATCCTTACATGCATCCATGAATTCTAACCAGATACCAATCGTCAACCCGAACAAGGTGTGAGATATACTCAGTAGGCCAAAGTCAAAGGTTTTTATAACAAATCCAACCTATGAATATAAACTATAACAATGTGTAGATATAATAGGTAAATATGTAAAGTGTATAATATAAATTTCATGTCCATGAGCACATGCTATAATAATAGAAGACTATAATAGGTTAGCATCAATATATATATAAAGTGTCAAAAGTAGGTAAATACTAGCTCATCATACTCCCCATGTGAAAACAATATCAGACTTATATAGTTTAGGTCCCAGTCAATAATCAGGGTGAACATGTAGAGGCCAAGGATCTCACCTAATTGAAAACTCGGAATAGTATCATACCTGCAAGGCCCAGATCCCAAGGTGATAACTAAGGTGACCTATATCCAAATATATGAATGTATACAAAATTTATAGGCTCCATAGCTTGATCTCCCACATCAGTGTAATACCATAAGTAATCATACCTAGGGGTTTTAGGTTCCATACCTCGATCCACTAGTTGGTTACATACCATTATCCAATAGGTATCATGCCTCCATGAGAAGTCAGTGACATAACGAGGTATCAAATACCAATTAAAAAGATAGTAATGGGAAGGGTTGTGTTAGTGTTTATACCCATTTAAAATCATAAGTATAAAAAGGAACAATCCAATAGAATATCCATCTCATTCTACATTATCATTATTCACTTTAATAACATTTAACATTAGGGAAAAAAGGGCATGTACATATCCAATCACCACATTTAATTTAAAAAGGTTCCCACTAAAAGATGGAGATCTCACACACCATAAGGTGTGGTTTAACATAGGACAGATAAAATAAAACACTTAATAGATGTCTCATATTGATTTTGAAAACCTCAAACCATGTGTAGGTTCTATGTGGGAAATTTTTAAGGTTCCAACAATTTAACTCAAGAATTTAATTTATTTAGGAACAAAACATGGAAGGATCGGCATATGGCACAAATATGATAGTTTAATAAATGATGAAACCTTAGGGAAAATGTATATACCATATACAATATTCCTATAGTTGAACACCCATCTAGTATCATCCCTTAGTTCAGACTAAATGGGAAGAAAACATAAGAATAGATGAACACCCTAAAAATAGGTTTTATGATATCACACAAAAATAACTCCATTGATAGGAAGATGTATAATGAAAGGATCTAAAGGGATGGTGCTCTTACCAGTGGAAATCCAACATGATAGAAGGAACTAATATTGGATTCTATATAGAGATGATTCTCTAAATCCCAGGGTAGGCACAGACGAGTAACTTCAATGGGAGGATAGGGTTTTGTGTTCGATTGAAATAATAGGGGGAATAATGGTTTTCCCCTTAAAAAAGATAGTAGTAAAAAACATTTAATATCAAAAGATTAAAGAGGGTCATAGTTTGGCTGCATTATGTTCCAAATTGTGCTCCAATCGTGTGGCTGGCACTATCCAAGGATAGATCCTCGCATAGTTTATGTTCATGGTTTGTAAACCGTGTGTACCCCATATGATAGCTATTGTCTAGGTTCCCCCACCCCCCACACACACGTGAAAACACACAAGCTAGGAGAAAGGTTATAGAATCTATGATTAACCCATGTTCACCCTCTACAACACACCATATTGTTTTTCCAAGCTATGTGGCCCCTAGTGATTGGTTTGGTCGAACATTCACCTAGCCTTTTCCTTCATAACTCAAAGATTAGGGCCTTAAAAAATCCTCAAATTCTACTAAGATCTTACATAATCCCAAGGTAACATTTATAATAATTAAGTAGGTCTTTAAACTAAAAATTAAAGGATACATACCTCATAAAAACATAAGATATTATAGTATTCCCCCCTTAAAGAAACGTGTCCCCAAGTTTCCCTTTCAAGGGTGGTAAAACATCATTTGTGAATAAATCCTACCACTAGGCATGTGCATTAGCCTCCCATTCCAAAATCTCATCTTCTACATGGATGTTCTTCCATATGTACTAGAGGGGTTGACTAGACATAGAGAACCTTCATTCCCTAGTCAACAATATGGATTAATTGATCCTAAAAGGACATATCTCCCTCCAACTCAACCTCATTGGAATGAAATATTTGATATGAGTTTTAATAATAATGGTGAATCTGTGAAACATAGGAGAAATATTACATAACCTGGTACATATGAGGTATCTATAACCAATATGATACCATATTAATTATCTCTACAACCTCAAAATGTATAATTAACTAAGGAAAAATCTTACCTTGTCATCTAAACCATCGATGACCCAGTCTAGGTGAAACATGTAAGAAGTCCTGACTCCCCACCTCGAACTATAGTGGTTGACATAGAGGATTTTCATATGAACCTTACCGAGACTAAGTTGTATACATATACTTCCTAATATGCTCAAAATAATCTAAAGTCTCCTAAATGAAATTAGTTCCAAGTAGCACTGCATCACTGGCCTCTAATCATTACAAAAGTAAAAGACATGGCCTACCATGTATATCTTTATAAGTATCCATCTAAATCATATCTTTAAATTTATTATTGTAGGTAAACTTTATAATTGGTACATATTTCTCCCAATAACCTTAAAAATCATGGATGCATGCTTTAAGCATGTCCTCTATTACCTGTATTGTCTATTCTAACTACCTATATGTCTAAGAGTGAATGTTTGTGATCAAAAGAACTACAGTACCCATGTCCTTCTATAACCCCTTCTAAAACCATGATTTCATTAAAGCATACCTATAAAAATTATAATACGATTGTCCCCATATATGCATATAATCTCATGGGCATACAGTCTCCCATTCTCATCCACTAAGGTGTCTATGATATGTAAGAAGTGAATTGCCTTTGGGATCCTATGATGATCACCCATAATGTGTCACTAACTCAAGTAGATCTCGATGATCCATTCACAAAATCCAAAGTGACATCATCCCATTTCTACTCAGGAATGGTCAGTAACAATAAAATCCCTTATGGTTGTTGGTATTCTGCCTTCACCTACTTACATGTGGAGCACCATGAAACAAAACCAGATACTTCCCTTTTCATACCAGGACAAAAATATTAGTGGTCTAGATCACGATACATTTTTTTAAGCCTGGGGTATACCTACCAAGTAGAACCATGTGACTCTTTTGTAAATTCCTTCTATATGTCTGTAGGTACCCAGATACATCCTTCGATGGGCAATACCTCATCCACATAAATGGTCCATGATGGAAGTAGATTATCACCTAAAAAACTCCCCCTTAGTAATAGGCCCTCAGTATCCAATAGTTTCCTCATATTAACTCTATCTAGAAGTGAATAGGTCACTACTAAAGCTACAATGATAAGTTGTCCATGATGATCCTTCACCACTAAATGAATCTCTGAGAAATGATACATTCGCTACCACTCATCACTGGCCTATTGACCTACCTATGTCTGGGTCCTTAGGCATAGATCATATACTATAGTATTTCCTTTTTTGGGTGTATAAGAAAGATAAAAAACAAAGGACTGTAGGTATTCAACCAACCTTATCTACCTAAGGTTCAAGTCATGATGTGTAAAGATACACCTGAGGCTTTTGTAGACCGTATACACTAGAAAAATATCCCCAACCTGGAAATTCCTCCAACAACATAAGGAGTGAACTATAGCTACTATCTTGAGATTGTTTGTGAGGTAATTCATCTCATCTGGTATCAACTGATGAGACTCGTATGCCACAACTTGATCTTCCTTTATCAGATCTACTACTAGAACAATACATGATGCATCAAAATAAGCCATATAAATTCTTCCTAGAATTGGTAGAATCGCGATCAAAATTGAATCCAGTATCCCTTTTATCCCCTAAAAGACTATATCGTAGGCTTATGATGGTATTAAATTCAAACCATACTTAGTAAAAAACATGATAGTTACCACTAGTCATGGAATGTTCTAAATAAAGTTCATGTGATATCCATCCAGCCCCAATAAACTATGTATGTCAAAAATGTTCTTGGGATGCTCCTGGGTAACTACAACTCTCACTGCATCTGGTTCAACTGATACTCCTACCTATGAGATAATGTGACCCATGAAGTTCACTTTATCATTCCAAAAGTGGAATTTAGGGAGCTTAGAATACAACTGGTAATATATTATTATATTCATAAAAATCCCATGATTTTTATCATGGTTGTGTTGAGTTTGAGAATATACCAAGATGTAATCCACAAATACTATCACAAATGAATCCAAATACGGGTGGAAAATGGATTCATCATATCTATGAAAATGGTCATCATGTTCATCATAGAAAATAGCATAATCGTTTACTCATAAAGATTATACCTACTAAAGAAAACTATATGAGGTATGTACACAGGTCTAACACATACCTGGTGATAACCTGACCTCAAATCAATCTTTGAGAAAACTTGATCTCTTTAGATCTGCTCAAAGTGGTCATCTATACAATGAAAATGATATCATTTCTTCACAGTAAGCTGATTCAAATTTTAGTAATCCACAAAATCCCGAGGGTTCTATCTACCTTCATGGAGAAAACGATCAGTGAACCCCAGGGATAATTAATGGTCCATATAAAACCCTTATTTTCTATGTACTATAGCTATCTATTGAGCTCTTATAACCCAGTAGTGGTCATCCTGTAAGGTGTAATGGACACTAGTGGATCACCTAGAACCAGATCAATAGAGAAATCCACCTCTCCCTTAGGAGGTAAACTGGAAAATTCTTCATGGAATATAACCCTGAAATGATCTACTATAGGAGTTAAATCACTCTAATGTGTTCTCTGATCATCCAAATAAAGGTTAACAATCTGGGATGTCACACCACTCATCCCACAATGTTCTAGTCTAGTTCTACCTACCTAGACATCCCATTCACCCTAAAAATATAAGTACCATCCTTTGTAGATGTAAAGGACACCCTCTGGTGATATAAATCCATGTAGTAATGATAAGTAACTAACTAGTCTATCCCAAGAATAATATCAAAGCCATACTTCTCAAGGATGAAGTGGTTTTATAGAAAATGACAGTTTTCTATCTTAAGGGGTGACTCCTTACACTGGAGTATATTCTCTAATAAAATACCCAAAGGTGCGTCAATGGTCATCAACCCACATATGTATTGAATTTTGAGTGTGGTGATTTCAATAATAGATATATATATAAAATAATTTGATGCCCCTGTGTCAAAAAAAACAAATACTATGGTAGATGCTACTATAATTCTACCTAGAACTATATAAGGTTTTGGACTCTTCTCCCTCGACACATGATGCACTACATAAACCTTTTCATTCTACACCCCAAAACACAACATGACTACATTGAGTAGTTCCACTCTTCTAACGTTTTGAAACTGGTTTCTGACTCCCCAACCCAAGACCACCTCCTCGGCTTGACCGAATAGTGGCTCTCCAGATCATTACCTAACACAAAGCTATTGATCTCACCTGAGGACTTGTAGTTAGTGTTTATCATATCTTACTGGACACTGGATGGAAGATTTTGAAAAACCACTATAAAGGTCCCATCCTTCCATAATATCAATACTCAAAGAGGGCCCACTCACACTGAGGTTTCACATACCCCTACTTCCCATAATTATGAAAACCTAAAAACCCTCCAGTAAGTGTGTTCTAACTAGTACTACCCTCATGACAGGTCTCAAAGAAATGATCACTGCCACAAGATACTACACTACTGGGTTGAGAAGCTAGTCCACTATGATCCATACCTCTAGATTCCCTTAGGTTATGTTTGGTAATAATATCTGAGATTACTATATCAAACATGGTATTTAACCATAAAACATTAACCTGACATCAAATAGGTTTCTTAATCCAATCCTAAAAATGACTTAATTTCTCTAGATCATCAATTGTATAAATTGGCACAAATAATTGAAGATCTATAAAATGATTTGAGTAATCCATAACATACATAAACCACTATTGTAGGTTCATGAAATCCCTAGACCAATCATCCCATAAGGAATCAGGGAAAAATTAGTCATAGAATCTTGATTGTAAATCCTTCTAAATCACTTTTTAGTGATAATCTTCCTTGTTCAAAATATCCCACCAGTGTTTGGAATATCCTCACATAATATACACCTTGAGATTGAATCTATTCTTAGGAGGTATCTCTAGGTGATCTAAGATAGATAGGATAGTCCCAATTCATAACACTATAGTCCCATGGCCACCATCCCCTAGAAAGTTAGGTGGATGATGCTGCAAAAACTCTCAGATCAACTCTACCATATAAGAGGTAAGTCACAGAACTCCATGTATAGTCTTCAAAAGATGTAAGAATTCCCATTCAAACTAGGAATCATCACCCATGTAACAAATAGAAGGAGGTGTCATAGGTGGAACAATTAGAGGTATCATTGGTGGATACGGGCCCACCACCTCTAAATCATGGTCATCGCCACCCTCTTGGTGCACGACTCAAGGATTTAATGGTGGAATATTCATAAAAATTACAGGCGCACACCTCATATAGGTTTGTATAATGATAGCATCTAAGATACGTGAATGGGATAGGTTCCTGCCTTCCTATATAAGAGTCACACCCCTCTTCCTGCTCTTAAAGATAGGTTTGGGTGATAAGAACGATCATGAAGAACACAAAATACACCACCAATTGTGTCTAAAAAATACAACCTATGAGTATAAATTATAATCATGTGCAGATATAATAGGTAAATATGTAATGTGTATGATAGACATGTCATGTCCATGAGCACAAGTTGTAATAAGATCAAGCTATAAAAGGTGAGAATTAATATATATATATATATATATAAAGTTTCAATAGCATATAATTACTAGCTCGACATATTGAACATTTGAAAATAGTATCAATCCTTCATGGTCCAGGTCCCAAGGAGATAACAAAGGTGACCTCATCAAGGCCAAGATCTCATCCAATGGTAAGATCAAAATTATATCAAACCTACATGGTCTAGGTCCTAAATTGGTATTCAGGGAGACCTATATAAAAATATATGAATGTATATAGAAGTCATAGGTTCCATACCTCAATCTACCTCATTTGTTTCATTCCATATGTAATCATACCTTGGGGCTGTAGGTGACATACCTTGATCCCCATTTTGGTTCCATACAATTATGAAATGGGTATCATACCTTCCTAAGAAGATGGTTCCATACTAATATATCCAACATCAACCATGCAATATAATAATTTCAAGGGATATATTATTGTCCATACCCAGCTATAATCATCAGTATAAAAAGGAACAAGATAATAAAATATCCAAACCATTCCATATTATTATTTAATCACATTAATGATATTTAACATCAAGGAAAAAAGGATGAATTCCCATATCTAATCATCTCATTTAATTTAAAAAGGTATCCCACTAAAATATAGAAATATCACACACACTAAGGTGTGTATAAACACAAGGTAGATAAATAAAACGTCTTATCGGTGTCTTGAGTTGAGGATGAAAACCTACAACCAAGTCTAGGTGCTAAGATAGATACATAGTTATGGTTCCAAAAATTGAATTTAGGAATCGAATTTATTTAGGATCAGTAACCAGAAGGAATAACATCCCAAAAAATAGTGATTGTTTCATACCTCATTGAAAAACATGGGATCTTATAATCGATGTGGAAACCCCACTAAGACTGATAAAAGTCCTCCAAAAATACCTTTATCACCAAAGGTGGAACTATATGCATGTTCATGAGAAAAAGAGAACCACTTGGAGATAAGAATCATTGAATGGTGGTGTCCCCACTATATATATTCTCTCTAAGACACTTACACTCATCGTATTCGGTCTTCAATTGAGAAATCTTCTCAAGAAGTGGAGGATACAAATAGACATTACAAGGAAACAAACCCTCTTTATCTTAATTTAACTCCAGGTGAAACTCAAATAGAAGACTCGTGAGCTCACAATCCATGATGGAATCTCTTAGTACCTAATATAAAAACTTTTAACTAAGTGAATCTATAAAAATATTCCCCTTTCCAAACATGTAAGAAATACCCGAATTAAATATACAATGATATTCAATCCAACACCTTTGTTTAATGTCTATATCTATTTGAGAGAATATATAATATAGAATTTTTTGATTATAGAACACCAAAAAATTGTCATTAAAAATGTAATGTTTCCAACATTTGAGTGTGTGCATAACATCAACCAACTCTATGTCATGGGTAGGATAATTCCTCTCATGCATTCAAAGCTATTGAGAGATGTAGGCTACTACATATTTGCTTACATCATGAAACATCCAAAAAATGTTACATAGGCGTCATAATAATTCACATAACCTAGAACTTCCTTAGGAATAGTCCACACTATATCCAAATTCAAATGCTTCTTCAACTCATCGAATGAGGATCAGTATTCCATATTCTATAGAAACATCAGCCCAGTCTAGGTGAGCGTAGTTAAAGTCAGTGCCAACTTGGATAAGTGATTGATGAACCACTAGTAGTAACTTATATCCCCAAAAAAGAATCAAATTTAAAATACATTCCCCAGCTCCTCTAAAGAGATAATGACCTTTACCATATAAATATCCACCAATATTCATTTTTGGACAATGAATTCCATATAAATTTCACTTCCCAGAACTAGAAGCTATATTTTTAAGGTTTAATATAGAAATTTTGGTCATGAAAAGTCACCAAGAAAATTCTCATGTGTTTTTTATTTTCCTCCTCAATCTTGTAATAGAATAAGATATCATCCATGAATAACAAAAAAAGGAATCAAGGTGTTTGTGGAATATATAATCCATAAGAGTCATGAAAATCGAGGGAGCATTTTTTAACATAAATGGGATCACTGTGTATTTGAAGTAATTGTACCTAGTCCTAAATTTTATATTAGGAATATTAGATTATTTCTCCTTAACTAGGTGATACATCAATCAAATTCATCTTTTTTACTATAGATCCCCAGTCTGGATTAACCACTAAGAGGGGGGAGATAAAACAATGGTTTTTTTATAAATTAATTTTATTTTCAATTCATCCTCTAAAACATGTTAAGTTTTGTTTATTCACTCAATATTATATCACAATATCACATCATGTGTCGTTATAATAATGGAGAGAGAGAGAGAGATAAGAACATAGTATTTACAGGGTTTTGGAAATTCCTAGTCCTTGTTGTAATTGGTTATTCCCAGTGGTTACTGATTCTTCACTCTCAAAAAAGTGATTACACTACTCCTAGAACTAACTAAGAGACTTCTATTTCTTAAAAATTCAACTAAAATACTTATTCTTTTGATCCAATTGAGAGACTCCTTTTTATTCGGACTCCAAACAAAATAAATATGGATCTGGCTTAAACTAAGAGACTCCTTATACTCCTGGATCCAACTAAAAGACTCCACCTACTCCTATAACTAACTATAAGAATTCACCTTATTTTAATACTTGAGCCACTACATGATGCTATTTTTATCTTCCTCCAAGAAATTGTAGGATCTGGTTTTATCATGTACACTTTAAATACTTTTAATGATCTCAAATTAAGTCTTTTACTCTTTATCAAATATTCTTATTAATTATAACTGATATGTTTCCTTGTTATAATAAATTATTGGGATATATTTGATTCATGAAACTGAGGAAGACCTGGCCTCACTTAAATGTATGAAATTAGTGCAGAAAATTATTCACTTATTTTAAGTAGACTTTATGAATGAATTTCATTGGATTATCAAGTTATAAACAATTACCACATCTATTTATACCTTTTATTATTTTATGTTCTATTTATCAATTTTTCTTCAGGATACTCAATTTTCATATTCTTCCTTTTTAACACCTCACTTAAATCTCATGCATACATGTTATCACATGCATGTGTATTCCATGTATCATGGAAATCTTTTGTGCATGGGTGTGTATGTCACTGTTCACTTATTCGTGGCACACACAATTTCAGCTACTACTTTCAATGACGTTTATTCTTTATTTTGGTAAAACTTATATGCAAGTAGTAGTTATCCTTAAAAAATAAATTTTGGGTGACATTGTCTCAGACAATCTCAAAAATAGTTCATGAAAACCAGGAAGATAACATGTCATAGTATCACGCAACCATGAATTGCATCATAGAACAAGTTATTTGAAAATATATTCATGTTTTTTAACACAAATTGAACACCCATGGGATTCTCCTCTTCCTCATGAAAGAAAACTCTTTTTATATCTCTCTTCCATTCTTATAGTGGAAGTGCACAGAGAGGATTTTTTTCACAAGATTTCATAAAAACAAATGGTAGAAACCCTCTCAGCCACAATGAATCTTTATTTATAGGTAGATCCTCATTACCTCACACTAAATTAGGTTTGATAAATATATTTCACCATGTATAATAACTAATGAGATAAAAATATTGGTGTATCTCAATATTTTTAGCATCATAGCTATATGAATCGTCACTTGTTCTTATGACTAAAAACAATGTGTCCCATCCTTCTCTATAAATATGATCACATGAATAAGATATAAATTGAGTGTTCTTTTAAATTAGAATGAATCCATCCATTTTGGGCACTCGAATAGATGAATTTAACTTCATTTTTATTTGATAGTAGCTCATTCATCATTTTATCCCATGAAAGAAAATCATAGTATGCATGCATGGTGATTTGTGGCATCATCATTTTGGATGGCTAGTTTTGTCATTCTCAATTCATTTATGGATTTCCTCAGCATGAATAAATACAACATAAAACATAGAATAAGGTCAATGATAAATATAATGATTTTATTTAAACTCATGTGGCATGGGAGATTGAATAACGTAGATTTAAGTAATCAAATGATGGGGATTTTACCCATATATTTTAAGATAGAACTATAGCACACAGTTTCTTTGAGTCCCAGATCAAACTTTCAGTAAGTTTAGGTTCACTTAATATTAAAAGTTTCACCACAACTGATTTGAGTTGGTGGCAGTGGATCAACACCTTCAAAACATACACTGCACACTACATAGGTTGCACCTATACACATTGTCCTACTAGAAATCTATCCCAAACACGTTCACTCTAAGAATGATTCTGTAAGACCAATTAGTCCCACTCATCATCTTTCAACCATGCTGGACCTTGTGGGATGGCTCTCCCATGTTTTAGAGGCCTTCTCCCATGCGTGGGATTTAACTGGTCCCTTGGTATTTTATGGTTGGTCCCCCCATTTTTATACAAGGACCTTAATAAATACTCAGAACAATTCTAAGTATAGAATATAAATAAAATCCCTCATCTATAAAGACCCATAATTTTATCTATGTGATTTCCCTTCTTATAATTATTTCATGTTATAGAAATCATAAACATCAAATAGATAAACCAACAAAACATTATTCTCATAAATGAATAATGATAGATTAGTCAGTGCAGAAACCAAAAATAATTCCAAATATTATAGAGGGAAAATAAAAAAAATAATAGAATAATAATGGGATAATTTTGATCTATTTGATCCACCAAATTGATTTCACTTGTGAAATAAGTTGAAGAAATAAAATATAATGTTAATAATACAAAAATCATTTTCAATATGAAATTATAAATTACCTTAAGATAAAATAGAATTTAATAGACAATTAATGGGATAATTGGAATTTATAGGAATTAGTTAACCCACATGACCACTATAATTATGAATAAAATAATAGTAATCTGATCATTAGAATAGTAGTCTGACTATAGAAATTGTAGAATGGCCCTTAGGAATAGTAATCTAACCGATAGAATAGTAACATCACCTATGTAAATGTTAAAATAATACTTAGGAATCTTATAAAATGAAAATATGATATATTTATACCATGGTCCATGTAAATAAATGTTTTAAAATGATAAATTAAGTTTTGGTATTTTTTGTAAAATGTAAATATTTTATTTTCAATTTTATAATGAATAAAATGATTTAAAAATAAAATTTATTTTCATAAAATTGATTCATAATTAATAATACATTTTATTATAATGATAATATAATTTCATGAGACCATAAATAATTTTTCAAAGAGTCATAAAATCGATTATAATATTAACATCAGTATTTTTTGAATAAATGATAATTTTATTTAAAAATTAAATTTCTCATATTAATAAATTTATTTTCAAAATATGGATTTTATTTATTAAATGTATACATTTAGAAATGGTTAAGGTTAATTTTTTGGTTTTTTATAAAATATTTGAATACTTGGTGAACAGTGAAAAACAGTAATTTAGAGTATTTAACATTATAAGAAAAATACAGAATTTTTTTAGCCATGCACGGTGTAAGAACCCATTAGTTTAAACTCACGTGCACTAGATACTATATATATTCACAATAATCAATACCATTGAAATTCATGAGACAAAATAATAAATTATTTAATATAATAATCAAAAACACCTCTCTCTTCCTCTTATAAATACAACCCATCACTACCCCTATCCCCACACCTTTCCTGATTTAAATATTGATAATAGTCTAAAAAGTTCCATTTCCATGACAATTCCCAAATTTCTATTGTTTTTTGTCTCACCAAAAGACCAATTCCATGTTCCTTAAGGAGGTTCTCAAAAAAACACCATTCAATAGTTAAAATACTCAATCTTTCTCTTTTAAATTCATTATTTATTATAACTTACCTTCACCCCTATCCAAAGTTAAATGACAACTATAGTATCATATATATACAATAGTGTTACTTTTTTAATGGAATATCCTTCATAAAATACCATTCTCTCCTCATATTATTGAAAAAATGAAAATGTTTTCCGTATTATGTTAGTTCACCACATTCAAGGACTATGAATTTTCAGTTTACATTATCACCTTCAAGGATGGTCATAATGCTATTATTATGGTTAAATAATATTTAAATATGTACATTAGAACTTATTTCATAGTCTAGAACTAATATATAAACATAATATTAAATAAAATGGTACTAGTTTTTTATGGTCAAAAAAACCGCCAAAATAAACTAAACATTTTTCATTAACGTTTTTTCAAATGAATCATCCTCGTTTTAGAAAAAATGATATATGGGGATATTTAAAATTATGTAAGTGCTTTAATACCATATAATTTCTCTTTTGGATAATTATTATAATTTTACATGAACTTCCATAATTATAAAAAAGTTAATTGATCATGAAACCATGAAACGAACACTCTGATAACGATGAAATTAGTCATTATAACTCATCAAAATGGCCTTAAATAAACATTGTAAAATTTTAATACATAAAATATAGATGAAAAAGGTTGTGAATTAATTAACTCATTAATCTAATATTATTATCTAGGACATTAAGTGCAAGTGCAGAACATGTTCATACATAAGGTAATGGATCTCTCTGAACCTCAATTTTTTCCTTTGGGTTACACTTTCTCGGTTTTTTCCTTGATGAATTTCACCATTATTCTTTTATAATTCTCTTATATTTGGTTTACATGTCCCAAGCATATTTATCTTTCTCAATACATTTTTCATTGATGGGAAATAAAGTTTTTATAAGATTCCCTTCTCAATTCCACTCGATATGCAAACCCGATTGAAGGGGAATTCTTTATTTATTACCCATTTTAAATTACACTCCATAAAATATTTTAAGCCTCCGATGTTTTATAAAAACCAATCATTTTTTAATGAAAAACCTTTTTATTTCATTTCTGATTTTATGGAAATAATTAACCATTTACCCTCTTTAAATATTCTTCATTATTTTCCCTAAATATATGCATAAGTGAAACATTTTTAAAGTTACCTAGCCACTCTCTTTCATATTTTCAATTTACTTAGACAAAATTAATCATGGTATATTCTTATTTTTACCTTATTAAATTACAATAATGATTTAAATCCCTTCTTTCATTGATACCATTTTTATACGCCCTTTGGTTATGCCTTATGACATTATTACGATGTCCATTTCTTTCCATGGGCATCCCTTATGTTTATTCTTTATGTTTGATTATTTATATGGAACAAATATGCATGAAAATGTTACAATGGATGTTTCTAGATAGTTCACCAATACATTAGGTAATGTTTTAGTCTCATCATACATTATTTATGAGATTATAGGGTAAACCTAATCCATTATGGGACTTTGTCCACCATGTGATATAGTCTTGGAAGTTATCCTTGACTCATGTTTTTTTCATGATTTATATTTTTTCAAAATTTCTATGTTTCCATGATCATATGATTCCATGTTCTATATGTTAGGAATTCATATGTTTATTCATGAGACAATACTTTTATGTTATCATTTCATTCCTTCTAACTCCTGTTCTATGATTCATTCCCATGTTTATTCTATTAAAGTACTTTTTATCTCATCCCATTTGTTTCTATGTATTCCCCAGGTTATCCTATGTAGTTTTGGGATCTCAAAGGAATTTAGGATCTGATTATGGATATTAATAAAGATATTCATTATTCTATTTCCATGTTTTCAATTTTATGTACCTAGTCTTCCAAATACACTAGACTTTTCAATCCTTGTTTTGTATTTAATGGATAATTATACTTAAAATCATGTAATAATATGTGTAAAAGTATAGGGTCTATATAGTTGTTATTAGATAATGATCTAGTTATTTTTGGGTATTAGGACTATAAAAATTTAGTAAGAACCCTAGGTATAATTCGATCGAAATGGATAACCAATATTGAAACATAGGGAATCATAAATTAGGGCATACTTTCCATTTATAAGTTTATCATTCTATGTTCATAGTTTTATTTTATATGTTCATTAGTAAGGTATTAAATCCCCCATAATTTTAGTTTTATTTTTTAGTTAATAGTGGTGAAATAGTATAACCAATGCTAAAAACTAATGTGATAGGCAATGTGATTATTTTCCTAACAAGATTCAAAACCTAATGAGAGCGGGAGATCAGAACATCATGATAGTACTGGGTAAAGTTTCTCAAGTTATGAATAAAAACATGAATTGTGAGGAAAACACACCTAATCCTAATAAATATTTAGTTGTGTTAGAATATTTTTTGTGAAAAAATTCCTCATATATTTAGTGGATATTTTAATCCCCTCATCACATAAAAATGGATTAACTCCATTTAGAATATATTATCTATCCTCCAGTGCTCAAAAGAAGAAAAAGTTGTGATCGTAGTCTATCATTTTTATGGGGAAGCTAATCATAGGTGGAAACTGACAAGAACACAAAGTCTAAGGTGGAAATGGATTCCATGTAATGGTAAAGATTCATGAAAATATTTTTTCAATAAATATGTTCTACAAAATCTCATTCTATAGATGTAGAGTGAGTTCCATAGACTAAAGAAAAAGGAAGATGTGTCTATTAGAGCATGCGGGGGAAAATTCACAAGGAATGCATGATATACCTCTATAATTTTCTTGAAAAATGAAATCATAGTGGATCACTTATTTAGTAGACTAAATACAATTCTATGAAAATACTTTGCAATTTGAGACTTTGAAATCTTTAAGGAGATTTTTTGTTGTGCCCTTAAGGTTGAGATGGAGATTAGAGAATCTCAGTGGTCCTATGGGATCTGATATAAAAGATGAAAATTTAGTTTAATATGTGAGTATCAATAGATAAATCTCATGTAGGAAATAAAATTCATCATCCCACATGTCAATAGTGTAGGAAGAAGCATCCCAGAAACTGTCTAATAGGAATCGAGAGATGCTTCAAATGCGGAAAATAGGGTCATCAAGATAATAATTTTTGAAGAGATATGATGAATCCCCCAAGTGTGGAATAATAAAGGAAGGTTCATATCAATACTTATAATTAACTATAGTGTCTCAATTACAATAAAAATGGTCATTATGTGAGCTAGTTCCCTAATAAAAGGGTTGTTGGAGATAATCAATGATAACAGCCACTAATGTATTAAGAAAAAGCATATGTAATCACTACTACTGAGGTGGTTCCCAACATTGATATGGTGAAAGGTACACTAGTTATTTATTCTAGAATAGTGAATGCACATTTTGATTCTGGTTTTATAAATTCTTTAATATCTTGTTTGTTTAGTAGAACTATTTAAATACCAACTCAAAATAGGGAGGATGAGTTAACTGTGAGAACAATGAATGGGTAATTTATTTACATAAAAAGTATATAACTTGAACACAATCAATGTTTATAGACTAAAAATCCTAGAAAATATCTTCTTACTTCCACTAATTGAGTTTTATACTATATTAGGAATGGATTGCATATCTTTATATAAATCCAATGTTAACTTTCGGGAAAGGGACATCACTCTACACATCTCAAGGAATCCTACAATTCTATACATGTGTAAGGAGGAGGATGAATCTCCTTTATAACCATCATACAAAGTCTAGATATGATTTCCTTGTTATAAATCATATCTATATCAAATAATTAAGACAAAGGAGAGGATCATGCATGAAGACATGCTCATTGTAATGGACTACACCGATGTGGTCTCTGATGCATTTCATGGTATTCCTCTAGACTGAGAGGTTGATTTATAAATTGAACTTAAATATATATCTCTATCAATATCAAAGACTCCTTATATAATAGCCACCATTGATTTGGAATAACTAAAGAAGCAGTTAAAAGAGAATCTTGAAAAGTGTTTCATATGATCGGCTGCTTCGTGGTGGGGTTCACTAGTCATATTCCTAGAGAAGAAGGATGGATTATTACGTCTCTGTAATTAATATCATGAGATTAAAAAACATGATAAAGAAAAACTATCCCCAACCATAGATAGATGACTTGTTTGATCAACTACAAGTGGAAAAGTATTTCTCTAAGGTGGAGCTTCGATTGGGATATCACCTGTTAAAGGTGAAGTAAGAAGATACTCCCAAGAGTGAATTTTGACGAGGTATGGACACTATGAGTTCCTAGTGATTCCATTAAAACTCACTAATTATATAGAAAATTTCATGGACTTAATTAATAGAGTATTTAGAGGTTACCTTGAAAAATTTGTGGTATTATCTATTGATGATATTATGATATAACACAAGAGAAAGGAGGGCCATGATAATCATTTGAATATTATACCAAGGACTTTACGATGGGATAAACTATATGAAAAGTGCAGTAAAAGTGAGTTTTTTGGAATAAGTATCATTCTTGGGGTATTTTATCACTAGAAAAAGAATATATGTGGACCCTTCAAAACAAAGGTAATTGAAGAATGGACAATGCCAACATCTGTAACAAAGATATGTAGTTTCCTTGGTCTAATTGGGTATTATTGATGATTTGTGAGGAATTAATTATGTTTTTCAAACCCATTAACTAAATTGACTCAGAAGGGATTAAATTTTGTTTGGACAGTTAATGTGAAGACTACTTCAAAGTGTTGAAAAAATGATTACCACAACACCATAACATACACTACCAACAAGTGGGGAACACTGTTTGGTATACAATGATGCATCAAAGAAAGGATTTTCATGTGTACTAATGAAAAATGATAAATGGATAGCCTAAACCTCAAGGAAACCAAAATTTCAGGCGAAAAAATATCCCACACATGATCTGGATTTTATGGATTTGATCTTTGCATTGAAAATTTAGAAAATCATCTCTATGGGGAAAAGTTTGAGATATATACTAATCAGAAGAGTTTTAAATATATATTCACATAGGAGGAGATTAATATGAACCAAAAATATTCTTAAATCTATTCAATTATTATGAATTCTCAATCCACTACCATATTGGTAAATTTAATAAAGTGGTAGATTCTCTAAGTGGAAAGGATCCGATAACTTTATCAATGATGATAATTGATAAGGATCCAATAGTCTTATACTTACAAATGATGGACCTGATAATCATAAGGGAAGGAACATAATCCTTCCTTTCTCAACTTATTTCTCAACCATCCCTTATGGACAAGATAAAGGATTCTCAAATAAATGATGTGGAAATTTAGAAGAAGGTGGAATTTATAAGAAAGGGGAATTCCTTAGAGTTAAAAATTGAAGTGTGGGTATTCAAAAGATTTGGGTCATGACTATGTGTACTATAAAATACTGAGATATAAAGGGAGATTTTTTAATGATGAATATATCTCAACATTCTCCATTAACCTAGAGATCACAAATATGTATAGAGATCTCGGAGAGAACTATTGGTGGGACAATATTAAAAAAAATATAGGTGAATATACATCAAATTCCCTAGTATGTCAACAAGTAAAGTCCGAGAAGAAAAATTATAAGGGGATGATTCAACCATTACCCATACCTACATGGAAATGGTAAAACATCACCATGGTCTTTATCATTAGACTTCCATATTCATTCATAGGATATAATGATATATGGGTTATTTTGGATTATCCTACAAAGACTGCTCACTTTATTGAAATTTGACAGGAATTATATCTTGATCAACTTCAATGGATATATATTATATAAATGGTAAGGATGCATGGAGTACCATTATTTATTGTTTCCTATTAAGATATCAGATTCAACTCTATGTTCTGGAAGAGGCTCTAAAATGCTCTAAACACTGAGATGAGCTTCAGTATGACTTATTATCCTCAAACTGATGTCCAATCAGAGTGGACTATTCATACACTAGAATAAATTTTGATAGCATACATGATATAATTCAAAGGATGATTTGAGTAATAACTTCCTCTGGTTGAATTATCTTACAATAATAGTTTCCACTGGAACATAAAAATATATCCATATGAATCCCTTTATGGGATGAAATGTATAAAACTTTGATTATAGGATGAATTCAGTGAACATATGATTTTGGGACCTAAAATAGTAGAAGAAATTGTAGAAAAGGTGAAGACCAATCAGTAGCATATCAGGGCAGCTCAATGTTAATAGAAGAGCTATATAGATAGTCAACAATGGGACCTAGAGTTTGAGGTTGGAGACATAGTATTCTTATGCATATCACTATAGAAGAGAGTAATGATATCTTGGGAGAAGGGAAAACTAAGTCTTAGGTACATTGGACCCTTTGAGATTCTTTATCATGTTAGAGTTGTGGCCTATCGACTAGAACTTCCACCAACCATGTCTCAAGTAAATGATGTATTACATGTATCCCTCTTGAGAAAGTACATACCAGATCCCTAACACGTATTAAATTCATATATGGTATCACTCTAAAATGATATCCCTTAATAGGAGCAGACAGTGAAGATCTTCAACTATATAGATAATGTTCTATGCAATAAGAATACTCACCAGGTCAAAGTACTATAGAGGAACTATAAATACAAAGAGGTGAAATGGGACCTGAAGGAATCGATGAAGGAGAATTACCCTCACCTATTTTTAAATTAGTATGTAAAATTAAATTTTGAGGGTGAAATTTCATAAGGGGGAGAGTGAAATGACCCATAATATTATCTATGGAATTTCACTTCTTATAATTATTCTATGTAGAATAAAGCACAAAAATAACATAGATAAACCATAAAAACATTATTCTAATAAATAAAGAATGATAAATTAGTCAAAAAATAAACCAATAAAAATGATAAATATCATATTGTGATGATAAATATAAAATAAGAGAATTATAATGGGGTAATTTGGATCTTCTCGATCCACCAAAATGAATGCACTCACAAAAACATTGTACAAATAAAACATAATGTTAATAATAAAAAAATAATTTTGAAGATGCAAGTATAAATAACCTTGAGAGGATACATAATTGAATGGATAATTAATCAGATAATAGGTATTTATAGGAATTAGTGAGCCCATATGGCCGTTATAGTTTTAACTATTGGAATAGTATTCTGAATGTGGGAATAGTAAAATAAAACATTGGAATAATAAACTAACCATTGGGAATATTAATCTAACCGATAAAATAGTAACCCCACCTATAGAAATGTAAAATAATATTTAGGAATATTATAAAATGAAACCATGGTATTTTTATTTCATGGTACAAGTAAATAGATTTTTTAAAAATGATAAATCATGTTTTGTTATTTTTGTAAAATGTAAATATTTTATTTACAATTTTATATTGAATATAATAATTTAAATGAAAATTATTTTTCATAAAATTGATTCATAAATAAATAATAAGTTTATTTATAATTATAAGATAATTTTATGAGACCATAAATAATTTTTCAAAGGGTCATAAAATCAATTATGATATTAAAATCGGTATTTTTTGGATAAATGATGATTTTATATAAAAATTAAATATCTAATATTTATAAAATTATTTGAAAACAATGGATTCCATTTTTCAAATATAAATGTAAAAAAATGGTTAGGGTTATTTTTTTATTTTTCTAAAATAGTTGATTTTTTAGTGAATAGTGAAATACGATAATTTATTGTATTTAACATTATCTTCTAAATACCTAGATTTTTGAGTCATGCATGATGTAATAACTAATTATTTCAAATACACATGCACCAGTTACTATATATAATCAAAATAATCAATACTATTTATATTCTATTGCCAAAATAATAAATTATTGAATATAAAAAAACATCCATCTCCGCCCCTTATAAATACCACCCCTCACCAACCCTTATCCTCACACATTATAAGATTTATATATTACTAATATTATATATAATTACCTTCCCATTTTATAGTACTTCTTGTCTCACCAGAATCCCAATTCAAAGTTCCTTAAAAAGGTTCTCAAGGAGGCGACATTCAAGAGGTAAAATCCTCCATCTTTCACTTTTAAATTCGTTGGTACTTCTACCTTATCCTCACACCATGTCCAGTGTGACATGATAACTCCATTTTCATATATATATACTATAATTTTATTTTTTTAATTGACAATACATCATCAAATCCCCTTCTCTCCATCGTTTATTGTAAAAACAAAAACATCGTCCGTAATATGTCAGTTCACCATCATCATGCATGATGAGTTTTCATTTTCCATTACCTCATTCAAGGCTATTCATAAAAAAATTATTATTGTTAAATTAGATTTTAATATGTATATTATAACTTAGTTCATATTTTTTAACTAATATATATACATATTATTAAATAAATTGATACTAGTTTGTGATTGTTGTAAAAATAGCCAAAGTAAATTAAACATTTTTCACTAACATTTTATCAAATGAACAATCTAAATTTCAAAAAAAAATGATAAATGGGAATATTTAAAATTATATAATTTCATGAATACCATAGAATTTCACTTTAGTAGAATTATTCCAATTTTATATGAACTTCCATAATTATACAAAAGGGAACCGATCATGAAACCATGAAACGAACGCTCCTAGAATGATGAAATTAATCATTATAACTCATCGAAATGGCCATAAATTAGCTTAATAAAATAATAATAAATAAAATAAACATAAAAATGTTTTGAATTAAGTTATCAATGAATCTAATTTTATTATTATATACATAAATCTTGAGTTCATAACACATTCGGACATAAGGTAAAGGATCTCTCTGAACCTCCTTTTTTCCTTTGGCTTACGATTTCTCTCTCATTTCCCCAATTTATTTCTTCATTATTATTGAATAATAACACTATATTATGTGTATATATTCCAAAAATATTTATCTATATCAATTCATCTTTCTTTGATAAAGAAATACATTTTTTTAGAAGGTCCCCTTCTCAATACCACTCGATATGAAAACCAGATTAAAGGGGATTTGTCTATTTCTTACCCATTTAATGTACACTACATAAATGTTTTTAAGCCACCCATATTTTAAAAAAACCACTCATTTAATCATGAAAAAATATTTTAGTTAATTGTTTTAATGGAAATAATTAATCATTTTACCTCTTTAAATAATTCTCAATTTATTCTTTAAAACTATGACTAAGTGGAACATTTATAAAGTTACCTATCCACTATCTTTCTTGTTTTAAATTAAGTTATACATAATTATTCATGGAGTATTCTTATTTTTACATTAATAATGTCCACGAATGTTTTAAATACATTCTTTCATGGGTACCATTATTATATTACCTTTGGTTAAGCCTTATGACATGATTACGATGCCCATTTCATTCCATGGCTAACCCTTATGTTTATTTCTTATGTTTGATTATTTATGTGTAACACATCTTCATGAACATGTTATAATGGGTGTGAGTTGATAGAACTATAATGCATTGAGTAATCTTTTAGTCTCATGAGACTTATGTATGTGATTAGGGAGAAAACCTAATCCATTATTTGATTTTTTTATCATGTGATACAGTCATGGTAGTTATCCTTGACTCATATTTATTTCCTAATATATGTTTTTATACAATCTTCCATGCTATATATGTTATGAATTCATATTTTTATTCATGAAACATGCCTTTTATGTTATCATGTAATTATGTATAGCTCATATTCTATGATTCGTTACCATGTTTATTCCCTTACTAGGATTTTTTCCCTCGTCCCTTTTTGTCTATGTATTCCCCAGGCTGTCTTATGCAGTTGTAGGATCTCAAATTAATTTAGGAGATAATTGTGGATATTAATAAAGATATGTTTTATTAGAGTTCCGTGTTTTTAATTTCATGTACCTATTCTTTTAAAGGAACTATACTTTTTGATCCTTGGTTTGTATTTAATGGATAATTGTGCTTAAAATTATGTAATAATATGTATAAAAGGATAGGGTTGTTAAATCCTTAAGAATTATTCTTCATTTATACCTCATGTAAAATATAAATTATTTATCATGGCCTATTTTTAATTATGATACAATAGTAGAACTATTTCATGACCTTCACTTATTTATCCATTATTTAAAACAAGGTTCCACTATTGACACAAGTATATGAACATAAGATCACTTCCATAATCATCCCAATCAAATGGAGAATTTCTCAACTGTGAAATCCAATGCCATTAAATGAATCCATAACAATTATATAGGAATCACCAATTCTATCCATAAACTCACCAAAAAAATATTGACATATCATTGACAAGAAATGAAACACTGGGCCCAAAATTTAGAACCACTTATCCCCCTTTAATAGTTCTAAGAGATCATCAATACGGGGAAAGGGGTACTTGTTCTTAATAGTTACCTCACTAAGCTTATAATAGTAGATGCACAAGTAGAGCTATCCATCTGCTTTCTCAATGAAGAGAACTGGATTATCCCAAATGGATATGACCAGGTAGATAAATTCCTTGGATTTACACCATAAATCAATGTATTTAAATCTTTTAATTCTTCTGGTTTTATATGATAAGAGGGAAAATAAATTAACTGATTTCTCTGTTCCAAGTAGATGGAAAATTTGACTTCCCATTCTAGAGGAAAACACAAGAATTCATCTAGGAACACCATAATAAATCCCCTTACAACATGATAAATCTCAACTTTAGGTTTTCCTTTATCAACTTCAGTCAGAAGAGACCCCAACTGATATGATAGACCACCTTCTTCAGGAATGGGAGGTCCTTTATAGCTTGATCGAGGATCCCAATCCCCTTAAAACATGTAATGATTTTCATATGGAGTAGTGAAGGTCACATTCCATTGGTAATAGTAAATATAATCCTTAGAGGTGCTCATCCAATACATCCTAATAATAATATCAAAAGAGTATATCTCAAGGTTGAGAAAGTCCCATGTTAACTCCACTTATAAGATGGAAACAATACAATAAGGACATCTGAATCCTTTCTAATTCTTCTACCTAAGGGGTGTAGTGATTTATATAATATATAATATGAGATATTTTAGATGTTTAAACAATTCAACAACACAATAAGAGAAAAATGAGAGATAAACACCCATATAAAATTAATAAATTACCATAGATGATGTAATAAGTACAGTACCATTCACTATCATTGGTACTGACTTAGACTCCATAAAATTTATCACTACTGCATGAAAGTGTCTAGCCTCAATTTGGTTATGCATCTTTTTAAAAGATTTAATTTATACTCTAATCTAGATATAACAATATGATGAACTGGTCCTACCTATATACCCATAATGATGGGCTCCCACTTGTTTTAAGGAATCTTAATGAACATAGGGTTCCTTAGGTGATGAGGATATTTAACCACTTCAAGGAGAGTTACATTCCTTATAAAACACTTCAAATAGACTAGGTTTTCATTGAAATGGAAATATTTCAGGGGATATTCGAATGGGACTATATATTCCTTGAATTTACATGTAGATAAAAGATAGGAGATCCCCCACACACTGTTGATGAGGCTAAAAACTGGGATGAGTGCCTAGTACCCCTTTTATCTTCCTTTCATAGCTCATCACACTTACACTTCTTCCAAAATGGGCTAATGATACTACCACTATATAAATAAGGAACAATATTCATGCCTAACATTCCTACTTCATAAATCTCTACCATAAATGCCTTATCCACAACCTCAGTATTGGTGGGGTGCTTAAATAGGAAGACCTAAGATTAGATGTTAGTTCAAATAACCATTTCAAACACCCAAATCCTTATACTTATCATTTGATATCAACTTTGATGAAAAGTGAACAAGAATAATAAATATGTTCACATACTCTATGATTAATCCTCAACCCTACTAAAAAAAATCCAATGATTTAGTTGATTTTGTTGGACTACAAATTTGATTCCAACATATCCCATGTACTTTAGGTTTTAATAATATAAAATAATATTCATATGTTACTAATTGTTTTGTTATTTAGTTTTATCATCATTTTTTTAAATTACTTTTTTATTTTATTGTATTAAATTTTACAAATATATATGTTTCCAAAAAAATCCCAAGTATGGAAAATTGTCTACGCGGAGCATTCAACTATGTGGAGAGATGCCTACATAAAGAAATAGTCTATGTCAATTGACAATGTGAAATATTTTCCCACATTAAATGGATATATAATGAAAATTACTATGTTTAAAATACCTACATTGATAAATTTTAGATTTTAAAAGGCATCTACATTGATGAAATGTCTATTCGAATCAGTTACATGGAGTAATCAGTTATGTGATTTGGATGCATGGTGAAAACAAATTTGTGGTTCCAAATAGCTATGCAATTCATTCAAGTATGTTATTTTTTTTATATGGAAAAGAAGGATATGTGAAGATACTTATCTATGTTAAGGATGGATATGAAATTCAAATACACAGATAAATTAGCTATGTGAAGAAAAACAATGTGGATCAATTTGGCTACACGAATCCAAATCAACGGAATTCTGCTAAGTAGCGATCTAGAATAAGCTACATCATTTCTACAACCTACTATTTATTACCATTGGTTTACTTTTAGTGAGAATTAATTATGTTGTGAATGTATTAAATATTTTATTTCTTCTTTATGGTAAAATTGATTATAAAAAGTTAAAATTACTGAAAAAATATATAATTACTGGGAGAATTTTATCCTTAGTACTGTTGTCACGATATTTTCAAGAAAAGGACTTTTGGAATTTAATTACAAGATTGGATTTTATGGATCTTATTTTCTATGATTCAAATAGGAGTTATTATATATTTTCTCATGAGTGGGGAAGAAGATAAATAGGGAATATATTCAATAATAAAATCTAGCCCTTACATTCTCAACTTTTACTCTCAAACCTCTCTGCATGATGCATTTTTTTACATAAAAAGAAGAATAAGATTCATGATATACAACTGTTCAATCCAGATAATCTTTTTTTATAAAGACTCTCATTTATATTGTTTTCAATCTTATATTATCTACTTAAGATTTCATCTCTTCTATTAGTTGTATCTTACAGTTGTGATCTTAAATCCAGATAATCATTTTTTCATTTTTAATGACTCTCATTTATATTATTTTAAATATTATATTCTCTTCTGAATATTTCATCTCTTCTCTCAGTTGTATCTTACAACTCTAAGCTTCATATATAAACTCTCTAGTAAAATAACCTTGAAATATGGTGTTTGTAAATCCTTGTTGGAGCTTGGTTAAAATCTCATGGTAATGTACCATGTTTTTACTACTTTCACATAGTCATGCAGTCCCCAAGAAAAGGACTAGTAGTCCTCAGTAAAAGGACAGGTCTAGTGAAAATCACAATGGTCTTGGAGTTGAGAATTTTTGGAGGAGACTAGGGGATTAATATTCCCTAAAACACTATAAATATCTTCTATATGTTCTATTTTATCTATGATTTTAGTTCCACTAATTTTTATGTTAATAAAAAGTTAGAATTTATCATACCTTTTAAAGAGTGTGTTTTTATAAGCTAAGAAAATTTTGAGAACTCAATACACCCCCTCTTTGAGTCTTAGTATAGTGAGTATCTGGAAAAATATTGGTATCAAGGGTTATGAATTTTGAGTTCTCATATTTCAAAGGTTTAAGACATAATAACATCTTAAGAATGGCTATTTTGACTAATAATAGAGAAGTTGTGTCAATGGTAATATCTTCCTACTTTAATGGTAAAAATTATGGTTACTAGAAGGCATATATGATAATTTATTTGAATAACCTTGGTCTAAATTTTTATTTGAAAGTCATAAAGCCTTATAAAAATTCATGAGACAAAACCCAAAATATGGGATATTGATATTGAATCCATTTATGGATTAAACTCCAAATCCATCAATTCTATCATATATGGACTAGGTGATGATTAATGAAACGAAGTTTCATGGTTTTCATCATCTCAATAAATATGGGTTATTATATCAGTGGATTATGAAGGAACAAACAATGTGATATATCTTAGATATAATAATTCTATGCTTAAGTTCGATACATTTAAAATTATGGAAGAAAAAGAATCACACAATTTAATGGAATACTTATAGAGGTAGTGAATAATGTTTCTAATTTAGGAACACCCATTCCTGAACTAAATCAAGATTTTAAAATCCTCATAATTCCACCACATATATGTAGTTTAATATTAGTTTCCATTACATGATCAAACGTGGACAAAGACTTTAAAATAAAAAATTTTAAGTGAACTCTTTCGATATAAGAGGTTGAGATGAAAGACGAAGCAGAAGAGAACATATTAGTTAAGAATGATAATACATCTATCAAAGTATCAAATTCAATAGATGATAAGAAAAGTAAATAAATATATTTGGATGAGTTTTATATTGAGGATACTTAAAATAGTTCTACTTATGACTGTTATCTTACTCATTTTTCAAGAAATTTAAAAAAATTCTATAACAGTAGAAGAGGATTTAGAAAACCCGTCAATGAATACAATAATAATTATGGAAATCATAAATAAGTTAGACTTTATGAGTGTAATAAGATCAGGAACATCAAGTCATACTTCCCTCGATTTCAAGAGAAAAAAATCTAAGAAAAAATATTTCAAAAAGGGTGGATATAATAAGAAATACAAGAAATATAGAAAATAAACATAGAATGACTCTTAATATTCTTTTGATTATATAACTTAAATTTTAAAATTTAAAATATATTACCAAAAGTAAAATATGTTCTTTATGGAACACTCAGATAAGGTACATTGTTTTTATTCTTATGGGCCTAAATATGATTCAAAAAATGAACAATTATCTTATAAATAATTAAATTAATTCCACACCATGATGGAAAAAAATTATGAAATCCAAAAAATGAAAAATAAAACTCTAAAAAATTGTTATAATGTTGTAAATGAAGATGATGACTTAGAAAAAAATATACTTTAAAACAAAGTTAGATAATTCCCATGTTTCTTGTTTTGAACATGATTACATGATTTAGAGATTACAAAAAGAAGATCAAGATCCCAAAGATGATCAAAAGTAGTTAAAATTACTTAAATAAAATTCTTGTAAAAAATAAATTTTATAAAAATAAATTTGGAATAGGAAGACAAGTTAAAGAATTAATACTTTATAAAAACATTTTTGTGTCTATTTCAAATAATATTTTTTTAAAAAAATACATTTTTTAATTTCAGATAATTTTGGAACTAGGGTAATAATTTTATTTTTAGAAACCAATAATTTCTTGGACATGAACATTTTTTTCTTTCAAAAAAAAATTCCAAATTCATTGCAATAATTTCTATACAGCACAGAAAAATTTGTTCTCCCAAATATTTAGTTTCTAACATTATTATACCCAAGATAATATGGGTACCATGACAATATCTTGTTTGATTTTTCCTTGTTGGGAAAAAGTTCCAAGAGAATAAAATAAAATTGGAATATGGACAGTGGATTCTCAAGACATATGAGTGGAGATTTATCAAATTCCCACTCCTTATCAAATATTTATGGAGGCTATTTCACTTTTAGTAATAATGTGAATGTAAAGATGATGGGATATGAATCTGTTGGTAATCCAATATCATTCCTCATAAAAAAATTTCATTATGTGGAAGGATTAAAGAACAATCTAATGACTATTTTATAACACTATGATGAAGATTAAATTGTATATTTTTATAATAATTAATTTTATTTATTCAAAGAAAAAATTATGAAATTTAAGGAACCTATAATGGATAATGTCTACACTCTATATCTTAAATCTTTGATTAGACTAAATGTGAATTGATTAAATGATTAAATAAATGAATCTTGGATTTGGAATAAAAAACTGGGAAATTGTAATGTTTATTATTTGAGAATATTTTCCAAAAGGAATTTATTTTTTGATATACCTCATCTTAAAGTGAATAAAAGAAACTATGTGACGAATTTAAAATGTGAAAGAAGATAAATTCATATTTTAAACCTATTAAATAGGTTACTAATTCTATACCCATAGAACATATTAATATGGATTTATTTAGGAAATCTAGAACCTCTATTCTAAGCGGAAAATCTTTTGTTTATATGATATTTGATGATTTTTTCTAGATTTACTTAGGTTTTATTTTTAAATTGTTAAGTGTTAATTTTATCCTATTTTTATGCATTTTTCTAAATTAGTTCGAAAAGATAAAGATCGAAAAATTAATTCCTTAATATGTGACTATGGAAGATAATTTTAAAACCATGATTTGAATCCCTATTGTTTAGAACATGGAATCAATAATATTTTCTTCCCCTAAGACACCTCAACAGAATGGTGTTTTTAAAAAAAGGAATAGAACTTTGAAAAAAATATGAAAATATTATGTAAATATAACTTTACAACTCATTTTTGGGATGAACATATATATTCATCATGTTATGTCATAAACAAAGTTCTAATTAGGTCTATTTTGAAGAAAAAACCATGTGATATATGGAATAATAGAAATCCAAAATGTGGATACTTCAATTTATTTGGATTCAAAGTCTACATTCTAAACACCTAGGTAGATATTGGTAAATTTTATCCAAAGGATAATTATGGAATATTATTTATTTATTCTACTTCTTCCAAGATATATATCATTTTTAATAAAAGGTCAAAAATTATAGAAGAATCAACTCATGTGAAATTTGATAAAAGTGATCATTTTGACCAAAATATGACTCAAGTTGATGAGATAGAAGATTATTTTGAAACTTGAGACCTAAACCACTCTTTAACATTAAAAATGGCGATGATTTGGAATTTGATTTTGGTGAACCAATTACTGAAAGGATGAATACTAGTGAACCAGAGAGTGTTCTGCATTAGAATATGATAACTATGAAAAATAATCCCTTATAAATAGTTATCAGAATATTAGATGAAGGTATTATGACTATAAGAAGTATAGATAATATCATATAATTTTCTACCTTTTTATCTCAACAATAACATAATACTAAATAGGAATCCTTAGATGATGAGAGCCAATTCTTATTAATGCATGAATAATTAAACAACTTCAAGAGGAATAAGGAATGAGAATTAGTTAAAAGAACCTCTAAATATCTAGATATATGAAAAAATGGATTTCTTGGAAGAATAATGATGATAGAAGTTTGATCACAATGAATAAGGATAGACTAGTATCTTAAGGTTATAACCTAGATGAATGAACAGATTATGAAGTGTCCTTTTCACCTATAACTGTATTAGAATCCATTATGATTCTTATAAACTGTTCATCACATGAATTTCAAATTGTACCAGATGGATTTGAAATATACATTTTTAAATGGTTTTCTTATGGAGGAATATTATGTTAAACAACCACATGGATTTGAAAATCCTAATTCTCCAAATTTAGTTTTGAAACTTACCAAAGATTTTTGTGGCCTTAAAGAAGCACCTAGATCTTGGTATAAAAATTTAAATTATTTTGTTTTACAAAATTTATTTTCAATACAGGAGGATGACCCTACTCTTAAAAACCTTCATCTTCAGAGATTTTTTGTGTTCAGATATATATTAATGATGCGATTTTTTACTCTAAAAATAAAAAATATTATATAATGATTTTTCAAATCTAATTGAAAAATAATTTGAAATGAGCATGATGGGTGAGTTAAATTATTTTCCATGTTTACATATTTATTAAAAATAAATTGGGAATGTGATGAATCTAATTAAATACATAATTGACTTACTTAAAAGGTTTGGACTTGAAATTAGTAAATTAAATACAACTCCAATTAGTTCTAGAGAAAATATTGATTTGCATGAAGTAGGGAAACCAGACAAAAATAAGATATACAGATGAATAATTGAGAGTCTATTATAATTAACTGCTTGTAGATCAAACATGATGTATGCAGTATGTTTATATGATATATTCCAGGCTAATAAAAATGAATATAATATAAAATGTGGGAAAATAATTTTAAGGTATTTAAAAGTAACAAATTCTCTTTACTTACATTTTCGGGAAAAAATCTAATTTTAATTTGACTTCTTATTCATATGTTAAATTTGGTGGTTGTAGACTAGAAAGTAAGAGTACATTAGGAACCCCCCATTTTCTAGGAAATTATCTAGTATCTTGGTATATTAAGAAACAATAATCTGTTGCATTATCTACTACTGAAGTAGAATATATTTCTAATTGTAGTTTTTTCTAACTAGTGTTGTTGATGAAACACACCTTGTTATATTTTGGACTAAATTATAATCAATTCTTAAATAAATTTGATAACACTAGTTATATAAAATTCTCAATGAATCTAATAAATCATTCTATATAAATTTATATAGATATAAGTCATCATTTCTTGATAGATCACGCTCAAAAATATTATTTTAATCTCAAATTTATCTGTACATAGAATCAATTAGCATATATTTTTTATTAATCCCATTACGTGTGAACATTGTGATTTTATTAAAATATAATTTTTTTTATTTGAATTTAAATTGTTTTATTTTATATTATTTGTTTTAAGTTTAATTTTTTCCTTATTTGGTTAATTTTTTATTTTAATTCATTATAAAAATTAAGTGATATTTTTTTGTTTCAATTTTTTTCAATTTTATTCAATTTTTATATTCAATTTGAAAATGATTTTTTTTATAATGTAAATTTTTTTATTTTAGGTTCTATTTTATTTTATATATTTTAAGTCATAATCGACCAAAAATTCTAAATATGTGATGTACTCATTTTATAAATCAGTTCTGTGACCTAAAAGTCTGAATCAAGCCTTGAACATTTTACCATTCTCCTATGTTCCCTCTCTCATAAGGTGAACCATCACCATTTTCTTCCTTTATCTATCTCGAATATATCTATATTTTCTACCAACTTTTTAAATCGGATAGTCTAAGAATTGAGAAGATGTATTTTTTGGTTCTTCTATGAAATTTAAGTCAACCGGTGTACTACATAGTGACTAGCTAGAAAATTTGCGGATAAGGATTGACTAAAGATTATTGAAATGTTATTAATGAAATTATTTCAATTTCAAGTATGTGAGTTTGTTTCTTGATGAGAAGATGTCAATATATATTTTTGATGAAGAAGTGAATGAGTTCATGAGGAATGAAGAGTTCCATCTTGTTAAAGCAGAGGATGTTTTGTCATCAAATGTCAATGGAGAAACTATTATTATTTCATTAGTGGAAATGGTGGAATCCATTCATTATAGTCATGTGGGATAGCTTAGATTTAGATATACTCTAGTTGGTACTAGTTCAGTGGGTCAAACTGAGGTTTTCAAGATCATTTTTGGAACCTATGATTTTGATAAAAATCCTATAAAGGACTTAAAGGATGAATAGAAAGTATTGTGTAAGTTTATTTAGATTGGGATTGCCTAGAGAGCTTGTGAAATGGATAAGGTATTATCTCATGACATGTATCTTTTATATGTCATGATAAACAATCATAAGTTAAATATTATATGGTATATGTTTATGTTTATCAGTCATTATTTTCAAGGGAAAGGTAAAGTAAACTATTAACCATATAGAAGGATCATCTCCCTAGTGTTACAGAAGAAAGGGTTATACATCAATTAGGGATAGGTTGTGAGGTGTTCTAAAAGTAATTCCCTTTATACACTCCTCATGAATACTATAAGATACTATAACAAGTATTCATTAAAAAACATATGTTTTTTGGATAGAAATGAGTATCTTAAGGGGAGGTATCCAAAACCTCACCACATAGGGATAAAATACTTGCTGATATGGTTCCTTCTAGGAAGGTGTAGGAGTCATTAGTTTCCAAAGTAGAGCCCCAAGTGCCTGAGATTAGTCCTTATATGGAAGAGATGATCTAGAGGTGAGAATATAAAGTTTCTTGAAGCTCATTATGTAGACCAACATGTTGAACCATATTTTGATGTAACTCATGAGGAAAGGCCAGTTGAAACTGTTCAAATTATTCCAGTTTTAGTGGATAGAGATGAACATATAGTAGAGAACCCTAATTTTGATCCAATTTTTTCTAGATCACATACTGATAATGATAGATCTAGATATGTTCTATGGAGTATTTTGATCATTATAAAACTCCAACACCTATTCCAACACCTCATCTTATGCGTGAGGATTCACAATCTATTAGTAAGAGTCTTGAAAATTATAATACCCAAACCTTCTCCTCCACTATTATAACTAGATTTGATAATCTATAATTATATTATAATGAGTTTAATAAGGAGTTGATATCCTCTAAGTATGAGATCAGATGAATCAAGGAATGTTTGGTTTCTAGTTCTTATTTTTGAAGATCTTGTTGGGATCATAGAAGGATAAACAGACCTTATAAAAAATCTAAACCCTGTGCAATATTTAGCTCTTAAGTGAATGCTAAAGATCTTGAGGATATGAAATCTTGATTAGATGGACTAAGAGTAGTCTTTGATACCATGTATGTGATAAATAAGTTTGGTATTCCTATTACATATCAAAGAGAAATGGTTTAAAATCTTTCTGTGGTTCAATATGATATTTATCACAATGAATTTGATCTGATTCAAAGTATTTAGTATAAAATGAAAGAGAGATTACATACTTTGTAGGGTAAAGAGGTAATCCAAATTGAGTTTATCAAGAGGTATCATACCTCTATCTCAACGTTCCTAAAACCTTTTGTGGGTGCTAAAATTTAGAATCAATTTGATTAGAGATATTTATAATTTATTTTTTCATCTTATTAGATTCAATATATTAATTTTGATATGTTCACACATATACTATAGAAATATTTCAAGAGAGATATTTCGGATGAGTTCCAAGACATTATAGATTCCATTATAAGTCTTGGTGTTGGAACTGAAATAAACATTAACGACATGGGGGATAACATGAATAATCCAATGGTGGAAAAGTAAAATATATCTTGGGAGCCTCTAAATATATGGATGGAATGGTTTCTAGATCAATTAGTCCACTAACCATAAATCATCACCACATTAAATATTTCTTAGTCCAGATTTATGAGGAACTTAAAGGGTTGTACATCGACTCCTCTGAAGAGGATTCTCATTCTTAATATTATAAAGGAAACTAAAATAGTTCTAGTTTTACCTATAAGAAGAGAACATGTTGTTTATAGTCCCATTAGGATTATCCCATCAATGAAACCATCCTCCCTTGTTGTACTCGCTCAAGTCGCATCTGTACAAACTATTTCTACCTCTAGTACCTAAATTCCACAAGCTCCTTCCATTTATTTTTAAGAGGTAACTAAATTCAGGGTAGAGAAGATAGCCAATGTGTAAAATAAGATGAACTATTTGGAAGGTGGACTGAACAGTTTACATGTTTCAATAGACCCAATTTAGAAAGGGTTATATGAAGACCCACCTTTATATCCCTCTAGTTCTAATCCTAATACCTTGTTTAATGATCCTTATATTTTTTCATCTAGAAAACTTGAATCATTCAAATGGATCCCTAACAATGTTATCTATACTATTTCACAGATTCTCCATCAAGACTCTACTATTATTCTAGAATTCTACAAGTCAGGAATCATAAAGAGGATTTTCATCTGTGTGGATGCTTTGTTTTATCTTCTATCTAGAAGGACCCTCAGACCATCTCCTTTAGATACCTTTTGAGGTACCATACAGAGAGTAGATAACTTTTATAATCCATCCAACATTTATAGTAAAGATAAATCCAAGTTTGATGCTTCCTTAGTTGCTAAAAACATTTCTCAAGTAGATTTAGCTTCAGGACCTCCAAATAAGATGGACTTTTTTTCTACTAGTTCCTAATATTACAATATAACTACATGAAATATTCAAGGAGTTATCAGCACACATAATCAGAATCCAAGATATAGATTAGTATTTGGATATAAAAATAGTGTCACTATATAGATTGGGAAATCAATGCTACCTATAGTGAAGTAACCACCTATTACCTATCATACCTCTCCAAATTTCAAGTAGATTCTACCCAAACCTACTTATCAGTTTGACTCTACCCATAAGCCTAGATATCCATATTATTGTTTTGTGTATATATTTTCTTGGGTGTTGAACAAATGTATCTTTTCACAAAATTTTGATAAATAATGAAATATTTTTTATCTATTTCATTTAATATGTTTCTTATTGATGGTTTTAATTTAATTTATTTAATCTCTTTGTTTTTTTTCTTAGTCTTTTTCATTTAATGTGTTTTTTAGTGACTTTTTCATTTAATGTGTTTCTTAGTGATTGGTTTCATTTAATGTGTTACTTAATTATTGTTTTAATTTAAATATTTTCATATTTATGAATATTTTAACTACGTTAGATATTCTGAAATTTAGTCTTTCCACAATTCTCATATAGTTCCATCTATATCCTCACTCTGAATTCCAATTTAAAAGTGTTTTTCATATCCTTACCCTATATTTTTAATGACACAAAATGGGGATAATTTTAATAAAATGGGGAGAATTCCTATAAAGTGGGAGAAGTGTATATTTAAGGGGTATAAAGAAAGGATAAAAAAATTTAAAGCAATATATAAATTACATATTTTTCTACAAAATCTTATCAAACCTTTTAAAATTTCATGTTTAATGTTTAAAAGGTTATGTGATAATAAAAAAGGGGGATATTATTGAAATAATAATGTTTTTCAAACATATCCCATGCACTTTAGGTTTTGATGAGATTAAATACCCTTCATTTTTACTAATTATTTTGTTTTTAAGTGTGTTCATCTGCTCTTTAAAGTACATCTTAGTTTATTTTGTTGAAATATGTAAATCTATAAGTTTGATGAAAATTTCCCTATGTATGGAAAATCAACTACATGAGGCATTCATCTATGTAAAGAAACACTTTTTTCGGGTTATAAACTATGTTAATTGACTACGTAAAGGATTCACCTATGTGAAATGACTACATCATGAAAAAGGCTATGTGGAATTTGTATATGTCGATGAATTGCCTATGTGAGAAATCAGTAACATCGGTCAAACGATTATGTGATTTTTTACATGGAGTGACCATCTACTTGTTTTTTATATATGGTGAAAATAGCTACATGGTACCAAATGGATACATAATTCATTCTACTATGCCAATTTCAACTACATGAGAAAGAATTGTATGTGAATAAATTCAGCTACATGAAGAAATACTAAAAAATTTGGTTATGTGGATAAATTAGCTATGTGAAGAGCAGCTACATGGATTAATTTGGCTATGTGAATTCAAATTAATTGAATTTGGCTATGTGGTGATCCAAAATCAGTTACATCATTTCGAAACCTGCTATTTACTACCACTGGTGTACTTTAAGTGGAAATTAATACTATCCTGCATGCATTTAATCTTGTACTACCCCTTTATGGTAAAATCAATTATAAAAAATTGTAAGCCTCAATAAAATTAATAAGTACAAGGATAATTTAATGGTCACTATTTCTAAAGTATCTTAAAGAAAATTAATTACATGATTTAATTCCATGCCCGGATTTCATGGTGTTGTGTGATTAAAAGTTGATTTTTTAATATATTATATTGTTTTTATTGAAGAATATAAATAGAAAACATGTGAATTAATATAATTAATCACTTTCACTCTCAACACTTACTCATGAAGCTCTATATGCACTACTCTATTTTTACAAAAAAAAAGTAGATTCAAGTTTTATAATTGTGTTATCAGGATCATCTGAGTTTTGTTTTCAAAGACTCTTATTGATCTTTTTTTCATTATAATACACTATTAGAGCTTTATTATATTCTATCAATTTTATTTTACAACTGTGAGCTTCCTTTGTAAAATACATTTTTATTACATCTCTCTATTTTGGTGAAGGTTCTTGGTAAAATAACATGGAAGTGTAGTGTTTGTAAACCCTTATTTGAGACCAATTAAAAACTCCCATTATTGTAAAAACTATCAACTAATTTCACTAATTTGTGTAGTTTTAACACCCTAATAATTTAAAATAACATTGTGTTTGATATTATATCCAACATACAACCCTGAGTTTAAAAAAACCATGATATAATATTAAAATATTATTCCTTAAATGTAGCTGATATGACCTAGCTGTTAGATTAGAGGGTATGAATATTATTTTATAATTTATGAAATATATATAATGGTCCTACCCAATGTAAAATTTATTGAAAATTATTAATAAATAAGAACTCAACTTTAAAAAAGATATTTTATTCTATAAAAAATATGTTTCCTTCAAAAATGATTTTTTATTTCTTTTCATGAGAAAATAATATAGTTAATTTTTGGAACATTTATAAATGTTATTTTATAAAATAAAATTCATTTTTTAAATCATAATATCGATATTAACTAATGGTGAATTTTTTTTTCATTTTTCATAAAATATTGATTTTTTAGTGAATAGTGAAAAATAATGATTTTAGGTGAGACTGTAATTTATTTTTAATAAATTAAGTTATTTAAAATTCCCATAATTACATTAATATTATTTCAATGTAAAATTGTTTTATTTATTTATATTCAATCGAATTAATTATATTAAATCATCTTTATACTAGATTTGAATATAAGTTTATTTTTAGGCATTAAATTTTTTTTTCCAAAAACTATTTTAAAGTGCATAATGATTCTCCATTTTTACTAATGAAAATATCCCATTTTGAGGAAACATTTAAATTAAATTTATAAACTATATATCTATAAATATTAAATTTAATTCATTTAATTATTATTACTTGTCATGAAGTTAATATAGGATAATCTTATGCATGAAAAATACATTTCTTGAAAACCCGTTTTTTTCAACACATATACGAGTATAATTTAAAATTAAATTATACCAATTCTATGAATTGAATTTGATAAAATGGATTGAATATTTTTAATCAAAATAAGTAATATTATATAATAAGTTCAACTTAATTTTTGGTCATAATAAATAGTAAAAACAGTAAAAAATTGTTAATGTGGTTAATGTTAAAACTAGTTTACCGGGGGTTAAACTAAAGAATAAAATATAATGAAATGTTTAAAACATATTTCTTTTGAATGGGGTAGGACTTTATCATAATTATATCTCTTACAATCATTTATTTATAAATTTTTCAGGAAATTAGCTTCATATTGAATTCCAATTATTGAATAGATTTTGGTATATACAAGAATTCCACTCCTCCCTTATAAAAGGGAGCCCCTCTCCTCTCCTTTACACACATAAAAACCTAATTTAAAAAAAATATACCTACCAAAGTACCTTTCTTAACTATATTCCCAAATCCTATAGGACTTATTTTGATATTAAATACAATATTTAGAGGCTTTAGGTATAATCCAAAAGAGGTGGTCTGAAAAAGAGGTAACATTATTAACTAGGAATATTTGTTTTATTTTTTCTTCCACCTCCTTCAAATCTTAATCAATCGTGATCATAAAATAACATAAGTATCCACCATATTCTAATATTTTATTATATTAATTTCATGCCAAAAATCCGTCTCTATTTCCATCAAATTGGAATTGAAACTGTTGATCATGTGTACGGAGGACTACCACCTTGAGAACCGATGTAATTCATTTTCAATCATCACCTATAAGAACCTGGTTTTTGAAACAGGTATGGATCCTTTAAGTTTTCACTTTAATCTATTGTAAAAATATCTTTTTTCGTTGAACCTAAATCAATGATAAGGGAAAGTTGGGTATTTTTTGTAAAGGAATGGAGATGGAGGGCTGAAGGTAGGTTACATACCAACTACACGATGTGTAATTGGATTACACATAGTGTAATGGCCTAGAAAAATCCTTTGACATAATATAGAGGGTTTTTCTTGAGGTAAGTACCGTGATCTTTACATGATGTGTAAATTACTTACACGTCCTATAAATGCCTAACCAGCTTTTAAAAAAATAAGTAGGGGCCTCATTTTCAGACAGCATCCCCCTTTTCTCATCTTCTAAGCCCCATTTTGCCTCTATTCTAGTATTTGATCTTGATCATCCAACTAGATTATGATTTTATCATTATTCATCTCATTGGATTCATTCTAGTATGTAATTAATTTCTTCTTAATCTTCCATTATTCCTCTTCCTATCAATGATGCTATTTAAATGCAGGCTCATATGACCCAATTTCAGAGAATTGATCCATTATTCAAATCTTCTCTAATATAGGCCAAACCAATGGTTGATACTGAATGAGGAGAGTTTTATGAGCCTAATTTAGGTTTTATATAACTCATCTTATGATTTTCTTCATTTTAGAAAATGTCGTATGTGTACGCTGATTACATCGGGCATCGTCTATAAAATTTATGTGCCTTTATAATAGTCATTAGGACCATGTTCTAAAAACCTTACCACATATGTACATCATTATTCGTGGTTACATCCAAAACATTGACCACCCCATGTATGGTGACTTCCATAATTTTCCTATTTGAGCCCTTAGTGTTTTGAATGCTTTGAGCCACCATTTGAGTGTTCTTGAACTTGACCGTGCTATTAGTAATCCTTCTTGTACTAAATGAAAATTGAATTGGAAATTGGCTTGTACCATGGTTTCCTAACACTTTACCCACCTAAGGTAAATGATTCAACTAAATTCATAAATGTTTAAATGGTAAATTGGAATGTATATTGTATAAACATGACTTTTCCAAGTTTATGATAAATGAATTGCATATGTTTTCACATCCATAGACCATCCTTCTCATGTTATTAAGGGTAAATGAGATAACCAAGTAAATGAATAAGAAATTACTTAAATGGTTTCATTACCCTTATCCTTATCACACTAATGAAATACAGGGATTGAACCTCTTCACTTTTTAAAATTATATGACCATATCTTGGATTAATTGATTAAATTTATTACATTTAATGTTATTAATTACATATGGACCTTAACACTGTTATAGGAGTGGTCATACTCGGGTTAGGTTTGGGATTCCTAAGGGAATGCCTTGAGTTCTTGTGGATGCCATTCTGATTCAAGGATGTTGGTTTCCCTGGTTGAGACCCACCTTGGAAACCGATCCTTGTATATTAATAGTTGTCTGATGTTGAACCATAGGATCCCTCCTTTACTATTACAGGATACCTTGGATACACTCCTTGGATCGAGCATAGATTGTAGGGATACGAGTTTCCTTGGTTATATCCTTGGGTCTATCCATATCTTATCCTATTTTACCTTAGATGTATTCCTTAGACTCTATTAGATTACATTATTTTGGAATGTATTAGATAATTCTCCTTGGATTACACTCTTATCCTTTATCCAGGCTATATTTACTTCTATGTTGGTGACCAGTGAGGTCTCAATTTTATTAGTTATTACCTGATACCCTTCCTTTATTAATATTCCGCATGTTTCCTTGTTGCATCTTGGAACCTAAACTATTTTTTATCAAGAGGTGATGTCAGTGATCGATATAACACAAATGAATTTTTATATAAAATAGAACATAATTAATTAATGGAACAATTACATGTTCATACACCAGTCCAGGGTTGAAGCATGTAGTTGGGTATTTATATTTTTGTATTGTTTTACTTTATATATGAATGGTTACACACTATTTCAGTTCATATTACACAGAAATGATGTTATAGACGCCATTGGTGATTGCCTAATGAGATTTATCTCACACCATATCTGGGACTCCATTGGAACTCGAGTAGACTAAATGTATGTAGTCACTGATAAAGGGAATTGTCTGGCTTCATACACTTGATTTATTTCTATATTAGGATGGAGCTGGTAGCAGATGATTGGGATAGAGATTGGGATGTTGGGGATGGTTTTTGGATTCTTTTTTTCTATTTGTATATCATTTTATTCATGTTTCATTGTATCCATGTTTTCCAGCTTATTAGATACATGACATATCATCATTAGTTGTTTGTATATGATTATTAGTTGTTCAATTGTTTATTACTTCAGTCTGTTGTGTTGTTTACTATAACACTACTTATGCTATTTACCTTATGTTATATCATGTTTAACTATTTTGCTAAACTATGGTAATGAGGGAGTAGTATCCCCATAGACACACCCCATTCCCTCATTAATATTAGGTAACCTCTAGCATTTGGGTAGATGTGATTGAGACCATTTGGCCAACTGGACTTGGGTTAACTTTAGTGGAATCCAGGTCTAGGGCATCACAAAGTGGAATTAGAGAGTTTCCTTCCTTGTTTTACTATTTGGAGGAAATATATTGGATATTAGGAATGCTTGGAACTTGATCATATGTCGTTCTTAGGAATCATGAACCCATGTTCAGGGTAAATTCTTAGTTTCATGAATTATAATTACTGTTCTTCTTTTTCCTATTATAGTTGATATCATTTCAACATTGGGTGACACACCTGTTGTGTTGTGGTTATTATTATTATTCTGATTGAGGATCTTATTTCATCCTTAGACCAATGATCAGAGGGTAAGAAGCATTGTTACATGCATAATAGTAGGAACCTAGTATTCAAATGTCATGCATATTGTCATTCCATATAGGTGAATTTCTATCTTTTCATTCCTTGACATTTTTGTGATTTTTGAGTGATATAGTGTTATTTATACAATGATTCTGCTACTCGTTTCCATGATTGAGTGATTTCTGGTGTCAATTAAATGGGTTTTATGGGCCCTCATTGGTTTGAATTGGAAATTTACTTAGTCAAACCATTAGATTAAAATTAAATGGGTTTCACTTTTAGTGATAAGGATTATGGGACCTAATTCACTAGGAATGGAGATCCATTATATTTGAACCTTTATATATGAAAATAATAAAATGAAACTGAAAAGTGAAGTATAACTTCAAAAATGTAATGGTTGCACATCTTTATCCAACATTTTCATGTTTATAAAAGGTACATGAGTGAACACAGTAATTAAATATAAAATAAATGAATTAGTTTCCAATAAATGATGAGGTAAGGTATAGTTGACCCTTCATATACTGGAACCACTATAATATACTCAAGAAATTACAAATGCCTGGTCTTCTATGTGGGTAATTGGGGTATTTTAACATGGGAAAGAAGCCCTTTCCTTTCATTCAGCTTCTGTCAATGTTTCTATCTTTATTATTATAATCTTGATCAAAGGTTTGTGCTTGGAATTTGTAGGGAATTACCGCCACTAAATCCTCGTGTCGTGCTCTAGGAGGGTGGTGATGACCATTCTCTAGATGTGGTGGGCCAGAATATGTCAGTCTTACCTCCAAGAGTGCCACTTGAGGAACCACCTGTTGTACATGATCTAGGCATTGATGAATAGGCTTGTGATAGTATTCAATGTTTGGTGTGGTCCATGAAAGGTGCTTCATGACCTGCACCTACGATGGTCGATCTGACTCATGGGTTCCAATAGTATCATCCTCCTACTTTCTTAGGGTATGGCGGTCCATGGGCTGCTGAGCCTTTGATAGAGGCCACTTTTTCTATCTTTGAGAATCTAGATATGCCTCTAAAGAGGAGGGTCAAGCATGCTAATTACATGATGTGGGATTATTCCAAGAGATAGTGGAATGTGATTACCTAGGATGGTCACCATCAGGGCATGGTATGGGATGATTTCAAGACGGCCTTCTATTATTCGTTCTTTCCCCAGACACTGAGAGCTGATAAAACTTGATATTTCATGCATCTCAAGTAGGGTTCTACGTCAGTTATGAATTATTCATCACATTTCACTTAGTTGTAGTGATTTACACTGATTATATATGATAATGATATTTCACATGCTAGACACTTCAAGGATGGGCTTCAGTATGCCATCCAAACTCAGGTAAATTTTTGCCTACCTACTTTTTTTGAAATATTCGACTAGGATCGTATCACTGAACACAACCTAAGGGAAGGAGATATTATCAGCCATAGAGGATCAGTTCCACGAGAGGCTAGTAGTTCATGCAGATTTAAGAAATTATCCCTTGAGGTTTCTCATAATTATAGTGGCACCTAGAGTACCCATATTGATAGATCTATAGTGTGTCTTCGGTTTAGATGACTTTGGAACATAAATCCTCGGTTTGATAGAGACCCTATGGAATGTCGAGATTGAAGCTTTATGGGGAAATTTTAGAGATTCTTTCATACATTTCCATCAGTTTATAGTGTAAGAGGATCTGAACCAAGTCCACCTTCAGGAGTATATTCTTTTACTCCACGTCAGGCAGGGAGTTGGAGTAGCACTGGAAGGACTAGTCGAGGATGAGGTTGTAGTGGTATTAGCCAGACTCCTGATCAGCAATAGTTCCAGTAGAGTAGTTTTGATCTTGATAGTCCATTAGTTTCACTAGGTTGTGGATCAGGTCAGTTCCATGCATTATAGTCAATACTTGAGGATTAGGTTGTAGGACCATCTATAATACAAGGTATTATTCTAGTATCCTCCACTATAGTATCTGATTTATTTGATATAGGTGCTTCACATGTCAATTGAGTAGATTATTGGACTAAAAATACAGTGTTATTGTGGTGTAATGACCCTAGATACACCATTGGAATATGGTCAGAGGTCATACACCAATGTAGGGAATTTCCCCTTGAGGTTGGAAGTTACCCTTTCTTGTGGGGCCTCTTTATTATTGAGGTGATAGGATTCTATTTCATTCTTGGGAAGGATTGGTTGGTTCTGTATCACACCTTTGTAGATTGTTATTTCCAAAGGGTATTGCTCATGCCACCAGAGAGTAGATGTTATCTAAAAAAGAGTGAGAAGGATGTCTAGGCTAGCAGAGCTGGACTAGTGAATCCTGGGCTAGGTGGAGTAACCACATATATTTCCAATATCTTTATATTGGATCAGGGCTTATGTTATGCTAAATTCCCTCTAGTATTGGTTCATTTCATGGATGTCTTTCTTGATTACTTTTCTGGTTTACCTCATGAGAGAGAGGTGGAGTATATAATAGATCTCATTCCAGGTGCATCTCTAGTGTTCATTCCACAATACAGGATGGAACCTACTGTCCTCCAGGAGATCAAGTGATTGTTAGAGGATATAGAGGCATAAGGTTTCATATGGCCCATTACATCATCTTGGGGTTCACCCATGTTTTTTTTCCAAAAAGGTAGATGAGAACCTTTATCTATGCATGTATTATAGATTAAAGAACCATCGTATGATCAAGAACTAGTATCTACTACCCCAAATAGATTATCTTTTTACCAGCTCTAAGGATATGGGGTCTTCTAAAAAATCTACTTTAGTTTTTCATGTCATCAGGTGTGAGTTATTCCATTAGACTTACCTCATATAGTTTTTCACTGTAGGTATGGTTTGTATGAGTACCTTGTTATGCTATTTGGTCTTACAATTGCACCATCTTTTTTCATGGATCTGATGAATAGGGTGTTCTACCCCTATCTGAATTATTTTTTCATGGTATTTGTGGATGAAATATTGGGGTATTATCACACTCGTAGGAACCATGACAAGCACCCTTATACCATTCTGAGTACACTAAGAGAGAATCGGATTTATTCCAAGACTCCTAAGTGAAACTTCTGTATCAACAAATTTCACATCTTGGGTCATATTATTTCGGAATCAGGAGTCTCAATTGACCTATATGAGGTTAGTGTTGTGGATTCCTAGGAACATTTTAAGAAAATGTTTGATTTATGGAGTTTCATGGGGATAGTCTTAAAATAAAGGGTGTTAAGTCCTTGTAGTCAGAAGCATGTGAGAAATCCTTTAATAATATTAAAGTATGGTCTCGACACCTATTATGATTCTACCAAAGCTAGAAAGAGGATATACAGTGTTTTTTATGCATTAGTCATTTTCCTAAGAGTATTGATAATGCAAGAGGACTGATTTTTTGCATATGGATATCGCCAGTTGAAGCCTCCTAAGAGAAATTACCCAATGCGCGACCTTGAGCTAGCGGCAGTTGTCAATGTCTTATATTTTTGGAGACAATATCTAATGGGAGAGTGATTTGTAGTGTATACAGACCACAATATCCTCAAATATATATTTACATAGTGTGACTTGAATCTCAGATAGAGAATATGGGTTGATTATTTAAAGTCATTATATTTTTGAGCTATCCTATACGCCCGAAAAGGGGAAATGTAGTAGCCAATGCACTGAGTCAGAAAACTGAAGAACAATCCATATAGGAAGTCAGCAATTAATGGAAATTTATGGCCATTTTCTCCCATATTCATCTGGATTTTCATTAATTTCATGTCCAATCCTTTCTCTTATCCTAGATAGTTACCTCTTCCCTTCTTGAGAAGGTGAAGAGCATGCAATTTTCAGATCCTAAGGGATTGGTTATCCATGTGAGTATTTCATGAGATGACCAACCTCTGGATTGGTCTATGTATAGAGATTAAATCATGCATATTCATGGAGGTGTCTGGGTTAATATAGATATGAGAGAGGATTTGATGTTATATTCCTATGATTATCAGTGGGAAGTTCATCTAATCATCTTCAAAATGTATCGAGACATGCGACGCTAGTATTACTGGCTTTGGATGAAGCATCAGATAGCATGCCTTATCTTTACATTTTCCACCTATCAGCAGGTGAAGGAGGAGCACCAGTAACCTACTGTCTTGTTAAAACCACTTACAGTCCTCAAATGGAAATGGTAATATGTTTCCATAGACTTTTTAGTTGGTTTCCCTAGGTCACCTATAGGTAGTAAAGCTGTATGGGTTTTCATTGACAGACTGATGAAAGTAGGCCACTTAATTCCTATCCGGTATACTTTCTCAATTGATGAGATGGGAATATTATATGTTTGTGAGATCATATGACTACATGGGTGAAAGTGCTTCCGATTGTTGTCTATAGACCGGTCAAAGTCCCGGTGCTCTGCTAATGTGTATAGCAGCACTCAGGTCGAATCCTCGGTGATGATACTTTTTAATAGTCGATTGTTTTTAGCTGATTGTATTCAATTTGGGGGGTTTTTTTGCAGATCTTTTGAAATAATTTATGGATGATTTTTTATTAAGATTGACTTAACAATTTGATAAATATATGGGTGAGTTCATTATTGGGGATTTAATCTTATAATATCCTTGATCTTTGCTTTATATTGCATTAAATTAATACCCAATTCACAAGATGATTTTGATTGGAATTCCCAAGTGTTAAGACTTTAATCCAGGCCATAACATAGCTTAGGGTTCTAATAATAATCATTACTTGTTTATGGCAGTGTATCTGTGGTTCCAATAATCCATGGAATCCACATATTAAACAAAACATGTCATTAATCCATGACATATAATGTTCAATATACACAATATTACCTTAAAGAATACTCATCGAGCAAAATCTCTCAATCACTTAATATCCCCAAATTATAACTCACCCAAATGGTAGATTTACTCAGCCATTTGGGTATTTAATAAAATTTTTATAATTTTATGATGATGAATTAATAATTGAATAAAATATAATGGGATAAGAAAATAATTGTGTGCCGAACACACACACACGAACGATGATGAGAATTAAAAATGAACTTTAGATTGAATGGGAAAACGAAATAAGATAAGGGGATTCAACTTTATTTAAACTATTTTAAGAACATTAATATTAAACTACATAAGGTGGATGATAATAAAATATATTGAAGAATAAACTTTCATTAAAATATAATTACAAAAAAAATACTTACAAGATTGCAATAATGAAGAACACAAAAGTAAAAGGAAACAAAGAGAGGAGGAAAGGCCTCTCAAGTGAAAACATGGGTATGGAAGGTCCTCCCAATCCCTTTGAAAGGAATTGGTCATTATAATATGTGCTCCTCTTTCCTTAAATTCCAACCATTTTGAAAGCAGAGGAGGGGAAGTATTTATAGCCCAAGATGGTGGGCTGTTTGCATTCCAAAACTACCCCTCCATTAGGCTCGATGATTTCCACATCCGGACAGCCAAATCTCGAGATATGTCCTCCTTAGAAGATGTAGATAATTATTTTTTCTGACTACTCAAAAAATATGGTGTCATTTGGAATTTTGGAGACAAAGTTATGGTGGTTTCAATAAACAATGTTAAATTGTCCATTACTATCGAATATTTTTTTGATGGCCAAAATGTGAATGGATTTTAGAATAAGAAGATTCCCTGAAATCCTAATTATTTCTTCAAAACATTTATCCGCATATATCTCCTATTTAACACTTAAAAATATCATCTTGATTTGATGACTATATTAGGATACATGTCATGAATTGTATCTGGATTTTAATTCCCATCTAGAATGGTGGGATGGACTTTAAATCATTAGTTGGTCCCCTTTTTCTTGTATTTGGACCTTCAAATTTTTATCCTTGATTCCTTTTTATGATATATAACATATGGTGGAGTTTGATAAAATTTAGGATTTGGGATTTAGACTAGTAACTCAATCATCGTGGCTAGTCCAGTTTATTCACAAATTCATTGGGTCTTCTTGTGTGTACTATATGACCCTCCAAATAGAATAATTGGACCATTATTCCTTCTAATAATATATTTAAAATTGAATAAGGAATCATAAAAAATAAAAATAAAACAATTTTGATTATTATATATATATTTATTAATAAAATAGTAAACTAACTCAATTGGACTACTTTTAAAATGCTCAAAAATTATATTTAGTATTAAAACATTAATATTTCACACAAATTATGGACATTTCATATAAAATCAGTAAAGGGTAGATGTGCCCACTTGGTTTTTTTCATTAACAATGATCAATACGAGATCAATACGATGATAAATGCCAGTCTCCACAGATCGAATCACAGAAATAGACAAAGAAAAGGAAAGTCCTGGAACCACAAAAGTAGGATCGTTACAGGTTGATTATAATTAATTTAATTAATTAAAAAGACTTACCTTTTGTGGATTTATTTCTTTGTTGATTTTATTGATCATGTTTCTATGTGATTTGTCATTGCGTTGTAGAATCCATGTGTAGACTCCCTCTAGCGGTGATCCACATGTGCACCTCATATCTCTGGACGTTGCCAAAGGATTCTCCGGGTGCTAGCGTGGAGAAACCTTAGCTTGTATTGTCCGCCTTAGATCATCTTGATCCAATGCATGAGTATATCCCTCGGTCTTGAGAGCAATCTTAGAGGAAGGAGTTATATTGGCCTTGAGGTAATTCTACAGAGTTGTTGTGCACAACGATTATCTTGTAGGAAAATAGTTGGGGTTGTGAGGATATTTATAATCGGCTTTGAGGTTGTAAAGTTATGACAATAAATAAACGCATTCCATGTTTTATTTATTTCCTTAAATATTTTGAAAACCCCATGTAGAGTCATTAATTATTTGACATGCACCCACACTGATTATAATAAATATCATTTAATAAAACTATATTTCCTCAAAATCCCGACTGGAAAAAATACACGGTGTGTACATGTTTTCCGTTGAAAATCAGACAACGTGTACATTCAATGTACACAACATGTATATCTTGTTTTCATTTATTTATTTATTTTAAAAAATGAAAACATCATGGTTTGTACATTTAATAATACATGGTGTGTACTTGTTTTTAAAATAAAACTACACGGCGTGTAATCATTGATACACAGTGTGTACTTGTTTTATTTTATTCTTCCTCCAACATTAAAACGATTTACGACTACTTGAATAATTATTAAACCATGTACGGGAATAATGTCTATTCTACTTGAGATACTTTAATACACTTAGTGTGTGACCCTCTAGGCCTCTTTCTCATTGGCATTAGATGGGCTTTCCTAAAGTCCAAGATTAATGTCTAGCAACGGGTCAAGGAACCCAAGAGAAAGAAGCTGACACCACATTGACGTATCACCTCATATGAACTCTTAATGTGTAATTTAGTCCCTTTGTCTCAATATCTCATCAAGCAGGTTTCATGGAAGTGTCATAACCCTATATGCTTGATACATCATTCTTTGACTACCTGAAATAAACTCGTCGTTTACACCATGGCCATGGAATTTCATGCGACAGTTCTATTTCAATCAAAGGGTCGAGATATCAACTTCCATAAATGGAAGGGACAAATCCTTATTCGACTTATCCATTAACCACATGTCACTCGTGACTCACCCAACGTACCCTACATCCCGCCAACTGTCTGCATGATAGTTTTTGTCAGTAAATCTAAGTGTGCGAGTCATGACATGAGTTAATGATAATCTTCTCATCTAAGGACCATTACACATGATCGTAGATAGCAATGTCTGATGACACCAAGACATGCAGAATTGCTACTGGTTGGTCTGTTCTCATAATCTCCCATCATGGAGATTACCAAGTGAGAACTCCATGAGAGAGAGTCTCGTCTTCTTACGAGTACTCGCACATGACTGTCTGTATACTATGTGTCCTATCATAGTATGTCATCCAACCATGGAACTTTATTTAAGAATAGTGTTATAGCATTTCAAGGTTCTCATCATAGCTGGGATCTACCATGACCTTATCAATGCAACAAATATTCCAGGACATTTTTATATTATAGTCATGCAGAACAATGAACAATATATAATAAGTGTACATTCATGTAATCAAAGTACAAAACAGTAGGTTCTCAGGACGCCAAACGTTAAAAAATCCCACTTGGACTAGATCCAACTGCCTATGACTTTTAGTACGCTAGACCTCACATGATGATCATGTTTTTGCTGAGTCAAGGCTTTAGTCAAGGGGTACTCCACGTTGTCTTCCATGGAAGTACTTCTCACTACAACCTCACCTCTCTGAGAAAAATCCCTAAAGAGATGATACTTCCAAAGTATGTGTTTTGTTCGCTGATGTGACCTTGGATCTTTTGCAAGTTCCACCACTGTAGTATTATCACAATAGAGTATGATAGGATCTTTACTGCATGGTACTACATTCATCTCTTGGATGATGTTTCGCATCCATACTGCTTCTTTAGCTACCTTAGAAGTTGTGATATACTCAGACTCCGCTATAGAATCTACCACCAAACATTGCTTTGATCTCTTCCAGCTCACTGTACCTCCATTCAAACTGATGATGTATATAGTCTTGGACTTCATATCATCTTGACTAGTCTGGAAACTAGAATCTACATATCCACTGAAGACTAGTTCCTCATCTCCTCCATAAACCAGAAACATATCCTTAGTACACCTCAGATACTTAAGGATAGTCTTGATTTCCATCCAATGGCGGTCTCCTGGATCAGCTTGATATCTGCGTACCGCACTTAATGCGTAAGCAACGTCTAGCCTTGTACATAGCATATCATACATGATTGACCCAATCACGGATGTGTAATGGATCCTTTCCATTTTCTTTCCTTCCTCATGTGTTTGAGAACACATTTTCTTGGAAAGATGAATTCCATGTGACATTGGAAATAATCCCCTTTTGGTCTGTTCTATACTGAATCTCTTCAGTATCTTATCAATATATGTACTTTGACTTAGGCCCAGTATTCTCTTAGAACTATTGTGATGGATCCTGATCCCTAAAATATATACTGCCTCGCCCAAGTCCTTCATGGAGAAGCATTTATGAAACCATGCCTTAACTGACTGTAAGATAGGTACTTCATTTCCAATTAGTAATTTGTCATCAACATATACTAATAGGAAACAGACTGCACTTCCTCTAAATCTTTTGCAGACACAAGGCTCACATTCGTTCTTAACAAAGTCAAATTATGTTATGGCTTCATCAAAATGCATGTTCCATGACCTTGATTCTTGCTTTAATCCATTAATGGATTTAAGCAACTTGCATACCTTGTTCGAATCCTTTGGAGTCACAAACCCTTCCGGTTGTATCATCTAGACATCTTCTTGGAGGTTCCCGTTATGGAAAGATGTTTTGACATCAATTTTCAAAATTTCATAGTCATGGTAAGAGGTAATGGCCAATAGGATTATGATGGTTTTCATCATCGCAACTGGTGAAAAATTTTCATCATAGTCAATTCCTTTACATTGTCTAAAACCTTTTGCAACCAGTCGTGCCTTATAGGTGCTGACTTCTCCCTCCATGTCCAGTTTCTTCTTGAATACCCATTTATTACCAATAGTATTTACATCAACTGGAGGATCTACCAAAATCCAGACTTGGTTTTGGTACATGGAATCCATTTCAAAATTCATGGATTCTTGACACTTGGAAATGTATGTGCCTTGAACTGCTTCTTTTTAGGTAAGATGATCATCATTGTCAATCAATAATGAGTCCCCATCCTCAGTGAAAAGAAAACCATATCATTCTTGTTCTCTCACCTCTCCCTTTCTCCTATGCAGTTCTTGTGTCTCTAGAACAGATTTTTCTTCCATGGGGCTTTGTGTAATCTGTTCTTGTAACAACTCCTATGTATCTTGAGCCTCGACTTCATCGAAGTCTATCTCGCTCCCACTATCTCTTTTGGAGATGTTCTCCTTCTCAAGGAATATGGTGTGTCTTTCCACTGTAACCCTTTCATCTGAGGGGTTGTATAGGTAATATCCCCTTGTTTCTTTGGGATATCTTATAAAGATACACTTTCTGCCTTGGGGTGCAAGTTTGTTACCTGAAGAGGACTTAACAAATGCTTCTCTACCCCACACATGTAAATTTGATAACATGGTTTTTCATCCACTCCATAACTTGTATAGAATACCATGTATTTATTTAGTTGGTACTTGGTTTAGTATGTGTGCTGTTGTTTGTAATGCATGTCCCCAAAAGGATAATAGAATACTTGCATGACTCATCATTGATCTCACCATGTCCAACAGGGTGTGTATCTTCCTTTCACGTACACCATTCCAATGAGGTGTGTATGGAAGAGTGAGTTGATATAGAATCCCAAACTCCCGTATGAAATCAATGAAGACCTGATTAAGATATTCTCCTCTTCTGTCTGAGCATATTTTCTTAATCTTCTAACCAAGATGGTTCTCAACTTCATTCTTGTATTCTTTGAACCGATCAAAATAATATGACTTATACCTCATTAAGTAGATATATCCATATCTAATAAAATCATCAATAAACGTTATGAAGTATGAGAACCCACCCCTTGCTTCAACTGGAAATGGTCCACACACATCTGTGTGAACTAATTATAGAAGCTCTTTAGCCCTTTCACCTTTCCCACTAAATGGGGCTTTGGTCATTTTTCCTTGTAGACACGCATGACATACACCAAGTGGTTTTAGTTTGAAATAATCTAAATACCCATCTTGATGCAATTTTGTCAAATGTTTCTCATTGACATGACCTAGCTGGTGATGCCAAATATGGGTGAGGTATGAATCATGTGAATTAACTTTGTCATCGATTTCCGTTACATGGTTTGTGTAGTCTAACACATAAAGGTTATTATATAAATGTAACCTACCAAAACAAATGTTATCTTTATAAAAGTAGAAACATTCATTTCCAAACATGAACATGAATCCATCGATATCTAATCTGGATACTGAAATAATGTTTTTGGTTACAGAAGGAACATAATAACAACCCTTTAACACCAAGATCATTCCAGTTGGCAATATGAGGTGATAGTATCTGACAGCTACATCAGCAAGTTTGGCTCCCTTGGATGCTCATAGATCTACCTCCCCTCGATCAATCTTCTTGAATCTACATGGTTCCTGTATTTGGATATAGATGTGAGAACCACAAGCAGTACCTGATACCCAATTTTTAGAAACAGATAAATTGCATTCGATGACAAACACACCTGAAGCTTCCCCTTGCTCCCTAGGTTGGGTGTAGTTTTTCTTCCAGTGCCCCTTCTTGCCACATGAGAAACAAACAGCCTCCTATTCTCTTGTCTTCCCTTTGATCTTCCTTTTCTTGGAAGGCCTTGAAGAAGCTTTGGGCTTAAATATTTTCACCTTCCCTTTCCTTTTATTCACCATAAAGACAGAAGGCTTTTTAGACATCTTGTCATTATCTACTTGGTGAATAAGGATATGAAGATCAGATAGAGACTTCTCAATGTTGTTCATGTTGAAATTAACAACAAAGTTTGAGAAGATCTGTGGAGTGATACAAGAATGAGATCAGTGCCCAGTTCTTCAGGGAGTTTAAACCCTAGAACCTCCACGCACTCAATGTATCCAATGGTCTTGACTACGTGAGGCCCAGCTGGGGCACCCTCTCCGAGATTTCTTTGAAATAGAGCCTTGGAGATCTCAAACCTTTCCTGTCTTTCTCTCTCCCGGTATAGACCACGGAGGTGCTCGAGCATGCTATAAGCATCCATGTCTTCATGATACTTCATGAGCACACTAGACATAGATGATAGCATCAAACATTTAACATCGAGTGCATCACTCAAATGTTGATCATAGACTAGGAAATCTTCATCACATGGTCCTTGGGCTGGAGAAACAGGAAGTGAGGACTCCATCACGTAAAACTTTCGTCCATGGCATAGGATAACCATAAGGCACCTAAACCATTCCTAAAAGTTACTGTCGGTGAGGATATTGTCTTCATCGAGAATTGATCTTAGAGAAAATGTGGTTGACGAGTTTTTCATTTTTGATTCTACAAATTAAAAGATCATATTTTTCAGTACATTCTTGATTACATTTTTTGTTAGAAATAATAAATTTTATTTATTCTCCCACTATTTTATCAAGTCCCAATGGCCCTCACCATTGAACTCCGAATGACCAGTTTCTTTTACATTCTAGAGGCAAGGATCCATATTCCCCTTCGCATAACCCCACCATGTGTTGGTCAAGCTATTTGTAGGTATTTAGGTAGGCATGTCTTTTCCAACTGTGAGCTTATAGTTCCTTGATCTGTTGAGTGTACTCCCCAATCCTGAAATCCTGACTTGGATTTCCTCAAATCTTTCCTCCAATATTACACAAAGTCTAGAAAGGGATACTTCTCTTAATGTAATATGGTTAAGTCAATCTGAATCCTTTCAGAAGGGTTTCATTTATAAAAGTAAGTGTCCCAACAAGGGTTGGTCAAACACATAGTTTATTGAGTCTTTCCCATAATCAAGTAACGGAAGGCTTGATCTGACTTAATATGGTATTTGAGGGATTTTAATCATTTATGAATTGTTTCGCATTATCACATGCTTGTTAATATTAAGTTATGCTTTCTTAAGTGATTTACCATGTTCTGATAATGTTTACACATAGTGTGATTTTATTTTATTCCATCTTTACATACTTGTTTACTTAATTAATTATTTGATCACGACAGCACATACATAATAAATAAACCATGAAATCAGACAGAAATAAAATAAGATGGCATGATCATGAGATTCTATTGGTTAGCTTATCTAATGGTTTTTATAAGCTAACCTTGACCATGGGAAAAACACCTTGAACCCGATGGTTCATGTTTTGCAGCTCCCACCTGTCCACCTTTGTATCTTCTTGTGTTGGTTTCACCTCAGCTTCAGATTTTGAACCATCTCCTCCGGCTTGGGAGATCCTCCATTACATGGGTTTACGTTAAAGAAAACATGGGCGCGCAGGCCCTACATTTTATTGAAAGATGGCTTGCATGCCAACAAATTTAAATTAAATAAATTAAAATGAAACCATACACATACAAAGGGTCTTTGGTTCTCATGATCATCTATAACATGCAAAGACATTTACACATATTTAGAATTAAAATTATTTTAATCGTTCTATTATTCAAGATAAGTTGTTCTTGAATTCAATTAATTATGATCTTATAATTAATCAATTATTTATCTTAAATTCCTTTCTGAATTTCCTTGAGATTCTTCTCATCTATATTCCTTATAGGGTGTCTTTGTAATTTTGGAGGAAACCTGGTGAAATTCCATTTATGGAAAGTACACGGCGTGTAGTTCATATTTACATGGCGTGTATTTCTTTCACTATTTACCCAAAGTACACGCCGGGGGCTTTGGCGTGTTTTATGTACTTTGGAAATTTTGGAGTACACAGTGTGTAGAGTAATCTAACACGGCGTGTACTTCCTTGTTACACGGTAACCAGCCTGGAAATCCTGTGTACATGGTACGTGGATTCTCCTTTGTACACGGTTTCACCTGGGCCGGATTGGACTACACAGCATGTCGATCAAACATACACGTCGTGTATTCCGGTTTCCATGCGTCATTCAGTTCTGGTCAACACGGTGTAATAAATCTTAGGCATACTCAATTCACACGGCGTGGTTTGGCGGACCAGTACTGGTTCGTTGAACCTAAGTACATGGCGTGTAGTTTTCATTACACGTCGTGTATTCCTGTGTTATACAGACAGAAAGAGCAGCTCCTCCAGATGAGTTCCTCATTTTTATTTTAATCAAAATTAAAATTAAAAAATTGTTTCTGTGATATGAATTGAGAAACGAAGGAGGAAGAACATATCACAATTATTCAGATTTATAGTATGATTTATTTCAAATTGAATCAAATCTAAATGCATAAATTATCAATGGAAATTAAATAACTGTAATCAACGTTGTAACCTCACTTTAATACCATTTGAAGGTTCTGGGCGCAGTGGAAGCACATGGGTGGATGTGCCCACATGGAATTTTTTCATTAGCAATGATCAATCTAGGATCAATAAGATGATAAACGCCAGTCTCCATAGATAAAATCACAGAAATAGATAAAGAAAAGGAAAGTCCCAGAACAACCAAAGTAGGATCGTTACAGGTTTATTATCATTAATTTAATTAATTGAAAAGACTTACCTTTTGTGGTGTTCTTTCTTCGTTGATGTTCATGATCACGTTCCGATGTGATTCGTCATTGCGTCATAGAATCCAAGTGTAGACTTCCTCTAGTGGTGATCCACATGTGCACCTCATATCTTTGGATGTCGCGAAAGGATTCTCCATGTGCTAGCATGGAGAAACCTTTGCTTGCATTGTCCGCCTTAAATTGTCTTGATCTGATGGATGAGGATCTCTCTCAGTCATGAGATAATTCTTGGAGGAACGAGTTCTATCGGCCTTGATTGAATTATCCACAGTTATTGTTCACAATGATTCTCTTGTAGGAAAAGAATTGGGGTTGTGAGGATCTCTATAATCGGGTTTGAGGTTGTAAAGTTATGACAATAAATAAATGCGTTACGCATTTTATTTATTTCATTAACTATTTTGAAAACCCCATGTCAAGTAATTAATTCATTGACATGTGCCCACACTGATTATAATAAATATGATTTAATAAAATGATATTTCCTCAAAATCCCGACTGGAAAAACTACACGGCGTGTATTAATAAATACACGGCGTTTACTTGTTTTTCATTGAAAACCACACGACGTGTACATTCAATGTACACGACGTGTATATCTTGTTTTCATTTATTCATTTCTTTTCCAAAATGAAAACTACACGGCATGTACATTTAATAATACACATCATGTACTTGTTTTCAAAATAAAAATACACGGCGTGTAATCATTGATACACGGCGTGTACTTGTTTTATTTTATTCTTCCTCCAACATTAAAACGATTTAGGATTCCATGAATAATTATTAAACCACGTATGAGGATAATAATTATTCTACTTGAGATACTTGAATACACTTAGTGTGTGACCCTCTAGGCCTCTTTCTCGTTTGCATTAGGCGTGCTTGCCTAAAGTCCAAGATTACTGTCTAGCAACGGTTCAAGGCACCAGAGAGAAGGAAGTTGACACCACATTAATTTATCACCTCATACAAATTCTTATTGGATAATTTAATCCCTTTTCCTCAATATCTCATCAAGAAGGTTTCGTGGCTGTGTCATAAACCTATATGCTTGATCCGTCGTTCTTTGACTACCTGAAATAAACTCGTCGTTTACACCATGCCATGGAATTTCATGTGATAGTTCTATTTCAATCAAAGGTTCGAGATATCAACTTCCATAAATGGAAGGTACAAATCCTTCCTCGGCTTATCCATTAAAAACATGTCACTCATGACGCACCAACCGTACCCTACTTCCTACCAACTATCTGCATGATGGTTTTCATTAGTAAATCTAGGTGTGTGAGTCATGACATGAGTTAATGATAATCTTCCAGTCTAAGGACCATTGCACACACTCGTATATAGAAATGTCTGATGACACCAAGACATGCGGAATTTCTACTGGCGGGTGTGTTCTCATAATCTCCCATTTTGGAGATTACCAAGTGCGAACTCCATGAGGGAGAGTCTCATCTTCTTACTAGTACTTGCACATGACAGTCTGTATACTATCTGTCCTATCATAGTATGTCATCCAACCGTAGAACTTTATTTAAGAATATTATTATATCATTTCAAGGTTCTCATCATAGTGGGGATATGCCTTGACCTTATCAACGCAACAAATATTCCTGGACATTATTATGTTATAGTCATGAAGAACAATGAAAAATATATAATAAGTGTACATTCATGTAATAAAAGTACAAAACAATTGGTTCTCTGGACACCATCCTTTATACATTTCATATAAAATCAGTAAAAGGTGTATATAATAAGTCATAAAAATATTAATAACATAAACTCCCCCACACTTAGTCTTGTGCATGTCCTCATGTGCAAAAAATATAAAAACATAATAAAATCATTTTTACTCACCAGTAAATATTAAAATTTTCTTTTCTCCAATCAGGGGAGGTTTAGAATATTTCACTCATCCATATTGAATTACACCACAAGTTTTTATTGAAAAAATGTTCCAAAAAAATTTATTTTTTCATGCTCAAATTTAGAAATGAAAATTGGTGGCACACAAAACATACTTTCTCAAGATGATAAAATTAATTTATGTAGCTTAACTCATTCACCAACCAAAAGTGAAAATCTTAGATTTTGTAAGAGCTCTCAGATTCCACTCCCTATCCTAAAGTGAACAAGAATCAAGAGGTCTTTTTAAGGGGTTTTTCTATGGCTATGGGATGGTATGAATTTAATGTCCAAGAGAGAGAAGACGAGGGGTAAAACACCAACATGGGTAATACAATGCACAATTTTTTTGAAGTGAAACATGGACGGAAATGAAAACACATATTTACAAGGGAATTATTATGTGAATAAATACACAAAGGAGGAATAAAATTTGAATGGGATGATAAGATGAAATATTTAAAAAACACAAAAATTATCCCAATGACAAAAGTATTCTTGTTTTTCTTTTATTTTCTTCTTTTTTTGCATTTCTCAAAAGTTGAACTTGAGAAAGATCTCACACTCATATCCCAACCCATGATTGATCTCCTCAAGATACTAATTGTCATAGTTATAACAAGATCAAAGGTTGAGGAAGAGTTATTTTTAACCTGCCCAAGACACAACCCATTTTTTTGTTATTTTTTTATTTTATTTTTTGAACACTTGTTAGTAACATTTACAAAATTAAATAAATGAAAGTACATTACATTCCACAAAACACACTGAATGAAAACTTCTCCCCCACACTAAAATGGATTCTTTCCCTCAAGCATATGATAACATGGTGAAATCAACAAAGGGTACCCAAAATGAAATCCATTCCCCCACACACTTAAATTTCAAAAAATTATGCAATGAAAATCCATGGTGATATTGGGTGGAAAAAGGTATTGGACTTGTAATATGGATATTAGAGAAAAAATTTTCATAGGCTCTAAGGGTCTTTCAAAAGGAGTATTAATGTATGGTTAATGGAAGTCTATTTGGCTATTATAATTCTCATGTGGTTCAGAAAATGACTGTATCATATTAATGCACACTAAAGTAGGAAATTCAGCTCGAAGGTCCACAAACTCAAGAATCAAAAATGGGGGTGAAAAACACACATTTTGAAAATATAGCCATAAGTGGACTTGGCATGAAATCTAATTTTTTTCTTCACGGTTGGGGAAAATTATTTTCCAAATCATAAATTGATCATTCCAATTTTTTTGGGTTTGACACAATATTATTTATCCAAATATGTGATGAAAACATAATTTTTTTTAGATGAAACCATGTCTTTTGACGCCCCAAAATGGTTGGGAAAAATGTAAAAACTGGATAGTGAGCATGTATGACTCGTTAGGTTTTTTAAAATTTATTTATTTATTTTTTTTTCTATAAATACACACCCACATAAAAGTGAAAAAGAAAAATAAATGGTTTGATGAAGAATGTGGTAAAAAAATGAATGGGAGAGGAAGAAGAAGAAATAGGTAGAGAGAGGAAGAGAGAGAGAGGATTAATGGGAAAGAAGTTCCCCCTAGATTGGATTTGGTGGGTTACCATCTCCATCCGGTGGTGGGTTGACTATGGAAGTTAAGGATTCGATGGAAGATGATGTGGTTCCAGGATTGTGTGTCCTCTCATGGTGATGCTTTCACCGCTGTCCATTAACTGTGACTGTCCTTTTGGAATATGGGTCTTGGAATTTCACTGGACCAAATGGTTAAACATGATAAAAAATAAAAGGACCTTCTCAACGATAATTAGTCTTACATAGGTGAAGCCAAAATTGAGAATTGAAGAGAATTACCTTTTAACAATCATGAAATACCTTTCACAAAATGTGTTTTTCAAGGAGAACATTATCCTTTTCTTTGTACTGATTGAAATTTTCGTAGGAATCAAGTTGAAGCTCATCTAGTTCATTCAATTGAAATAATATTTCTTCACCAGTTTTTTCACAATCAAAATTACAGGTTTTCACAGCCCAAAAAGACTTATATTGGATTTCAGCTGGTAAATGACATGCTTTCACAAAAACTATCCTAAAAGAAGAAATATCAATGGGTGTTTTATATGTAGTTAAATAAGACCAAATTGATTCACCATGTCTTTCAGGACAGTCTTTTCTGGTGGGTTTTACAATTCTCTCAAGCACTCTTTTCACTTCTCTATTAGAAAGTTCATCCATGCCATTTGTTTTGGGATGATATACAGTTGGCATTTTATGTACTACACCATTCTTTTTGAAAAGATAATCCATGGTTTTATTACAAAAATGGGTTCCTAAGTCACTTATCAAGGCACGTGGTGTGACAAATTGGTGAAAGATGTGTGTCTTTAGGAACTCACTAATATTATGGGAATCATCCTTTATAGTGGGTTTGACCTTGATCCACCTAGAAACATAATCTATTTCAAGAAGGATGTATGAGAATCCATTGGAAGGGGGAAATGGTCCCATGAAATCGATGCCCCAAACATCAAAGATCTCATAGAAAATTAAAGATTTTTGGGGAATTTAATTTCTCTTTGAAATTGTGCCAATCATTTGGCAAGTGGGACATGATTTATAGAACTCGTGTGTGTACTCGAAGAGTGAAGGCCATAAGAATCCAAAGTCTACTGCCTTTTGGTAGGTCCTTTGTGGTCCAAAGTGTCCACCTTCAGGAAGTGAGTGAAAGAATTCTAATATGGTGGAATGTTCATCTTCATCAACACATCTTCAAATTACCATGTCTGCCCCAGTTTTCCAAAGTTTATTATCTTCCCAAAAATAGTATTTTGAATCACTTTTCAACTTATTCTTTTTTCTTTTGAAACAATTTCTGGAAAAACACCAGAAACCACGTAATTTACTATTGGGGAATACCATGGTATTTTGGAGTGATAGATGAAAGGTTCTCAGTGGGGAATTTAGGATAAATGATTTCTAAAAGAGAAGAATTAGAAATTCTACTCAAGTGATCAGTCATAGGGTTTTCTTTTCCTGATCTATCTTTGATTTCAAGATCAAACTCTTGGAGCATTAGGATCCATCTTATTAGCCTCGGTTTGGAATCACTTTTCTCGAGTAAGAACTTTATAGAAGAATGGTCTGTGAAGATGTTGATTTTGGCACCTAATAGATAGGGTCAGAATTTATCTAAGGCAAAAACCATTACTAAAAGTTCATTTCCAGTGACAGTGTAGTGATATTGAGTTTCATCTAATGTTTTTGAGGCATATTAGATGACATGAAGAATATTTTCTCTTATTTGACCAAGAACAGCCCCAACAGATCTATCAGAAGCATCACACATCAACTCAAAGGGTATGGACCAATCTGGGGGTTGGATTATTGGGGCAGATGTAAGAGTAGTTTTGAGTTCAATGAAGCCTCTCTTATAAACCTCATCGAAATGGAAAGTGGCATCATTTTAGTATAACCGAGTGATTGGGTGGGAAATCCTACTGATGTTATGGATGAATCGCGGATAGAAACCAACATGACCTAGGAATGAACAGATGTCTCAAATAGAAGTGGGTTCAGGAAGTGATTGGATCACTTCAATTTTGGAAGGATCAACTTCAATACCCTCTTTTGAAACTATATTCCCTAGAAAAATCCCATTTTCAATCATGAAGTGACATTTTTCAAAATTTAACACAAGGATTCACTTGACACACTTTTGGAGGACTAGATAGAGTGAATTCAAGAAAGATTCAAATGACTCACCATAAATGGTAAATTCATACATGAAGGCTTCCATGAAGTGTTAAATGAATTCAGAAAATATACTCATCATAGGCCTCTAGAATGTTGCAGGAGAATTGCAATGGCCAAAAGGCATTCTCCTATATGAATACGTTCTAAAGGGGAAAGTGAAAGTAGTCTTTTCTTGGTCTTGATGTGCGATTGGTATTTGGAAGTATCTGGTGTATCCATAAAGAAATAAATAGTTTGAATTCCCAACTAATAATTCTATCATTTGTTCATGGAATGGAAGAGGGTAGTGATATTTTCGTGTTTCAACATTAAATTTATTATAGTCGATGCACACACACCATTTGTTCTTCACTCGAGTTGTGACTAACTCCCCATGTTCATTTGTGACAACAATTATCCCGCCCTTTTTATGTACAACTTGAATTGGACTAACCCATTCACTATCAGAAATTGGGTAGATAATACCAACTAAAAGAAGCTTAGTGATCTCTTCCCTAACTACCTCAAGTATGAGTAGACTGAGTCTTCTGTGTGGTTGCCTAATTGGTTTGGATGATTCCTCAAGATGGATGTGATTCATGCAAAGAGAATGGTTTATTCCTGGTATATCATCTAGGGTCCAACCTAAGGTATTTTTGTTTTCATATAACACATGAAAAAATTTTGACTCCTCAATTTTAGTAAGTGAAGAATAGATAATAAGAGGATAAGAGTGATCATGGAAAAGGAATTCATATTTTAGGTGATTAGGAAGAGGTTTTAGATCAGTATCATCTTTCATTTTTCGGTTAGACAACTCTGGAATGGAGGAAGTGACTTCAGTTGCTTCAGATTCATTTTCCTTAATATTTTCCTAGGTGGAGCAGTAGAGATCAGAGTTGATGTGGGATTCAAGATAGTTTTCAAGTTCCTCTAGATTGATGGAGTCTATGAATGAGAGATCAACATCAATTTCACCATTTATAACTTGGTTAATCATGGTACGGATTTCACAAGATATTTTTCATTAGAAAATGAAGAACATGATGGATTGGGGTTCAATTGACTCTCCGAAGTGTCCTCAGAATCATGGATTGAGAATGCAGAGTGATCCTTATATGGGTATCGCATGGCTTGGAAAATGTTGAACTTGACCAGTTGGTCACCAAATTACATGGATAAGATGTCTTAATAGACATAATTCTTGGTTCTCACTATCATTAGGAATGGTCTTCCTAAAATTAGGGGAGACCGAGCAGAGTTCATCTCACCTTCCATGTTAAAGACATAGAAATATGCTGGGAAGATAAGATCATTAACATGAACAAGGACATCCTCAATTGTACCCTGAGTACTAGCAGTGCTTTGACTGGATAACTGAATGACAACACCTATTGGGTTGAAGGGACCTAGACTAAGGTTGTAGAAGTAGGATTTGGGAATGACATTAATTGACGCTTCTATGTATAGGAGTGCGTCATCAAAGTTGGAACTTCCAATTGGCATGGAACTGTAAAGGTCCCTAGATCTTTGAATTTTATGGGAATAGACTACTGGGTGGAAACATTTTCGAAGGTCCTTAGTTTCCTCTAGTGGGTGAAAAATTCATTAAGAAACTTGGCATACTTAGGTATTTTTTTTATGGCATCTAAGAGGGGAATTTTGACTTCAACACGTCTAAACAAGTCAAGAATTTCAGGATCAGGTTCAAAGGACTTATTTGGCTAATAAATGGATTGAGGAAAAGGAATTCAGTTCCTAAGTGAAATGGAAGGAGGTGAGGTAATAGATTCAGATTCCTTTTCAAGTTTCTTTTTATTTTCATTTACTAGGTCAACATTCAAAGGGGGTTGGAGGACTTATCTTGAGTCATGGAAATTTTCTTTCCTGATCTAAGTGAAATTTCACATACATTACCCTTGGGTTTGGGTAATGGTTGAGCTGGGAGTTGGGAAGAATTAGATGGTTGCTGCTGACTAAGGTGGTATGAAATTTGAGCAATTTGGCTTTCAATGTTCTTGAGGCTAGAACGGGTTAAGGAGGAAATATATTCAACTACACTTTCTCATGGATTCTTGTAAGAAGAGGGTTGTCCCAGATTGGGATTGCCTTGATTTTGGTTCTTGGGAAAGAGTTTGTATTGCTTTGGGAATTGGAAAGACTCACTAGGATAGTGTAATTTAGGAGTAGTATTGTTCCTTTGAGGTTGAGGAATAAAAGTTTGAGGTTGTTGGAAGTTACCAACACCTTGACCATATTGTAATTGGTTTGGTTTTTGAGGAGGGAATTGAGGGGGATGAGAAATGGGATTACCATATCTCAAGCCTTGGTTGAAGGTAGAAGATAAGGTCTCAGAATGGGGTTGGTTTAAGTTTCTAACAAACTGACCTAATTAATGATGATTGGTGTTCCGTTGAGCATGTGCTGCATTGATCTCTATTGGTCCAAATGAATCAGAGGGATCCTCTTGAAGTTGTGGGAATGTGTTAGTTGGATGAGATGGGGAGATACATATTCCATAGTTTTTGATAGGTCCAAGAAACATTGATTGTGGATAAGATGTGGTTGGGGATTTGGAATCCACAGGTAGTTGTTGCAGAAGACCTGTATGTTCACTCATCCACTCTGTAATCTTGTTGGGCTCTATCGATTGACTGTCTCGGGCTTGTTTGAGTTAATCATGTGCTCGAGTATGGAATTATTGTGTGTTTTCATCCATGTTACCTATGATATCTCTTGAAGCTACAGGAGTTTTATCAACAAGAGCGCCACCACTTGCGGCATCAATGAGGGTTCTCTCCATTGCCAATAACCCATCATAGATGTATTAGATCAAGAGTTGGTCTGGGATTTGGTGGTGTGGTCAGTTAGCAATAAGATCTTTGAACCTCTCCTAGTACTCATGGAGTGATTCATTTGGTAATTTATGAATACCACTTATTTCCTTTCAGATAGAAGCAGTACAAGAAGCAGAAAATAATTTCTCTAAATTGATTCACTTGATGTCATTCCATGTGGTTACGGAACCAGGATGGTGGTATTAAAGACATGACTTGGAGAAGTCATCTAGGGAGAAAGGGAATGATCGTTGTTTGATTTGTTCCTCATAAAACCCTTAAGGCTTCATGGTAGAGCACACCACTTGGAACTCTTTAAGGTGGAGATGTGGATCCTCACCGGCTAGCCCGTGGTAATGAGGTAGAAGATGAATCAAACCTGATTTGAGTTCAAAGTCAGCCTCTATGTTTGGATATTGAATACCAAGGGGTTGGTAATTCATATCAGGGGCAACAAGTTATTTAAGTGTTTGTTCCTGAGGATTGGCCATATCTAATTCAATTGGTTCGACAAGGACATGTTCTTGAAGGATTTGATTATCTCTTTTGTTCCTCCTAAGTTGGCGAAGTGTTCGCTCAATTTTAGGGTCAAAAAAATACGAGGGATTTTTTGGGAGGATACGAGGAATTCAGAGAGATGTTGGAAGAAAGGGGAATATGGGTTTTTCTTTGTGTGTTTTCTATTTATGATTTTTATGAGAAGGCAGGTTTTTCTTTCTGTATTTTTTCAATTTTTTTTAAAATTTTGTTTTTTTTTTGTTTTTTTTATAATAACCAGAAACTAATGACTACTTAAAGCACCATCCTCAGAAACGATGCCATTTGAAAGCACAGTAAATTGTTTCCTATTGATCGGTCAAGGTTCTGGTCCTCTACTAATTTCTATAGCAGCACTTGGGTCAAATCCTTGTCGATGATACTTTTTAATAGTTGATTATTTTTAGTTGATTGTATTCTGTTTGGGGGGTTTCTTTGCAGAGGTTATGAAATAATTTATGGATGATGTTTGATTAATATTTATTTAATATTTTGATAAATATTGGGGTGAGTTCATTATTGGAGATTTAAGCTTATTATATCCTTGATATTTGCTTTATATTGCATTAAATTAACACCCACTTCACAAGATGATTTTGATTGTAATTCCCAAGTGTTAAGGATTTAATCCAAGCCATAACATAACATAGGGTTCTAATAATAATCATTATTTATTTATGGTAGTGTATTTATGGTTCCAATAATCCATGGAATCCACATATTAAACAAAACATGTCATTAATCCATGTCATATAAAGGTCAACATACACAATATTAACTCAGAGAATACTCATCGAGCAAAATATCTCAATCACTTAATATCCCCATATTATAACTCACCCCAATGGGAGATATACTAATCCACATGGGTATTTAATAACCTGGTTATAATTTTATTATTATGAATTAATAATTTAATAAAAAGGAAATGGAAAAGAAAAGAGTTGTGTGCCGAACACACACACACACACGAACGATTATGAGAATTAAAAATGAACTTTAGATTGAATGAGAAAGCGAAAGAAGGGAAGGGGATTCAACTATATTTAAACTATTTTAAGAACATTAATATTAAACTATATAAGGTGGATGAGAATAATAGATATTGAAGAAGAAACATTCATTAAAACATAATTACAAAAAAAGACTTACAAGATTACAATAATGAAGAAGAGAAAAGTAAAAGGAAACAAAGAGAGGAGGAAAGGTATCTTAAGTAAAAACATGAGTATTTCAGGTCCTCCAAATCCTTTTCTAATTCTCTGTTTTTGAAAATATTTTTCTCAACTCTTCTAAAATTCCAACCCTTTTGAAAGGAGAGGAGGGGTTGTATTTATAGCCCAAGGCGGTGGGATGTTTGCATTCCAAAACTACCCCTCCACATGGATAGACTATTTGGACATTCAGAAAGCCTAATATTGAGATATCTCCTTCTTCAAATATTCATAAAACAATGTTGGTCGACTACTATCAAAATTTGGAGACATTTGGACTTACATAGCCAATGTTATGGGGGTTTCAATAAGCAATGTTAAATTTTCCATTTCTATCCATGCTTTTTTCGATGGCCAAAATGTGAATGGATTTTGGAATAGGAATATGACTTCAAATCCAAATTATTTCTTTAAAAAATTCATCTGTATATATCTATAATTTCACACTGAAAAATATCATCTTGATTTGATGACTGGATCATGAGACATGTCATGAATAGTGCTCGTATTTTATTTCTCGTCCAGAATTGTGGAATAGAATTTAAATCATTAGTTGGGCCCCTTTCTCTTGTATTTGGACCTTAAAATTTTTATACATAATTACTCTGGATAATATAGAACATATGGTGTAGTTTTATAAAATTTGGGCTTCGAGATTTAGACTAGTAACTCAATAATAATGGCTGGTCCAGTTTCTTCACAAATTCTTTGGGTATTCTTGTGTGGACCATATGACCCACCAATGGAAGAATTGGTCAATGATTTCTTCTAATTATATGATTTAAATTTAATAAGAAATCCTAAAAAATAATAATCACACAATTTGTATTTGTATTGTGATATTTATTAATAAAATAATAAATTGACTAAATTGGATTACTTCTAAAAATGCTCAAAAATTATATTTAGTATTAAAACATTAATATTTAACAAAAATTATGAACATTTCATGTAAAATAAGTAAAGGGATTATATCATAATTCATGAAAATATTAATAACATCAATGGGGTCTCTCGTACTATCATTTCAGGTAGGGATTCTTGCTTCACATCATGGTTCTAAAATGGGTTTCTGAAGGTTGTGGGTACACAGGTGAATCTGAGTACATCCTTTCAACCTCAGACTGGTGGAAAATTGCAACAGATGATACAAGTTCTAGAGTATGTGATCTGAGCATTATTCATTGATTTATATGGTTATTGGGAGAATCATATCACTCTCATCGAGTCCACCAATAATAATAACTTCTAGGAGATGATCCACATGGATCCTTTTGAGGTATTGTATGGTAAGTCATTCTATACACCCCTATGATGGATATAGCTATTTGAGGAAACCCTACTATTTCCTCATCTTTTGTAGGATAATTTGGAGAAAGTTTAGATGATTAGAAAATGTATTTTTACTGCTCAGTCTATAAATATATCATATGCTGATCGCCATCGATGACCTATGCTGTTCAGGGTTGGGGATTGTGTTTTTGTAGTGGGTATCACCCAGGTTAGGGTATAGATGGATACAGAGGAAAGGGAAGTTTTAATCGTACTATTATGGGCCATTTGATATTTTTGATAGATTCAGTCTAATAGCCTATCAGTTTCTACTGTTTCATAGGTATCGTTCCATGAATGACGTCTTCCTCATTTCATATCTTCCATGGTATCATTCTGAACCATCTCATACTCTTGATCCCAAGGAATTTGACCTATATGTTGATGCTTACTTTTAGGAGTAGCATATACGCATCGTCTACTAGAGAAAAAATTCTCTTTGATGTTGGTCTGTCCCTCTAATATGGGTGATGCGATTGCATGACCGTGTACAAAATGAGACTTGGGAGTGGGAAGATGACATTCATTCCCAGGGGATAGATTTGATCCTAGATAGTGTTTCGTCACCCATGGAAGGTGAACTCGGGGACAAGTTCCTTTAAGGGGGAAGAATATAATAACCTAGTTTTTGACTCAGGTATATATCCTTTAAATTGTTTCTTTGAGATCTTGTAAAGTTCTCATTTGGATTTGACTTTAAAGTTAGGTCATGAGCTGATTGGGATATTTTTTGAAAGGAATGGAGTAGAATGGATGAAGGTAGGCTACATGCTAACAACACGACGTGTAATCATTAAATGATGTATAGTGGACTAGACATGAACATTCACGTCATTTAGAGGTTTTTTACCAGGATAAGTACCCCAATATCTACATGATGTGTAAATCATTTACACATTATGTTAATGCACAAGAATTTTTTAAAAAAATGAGTCTGGGGCCTCATTTTCATACAGCAATCCCCCTTTTATCCTCTATTGATATCCCTTTTGGCTCTATTCTAGGAATTGAACATGAGTATCCTTATGGAGTCCTATTCAATCTTCATTCATCTCATTGGATCATCACTGATAAGTAATTAATCCCTTTTTAATCATTCATCATTCTTCTTCCTATCAACAATGTTATTTTGATGCATGCTTATATGCCCCAATTTTAGGGTGTTGATCTGTTCTTTAGATATTCTCCAATCCAGGCCAAATAAAGGGATAATACTAGATGATGAGATTCGTGCGAGCCTAAGTTATGAGGTATATAAATTATCCTCTGATTTTATTTATTTTGGAAAATTCTATGTGCATGTGCCTTTTTCATCAAGCATCGTCTATCAAATTTATGTTCCTTGTTTATAGTTCTTAGGACCGTGTTCTAAGACCCTTTCCATATATGTAAATCATTGTTGGTGGTTGCATCCAAAAATTCAACCACCCTATGTAGGGGGTGTCAAAACTTGTTCTTTTTGAGCATTTAGTGTTTTGACACCTTTGAGCCACTGTTCGGGTGTCTTTGAGCTTGACCATGCTATTGGTAAGACTTCCAATACTAAATGACTATTGAATTGGAAATTGGATTATACCATGGTTTCCTAACACTTGACCCACATATGGTAAGTTCTTCAACTTAATTTATAAATATTTAAATGGTTTATTAGGAAGTATATTGTATATGTATGACTTTTCCTAGTTTATGATTAATTAATTGCTTGTGGTTTCTCGTTCTTATCCCATACTTGTCATGTTATGAAGGGTAAAGGATATAACCAAATAATTGAATATGAAATGAAATATATATTTGTATGTCCCTTGGCCTTTTCATCATAATTAAAGGCATGGATTGAACCTCTTCACCCTTTTAAATGGTATGATCATAACTTGGCTTAATTGATTAAATGAATTACATGTAAGGTGCCTAATTACATTGGATTTTGAAACTATTATAGGTGTGTTCATACTGGAGTTAGATTTTGGATTCTAAAGGTAATTCTTTGATTTATCAGGGATTCCATTTTGATTTAAGGATTCCAGTTTCCTGGTTGATACCCACATTAGAACATGATCCTCACCTTTCAGTGGATTGTCGATATGACATTGCATGATCCCTCCATTACTATTATTGGATGCCTTTGATACACTCCTTAGATCCATGATTTCTTCAATGGACATGTGGTTCCTTTTTTATATCATTTTCCCTATCCATATCTTATCTCATTTTACCTTGAATGTATTACTTGGACTCAGATAGATTACACTATTTTGGAATGCCTTGGATGATACTCCTTGGATTACACTCATACCCTATATCCAGGTTGTAGTTACTACTTAGTTGGCAACCCTATAGGTCTGAGTTTCCTTGGTTATTACCTTATAATCCTTTCATTATTAATATTCAACCGGTTTCCTTGTTACATCTTAGAACCTTCACTATTTTTTATCACACGGTAATGTCAATGCTGGATATGACTCACATAACCTTTTTATATAAATTGTAACTTAGTTAATTAATTAACTGGTTAGATGTTCATACACCATCCAAGGTATGAAGTAGGTACTTGGTTATTTACATTGTTCTACTGATTTACTTTACATTTTCATGCTTACACACTATTTGAGTTTATATCTCATGAACATGATGTTATAGAAACCATTGGAGGTGGCCTAATGAGATTTTTCTCACACCCTATCTGGGAAAATATTGGCACCCATGAAAACTATATGTATGCATCTGTTGGCAAAGGTAAGCATTTGGCTTCAGACACTTGATTTCTTGCTGTATTAGTATGGAGTTGGTAGAAGATGACCGGGATGGACCTCGGGATGCTGGGCATGATTTTTGGATTCCTTTTTACTATTTTTGTATTTCATGTCATGCATGCTTCCTTGTATCCATGTTTTCAAGATTATTAGATATATGACATATCATCATTAGTTTTTGTATATGATTATCAGTTGTTCAGTTGCTTATTACTTTAGTCTGTTGTGTTATTTACTATTACACTACTTCCTCTATTTACCTTCTATTATATCATGTTTAACCACTGTGAAAACCTCCGATAATAATTGAATAGTCTTCCCATAGAAACACCACAGGCCCTCGTTTCTAGTTAGAAGCCTCTGGTATTCGGCGAGATGTGCTTGAGGCTATGTGGCCAACTGAGCTCGGGGGAACAGCAGTGATTTTCTGGTCCGGGATGTCAAACCACCGCTCAAAGATATTTATGATTATGGATTTAATGTTTATATATTATATTCATGGAATATTAATCTTTTTGTAAAATTAATATATCATATACTCTGTTACATTACTATCCATTGAAAATGATGATGTCGTTCGTGTGTACGATGGACAACCTCCTCACTAAGCAATGTGATTCATTTTTTATTATCACATCCCATAAAAGTTATATTTATGTATATTAAAATAAATTTTAATATATTTATCATTTAATTATAAATTTTAATGATAAAATAACACTTACCTTCTTTCTATCATGATCATTGAAAATGGAAACATTACTAATGTGTATGTATGACCTATTGTCTTCATGATTCTAACGTAGTTCATTTTTCATAACTGTATTTCATGGTTGATTTTTAAAATTATAATTTATATATATAAATGATAATTATTTCATTATTATTATTTTAGAGATGATTAATTTTTTATCTCTTTGACCTTAGTCAAATTTCTAAAGTGATTTTGGACATATGAGTCAAATATCGTCAAGTCCGACTTAAACCTAAACAAATAAGTAATTAAATATATAATGATAATAAATAAAATAAAATTAGTAATGAACATAAAAAATTATTATATAACTAAATAATTAACATACATTTATTATTCAAGAAGATAAATAACTCATGTGCCGAATCAGACTCAAGGTAATGCTTTCATCTCAAAACTTCCTTCATTGAGACACATTTCCTTTGATACACAAATTTTATTTTAAATGATTTATATAATACCCATTTACATATTATATCATGAATGATTTATAATTTATTATATTTGAAGTTAAAATTTATCTAATTCATTCATGTGAATTCATGATTCAAAAGTTACCAAAGTGGTAAGGGTTTAGGTTTCAATCTCATTTTAATTGGGATTTTTTATTATTGAATTTTCAATTTTGGAAATTATTTTTTCATTTTATAATGAAACCATTTAATTTTATTCTCCTTTTTTTATTTAATAAAATTTCCTGTAATATAATCATTTTCATATCTTTTGTACATAAAATGATTGAGAAATTTTTTTAGAAATATAACTCAACTTCTCTATTTGGTTGAAAATCCATTTTCTTTCATATCCATGTTTTATAAAAACATTTTCAAGAATATTTATAACATTACCCAAAATATTTATTAAATAAATTTTTACCCATGTTTTAATTTTTACGAAATGGTTTGAAATGAGTCTTCTTATTGTTGAACGAAGCACTTTTTTAACCTTTTACTATATTATTAATGGAATGTTTCTTTTAAATTATACAACATATGCAAGATTAACCATTTTTATAACCACTCAACTCTTTGAATATTCTTTTATAAGTTTCCTTGGTTATTTTTAAAGAATGTTTTTTCTATTGTAATTTGGAAATTTTTGTATTTTAAGAAAGTGATAACTAAGTGAAAAGTGTATTTTTCTCAAGAAATATTCAACATAATCTTATAAATACATTTTAATAAATGATGAAAATCTTTGATATTATGTATTTATTATATATTATTTATATATGAATATCATATATATACCTAACTTACTCTCCCTTACTTTGATGGGGTAATACAGGCATTTTTTTCATCTCCCAAATGCCTTAATTGTGGAATTTCTTTTGCTTATGGTATGAGACAATATTAATAAACCCATGTATTTTCATGGGTAATTATTATGTTTATGAATTTTGATTGATTTCTTTATGTGGCGCATAAAATCATGAACATGTTATTATGGATGTGCCCAAATAGCACTCCAATGAATTGGCTAAATCTTTGGTCACATGAGGGATCATGTATGGGATTAGGGAGAAAACCAAATCCATTATGTGATGTTTTCTACCATGTGATATTGTCTAGGAAGTTAAACTTAAATATTGTTTATTACATGTTAAATATTGATTCTACATTTCTTATGATGACATGATCTTATGATACTATTTTATTTATGTTATTCTCCTCTATTATTGATCATGAGCCTTCTATTTTATGATATCATGTTACACTTTTACTCACAAGTTATGCTTCCTTATCATGTTTATTCCCTTACTGGGATTTTTTTCTCACCCCTTTTATATAAATATTCCCCAGGTTATCTCATGCATTTTTAAGAGATCAAGAGGATTTAGTATCTTGTTATGGAGAATAAAATAAATATTTCTCTATTATAGTCTCACTTTATTGTATTACAAACCTAGTCTTCCAGAGACACTAGGCCTCATGATCTTTGGGTTATAATTAATAGATATTTATGTTACAAATCATGTAATAATATATTTAAAAGGATTGGGCTATTATAGTTGTTATCAGGTATGTAAGAACCTAATTATTCATTTGAGGAATGTATCTCTTTAATTTCTATTTAATGATTTTATATAGTCTAATGTGAGTAGATTTTAAGGTCATGGTTATATCAGGGGTGTTTGGTGCTTGTTCAGAGAACAGAACCTGGGTTTTTGAAAAAAAAAGGTAGACAACATGGTTGGTAGTAACTTTGAAGGACATGTTGTATGGTTTGACTAAATATGATAGGCCTAAGAAAAGGAAAGAAGGATCCTACGCAGTTTCAAAGAACTCTGTGTCAAGAGAATCACTCCCATGCGAGATCACCTATAATTTTAGTAGATATTTTTTTTCATGTTTTGCGCATGATTATTAAAACTATGCACAGTAACCATGTGGGTGCCCCCTTAGCATAGAATATGGTGCACAGTTTATACAATCGTGTACCCAAACCACGAAGCCTAGTAATTTTTTGGAAAATTACCTATTGTCCCTTAAAATTTTTTAAAACCTAAATACTAATTCATTATTCACCCATGGATAGCAACACACCAATTGGAGATCGCCTTGAATCCAATTTGATAGGCTTTACCATAATTCTTCCATCCAATCTTGGATTTGAGTGTCGATCATCTCATTAGATTCCAACCGATAAGTGCTCCATTCATGTTGTTCTGTTATTCATTTTAATTGTTATCAGTTTCACTATTTAAGTGCAAACTAATATTCCCTATTTTCGGGATTTTCATTTATTCTTCATTTTTCTCATGATCTGAGTCAAATCGGGAGATGATACAAGATGATAACTCTTATAAGGACCTATGGTAGGTTCTCTTATGCTCTTCCTATAACTTTTGTGTGTTTATAAATATTTTGTTGTGTCGTATGCTTGATTTTCCAAGTGAAGCCCTTGAAATGGAATTTATTCCATCATTAAAATGGATAGGTATGACCTATGTAATTAAAGAGACCCGTTGATAAATTTTTAATCGTTAAAGACCTTAAATTCAAACCTCCCCTTGGGTGATTTGTTTAATTAATTGGACCACCACAGATAGAATATGATTTGTTTACCTTTAAGGATTATCATTTAACACCTTCCATGGGATGTTAAATGATGAATTGTTATTGCAATTTGAATTTTTTAAAGTAAGATAATGGAAGACCATGTCCCTAGGATGTGGATATGTATTTTCTTTCTTAATAATGAATTTATTCTTACATTGACATGACCATGCGAGATAATTAAGAGGCTAATACTTCTAAGATTAGCCCTTTCTTTGAGCCACCTTCTACGTGAGGTTTAGTTGAAATTATCATGGTGATTATTTTGAAATAATTAAATGTATTTTATTAAATATTTATCATATTACTTCAGTGAAACATGGGTTCATATATGAACTACATGGATAAAACATTTTGGTTATTTCCTTACTTATGCTAGAGTGACACTTGGACTCACTAGTGGACTTCTAAGGATATATAGAGGGGGATCATCATCATATGTATAACGACCCATACTTTACAAACATTTTTATTACTTCAAAATTGAATCACACTTATTAAAACATATCACAAAACCAGGAAAGGATCATATAGGTATAGTGTCTTCAGAAACTGGGAAACATAAACAACTGGTTCATACAGCGTCTACACTGTCTCCCATTTATTTCATCATATCTATAGTTCCTTTTGGCATATAATACTTAATAACCTTCTTCCTGACCTGGGGAAAGAAAACATACAAAAGGGTGAGCTCAAAGGTTCAGTAAGGGTAAACAAAATAAATCTCAATTACATCATTTTCATAAGAACATAACTTTTGGAAATCTTAACCTGCAAAAGTGATCATAAATTCATAACATGGGGAAAATCATAGTAGTGAAATGTAATCCCAATAATCATAACTTAAATCATGAAACTTTTTTTCATACACACATAATCATAGAGAATCATTTCTTAGTAGTCAAGACTCATTTCCAAAACTATCTTAGCGGGAAAAGTCCATTTCTGAACCGAGTTCACTCCTCGTTTCAGTCCTGTTTCACTGAACCGGTATAACCTGCCGTTCCAGCCATGTCTATCTCATGAGATATAAAATCTTTACCCAATGCATTGGAGGGAGATACATGTCCCCCCCATCTCATAATGATATCATTCTTATGTGTGCCACAAAATCATAAACCATACATCATAGCATTACCCATGTAATAAAAATGGGAATCTTAAACATTGGGACATCAGAAAACAACTCATATAAGATAAATGAATTCATAAAAATAATTCCATCACAACATAATCAAATCAATGTAATAATAGGGATAAAAACATATCCCTATATTATCTTAGATGGAAAATAATTTTGATAAAGCACTTGAGCTCCATTCTTGAGGAAAATATCCTTTCTACTTCAAAAACATTTTCCTTTCTTTAACATGTCATACATTTTTAAACTAAAAGAAGTTGATTAAAAATAAACTTTAAAACTTTTAAAGGAAGCTTCTTGGAAATAATGTTTTAAAAATCCATTCATGTCGTATAAGTTAAAAAAACATTCTTCTTGTACTTTTGTCGGAAAAGTCAAAAAGTACCTCGTACGAAAAATGAAAAAATATTCCTTTCATATATTTTACTAAAAACTAACTGAAGGATAAAATTGGATATAAACTATTTTAGAATGATTTAAATATTACATATTGAGGAAACATGGATGTGTTTGATAAAATGTACCCCAGTAAATTCAAAAGTATAAACAAACTCGGATAAAAATGAGATTGTGATATTTCCCTTAACATAGGTCCGATTTGCTTCGTAAGTGTCAGAACCTCCACTATAATGATTTAAATAATTTTATTGACTTATTACAGAATCATACTCATTGTTATGATATCATATATCGTAATATTCCTAGCTTATTATTAGTAATATTTCATTGCTACTTGTTATTCGGGTGGTTATTACTTTTTGTTCTTATGCGTGTTTTGTCGAATAAATTCTTATTCTTATTTTTAGGTTATAGATACCTCATTTACAGAATGGTATTAGTGTAATATATATCATATTCATTCATTCAATTCATTTATATAATCATTATGCAATGAAGATCATGTAGAACGAGTCGCATCACATCGTGGAGACGGTATTCCGTACGTACGCACGAGCGATGATATCGTTCCCATGATCGTGGAATTGTATTGGAGTGTATGTATACTATTTAAGAATAAATACCACTTTACAATAATCATATATATTCATTCTTTACACCATTATACCCATCCAAGTAAGGTGGTGGTGGAAAATAGATTACACCATGACGTGGAGACGGTATTCCGTATGTACGCACGCGCGGTGAGTTCATTTTCCGTAGGATGGATAGATGGTGAAATAGGGTTTTTTCATACTTATAATAACATATTAGTATATTAGTGATACTTATGTTATTACTTCATAATGAAACAACTAAAGAAGAAGAAGTGGAAGAAGAAATAAAGATGAAAGAATCGGTAACGGACATTACCTCTTCTTTGAAGTGCTTCTTTGAGACTTCCTTTTAGGGCACTAAAATTGGTCTTTTAAGAAGACCAGGACCTCTAGGATGTCTCTAGGGAAGTTGAGAGGAGAAATTTTTAGGGGTTTTCCGAGCTTTAAGGCTCAAAGTGGTGTGAGGAAGAGAGGGAGGAGGTGCCCTTTTATAAGGGAGGAGAGGGGATCCTTTGGAATAACTAAAAATATTATTTTATTATAAAGCCAAATTCGGTTTTAAATAGCTCCAAATTGATTTATTTAGAAGCTAAGGTGGGGATGGGTCGAAATCCTCTCATCCAATAGAATTTGGACAAGTTTAGTTTACTATTTTATCCATATCATTTAGTTTTAATTTTAAGTTAGATAAGTTTACTTTTACCGTGTCTTCTTGTGTTCTTATACTATAAGGTTATTAACTTACTATAACAAGCCAAAAGAACACCAAGTTGTTTATTATTAATATATATAACCTTATATAAGTCATTTGGCCAAACCTTAGATTTTTAGGTATAAAATAACAATTAATAATATAATATTTGTTTTAAAAACTATTTTATGTCAATTTTGACACTATTTAGTAATTGATTTTTTTGAAAATCATAACAGAATTATTAATTCAAAAAAAGTTAATTAAATCAATAAGAACATGTCATATTAACCTATAAAATTAGTGTAATTCATAAAAAGTCTCAAATTACATTTATTTAGGTATTTATAATCATCAATCATGTCAATATTTCATTAATAAGATAATTAATATATCATCGTTGTGTCATAAATAAATTAAATTATTTAATGTCTAAAAATTATAAATAAAATATCATTATGTTGGAAATATTTTTATCTTTCTAATGAATATTTATAGTCGAATTTATCTTATGTATAACCCCATATTAAAAATGATTTACTTATTAAACTTTGATTTTAACTATTTTAACCCTTCTTTAAATAAATTTATAATAAATGTCCTAATCTAATCCAAGTGGGCCTAAATGGTCATATTTTATTCCTAATATTGTTTTTGGTCGAATTACACTTATCCAATAGAATTAGTACATGTGTTAGGGTAATAATAATATCATTTTTACCCTTAATTACCCTATTTACTTTTAACCGTGGTAAAAAAAGTAAAAAGTTACTATTCACCAAAAAATTATTTTCATCTCATTGAACCACATTTTACTTACTGACATCAACCGTGTCTCTTGGATTTTCGAAATTCCACTCACAGAAGCAGTAAAATTAAGTTTTATGAAAAATTCAGTTTTTTAACTACCACTTAGTGGTTTCACTATTCATCAAAAATTGAAAGTTTTCAGAAAAATACCAAAATTTCACCCTAGGAAAATTTCGATATTCCGAATCCAAAAATGAAGTCAATTTTGAAAAATAAAATTTTCAAAATTTCAAAAAGTGGTTATTACTATTCATAACTGCTAGTTTTAATAATATTTTAATAGCATGTCGTTGTTTAGTGAAACTCAGTATTGCGTACGACGCAAGCTATCGAGGAAGGACGTGGTTGCGTGTAAAGCAAGCCAAGCTAGTGTTGTGTGTAGTGAAATATTACTTTCATGATTTATAAAAAAAATATTTCTCAAAAAAGTCTCGGGTGTTACATTCTACCCCCCTTAAAATGAATTTCGCCCTCGAAATTCGTCACTTTGTTACAAACAGATGAGGATACCTCTCCCTCATCATATCCTCAAGATCCCATGTAGCTTCTTCTAATTGGTGGTTCCTCCATAAAACGTTCACCAAGTGAGTGGTCTTGTTTCGTAGGAATTTTTCGCTACGATCCAGAATCTCTATCGATTGTTCTTCATAAGAAAGATCTTGCTCCAGTGGTACAACTTCTGAGCTGAGTACATGTGAAGGATCTGGTATGTACTTTCTTCAGAGAGATACATAGAACACATCGTGAACTTGATAGAGATTTGGTGGAAGCGTCAATCGGTAAGCCACCTTTCCAACACGATCCAGTATTTCGAAAGGACCGATATATCTAGGGCTCAACTTCCCCTTCTTTCCAAATCTCATGACCCCCTTCCAGGGAGATATTCGTAAGAACACTTTATCACCCACTTCAAACTCTAGGTCTTTCCTTTGGTTGTCGGCATAACTTTTATGTCTACTTTGAGCTGCTCTTAGGTGTTGTTGAATAGATCAGACCTTTTCTGCCATCTCATCAACAAGATCAGGTCCTAATAACTTTCTTTCCCCAACTTCATCCCAGCAAGTTGGAGTCCTGCATTTCTTTCCATAGAGAGCTTCATAAGAAGTCATCTGAATACTTGAGTGAAAGCTATTATTATAAGAAAATTCCACCAAAGGTAGGTGTTGATCCCAACCACCTTTAAAATCCATAGAGCAAGCTCTCAGCATATCTTCAAGAGTTTGAATTGTTCTCTCAGACTGACCGTCTGTCTGAGGATGATAAGCAGTGCTGAAACTCAACTATGTATCCAGAGTATGTTGAAGACTTCGCCAAAACTTTTAGGTAAACCTCGGGTCCCGATCAGATATAATAGAAAGTGGTACTCCATGCAATCTTACCACTTCCTTCACATATATCCTGGCAAGATGATCCAGAGATAAATCCTCTCTAATAGAAATGAAGTGTTCGGACTTGGTAAGACGATCAACTATGACCCAGATAGAATTATTTCCTTTGGATGTTTTAGGAAGTCCTGTGACAAAGTCCATAGTGATGTTTTCCCATTTCCATTCGGGTATGGGTAATGGTTGTAACATCCCCTTAGACTTCTGTCTCTTAGCTTTAACTTGCTGACAAACCAAGCATCGAGAGACATATTCAGCAACATCTCTTTTCATGCCATCCCACTAGAAGTACTCTTTCAGGTCCCTATACATCTTCGTGCTTCCAGGATGAATAGATAATGAAGAACTATGGGCCTCATCCAGCAGCTCCTTCTTTAATTCTGGGATGGGAGGAACACAAACCCGATTCCGGAACTTTATTATCCCATCACAATCAAGGTTGAATTCAGGAATATTTCTCACCTTCTTTTGTAACTCTATATCTTCTTTCTGTGCCTCCATAATCTTCAAATGTATAGATGGTTGAACATTCATTTGAGAAAGATACGATTTTCCCCCTTCCATTAAAATTCCAAGATCCATCCTTTGTAAATCCATAAATATTGGATCTTTTGTTATCCTCATCATGGATAATCTAGCATGGTCTTTTTGACTTAATGCATCTGCCACCTTGTTTGCTTTCCCAAGGTGGTAATGAATTGAGCGGTCGTAATCCTTAATCAGTTCCAACCATCTTCTTTGGCGCATATTCAGCTCCTTTTGTGTGATAATATACTTTAAACTTTTATGATCAGTATAAATATCACACCTTTCACCATAAAGATAATGCCTCCAAATCTTTAATGAAAATATTACCGCAGCTAACTCCAAATCATGAGTTGGGTAATTTTGCTCATGGATTTTCAAATGTCGTGAGGCATAAGCTATCACTATATCATTTTGCATGAGAACACATCCCAGTCCCTTCTTGGATGCATCACTGTAGATCAAAAACCTTTCTCCACTACAAGGAACTGTGAGCACAAGTGCACTGGATAACCTTCTTTTCAACTCCTTGAAATTATTTTCACATTCTTCCGTCCAAACAAACTTAACTCCTTTCCGAGTCAACCTGGTGAGTGGATTAGATAATCGTGAAAAATATTTCACAAAACGTCGATAATATCCAGCCAAACCAAGAAAACTTCGGATCTTAGTTACTGTTGTTGGTCTCAACCATCTTTCGATAACCTCTGTTTTTGCTGGATCCACAGATATCCCCTCTTTTGAGATTATGTGACCCAAAAATGCAACTTTTTGAAGCCAAAATTCACACTTGAAAAATTTGGCATAAAGATTAACCTTTCTCAGGGTCTTCAATATAATTCTCAAGTGATCTTCATGCTCTTCCTTACTCTTTGAATAGACAAGAATATCATCTATAAAGACTACCACAAATTGATCATGATAGTCTCTAAATACTCTATTCATTAGATCCATGAAGATAGTAGGGGCATTATTAAGACCAAATGACATAACTATAAATTCATAGTGTCCATACCTTGTACGGAAAGCCGTATTTGGTATATCCTCCCTTTTGACCCTTAATTGATGATACCCTGAACGAAGATCAATCTTGGAAAAGTATTGAGCTCCGCGTAGTTGGTCAAATAGGTCATCAATGCGTGGGAGAGGATATTTGTTCTTGATAGTGATCTTGTTAAGTTCTCGATAATCAATGCAGAGTCTCATTGATCCATATTTCTTCTTAACAAACAGAATAGGTGCCCCCCAAGGTGACACACTAGGGTGTATGAACCCCTTATCAAGATTCTCTTGGAGTTTCTTCTTTAATTCCTGCAACTCAATTGGGTCCATTCTATAAGGTGTCTTTGAAATAGGCAAAGCACCCAGTACGAGTTCTATTGAAAACTCAACTTCATGATTTGGTGGAAGACCCGGTAATTCCTCTGGAAAGACATCATAAAACTCCCGTACAATGGGAATATTCTTAATTGTGAGTTTCTCACCAACCATTTACGATAAATAACCTTCATTTAGTGGAATCAAGACCCATAAGATAGAAGGAATTTCCACTGGAAGGTTATGTTCATCCTTGCATCGATAGACGATCATAGATTTATCTGGAATATGAAATGTGACTTCCCTTCATTGGAAATTGATATGAGCTCCATATAAAGAAATCCAATCCATTCCAAGAATAACATCAAATTCCACTATAGGAAGGATCCCAAGATTTGCAGGAATCACTTTCCCACAAACTTCAATCAGGGAAGAATTATAAACTTGTGATGCGACTGTTCTGCCATTAGGGGTTGTCACAACTAACTCAACATCTAATTGTTGAGGTAATACGGTGATACTCTTTGAAAAATCGTCAGAAATAATATATTGGGTGGATCCATAATAAAATAAAACATTTTCTACTTTGGAGTGGATGGTAAGTGTACCTTTCACCACATCGTCATCGTACTCCACATCGCTGATAGAAATTTCATGTGACTTTCCTTTGTCTTTAGCCTTAAGATTTTGTTGATGTCGATCATCATCAACAACCCTTGGATTAGGAAATTTATTAGGATAATGCCCCATCTCCTTGAACATGAAACATTGAAGTGTAGTAGGTTCATTCTGTGTGTCCCTTCCATTGTTTGCATCATTAGACATCTTCTTCCCATCATTGCGGCATTCAAATGCTCGATGACCTTCCTTTCCACATTTGAAACATTTACTTGTCCCTTTAAGACAACTCCCTCCATGTTCGTTTCCACACTTTGAGCATAAGGGAAAGCTCATATTCTTTTCAGTGTGCTCTTTAGATTTTCCTTTGAATTCCATTTTCCTCTTCTTATCAAACCCATATGACTGATGGGTTACTCCAATATCCATATCGACTTTGAGAGCGCATCAAAAGATTTCCTCGTAGCTATTGAAGTCCCTTATGGCTAAGGCCCTTCGAAGACTTGGTTTTAATCCACTAAAGAATCGATCGATCTTACTCTCATGTTGGATAATAATACCAGAAGCGTACCTTGCAAGTCTTGTAAAATTTGCTTCATAGGTACCAACAGATTCATCATCCTTTTGCTTCAGTTCAAGAAACTCTTTCTCTATCATTTTTCGGAGAATATGAGGGAAGTACTTATTGAAAAATAAGTTCTTGAACTCGTCCCATTCCATGGACTCAATTTCATCCCTTTGCCTCATATTCTTAATAAGATCCCACCACTGATCAGCATCTCCTTCCAAACGATACACTACTAGGATGACTTTATCATGTTCAGAACATTGAAGAACTGAAAATATATTTTCAATAGTACTAATCCATTGTTCAGCAACTAATGGATCAGTAGACCCGCTGAAAGAAGGTGGACACTGCCTCATAAAGGATTCAACAGAATGTTGATCCTTCCTTTGCTCGTTTGGAAGTCCTGCATGATTCATAGCTTGAGAAAGTTGTATGAGCATGGCTACAAGATTTTGCATTCTATCTCCCATAACGTTTGGTTGCTCCGGGGGACAATCATTGCATTGCTCGTCGCATTCCGCATTAACACGGTTCCTTCAGGTTCCAGCCATTGACTAAAACCAAGAAGAATAGTGTAAGAAACACTAATTATAATAGGAAAACCACATAATCAAGAATAAAATTTCACACTTAAGGTATTATCCTAGGTTATTCGTGGTCATTTATAAAACACTAAGATTGTGTTCTATGCTTAGACATTTCCTTAGGGTTCTTATTAAGGCTTTCACATCCTAGTTTCCAAAGGTTGACTATATCATTCCTCTGATACCAACTATAACGACCCATAATTTACATACATTGTTATTACTTAAAAATTGAAGCACACTTATTACAACATATCACAAAACCAGGAAAGGACCGTATAATTATAGTGTCTTTAGAAACTGGGAAACATAAACAACTGGTTTATAAAGCGTCTACACTGTCTCCCATTTATTTCATCATATCTATAGTTCCTTTTGGCATATATTACTTAATAACCTTCTTCCTGACCTGGGGAAAGAAAATATACATAAGGGTGAGATCAAATTCTTAGTAAGGGTAAACAAAAGAAATCTCAATTACATCATTTTCATAAGAACATAACTTTTGGAAATCTTAACCTGCAAAAGAGATCATAAATTCATAACATGGGGAAAAACATAGTAGTGAAATGTAATCCCAATAATCATAACATAAATCATGAAACTTTGTGGCATACACACATAATCATAGAGAATCATTTCTTAGTAGTCAAGACTCATTGCCAATACTATCTTAGCGGACAAAGTCCATTTCTGAACCGAGTTCACTCCTCATTTCAGTCCTGTTTCACTGAACCGGTATGACCTGCCATTCCAGCCATGTCTATCTCATGAGATATAAAATCTTTACCCAATACATTGGAGGGATATATAGGTCCCACCCATCTCATAATTATACCATTATTATGTGTGCCACAAAATCATAAACCATACATCATAGCATAACCCATGTAATAAAAATGGGAATCTTAAACATCGTGACATCAGAGAACAACTCATATAAGATAAATGAATTCATAAAAATAATTCCATCACAACATAATCAAATAAATGTAATAATAGGGATAGAAACAGAACCCTATATTATCTTAGATGGAAAATAATTTTGATAAAGCACTTGAACTCCATTCTTGAGGAAAATATCCTTTCTAATTCAAAAACATTTTCCTTTCTTTAACATGTCATACATTTTTAAACTAAAAGAAGTTGATTAAAAATAAACTTTAAAACTTTTAAAGGAAGCTTCTTGGAAATAATGTTTTAAAAATCCATTCATGTCGTATAAGTTAAAAAAACATTCTTCTTGTACTTTTGTCGGAAAAGTCAAAAATTACCTCGTACGAAAAATGAAAAAAGATTCCTTTCATATCTTTTACTAAAAACTAACTGAAGGGTAAAATTGGATATAAAATATTGTAGAATGATGTAAATATTACATATTTAGGAAACATGGATGTGGATGATAAAATTCACCCCAGTAAATTCCAAAGTATAAACAATCTCGGATAAAAATGAGATTGTGATATTTCCCTTACCTTAGGTCTGATTTGCTTCGTAAGTGTCTGAAACTCTTTTATAATGATTTAAATAATGTTATTGACTTATTCCAGAATCATAATCATTGTTATGATATCATATATGGTCATATAATTAGCTTATTATTATTAATATTTCATTGCTACTTGTTATTCGGGTGTTTATTACTTTTTGTTCTTATGCGTGTTTTGTCGAATAAATTCTTATTCTTCTTTTTAGGTTATAGATACCTCATTTCCAGAATGTTATTAGTGTAATATATATCATATTCATTCATTCAATTCATTTATATAATCATTATGAAATGAAGATCATGTAGAACGAATCGCATCACATCGTGGAGACGGTATTCCGTACGTACGCACAAGCGATGATATCGTTCCCATGATCGTGGAATTGCATTGGAGTGTATGTATACTATTTCAGAATCGATACCACTTTACAATAATCATATATATTCATTATTTACACCATTATACCCATCCAATTAAGGTGGTGGTGGAAAATAAATTACGCCACGGCGTGGAGACGGTATTCCGTACGTACGCACGCGCGGTGATTTCATTTTCCGTAGGATGGATAGATGGTGAAATAGGGTTGTTTCATACTTATAATAACATATCAGTATATGATGGATACTGATGTTATTACTTCATAATGAAACAACTAAAGAAGAATAAGTGGAAGAAGAAATAAAGATGAATGAATCGGTAACGGACATTACCTCTTCTTTGAAGTGCTTCGTTGAGACTTCCTTTTAGGGCACTAAAATTGGTCTTTTAAGAATACCAGGAACTCTAGGATGTCACTAGGTAAGTGGAGAGGAAAAATTGGCAGGGGTTGGCCGGGCTTGAAGGCTCAAAGTGGTGTGAGGAAGAGAGGGAGGAGGTTCCCTTTTATAAGGGAGGAGAGGGGCACCTCTGGAATAACTAAAAATATTATTTTATTATAAATCCAAATTCGGTTTTAAATAGCTAAAAATTGATTTATTTCGATGCTAAGGTGGGTATGGGTCGAAATAATCTCATCCAATAGAATTTAGACATGTTTAGTTTACTATTTTATCCTTATCATTTAGTTTTAACTTTAAGTTAGATAATTTTACTTTTACCATGTCTTCTTGTGTTCTTATACTATAAGGTTAATAAACTTACTATAACAAGCCAAACGAACCCTAAGTTGTTTATTATTAATATCTATAACCTTATCTAAGTAATTTTTACAAACCGTAGATTTTTAGGAATAAAATAACAATTAATAATATAATATTTGTTTTAAAAACTATTTTATGTCAATTTTGACACTATTTTGTAATTGATTTTTGTGAAAATTATAACAGAATGATTAGTTCAAAAAAAGTTAATTAAATCAATACTAACATGTCATATTAACCTATAAAATTAGTGTAATTCATAAAAAAGTCTCAAATTACATTTATTTTGGTATTTATAATCATCAATTATGTCAATATTTCATTAATAAGATAATTACTGCATCATCGTTGTGTCATAAATAAATTACATTATTTAATTTCTAAAAATTATAAATAAAATACCATTATGTTGGAAAGCTTTCTATCTTTCTAATGAATATTTATAGTCGAATTTATGTTATGTATAACCCCATAGTAAAAATTATTTACTTATTAAACTTTGATTTTAACTATTTTAACCCTTCTTTAAGTAAATTGATAATAAATGTTCTAATCTAATCCAAGTGGGCCTAAATTGTCATATTTTATTCCTAAGATTGTTTTTGGTCGAATTACACTTATCCAATAGAATTAGGACATGTGTTAGGGTAATAATAATATCATTTTTACCCTTAATTACCCTATTTACTTTTAATCGTGGTAAAAAAGAGTAAAAAGTTACTATTCACCAAAAAATTATTTTCATCTCATTGAACCACATTTTACTTACTGACATCAACTGTGTCTCTCGGATTTTCGAAATTCCACTCACAGAAGCGGTAAAATTAAGTTTTATGAAAAATTCAGTTTTTTAACTACCACTTAGTGGTTTCACTATTCATCAAAAATTGAAAGTTTTCAGAAAAATACCAAAATTTCACCCTAGGCTAATTTCGATATTCCGATTCCAAAAATGAAGTCCATTTTGAAAAATAAAATTTACAAAATTTCAAAAAGTGGCTATTACTATTCATAACGGCTAGTTTTAATAATATTTTAATAGCATATCATTGTTTAGTGAAACTCGGTATTGCGTACGACGCAAGCTATCGAGGAAGGTCGTGGTTGCATGTAAAGCAAGACAAGCTAGTGTTGTGTGCAGTGAAAGATTCGTTTGATGATTTATAAAAACAAAATATTTCTCATAAAAGTCTCGGGTGTTACAATATGATCAAGAGATACTTGAACTCCTTATAGAATTCCATGGAAGAACTCAGAGGGATAATTCTATATACATCAAGAGTGAGACATGGGATCCCATAGTAGACTGTCATGGATAGACTCAAGCATCAATGATGTTATACCACAACTAGAGCGATACCGAGGTTCTAATGAGAATCTCCATGTATAGGCTTGTAGGGTGTTTGGTTCATGATATTCTTGGAGTGATACGTAAATTCCATATAAGGAATGATAATGATGGTCCTATATTAGGTTCTTAATTGAATAATAGATGAAATGGTTTATTTGATGAGTCTTCCAGGACAAAGCACAATCTTGGATTTGATGAGTGTCTTAAACCATATTGATGGTCGGGTTAGGCGGCTCTTGATCACATACCATTACAAGGGATATTGGTCTACACGCCAAGTCCCGATACTTAATTATGAATTGATATAGGGATGATTTTTTATTTAGTGACTTTCTGGCTAAGACCAAAGAAGGTAGTAGAGTATGGGTGTCCAGGAGAACCCAGAACATTATGGTTTTTTTACTTTAAACACTTATTTTATATATTCTATTACAACCGAAATGTTATTATTATTATTTATTCATGGATAGGATTGAATTAGAAACCATTGGTGTTGGCCTACTTATATTTTTATATCACACCCTAATTGTGCTGCCTTTGATACCATAAATGATTTCACGACTATAGGTATGGATAAGGGAAAGTGCCCTACTATAGGTTTTTTATTGCTTCTTAGGAGCAGGGGAGAACATGACTGAGATGAGGCTCATGATTCTAGTTGGAGATAGATATTTTTTGTCTTTTTTTGTATTTTGACATTTGTATTATACTGATGCATGTATACCTATTTTGGATGTTTGTAGACACATGACATGATTATCATTTCATATGAGACTACTTCTCGCATTTATATATATATATATATATATTGGTGTTTAAATTATTATTTAGTTATTACTATGATTCCACTAAGGCGGGTTACTGGTCCAATGGTTTTAGGTTATATTCCTAGTATTTTTCCATTATTTTACAACTTATGCTATTGATCTATATGGTTGATACCACTGTGTTACACACTAGTAAAAGGGCATTGTCTCCCTATACACACACCCTATACCATCACTGCTAGTTGGAAGCCTCCGCCATTTGGGGAGATGCACTTGAGGCCATGTGGTCAACCAGGCTCGAGGCATCATTCAGCAATATCTGTATTCGAGAAAATACAAGTGGTATCAAAGGTTTTTTTATTCATTAATATTTGGCGACAATTGACAAGGGATTATAAAGGAAATGGAATTTGTGAATGAGTTTTTCCTAGGTGTAGCTAACCAACATATGGGAAAATCCTAATTCACTTGAATAGAAATTGTTGTTTTCTATATTTTGACTATTACAATTGTTTTAATTCCACCACTAGGTGATAAACATAAATTGTGATGTGATTATTGATATGATTGTGGGTTCTATTTTTTTAACCTAATTATATGAAGGTATTCCATATCGTGTATAATTTTAGGCACCGATTATAATTTACATTCCATGCATTATGCCATGTCATATAGGATGCATTACTAGATTACATGATGTTGTGATATGTTCCATGATTGATATAATTTATATTTGATAAATTATTGCTCAGGTAATTTGAAAATATGGTTGGTACTCAGAGTGTTTTTCATGGCCTAAGTAGCGTTTTCTTGATTAGGTTACACTAGATACCCTATGCTTCAAATTTTGGCATGTTGAGTCATGGGCCAAGAGTTATAAAGAATGGAACGTGGTATGGTGTGAATTTGGATGACATCATATTTTGGTTCATGAAAATTATGGGCCCTTATAGATCAGAAGTGGTGAAACATTTGGTTAAACCATTTTAAAAAAATGAAGTGTGAAATAAATGTGAATTTGAATGAAATTAAATTCATATAGTAGAGAGATTGACCCAGACCAGACCCTAGTTATGGGAAGTAGGAAATATCTCTTACTTTATTATAATTTTCAGATCCCCTAGTCCTGAATCAAGAAGCGGGAAGAAGAGTGTGATTCTTATATAGGATGTCTTGTACCTATCATATTTAAATAATTTAACTTTTAGTGATTATTGAAACATGTTTTGAGGTGTGTGCCTAGAATTTGTAGAGATATTCCACCAGGATGTCCTCCAATCTCGCACTAAGAGAGTGGTAGTGACCATTATATAGAGGTTATGGTTCATGGGATACTAGTATATCCTACTATGGTGCCATCTCAGGAAACAGATATAGTACTGGACACATGTGTTGAGGTACAGTTCCATGAATGCTTTATGTGTTACATCTAAACTGTTTAGGGAGCATCATGAATTTCCTTAACCATGGAAGAGTCGACTCATGAGTTCTAGCATTATTATCATCCCACATTATTAGGGGATGGTAGACAACAATCTATGGAGTCATGGCTAGAGGTTGTGATGTCTATCTTCAAGCATTATGAGACACCTCCTGAGAGGAGGGTAAAGCTCACTACTTATATGCTGCATGATTCCACCAAGAGATGGTGGGATGTCATTACTAGGACACATCATAATAAGGAGATGTCTTGGAGGGTTCTTTATATGGCCTTATATGATTATTTATATCTTGATACATTGAGGACCGATAGATATCGAGATTTCATGTATTTGGAGTAGGGTGTGATACCTGTTATGGACTATTCCTCCCATTTTACAGAGCTCCAATGCTTCACACTTATTCTGATGGGTGACAAGTTATCTAAATCTAGAAAATTTGAGGATGGTTTCAGGTATGACATCTGATCATAGGTGAATTTATTTTAGCACACTACCATTTACGAAATAGTGAATCAACCACTTATCACATAGAATAACCTGAGAGAGGATAGGGGTGTGAGCCATGGTAGTTCAGTACCTAGATCTAGTACTACATCAACCAGTAGTAAGAAGAGTCCTCTAGATTTAATGTGTGGCGATATTAGTATCCAGATCGCATACTCTGGTATCTTGGTGAGGTGCCACCAGTATGGTAGACTAGGATATATGAAACCTCAATTCCTGAGAGACCCAGTCAAGGGTCCATCTTGCTACAAGATGAGGCATCTATAATTATTTTGAAGAAATTTTCCTCTATTATCTAATGATATAGGGTCTTCACCAACTCCACATACCGGAGTGTGGTCAATATCTTCTCATTAAAAAAGGGAGTTATAGTATAATTGGCTGACCAAACTGAGGTAGTGGTCATGGTTGTGGAATTCAGACCCGAGATTTGTAGTGACAGCAGAGCAGATCTTCTTAGGGTGGCCAGGTTGTATTACAGGGACACAGATTAGGATAGATATAAAAAGTTCAACCAACACCTGAGCTACAAAATCCCGGACCTTCTACTGTGAGAGGTACTATTCTAGTAGCCTCTACTTTAGCTTATGCTCTTTTCGGTACATGCACTTCTCAAGACTTTATATATGTTCTAGTTGTATAGATATTTGTCTTAGTGTTCAATGTTCTCATGTATTTATGAAACTTTATACTTATTTGAGAATTACAATAGAGGATGTACATCAGTGTGAGTGTTTCAACCATGATATTGGAAGGTTTCACTTTGTATGGGACCTCTTTTTCCTTGAGATGACTTATTTCGACATCATTATTGGGATGGAATGGTTGGTTTCCTTTCATAATTTCATTGATTGCAGTCACCGAAGGGTGACCTTCACATCACCAGAGGTTGGCGAGTTTATTCACAAGGGTTAATGGTATTCCCAGATGAGTCGAGTTGGACTTGAGTATCATGGGTTGGGAGGGATTTCAGCCTAGATTGAGAGTATATATTTGGAAGACCAAGGAATATATCAGGAATATTTTAATCCAATTTTTGATCATTTAAGATAAGTTTTCTTGAATGAATTTTCTAGACTACCTCTAGTGTGAGTGGTAGATTTCTCTATCAAGATAGTGACAGGATGTCCACTAGAATCTATTCATCCTTATAGGATTAATACTACTAAGATGTAGGAGCTCAAGAGGGGTCTTGAGGATTTAGAGGCAAAGGGGTTTATCTGACTTAGTACTTCTTTATGGGGTTCACCAGTCCTTGTTTCTAAAAAGTTTGATGAAACTCTTATTCTATGTGTATATTACTAAAAATTGAACCAAATGATGGTCAAAAACTGATATCCTCTATCTCAGATAGATGACCTATTCTAATAGCTCTTAGGGTCTTGGTTGTTCTTGAAAATTGATTTGAGATTAGGTTATCATCAGGTGTGTTTTATACCATTGAAAATACCTTGAATAGCCTTTCATAGTAGGTATCATATATATTATTACTTGTTTATAAAATTTTGTCTCAATAATTCGCTAACAATTTTCATAGAACCGATGAACTGAGTTTTCCACCCTTATATGGATTCATTTTTCATGGTATTCATAGATGATTTCTTAGTGTATTATAACACTCAAAATGTCCATGACAAACATCTTAAGATCTTTTTGGATACCTTGAGAGAGCATTATTTATGTGCTAAGCTTACAAAGTGCCACTTTTGGTATATCAAATTCACATCCTGGGTCACATTATCTCAAAGACAGGAATATCAGTTGACCCAAAGATGGTGAGAGTTATAGTTTCTTAGGAGAATCCCAAGAACATATTTGATATTCATATCTTCTTGGGATTACATGGTTATTACATTGACTTTATACAGGAATTACCATGCTTAGAAGCACCAATTCAGGGCTTGAATAAGAAGGGTGTGAAGTTTATATGGTCATATGTGAGCAAGACATCCTTTAAGGAGATGAAAGGGAGATTGAATTCATCACTAAAGCTGATTTTTACAAAACTATGAAGGAGTTACACTATTTAATGTGATGCATTAGGTATCAGGATTTGATCTATTATGATGCTGAAGGATAGATTCTTGGTGTATAGGTCTCATCAGTTGAGGCTACATGAGAGGAACTACCCAACACATGATCTCGAATTAGCTAATGTTGTACATGCATTGCACTGTTGGATACACTACTTATTAGGAGAGCATTTTTTGGTGTTCACGGACCAAAAAATCCTCAAGTATATTTTTAAACAACATGACCTAAATCTGAGACAGTGAACGTGGGTTGAGTAACTATAGTATTTTGACTTCAAGCTTTTCTACACACATGGAAAAGGCAATGTAGTGGCCAATGCACTGAGTAGGAGGACCCTGATATAGGATGTTTAGGAATCCAGTAGTGAGTGGAAACATAGGGATGTGTTCTCTAAGATTCACTTAGAGGTGAAGTAAATCCTGGGGTATACTTTTATTTCATCCTTAGTTATGACTTATGCCCTTAAAATAGATTGGGGATAAGGTAGATATCTGATTCTGAGGGCTTAGTCCTATAATAGATTACAGCTGGTGAGGACCCTCCTCTGAGTTGGACCATAGGCGAGGATGAAATTATACATATACATGATTGTGTATGGGTTTTAGTAGACATGTGTGAGGAGATGATGCGATACTTTCATGATTCATTGGGAAGTGTATCCTAATTTTACCAAGATATATTATGATTTATTTCACCAATATGGGTGGTCAGGTATGAAAATAGATTTAGCTATTTTTTCATGAGGTGTTCTATCTATCAGTAGGTGAAGGTGGAAAACTAGTGACCAGCTAAACTTTTATCGCAGCTTCTTATTCCCAAGTGGAAATAGGATGATGTTTTGATGGATTTCAAGTCCGGGTTACCGAGGTCACCATGAGGTAGTGATATTGTTTGGTTTGTTATTGATAGGATAACAAATTTTTTTCATTTTCTAACTATCATAGAGAATTTTTTAGTAGATGATCTTGGGAGGTTGTATATTTGTGAGGTATTATGACTTCATAAGGTACCTCATACTATCATTCGAGATAGGGATTCCTATTTCACATCACGGTTCAAGAAAGGTTTGAATATGGTTTTGGGTACATAGGTGATTCTGATCAGATCATACCAACCTCACACTGATGTTCAATCAGGATGCATGGTAAAGGTGCTTGAGGATAAGTTGTGGGAATACATTCTAGATTTTGGGGGCTCTTAAGAGAGGCACATTACCCTGTTTGAGTTCACATACAACAAAATTTTCTATAATACTATTCAAGTAGTGTCTTATGAGGCTTTCTATGGTAGGACATGTTGATCACCCCTGTGCTGGTTAGAGGCTAAAGAGTCAGTTATGCTTGGAACTTGTCTCATTAAGGAGACTATAGATTAGGTTCAGTTGATTAGGAAGTGGATGGATACTACACGTTCTTGATATAAATCTTATGTTGATCATTGCATATGAACTCTAGAATTCAGCATCAGGGATTAGGTCTTTTTACATATCTCACTGAGGATGGAAAACTAATGGATCAGAAGAAATGGTTTTATTTCACCACGATATGTTGATCCATTTGATATTCTATAGAGATTTGGTTTAGTAGCCTATCGGTTACAGTTACCATAGATGTACTGATCTATGCACGATATCTTCCACGTATCTCAGATGTTTCATTATCATTCAGACCCATATCATGATTTTTAGACTGAGGAGGTTGAGTTATAGGTAGATTCATCCTTTTAGGAGTATCCTATTAGTATTTTGGATTGTTTCATGAAGGTTCTCTAAGGTCGGGCAGTTCCTCTAGTACGAGTGATATGGCAGCATAGTCATGTATAGGATGAAACTTAGGAGTAGGAGATCAATTTATGATCACAATGGATGGGGTTTTTCATAGATTATTATTCACCACCTTTTGAAAGGAAATTTTGGGATGAATTTCTTCAAGGAGGGAAGTTTGTAAGAACCTGGTTCTTCCTATGAGGTACAAATATCTTTAATTTCAGTTGAAATGATTTTTATGGCCTAATGTGAGTACCAGTTGTGGTCATGGTTGTATTGGGGGTCTCCATGGATTTTTCAAATCCCAAATCCTGAGTTTTTGGAAAAACAAGGTTGGCCACATGGTTAGTAGTAACCATGCGGGGCAGGCCATACAGTTTGGATAACCGTACTAAGAATGGGTAGATAGCTAAAGTAGCTCACACGGTTTGAGGAAAACTTGCCGAAAAGGGCACACGCCCGTGCGAGAGCACCTATAATTTTAGGAAGTTTTTTTTTCATGGTTTTTTCATGGTTATTCAAACTGTTCACAATAACCATACGAGTCCCCCCTTGGCACAACACAGGGTGCATGGTTGGTTCATGGTTTGGCCAACCGTGCGACCACACCATGCGACCCAATAAATTTTGGGGAAATTTACTAGTTTACCTTAAAATGTTTTAAACCCTAAAACCTAATACATTATTCACCCATGGATAACGGCACACCCTTAGGATAGTTACTTGAAGCCAATTTTATAGGCTTTTCCACTGTTCTTCCATCTGAACTCAAATTCGTGAACTAATCATATCATTGGATTCCTAATAGTAAGTGATCTATTCCTTTTATGTCATTATTCATTTGACATGGTATCAGCTGTGCTATTTAGGTGTAATATATATGCCCTATTTTCATGATTTTCATCTTTTCGTCATTTTTATCTTTATCTGAGTTGAATCAAGAGCTGATATTGGATGAGCACTCTACTACAGACCTACACTAGGTGGTCTCATGCTTCTCCCTTAAAGTTGGGGTGTTTATATGTGTGTTTTTGTGTTGTGCACGTGATTTTTTGAGCGACTCCATTGAAATAGAATTTACTCCTTGATTAGAATGGATAGGTATGACCTATGTAATTAAATTGAACCATTGATAAATTCTTAAGGGTTATGTTCCATGAATTCAATCCACCCATTATGTGATTTTTTTAATTAATTGGACCACCATGAATGGAATATGAGTTTATTACCTTTAATGTGTGTCTTTTACCCCTTTCCATGTGATAATAAATGAAAAAATTTCAATTTTAATTTGAATTGATTGAATATAGGGGTGGAAGCCAATGTCCTTAGGCTATGGCCAGGTATTTTATTGATTATGCACGAGTTTCTTCTTATATTGACACACCCACATGTGATAATTATGTGGCTAAGTATTATAATCTTATCCCTTACTTTGATCCACCTTATAAGGTGTGGTTTAATTGAACTCATCATGATAATGACTTATGAGATAATTAAATTAATTTTATTGAATGTTATCATATTCCTTCGTGAAACATGGGATCGTATATGAACACCATTGATGGAATCTTTTGGCTACTACCTTACACTCGAGTGACACTTGGACTCCCTAGTGGACTGCCAAAGATGGTCTCAGGGGTCTTGTCTTTGTGCACCCAGGTGATACTTGGACTTATTATGGAATGCCAAGGATGAACTTATAGGGCTGATTCTATATATTCTATGAGTGAACTTGGGTTCCCTTAGTGGACCGCCAAGTAAGAACTCAAACTGTGATGATGTTATACCCCACCAAGAGCGATACCTGGGTCATAATGAGTATCACCATGGACAGGCTTATAGGGTGTTTGGTTGATGATATGCCTAGAGTTATACATGGATTTTAAATAAGTAATTCCAAGGATGGGCTCATGTTCTTAATTGAATAATAGATGAAATGATTTATATGATGTGTCTTCCAAGCCAAAGCACAATCTTGGATTTAGTTAGTATCTTAAACTATATCAATGACCTAGTTAGGCATCACATGATCATATACCATTATAGGAGATGTTGGGCTACATGATAGGTCCCAAGACTTAATTATAAATTGATACATGACTGACTGTTTTTTAAAATAATTTTTGGCTAAGGCTGAAGAAGGTAGAATAGGATGAGTGTCCATGCGAACCCATAATATTATGGGTTGTTTACTTTAATAACTTCTTTTACATATTCTATTTCAACCTATACACTATTATTATTATTATATATTCACTAAATAGATGGTATTAGACATCATTTTTGGTGGACTACTATGATTTTATCTCACACCCTACTCGGGTCGCCCTTGATAAACAAGAAGATTTCATGACTATAGGTATGGAGAAGGGAAAGCACCCATCTATAGTTTTTTGACTATTAATTAGGAGTAAGTGATCATGAGACCAAGCTGATGCTCATGATTCTAGTTAGAGATATATATTTTTGGTCTTTTTGGTCTTTTGATATATGTACTTTATTGATGTCTGTATACCTGTTTTGGATTCATTGTAAACACATGACATGATTATCATTGTATATGAGACTACTTCTAGAATTGTTATATATATCTATCTTTGGATGTTTATATTTCTGTTCGGTTATTATTGTTCTTCTACTAATGAGGGTTAATCACCCTGTGGGTTTAGTTTCTATTACTTTAACTTATCCATTATTTTACTGCTCCCTCTATTGATTTGTATGGTTTCTACCACTACATTACTCTCTATTAAGAGTGAATAGTCTCCCCATTAACACACCCTAGGCCCTCACTGCTAGTCGGTAGCCTCTAAAATTTTGGGATATGCATTTGAGACCATGTGACCAAGTGGGATTAGGGCACTGTTTTGTAGCATCCAGGTCTAGGATGTTACAATATCAAAGGTTTAGTTAAAATTCATAAAATAGGATGAGAAAATTTTATTAAGAACCCTATCGATAAGTATAAGGATAAGGTCAAGGAGAAAACTGTGTATTGAAAAAAAAATCCTGGAATTTTGGTGAAGTATATAGTGAGTGGTTTCTATGGAATTACATCTCTGTTAATATACTAGAAGTGAATTTGGCTCTATAATAGATGTAATTAGGGGTAATAACTCCGAAAAGGATACATTGGGATTTGACTTGATTACCACCCGATACACAAAAATGGGCCATGTTGCACACCTGTTTTGGAACTCCCAAGGGATATGATCTGGAAATTCAAGAACTCTTTATGACCCTTTTTGAAGGACTTGAACAAATTATTAGGTTTCAAATCATAATAGGAAACATTACCATTGATAACCTAGATTGAAACCTAGAAAATTATAAATTAGGATATTCATATCATTTAAAATTTATTCCTTCTAGGTTTATAATTTTCCCCTTTAAATATAAATGTATCTCATTTTGTTTTTTTATCATTAGTTATTGGAGGGAAATGGTATAAATCATTCCAATAACCAATGTGATGGGAATTGTAATGATTTACCAAATGGGATAACTAAATGAATGTGAATACTAGTTAGGAATCTTATTATAATGAAAAATGAGCTATCTCAAATTATGATTAATAGTTAGAACATAGTTGAGTTTCCAAGAATGTCAAAAAAGATAAAGATAGAGTCTGATGGAAGTTCAAGTGTTAAAGATGATAAAGAAAAAAATAAATCAATTTCCAACATATCAAAAATGTATGAAGGGACACCATGGGAAATACCTTAATGAAAATGGAAGATTCTTTATGTATGGGAAAGGAGGATACAAAGCAGATAATTTCCAAAGAAAAATGAATTGTCTGGTAAATAAGATGTAGGGAAATAAAATTAAACCTAAGGTACCACTAATAGTTCAATGTCATATATGTGAGGAACTAGTACATTATTAGAGTAAATTCCATAATACATGGATTAATTACTAAGGTCCTATGTTATGAAAATCATCGAAGTGGAGTTATTGAGGATTTTAGGTTTTGGGACTCAATAATCATGTTTTTTAAGTATTTTTATCAATTTTATACTAGTTATAAAAATCACAAAACTAATAAGGATTGTTATGTAGTAGTTATTATTCAAGAATTTTAAAGAATGTGTAGAATGTAACAAAATTCCTAGAAAGTTTATTTAATGTTAATGTGATATTTTATTAAAAAAATGGTTTAGGAAAGGATAATCTTTGATATGTGGTTGATTTTGAGGTAATTATAGTCAATTAATATTATTTGATATCATGGGGAAAAACTAGTATTGAAGACTTTAGTAGTTAAAAATTAATTTGATGATTAATTTTATTTTTTGTATGCTCATAATATTTCTAGAAAGTTTGAAAAAATTATTTAAATATGGTTTTAGAAAAAGGAAAAAATGCATGTAGGGAGACAACCCATCACATTCAGCCAGGTCGTGAGGCTTGAAAGCAAAACTGAAGGGCGATAAGGGTGTGATACCTACTAATGGCATATATGATATAATGGTTAGTATGAATTTTTTTTTACTTAAATGATTTTATGGATAAATATTAATTTACTTTTTGGAAACAAATTTTAAGATAAAATATTATTGAATTTTTAGGATTTTGAGGTGATTAATGATATTTTGGGAAATGTTTCATTTTGTTGAGGTATATGTAACCCTTAGGTATAAAATGTGATTTAACATGAAAGATTATTTTTTAAGAACAAAATTAAATCCTTTAATGTTGAGGTTATTTTTGATATAGGTTATTTAGTTGTGGAATGATTTAAGTTTATCTTTATAGTTGGAGATTAATATGAAGGTGTATTCATTTTGGGAATTATCGTACCTTAGGCCAACCATCTATAGTTTTGGTTAATGTATAAATAAATTATGAATATCTTAATATCATTTTTTGAATCATTTGATCCATTAGATATTAATTGTATTAATTTGGGCATAAAAAATATTGGATATTCATTCATTATAGTAATAGGTGAAGTGAAAATTAATAAAAGAACATTGAAAGGGATAAATTATGTTTATGAAATAAAAATATATCAAGAAGTATATTATCTATTTTTATCTGTATTAATAATAAAATTACATCTCCACTCTAGGAGAAATATCTTTAAACAAAAAATTTATCCTATTACCTTTATATCTAATGAATCAGCGGTCTTCTAATTCATCACAGATTTGTAGTTTTGTGGTTGATAACTTTATCTTAATCATTCACTACCTTTTGATCAATGATATCTATCACTCTCCTTAATTATTTATGTTTTTTGTTCCATTCCCATATTTTCAATTCCAACCGATTTTTTCTGATGTGGAAGCCTTATAATATGTTATTCCTGATGACCTTCATATTTCATTTTCCCTCCTTTCTAGAGGATTTTTTATTAACCTTTTTTACAATGTGGGTTTTCCTTAAACAAATTTTTGAATGTCAACCCCTTCATTATTAAGAACAAGTTCTCAAAAAGAGTACAAAATTTATTTAAGGGGGTAGAATTTAACACCATTTTATTTTTAAAGAACATTATTTTTTATATCATATTCATCATGCAACACTTAGATTAAACGAACCGTGATATAATTTTAAAATATTATTATGTAAACATGACCAAAATAACATAGATGTTAAATTAGAAGGTATGAATAGTATTAATTAATTTATAAAATATATATAATGTTACTACTAAATATTAATTTATTTTAAAATTCTTAATAAAAAATCACTCAACTTTAATAATGATTTTTTTTTTCTATAAAGAATATGTATCATTCAAAAATGATTATTCACTATTTTTTGTATGAAAATATTATAATAAAATTTTCAGAATTTAAGAAATGTTATTTTATAAAATGGAAATAATTTTTTAGTAATAATATATATATTAACGTTGTGTGAAATTTTGGGATTTTTTGGAAAATATTGATTTTTCAATGAATAATGAAAAACACAGACTTTTTTGGTTAAATTGTCATTTATTTTTATAAATTAAGTAATTTAAAATTATTATTATTATTTTAATATGATTTCAAAAAAATACGTATTATTTAGTTAAACTTCATCCAATTAATTATATTTAAATAATCTTTATAATCTATTTTAACAGAAGTTTATTTTTAGGCTATAAGTCACATTTTTTTAAAAAATAGTTTTAATGTGCATAATGTTTCTACATTTTAACTAATTAAAATAAACCATAATGAGGAATTATTGAAATTAAATTTAAATATTATATATCTATAAATATGAATTTAAATTCATTTAATTATTTTTACTTGTCATATAGTTAATATAATATCATCTTATGGTTGAAAATGCATTTATTGAAAAATGGTTTTTTCGACACGTTTGTGGGTTCAATTTTAATGTAAATTATTCCAATTATGTGAATTGAATTTTATAAAATGGATTATATAATTTTTATATAAATAATTAATATTATATAATGAGGTCAACTTAATTTTTTTCATAATGAATAATAAAAACAAAAAAAATATTACCATGATTAATGATAAAACTAATTTACCATGGGGTTAAACTAAAGAGGTGATGGAATAAAGTGTTTAAAATATGATTATTTTTAATTTTAGTTGTTTTTAAATCCCTTATATCTCCTAAAATACTTTATTTTTTAATTTTATGGGCACTTTGATTGATAGTAACATCCCATTATTGAATAGTTTTGGTTATTTATAAGAATGTCACTCCTCCATTATAAAAGGCACCCACTATCCTCTCCTTTACACACATAAAACCCATTTATTAATCCAATAGACACCCAAATTCCTTATATAATTATCTACCTATTTTATATATTCCTTATTTTTATCATAAATCCAATCTAGATAATCTTTAGGTATAATCCTAAAGTGGTGCTCTGAAGAAAAGGTAATGTTCTTAGCTGAGCATCTTTTTTTATTTATTCTTACACCTCCTTCTAATATTACTAAATCGTTATCATATAATAACATAATTAATTATAATATAATATTACTTTATTATGTTAATTTAATACCATAAATCCTTCTCCACTTCCCTCCAATGGGAAATGAAACCATCAATTGTGTTTACAGAAGATTACAGCCTCGCGAACCAATGTAATTTGTTTTCCATCATCGCCTCCCATGGATGTTTTTTATGTTGTATTAAATGTTAATTTATTATATTCATGACATATTAACCATTATTTTAAATTAATATATCATATAATTTCTTACCTTACCATCCATTAAAAATAATAATGGCATTCGTGTGTATAGCAGACTACCGGCTCGTGAAGCATTGTGATTGATTTTTTATTACTACATCACATGGATGATATATGTAAGTTTATTTTAAGAAATAATGTCATATTTATGATATATTTATCATTATTTAACAATAAAATAAAACATAACTTCTTTCCATCATGATCATTGAAAAATTGAGATGTTACTCATGTGTACGTTTGACCTACTGTATTCATGATTGTAAAATTGTTTATTTTTTATAACCATGTTTCATGGTTGGTTTTTAAAATTATAATATATGTATAAAAATTATAATTATTTCCTAATTATTATTCTTGATATTGTTAATTAATAATCTCTTTGACCTTAGTCAACTTTCTAAAGTGATTTTGGATATATGAGTTGAACATCGTCAAAATTTCCGAATTAATCCTAAATGAATAAGTAATTGAATATAACATCATTTAAAATAAAATAAAAGTAATAATAAACTTGAAAAAAATTCTTAATCAATTAAATTATCTTTAAAAATTTATTATTCATGAAGATAAGGAATGCACATGACAAATCAATCTCGAGGTAACGACTTCATCTCAAAACAACCTACTTCGAGACACATGTTCTTTTACGCACCTAATTTATTTTAAATTGTGTATTACATGACCTTTATATATTATATAATCAATAATTCATATATGATGATATTTTAAATTAAAATTATTCTAATTCATTCATGGGATGTTATGATTTAAAATTTACCAAAGTTGTAAGGGTTTATGTTTCAATCTCATTTTAATCAGGGTTTTTTATGCTTTAATTTTTGTTATAGGAAATTATTTGACCATTTTCTAATAAAGACAGTTAATTTTATTATAATATGGTTATTCATTAATTTTTTAATTAATAGTATCATTTTATCCTATTTTGTACTTCAAATTATTGAGAATTTTTTTTTAAAAAAAGTTGACGTCATTTATATATTCGGTCAAAAATCTATTTTATTTCATATCCATGTTTTCTAAAAATATTTTAAAGAATATTTTTAACATTCTGAAAAATATTTATTAAATAAATTTATAATAATATTTTTAATTTTTAAAAAAAATTTGAAAACAATCTTTTTTTCATATTTCAAATGATGCACTTTTTTAACTATTTATAATAGTGTAAAAGGAATGTTTCTTTCAACATATACCGCGTGTATGGGATTTCCCACCATAATGACCATTGAACTATTTTAAAATTACTTTATAATATTCTAGGTTTATTTCTAAATTAAAATTTTTATATAATATTTTTCAAATTTCTAGATTTTGAATAAGGGTTTTCAAAGTGAAAAGGGTATTTTTCTCAAGAAATATTCCATGTAATATTACAAAGACATTTTCATCAATGATGACAACCTTTGATGTTATGGATTGATTTTAAATTATGTATATATGTCTCTCACATATTTACCTAGATTATTATCCCTTAATTTTATGGGGTAATACATCCATTATATTCATCTCTCAAATGCCTTCATTATGAGATTTCTTTTCATTATGATATGAGACAAGATTATACAACCCATTTTTTTATATGGGTAATTATTATATTTATGGATTGTTATTGATTCACTTATATGGAACATATAATCATGAATATGTTATGATGAGTGTTCTTATATAGTGATCCAGTGTATTGGGTAAATATTTAGTCTCGTGATGTGTCATGTATGGGATTAAGGGGTAAACCTTATCTATTATGGGACTTTGTAAATAATGTGATATTCTCTTGGAAGTTATCCTTGGAATGTTTTTTATGTCATGTTATATGTTTCTGCCACACTTACTATGATTCCATTATATTATGCCACCATGTTTTTTATGCTATGCTTCAATTTGATTACTCCTGAGTCTTCTCTTTTATGATATCCTATTATACATTTACTCACAAGTTATGATTATTTATCATTTTTATGCGATTTTTAGTTCACCAATTTTATATATGTATTCCCCAGGTTATCCCTTTTAATTTTAGGAGGTTGAGAGGATTTAGGAGCTCATTATGGAGAATAAAATAATGTTTATTTTAGTCTAACTCTGTTGTATTACAAAAATAGTCTTCCAAAGATACTATACCTCACGATATTTTGGTTTTAATTAATGGATATTATGAAAAAACATCATGTAATAATATGTGTAAAGGATAGGGGTAACTATAATCAGTCTTTTTCCAATAGATTCCATTGTACCTTGATAAAATTATTTTTTAATAATCACCTTAAATTCCTTTTATTCTAGTTTCTCATAATTATTTGATTGGATGATAATTTCTCACCACATATGGGGACTTCAGGAATAAAGGAAGCATAATTCACCTTGATGTAGCCTATAGTTCTAAGGAAATAAAGATCCACTTAGTCTTTTCCATCCAGTTATCAAACTCATATGGATCATTATTTCTCTAAAAACAAGGGTTTTTATGCTTCATAAGCTTTTGAACTTTTTTCTTTTTCTGGAACCAAGTTATCTTCCCTAGTTAGAGTAATATAGGAACCCATCTCTTGATCTATACACCAAACTACCATGACCAATTCCTCAATAAAATTCTAGTCCACTGGTGGGTTTCCAAAAGGAAAATTATCGGTAGCATCCTCTGGTAGATACATGGGTCATTCGGATGGGGCATGATGCTAAAAAAAATCAATAAAAAATGAAAACCATCAAAAATAAATAATAAACCATCAATCCATAACATAAAAATTTATCAAGTTCCAAAACTAATAATAATAAAATAAAGGGGATATTACAAACCACAATCCATTATAGGACAAGTCATGCATGAAAGGACCATATCTCGTGCACCATACCTGACTTTAAGTGTAAAATAATTCCCAAAACCAAAACACACTTCCCAAGATCCCCAGATAAATTAGGGGAGGATACTAGGAATGTTGGATAGAAACCCATCCACATCCCTTACATAAGCCCCAAAAATAATATCTCAAATCTATCCCAACATCCAAAACAATTTTAAACAAAACTTGGATCTAATACCATTTTTCATGAACCAACCTGGTTCACCCCTAATCCGAGCACCCAATTGGTCCCATAACAAGTCACAAAGGGTATTCCTAATCCCAATGGGATGGCAACAATAACCTAGGAATCATAGAATATACCATGGGAACCGGTTCAACCAATGAAACATATCATGGGTTTAGACTATGAACTTGACATAACCTTACCATAAAATGGAAATTCATTCCTCATGTATAATATAGACATTCAATAATAGACAAACATTCAATAATATAGAAATATATCAAAATAAAACTTGATAGAGAAGATAAAACATGACATTAACAAACATCATTCACAAAGTATCCAAAATATAATCAAAAGGAGTAACCAAATATACATGAGTAAAAAAGGAATAGGAATTATTCTGAATAAGAAGGATAACATACAACAGAGCCTAACAAAAATGGGACAAAGGGGAACCAATATCTATGTGACACAAGGGTCAATGAAAAACCCTGAGTGGTTATGGATATTTTTTCGAATAAAATAATATTTTTTATTTTTTTATTTCAATGCACTAAGTCAAACATTCCTTTCACATGGCACTGACTCGGTATATGCTACATGGAAAATCGACTTGGTGTACGTTACATGAAACACTAAGGTTTCTACAAAACATCATTTTATTGTTATAATTATTTAAATGATATAATTATATCCTGGTCATTAAACATAGTAATATGAATAGTAATAAAAACTTTTAAAATTTAGTTTATAATATTTTTATTCAAGTAAAACAAATTGATAAAAAATTATAATTTTTTTGGTAATGTGTGTATATGTTTAAAAATACTATTTTCTCAAATGAACTAATTTTAATGTCCTTCTTTAAAAACTAATAACATTAATTTTAGACACATTTATAAATTTAATTTTAAAAAAATAAAATTCATTTTTAAATTTATAATTTTTAAATTATCTTAGGATGAATTTTTGGGATTTTTCTAAGAAACATCATTTTTTGATGAATAGTGAAAAATACTGAATTTTAATTCAAAACTATTTCCTATAATTTATTTACAAGTATAAATTATATTTTAAATTGATTTAAAATTTTAATTATATCATATATTTATAAATTAATCCAATTTAGGTAATTAAAAACAATTTTAATTTGAAATTGGGTATAAAAACATAGTAAACTTTTGAACATTTTTACTTTAAAAACACGTAGTGTTGTCTCGTCGACCGGATTATTTTGGAATTAATTTCTGCCACTTAAGTGATTATAATTTGGAAAAATAGATTCCATATTTATAGTCATAATAATTTTTAATTTTTAATAAGTTAAAATTAGTTTTTGGCCAAAAAAATGTGAAAGTGATTAAAATTAATTACAGTGATTAAAAGAAAAACTATGTTAATAAGGTACTGAACCTTAAATTTAAGACCCAAAATGACCTATAAAATTTTACAAAACCCATTTTGTTTAAATTATTAATCCATTAACCTTCCATTATTTAGTTATTTTGGTTTTTTATGACTTTTTTAGGTGAAAACATGGGTACACCTTACTTGTTTTCAAAATTGCCAAGTCTGTCCTTTCCCTTCCCTATAAAAGGCCACCACCTATCCCTCTTATTCACACCTCTAAAACCACTTAGTTTTGGAAAATATTTTTCCAATACACATAAAAAATTCCCTAAATTCCACTTAGAATACTCCCCTTGAAAATAAATCAATCCAAGGAAGCCTTTTGGGACAAACCAAAAGGAGTTACCCGATTAAGAGGTAATGACTTCTCTCAAGCTCTTTCTTTTATGAATATATTGTTTATCTATATGATGAACTACTGCCTCACAAAACGATGATTGTTCATTTTTTATCTCCTCTCATGGTGGAACATATGATGGAAAATATGTTTATATATATTATATATTATATTTATTATGTATTTAAGCTTCATTAATACTTTTAGAAAACATATATTTATAATTTCCCATTTAGTGTAAATATGATAATTTTGTTTGAAAAAGTGTGGACTACCGCCCCCTCAAAGTGATGTGATTCATTCACACACTACATAAAATCTATTAAGGATAAGTTTAGTGAACATATATGATTTATATGATATTATAATTCTACTATAATAATGATATATATATATACATATATATACACATATTTTATTTACCTTCTTTCTTTCAATAAGACAATAAAAACGGAAACAACGTTCTTGCGTACGTACGACTTACCATCTCCATGAATGGTGTATTCCATTTCATAATTATATATTATATAGATTAATATAATACACATATACTGAATATAAATGATATTTATATCATGTTTTACATTTTTTATATCATGATATAAGTATATGGACCAAAGATATAACAAATTAAGACACATGCGAAGAACAACGAGAATATTACCTGAAGTAAAACCTTAACATAGGATTGTTAACTAGTGGGTAATATAAGGTAATAATAAAACCATATATGATATTAGATATAATAATATGGCTCTTTAAAATATTTATAATAAATTTATATTTATTATACATGTGTTTTTAAGTAGTACAGTGAGAGTCAAGACAAAAGGTAAGAGAAATTTCATCTCACCTTTTTATTTCAATGAGATACATGTCTTAGACACCACTCTTTTATTTCTTGTGGTTTATATACTTCTCATGAATATATTTTATGATTATTAATATTAAATTTATGGTCATTTACATATCCTTTCTATGATCTTTATTTAATGGGGTTAATGTTTCAAAAGTTACCAAATCGGTAAGACAGTTTTGTCTCAATTTTCCTTATTTGAGACACATGATTTGTTATACACCTACATTTTTTTCAAGGTGTATATACTTACATTTGAAATGTAATATCATGAGTATCATTATTTTAATGATATTTTAATCTTCATGTAAATTTATTCTCTTACATGCATAGTATGATCCAAAGTTACCAAGTGGTAAGAGTTATTGAAGTGATCATATCAATTATCAAGATTTTTTATGATTATGCTTTCATGGATGAAATATTATGATTCATATCTCAAGAAAACTCATGGGTTTCATTTTACTCTATTTATTTAATTTATATCCATGTATTAGTATCATTGTTTTACATACCTAAAAAAACAAATAAAATGTTATTAAGAAAAAAATCTGACCGTATTTCCCTCTTTGATCGGAAATCCAATTTATTTCAAAAACCATGTTTAAAAAAATGTTTTCAAATGTCACTTGAAGATAATTATCAAGGAAAGGGTATTTTTATTTGTTTTCAAATATTCCTTTATAAGTTTTCAATTCTATTTTTAAAGGAAAATTTTTTAAAAAAATTTTATATTTTAAAAATAATTTTTCGATGAAGAAAGGATATTTTCCTCAAGAAATGTTTTTAAAAAATATTTTGAAATTATTTCCCATCTAAGATAACATCTGTTGGTGTTACTCATTCAATTTTAGAGAAATTATTCCATTTTTTCCATTCATAATATTTCTATGAATGGATTATATTTTTATTGCATGATGTTTATGTAACCCGTTTCTCTTTCACAGGTTATATGATTTTAAAACCCGCTTCTTTTCATGGGTTATGTTTAAGATGAAAAGATTATGAAACCTATATTTTTTTCATAGGTGATGATATTATTACATGTTTATAATACCCATTTTGTTTCATCGGTTATGATATGATTATTTATGATCTTGTGGAACATGTATGTATGATTTCACTATGATATGGGTGGGACATATATCTCCCTCTAATGCATTGGATAAAGATTTATATCTCATCGGATAAACTAAGATGGTATTGGGAATTAACCTTGTCTACTAATATAGCCATGGGAGTGACCCATGACTATAGAGATGGTATGAGGAGTGAACTCATGCTACTAATATGTCCATGGGAGTGAACCATGACTACCAAGATGGTATGGGGAGTGAACCCATACTACCAATATGTGATTAGTAGCGATGAATTGGCTACTATGGGAATCATATTATATGCTTATGTGTTTTCCACAATTCCATGTTTTATTCCTATATTATTCTTTCATGGAATATGTTCTTTATTTTTTTATGATTCATGTCTTATGAACTTCCAAGATTTATTCCATGATTCATGTTTATGATCTTTGATATGCTGGGTATAATCTTTTATTTTCATGATCATGTTATCATACCCTTATGTTCATGATTATACGTACATATCTTCCTTGTTTACCCTTACTAGGAATCTTCTCTCACACCTTTTAATGTTTACTTCCCCCACGTTATGAAGATATGTATTATATTTGATGTGTTTAAGAAGGTTTCTAGTTAATAAGAACTTAGTGGGAGATGATATAGCTCATTTATGTACCCGTGTTTATGTTTCTGAAATCACTAGACTAGTATGATCTTTGGGAGTCTATTTGTATGATTTTTTAAGTATTCTATAAAAGTTATGTAATGTTAATTTATGAAAATTAAGGGTCACTATAGTCAATACCCCACCATGTCACCCCCATAAATCCATGCTCTACTAGTTGAGATTCACAGAATATCTAAATGGAATATTTCCATTTTTTAACCTATAAAAAATATTCTATATACTTCTATTGGTTTTATATAGGTTTTTATGAAAAATATAATAGTAGTATCTCATAAATGGTTCCATTAATGATCCTTTTTATATAAGGAAACCATTCTAGTTTGAAATAAATCATTTGAATGTAATATTCTAATTTTGAGATGTAATAAATCAAGTAACATGATTAAACAATTAATAAATTTAATTCAATTCAATAAAAGTAATAATATCAAAAAACATGAACCATGGGAGAGCCTCCAAACATCTATTGTTTTTTGGGAACCATAATCCCTAGTATCAACTTTTGACCTAAAGGTAAATCCAAGTGTGCTCACAAATCACTTAGGAGGTCATGCCTTGGTCTAGTGGTGTGGTTTCTCATGTCCCTTAAAACCATGTTCAATAACCTGCTAAGGAGTACATGACTTGTCTTAGTGGTGTTATTTCACCCCTCTATGACTCAAAAACCATCTTATAGATTTAATTTAATTACTTTAAGTTACGTAATCCAAAAATGGATACATAACACTAGTCTCCCCCCATTAGATGCATGGGTTCCCAAGTGTTAGTTCCCTCAATAACTTATAAAATTTCCTTTGAAGCACGTCAGATTTAAATTCAAAGGACTTTATTTAAACAACCCATAGGCCATTTTCTTTTAATATAATATCATAATATCATTAAAACCATTTTACCTTTTTATCTGATATGAAATCATTTAAACATTAACATCATACATAATTTACCACTAAAACTACCATATATAGATTCAATTAATTTAGAAAAACCTTTATAAAGAATTTCATGAACATTTTTTCCCTAAAAAAAGTGTTCCATGGAACTTCATACCTTTCAATAAGGATAATTTATCACCTATGTGGTAAACAAACATAGAACATCAAAGGGTGCCCTAGAGAGACAAGAACATAACAAAAACATAAAAACTCATTCCCTAAGAATCATATAACAAAAAACCAAGGTCATAAAGATATTATGTATTTTAAAAACATAATAAATAATATTGGAAACATCAAGGGGAAGTAAGATGAGAAACTTACTTTGGTGACTATTGAATTACCCGGGTGAAATCCCACCAAAACTCTCACTTAATGGGAATGGAGAAGAGGGGTCATGTGGGTAGGGGTGGGGTTGGGGGATTTGTTTGAGTGGGGTTATAAATATGGTTGATATGGTTTAATTTGATTGATGGTAATAAATAAATTTTACATTTTTTTATTTTCTAGGCAGGTACGAGGTTTGGCTACATGGTTTTTCAATCCATGCATCAATTATGTGGGTCACACTACCTCACATGGGAACTCCCATGGCCAATATATATTATTTGATAAACCATGTGGTAATTGTATGAAATGGTATAATAATTTTGAATACCTAGGTTCCATGGTTACCACATAGATACTCCTAACCATATGATGACTGTGTGACACCCACTTTATTTCTAGAAACTCTGAAATTTGCAACCAAAAGACCTAGAAATGAAGGGATAATGAATAAATAAATAAATAATAAAGGAAATACATACCTAAAAGGTACATCATGGGTATGATATGATTTCTCAATATCCTAAATTTCTCATATACAAACAAATTATTCATGGATAGAAAAAAATGTCTCTCCTTTAAAGATTTCATTTAGAAAATTCAAACAAATCAATATCCACTTTCTAAAATTTTCACTTGTTCTTCATGCATTGATCCAATTACAATCCATTAACTACCTAAAAAAATAATTCAAATTTAAAATATAATAAAATATTAAAAAATATAAATATATAAACATATATATAAATATATAAATTTTAAAAATATATACCTATAAACATGTAAATATATAAATTAGAAATATTTAAATATATAGACATAAAAATATAAATTTCAAACATATAAATTTTAAATATTTAAACATATAAATTTTTAATGTATAAGTTAAAAACATTTAAATACATAAATATAAATTAAAGAATATTAATTTAAAACATATAAGTATAAATATAAAACATATAAATTTAAAATATATATACGCATATAAATTTAAAACATATAAAACATATACACCCATAAATTTAATGAATATAAAATTATATATTTTAAACATGTAATCATGTAATAATATATATAAAAACACATAAACATGTAACCACATAGAAATAATAGAATTTAAATTGAAAATTAAAAATACTACACCTGAATCCAAATATAATAATGGACATTATATTTTTTTTAACTCATTAGAGGTAACTAATTTAACAATGAATTTTAACATTATATGAAATAAAAAGTAAAAATGAAAAATAAAATAACATCACAATGAATTAAATTTTTTTTTAAATAAATGAAATAATAATTTCAACCTATATAACAATCAATTTAAGAAAAAAATTCTAATTATTATTAAAAACACCACTTAATTAAGTAAAATTCAACTCTTTACCGAAAAAATGAATTAAAAGAGATTCCACAATAACTAAAACAGTGTCTCATTTGATGTATTGAGATTCCTAAATTAAAGTGTATTTAAAAATAAAAAATAAAAGAAAAATAAATAAATAAGGTACTCACAAACAATACGGATGGTAGACCAATGAACGATAGGATTACTGAAAGAGATTGAGGATAGCATAAGTTGACATGGGGTGATAAAATTTGGATTATGGGGGTGGAATTAGGGGGAAGCGACCAAAAAGTGGATATTTTAAAGGGATCAAGACTAGTTAGTATAGAAATGGATGATGATGATTGAAAGTGATCAAAGAAAACCTATTTCGGCTAAGGGAAAAGTAATGTGGATGATAAATGTGGAATTAAGGTAGAAGTGACCAAAAAGTAGATATTTCAATGGGATTAGGTGTCATCAACTCATGTTGATTATGGTTTAACATAATAAGGGTTAGTGAAATTAATATGGGGTCTTTAACATGTTTTTTTTTAATTTTTTAAAGGGTTTTAACATCAATATTCTAAAAAATGATATCAAAAATTTTGAACTAAACAGTTTCTAATATTTTTTCTAACTAATTATAAATTCTTTTTAACATCATGTTTTTTGAAAACTGATATTAAAACCCCTGATGTTTTTAGTATATTTTCTTTTGGTTATTGGTTGAGAATTTAGGGAAATGGAGTTAATTGGTTTTTAGTTTAGTTTTTAGACTATATAACCTAGTTTTGGTGTCGACACCAATATATCCATTCACAATGACCTTGAATCTATTGATTGATTAAATACATTGAAGCATTGGTTATAGGGAATAATCAGAATTGTAAATGCATCATATAGTGGTATGTTGTGATCCTTAATTTCCTTCATGTGTTAGCATATATATATACAATAATCATCATGTGATCATGCCATTAAATGAAGGATATCACCCACAAACAACCAATTTTTTAGAGGCAGGATTGTGACAAGCCCGCTCTAGTACTTGAGCCTCTCACCATTGATTAGTTGATGGATTAGCCATTGTTTCATAAACATGGTTGGTAAATTTCATTTCACTATGTTATGAGGAATATTCTCTACCCCCCCCCCCCTCATGCTTATTACTAACCCTCTCATAGTGAAAATGGTAGTTTTATTGATGAGGATTCCCATAGGTTAATTGAAATGTATGAGTTTTTATAACATAGACTCCCAAGATTTTGAGGTGACCCTAAACCTCACATAACAATGGATTTTATAGAGTATATGACTCACAGAATTCATTTAGTTTGGATATCTACCAACCATATGATGATTATTGTGTTTATCTCCTTACAAGACATAATTATTCATTAGTGGATGATGCTTTTTCTTGAATTCATGATGGGTTGACTCCACTATTGTTAAAGTTTGATCCCTTGTCTAGGATAGTGTAATGTCTATATATACTAATGATAGTTTAATTTTAGGATATTTTATATCCTTTGTAGGGAAATATGACCATGTATGAGTATGTGTTGAGGCCCTTGGACCTCATAAGGTACTCCATGAGCATGATTTGTGATGAAATTGTTTAATCTTGGTTGTATGAGTATAGTATCTATATTGAGAATATGGACATAGTTATCATTTTTATACACCTAAATATATGATAGTGTATCTAAGAGAGTGGTTGAAGATCAATAAATCTTGGTAGAGATGCATCCAAACTTTGGAACTAGGATAGTGTTTTCTCTGATAACAGCTAGAAAAATTCCATGGATGGAACTCGATACTGAAGATAACACTGATATCATATACCTTCCTATTGTAGGTAAATTTTCTTACAAGGGTGATTTTTGGTATGCTGATAGGATGGTGATATAGATATAGTTTGATATAGATGATGCTTTGATCCACTTCCACCATCACCTCATATAAGTTCATGTTAAGTGAAATGTGTTTATAGTCAGAGGCATAAATGATATTCATAATGGATTACCATATTCAAATGGAATTAATTACAATTTAAGGTATGATTGTTTTCTCTATTAATGAGACCTCATACTAGTCAGTTCATTTTTGATATATTCTTCATTCACTATATGTTCAAAAGTTAGAGATATTAATGGAGCCCCTAGTGATACCCTTATTGGTTACATGATTACCACTGATGGCAGTTTTATTTCACTAAAGTATTATAATGAAGAGTGTTTATCCTTATTAGAGAAATATGACCTTCTTGGGATTCCATTATGGTAAATATGTGACCTAGTGGTACCTTCCTTGGGATAGATTGGTTACCCTATGATAGTCTTTCAAGGTTATATGCAGTTGAGTAAATGAGGCAAGTTCTACCTTCGATGGTGATTGGAACCCCCATAGGTGTGGATAGTAGAGCCTAACTTCAAGAATTTGTTGTTAACTACCCATAGGATGGAAATCATGACTTTATTATCTTTGGGTGCGATTGAGAATTTATTTCCTATAAATGCGAAGGAATACATGAATACTCCTAGAGGGTGAAACATGGTTGGTACATGAGAAGAGGTCAATATATATATCGATATCAATTATAAAGATGGTGTTTTAGTGTTACGGTATAGGATGATGGATTCCCTTGTTTTTTTCTTAAGACACATGTGTCAAAATGTTCTTGTGTTGTCTTGTAGTTATTGACGGTGATGTTTAGGATTTATAGATTATTTTCTTTGAGGTATGTAGATACTGATTGTTGAGTAGTGGATGACCTTTATAAAGTCTTATACCATGGTGGTGGATGAGATCAAAATTTCACAACAGTAGTGTAGTGGTGTATTCCCTTAGTAGGGTATCCCATTTTCAATTTATAGTGAAGGTAATTAAGCAACTTTCCTTGAAGAGATTTTTCCATGATGGGAGATGGAGAAATTTCACCTTAGATCAATAGTGTTGGATTCACACCCCTTATTTTTTTATGATAGACCCATGATGGAAATGTTAATCAAGTGGTCTTGTATGACTAGACATGTTCAAGTGATGGACTTTAATTTTTTTTATGAACGTGGATTATTACTTCATATGTTTCCCTAAGACGATAATGTTCTTCCCTTAGTATTAATATTGAATATTTTGATGAATATATTGATCAATGACCACCCCAGTGGGGCATGTTCCTCAATTTGGTATATCTGATAGAGCTCATAGACATTTCCATTGGATAAAAAACATGTATATATGATACAGGATTTATTATCTAAGGTTTGTGGTTTTTAGTTTCTCATGTTCTGGTAGTTGTTATATCAGGGTCGGGATCAAATGGTTGGTTCATCTGAACGGTCAATACCATTCAATTCAGATTGATGTTGATTGGGAAATTGAAGTGTTATTATGTGATATTGGGTAGTTTGTGAAGGATAGTGTCATTTAATGATATTATCATCAGTATATTTCATAATGGATCTATGAAAACAAAACTACGAGGTTTTTGGTAGAGTATATGATCTTATTTGGAGATCGAGGTGCAGATGGATGTTTCCAAAAAATTCTTGCAAATAAATTGAGTAAGAAGTCCATTAATGCCTTTGTACCTTGAGATAAGGACATTTGTGATTGTTCCTTGGTAATAGGATATGATATAAAAAATGACATAAAACTTGAAGATTATGTAGTCCTATAGATATTCTAGAGTCTGTGTAGAATCCTTATGAGGCACTCAGTGATGGATTTCAACGTATATAGATTATTCCCAGGTGGAAGTCCTCAATAATGATCTTTAAAGGTGGAGAGTGTAAAACTCCCATGATAGGTAACATTTCCAATGAACTATTCCATGGTGGATGTCAGTGGCTCATTATTTACCTTCATTCCATGTGGTTGGGTAACCTTTGGGTGTGAAGTCTAGGTACGACTAATGTAAAGAGAGCATATGTTTATCTTATGGTTTTTCTTCTGAATGATCTGGAGCCAATAACTCTATCGATGAAAGAATATGTTCCCTTCTTGGGGATTATGTATTACATTTTCTTATAGTACAAGCCTCCTAAGATACATAAAGTATGTGTGAGGGTGCTCTATCTTTTTATTGGATATCTCTAAATTTACTTCTTATATTAATAGTTATATTTTTTTCTTTTATGGGGGCAAAGGTTTAAAGATGGGGTGGATTTTCTGACCCAGATTTTTATCAAATGAGACATAAATCAATTTTAAAATTTAGAGGCCCAAAATCTACATAAGAGTAAAATAGTAAATTTACCCATGAAAACTACTTTGGATTTTTTTTATGGTTATGTTGATCTCAGAGCATGATGTTTACCTTTTTGATGAGTTTTGGTGAATTTATAAGAATAGTGAAATTCTAGGGGGGTTTACAATTGATTATTTAAATAAATAATCATCCCATGAGCACAGATGGAGATATATCCAAAATTAGAGATTGTTTAAAAATTATAAAATTGTAATTGTGTCAGGATCTGTGTTTTTTAACCTAGTTGAGGTGTAAATTTTTCACATGACTCTCGGTCTGTGGATTATGTGTTTTCTGATATTTTAATAAAATACTATTAAACTTGATTTATAGATTATAAATATTCTCAATATAATATTCTCTTGGGTTATTCATATTTTCCAATTATAGAAACCTAGACGATGGAAAGAGAGGAGTGTTTTTTTGTATAATTGACATTAAATCAATGGAATGGGGACGAATATATGATTACATTGATGACTGAATCATATGGTAATGATGAATGGGATCTTGGAATCGATGAACCTTTGATGTAATAATGAATTTCCTTCAAGGTAGGGATTTTTCTTTATCTTTATTCCTATTCATCCATTCTTCATTGGCTAAGAAAAAAATTCATGAATTTGGATTTTTCTTTCTATGTAAATTCTATTGATTCTATGTGGAGCTAGAAGATTAATTTCCCTTTTTAATGATATCATTGATTTTCAGTTATTTGAAATTATTTTCTTTATCATCATTACACATATGTTATCCATTTCCCTTATCATTGAATTCATTCATGAATAAAATTATGAGGTAATGAATTATAGAAATCATCAATATTTATTACTATCATTGAATTGGTTATTCATGATGAACGATCACTACTGACCTTCACAAAAACCATAATCCCAAGAATATGGGCCTGAATTAGTGTGTTGGGTGAAAAAAATGGGGGTTACATGATAATTTTTTTATGGAGGCAAGAAGAGGGTATCCCAATCACTGAATAATTTTTTGGGCGTTTTTAGGTGGTCTATCTATGACAAACACTCAATAGGTGCCTTGGTTCATGTCTTAACATATGGGCAATGAAAAAATATCTTGGGAGGTACAGACAGAGCACCCAAGAGGAAAGGTGCCAATCATCAGCAATATCAGGGGATATCTTCAACATAAATAGGGTCCACAAATAGTATTCCTGTGAAAATTATGAAATTTCTATAATTAAAGTCTTATAGGGTAAGAATACATGACTACATATCATATATTTCATAAAACACATGGTGTGTGGGGTCCTGGTTCGATAGTAGAGTTTTTTATGTTTGTAAATATCACATTATTTGTGGATCGAGTACACATTCCATGTATTTCTAGCCCATGTGGAATGTTGTGTATAAGAGTACATAACATGACCAACCTGTTTGGCAACACATGTTGTGTATAAGGGAATACATGTCATGTATTTCTAGACCTTATTACTTGAGGTGTGGTAGAGTACAAACCCATACACATTGTTCAGTATACATGGTATGTAGTAGGAGAACATGACATATATGGGATCACATGTCGTGTGGTGATAGGTTCATGTTGTGTAGTCTGTAATTATCCAACATGGGAACTAGTGTAGGACACACTGACTAATATTTGGGCCTCACGCATCACGTATCATTGGATAACACAATGTGTGTTTCGAGATAGCATGATCCTGTGCATTTGGGATACAAGCTGAGTATCCCTAATTTTCTTACACACCATGTATAGTAGTATTCCATCCTATAGGAACACCCATATACAACATGTGATTCCAATAAATGACCGAACTCATTTTTATGGGCTACCTTCCATGAAGCCAAAAGAACATATCGCGTACTTTTTATATTGGGTAAATTTTCATAACATCTTTCTCAGGACCATAATTTGGGAAAAGAGTAGTCTATTATAATATTTTTTTCATGTAGGACATGAAAATACCTCTCTCTTTGGCATCATAGGTAAGACACAATTCCATTTTGGTATTTCAGTTCCCTTATCACCATAAGGCAGACTACTAGGTTTGGGTGAGATAATCAGTGTGAACATGGGGTTAGGTACTTCTGTAGTAATGTGATGATAATAAGGAATGAGTACCTCATATTATTCTTAGATTTTATTACTCCCCCACATATTTATGGAATATATTATTTAGGTCAAATATGGGTTTAGTAACCCATTTTCCCCAAACATATAGAGTTTGGTAATACCCTATATATTTAAGGAACATATCTTTTATCCATGGATTTAGGAAATCCATCATTTGATATGAAATGCCCAATGAGGTATAAGTCCTCCATTAGGATTTGATACTCCCTCTATTTTATTGTATACATCACAGAGGTGTTTTCCCCTATAATTATTTTTTAGAGGCACATGGGTTTTCTCATGACTAAGTAGTTATGAAAATAAGGGGTTGGTACTCCCTTCAGTGAAAACTATTCTCAAACAAGGTAAGGGTTCACCAATATCTTTCAAAATTGGTGGTATGATTATCATGGATGATAGAGTATAACACTCCCTTAACTGATGCACATACTCCAATGGGGAGTGGGATCCTAATTATAATTTTTAGTGGACATGTGGAAGTTAGAAAGGCCTATTAGTTTAGATACTTCATGCCTTATGACACATTAGGGAACCCTTGGTTACCATTGAGATGCAACGTACATTTGGGATATCAAATTGAAACTTTTTGAGAATTTTTATATCCTAATCATCCCTTATTACTCATGATGAATGATCCTTCATGGAATAAATTTGATATGTCTGGGACTTTCCAATGTCCCTAAGACTTCTAGTTATAGAGAATATCTAGATTCTTTCCATCTTTTCAGTCCCTATATTATTTTAAAGTTTGAGATAAATTATTGTTTTATCTTTAGTTTATATTTCAAGGTAATCCTACTAAGTATTTTTATACTCACTTATACAATATATTTGTGCCCACACGTGTTGTGTCTAGAAAGATGATACATGATTCCAAGATGGTTTTGGTAGACATAAAGCCAGTGCATCTTGTTCAAAGATGAATCCTGATGGATCTTAGTGAAGATAGTGGTGTTGATTATTTTTGAATATAGATATTCATCCTATAGTCTTGGAAGTATGGAGGAGATTTCCCTATGTCCCATAGTTTATTGAGTTTGGAGACCATGATTGATGTATGGTTCCCATGGTGTTTTTACTATGTGGAAGTGCGCTTACCATATGATGTATCATGCATGAATTGTTTATGGTTTAGTTGTATATATATATATATAGTTATGTTTTTATTAGTTATTATATTCATTTGAGATATATGTTTATTTTAGGTTGATATAGTCTAAGGCCTCCCATACTGTGTGATTTTACTACTTAGTATTAGTCAATAGCCCATGGCCTATTGAAGTAGAGATTAGGGTAAAAAATTGATTTATTATAATACCAAGAGGGAACCTAGTGGGTTAGTTCATGTAACTATCAATGAATATACCCACAATATCATGTTCTATAAGAAAAAATGATCAAAATATATTATTAGCTTGTCTAATTCTGATACATGGGTGAGAAGATATGAAAAACACTTAAAAATGGAAAGTACACAAGTTATACTTCTATGGGAAGTGGTATGTGATCCTAATATGAGGATGGGTATATACTATAGGTATTCAAGTGTTTTCCTAGATAGTCAAGTTGTGGAAGCTTCAATATGGGGTGAATTGAAGTAAAAAAGTCGCCTTATAATTTTCACCCACTTTAAAGAGTAAGATTCCTAGAAGATATAATATCTAAAAAATCAGAGTATCAAAGCATAAAATGATCAAGGTAAAGTAAAAATATTATAATTTTAACAACATAACTGATATAATCAAACAAATAAAATCGGAAATATAAGAACAATAAACTCATGTAAAAAAATATCGAGTTCCATAAAATAATCTATAAATTCCTTAAAAGGATATTATTTACCAATAGTTACTATCAAGGGAAATATTCACATTTATCATAAATATATTGGAAGTTTGATAACCTGAACCAAGGTATAAAATATCCATATGGGGAACTTCATTGAAACCCCCAGTCAAAATGTAGATTTTTTTTCTAGGAACTTCTTCGATTATCTTAATTAGAATTAGTAAACTCTATCTCCAAGGTCATCTTCAATCAATACGATCAACTATAGGTCCACACCATGACTTCATTAAACTTCATAGTTTGTAAGATATCACCCTTATTTTCTAAAAACCTCATCAATCATGAATATTCAAAGAAAAAAATTCATCACCATGAAACTCCTCAATCTCAATGATTGGAAGAAATAATTACAAATATAATGATAAATAGCTTTTATAATAAGTCCCAACACATGGAGTATCATTGTAAAAAAACTAAAAACACTAAAATCATAGGAATTCAAAGTTTTGAGATGATGCATGGATCAATTTAATATTTTCAATTGAATAGTATCTTTCACTCCTCAGAGATTGGATGAATTTAAAGACTTCATTGTGATGGACTTCCAATGGTAAAATCCATGATACTTCTGTCTAGTTACAATATCCTCAAAAACACATTTATTCAATTATGAATTATATTTATCATAGCTTTAAAATGTTTTGAAACATAATTGTATTGTTTCATCTTATCAAAAATTAATCAATTGGAAGTCATATTTTGTAAAATACATATATTAAAAAAATAATATTTTCTTAAAATAAAAGTGTAATATGTTGTTATTTTCAAAACAGTGTTATGAAAGTGTACTTTTGATGCAAAAACAATCACAATATAAATTGTGTGTCTTATAAGTTACATGGTCTGTTCATCCCAATTATCAATTTGGAATGTACCATTTCATTCTTGTTTCATGAATTTCATATACATGGTGTGCCCTTTTTCCAAACATGGATTATAATATTCAATGGTTAGTAAGAATGTATCCATCTAAGGATCATGTCATGTGGAATGATTACATAGTGTGTTTGTCTTCTAGAGATAGTGTGTTAGTCTAGTACGGTAGTCTGTTGTGTACATCATCAAACATTGAGTCAAATATTCCTACTGACATGACTTGTGCTCAAGCTATGTTCCACATGAAATAGAGATATAGTTGGGCATGTTTTGATTCAATTTGGTTTTTGTATACTGTGATCAAACATCGTGTGTATAATGAAACTACACACCATGTGTTATTTACCAACTCCTAAAAAACCCTAGCTTCAATTGATTCAATTCACTATGTGGACCTAATAACTATACTCTGTGTGATATTTAACACCTTGTGGAGACCCTATCCCCCATAAGGAGACAAGACATGACACATGAATAATGGCAACATGTTTTGTGGTCATTTTATCATACCCAATAAGCTTCAGTTCATTGGTCTGGTTGATTTATCAAAAATATCACAATCCCCCCACACTCTTCAATGATGTTACTCACTTTAGATTCTCCATTGGTTATCAAATCATCCAATGGTCATTTCCTCCTTGGATTCCACTAGAACACATGTAATTGTCGATCTACATTAATCCCAGTACTCATACTTCTCACTGAACAATTAATCCATGACCATTGAACCATCATACCACAATGTTATTCAATCACCCCAATCCACCAACAAACCACTTTTATTATCCAACCCAAAATTGGTTATTTCATTGGCTAAGAGTTCCTTTCTAATACCTTACCAGGTGAGAAAGAGAGGGTGAAAGGGAAGCCAATGTCCAATGCAATTTGAACTACCACAAAGTTCTGTTTGTGACATTTTTTCATCAAACATGTAAAATCAAGGATTATAAATAACAACCATGATAGGAAGATGAGAATTTGATAAATTAATATAGAGAGTATAGTCAATGATTGAAATCATAAATGGCAGATCATAAAATAGATAGGTAGATCATAAATGAAAAATATGCACTACTAGAAAGGGAGGTTTTCCCAACAACTATATACCAACGGTTAAGAAAAACCGTTTCTGTAGAGTACTTTTACCAACGGTTTAATGAAACCATTGGTAAAAGCTGATTAACATCATCTTTTCCCAATGGTTTTTCAAAACCGTTGGAAAAATTATACTCTTTACAAACAGTTTAAGAAAACTGTTTATATAGAGAGGTTTAAATCATTATATACCAACGGTTTTTACAAACCGTTGATAAAGGATTTATTTCCCAACATGTTTTAGAAACCGTTGGGAATGTTTTTTCCCAAATTCAAAGGAGCTCGACCTCCCCCATTATGCGCGACTGTAGCCCTTAACAGAAAGGAGAATTGGGATTTTCTTTCCCCTACTGCTGAAATCCTTCCATCTTTAAGATTTATCAGTTCATTACTTTTAATCTGTAATTCATACTGCATCTACTATTTTGGTTTTATGTTTTCATTTGGGTGAAGTGAAGAAGTGATATTCTGTTTACCCTACTTTAGAATCCTTTCTTCCAATCCATCTTCAAAATTTCTGAGTTCTACACATCTAATTTGTAAGTGATACTTTAATTTTAATGTTCTGCATCTACTATTTTGGTTTTCTGTTTTGATTTGGGTGTGTATGAATTTTGTTTTCTGTTTGGTTTAGGTGTGTGTGTTGGGATTTTATAGTGAATCAAATTTTATTCAAAATGAATTATGTGTTAATATCATCCATAATTTTTCAGTTCTAAGAAGGCTTGGTATTGTTGGGAATTTTGTGGTAATATCATCCATATTACACATGATTCACATCATGGTAAGAATGTGTGATGATGTAGTTGATATCAGAGAGAAAACACATACACTCCAGGTGGTTTATAGTGGCATAGTTAGTCATGAGTGATAATTGGATTCCTAAGATGATTGTACTAATATAACTTTAGGGTAAATTAAATATGGTTCTCATTGTACGTCGTATATTATGTCTCTTTCTTGGAAAATACTCACTTTTATGATGGTGGGTGCTTTTCACTAGCCATTCTAGAATGTGTATACATCCATAACAATGTTAGATAAGTCACAAGTTTAATTCAATAATCCAGTTATCATTTACATACTTTATTATTAATATAAAATTTAAAAATAAATGTTTTTGTCTATACTTTATGAAATTAAACCTTTTTATCAGCCATGAACATCCTATTAGTGTATAAGCCTAAACTTTCTCCACTCATGGGGTGATATTGACTTGGGGAACTAATTGGGTAATGGAAGGTGTGACCATAGAGGTGCCAAAAATGATTTATTGAACATGAGTTAATTATTTGGGATTACTATAACACATAATGGGACCTGAGGCATGTGCCTCTATTTGGGATGCCTATAAAGGGGACTTAAATTCCTCTTTTACCAACGGTTGTGTGCAAACATTGGTAAAACTCTTCCCTTTACCAATGGTTTGATTCAATGACGAGGAAAGGAACCTTTATTGATGATTGTGGATTTCGAGTTATTGAAATGACTCACACTCTTTCCACTAATGAACCAGATGATTGGGTTGTTGCTCAAGAAGTAGGTCAAATTTTAGAATTTATTGAGCCTCTTGTATAATACTACGTTCTACTAGTTGTAACTATGTTTTCTTCTTGATAGAGGACATGCATTACCATCATTCAGTTTATGATTATGTTATTAGTTGGTATTACTAATTTGTTTATTTCCATCCATTTCCAATATTTTCCCATTTTTATCTTTCATCCACTTGTTAACTGATAATATTAAAATTTTGCAACTTAGGTAATGAGGGAATAGTCTCTCCCAGACACAGCAAAGACTCTCACTATTAGTCAATAACATTTGGAATTTTGGTAGATGTGCTTGCGGCCATGTGGCCATCTGGGTTTGGGTCACTAATGAGTGGCATCTTGGTTTGGGACGTCACAATTCGTGGATATCCTATTTATAGGTGTTTCTAAAAAAAATCATACCTATAACTATTGAAGGTCCCTCTCCAAAATCAATTGGGACATGATTCACTGAATACACCCTACCAACCTAAGATCTATGGCCCCAATCCTAGGATCCTTTAATCCATGGTTAAGGTGAAACTTGATGAGGCCATATCTACTTTTGATGTGATCATCATCCTACTCCTCATCTTGAACTCCCTGAGGAAGTTAACATATAAAACTCATGTAATCATAACAAGGCCCTTAAGTATTATGTATTCCTTGATCCACTTCCAATATCTTACTGGGTAATCATTGAATATAGGCATTAGAAATTATGTATCTAATTTTCTTATATACACTATATTTTTTTGTTTTTCTTAATATGATTCTCATATAGAGTAATGTGTTAGTTATGATTTTATATATAGTAAACAACTTTCAATTACCTAAATAGTTTTTTGATTGAACTTAAATATTATTTAATTTCTTTGAAATGAATTTTTTCAATTTTTTTACAGAAAGGATAGAAGTTGGATGTACGAAACTGATTGTATTTAAATTGATTTTCAAAATAATTTGAACAGATTTTTAGATTTGGCATTTGACAAGGCTTCAGATAGTGGTCACATACACTACCCATGTTCTAATTGTGTTGGAAGACCTTGGTTGAGTCGTGAATCAGTTAGCTATCATATAACCAAAGATGGTTTCCAAACAAACTATTATGTGTGGTAACACAATGGAGGGAAAATGGAATCTCAAAATGTTAATGATCTGAATGATAGGACTGAATTGGAGAGTTTGATATATGATCGGTTTCCATTTCTTCATCATCATGAGAAGGAAAGGATTTCCAGACAAAAAGATTTAGATACAATCACACATGATGTGTCCAATGAAAATGATGAAGTTGATAGGGTGAAAAAATTGAATGATGCTACGACGACTCCCATATATCGGCAATGTGGTAAAATGAAAAAGTTGGAATTTTTATCTGATTTTTTCATGGGAAAACTATGTATGGGATTTCAAATACTTTAATCGATAACATTATTATCTTCTTGAAGGACTTACTTCCAGATGATGTAGATATTCCCTCAAACCACTATATTTTTGGAAGTAAGTTGATGAACTTGGATTCTAAAAAAAATCATGCTTTCCCGAATGATTACATCTTATTTAGGGAGGAAACTGCTGAAAGAAATGATTGTATCAAATGTGTAACCTCCCGATGGAAGACAAAAGATGATGGAACATCATCTCGTGTGCAATAAAAAGTAATGTGGCACCTTCCATTGATCCCAATATTATAGAATCTTTTCATGTCTGATGAAATATCAGTAAAAATGTGATGGCATGACACTGAGAGAAAAAGGAATAATGAAGAGTTGGTTCACCCTGCTGATGTATTTTCATGGCAGAGATTTGATGCTCGATATCCTGAATTGGCAGCCGACATGCGTAATGTGAGACTGGGTCTTTCATGTGATGGTTTTAATCTATTTTGTCAGATGCTTACTTCACACAACACATGGTCGTTTTTCATACAAATTTATAACCTTCCCCCATGGTTGTGAATGAAAAAGCCTTACACTTTCTTGAGTATACTGATATCTGGCTCTTCTGATCCTAGCAATGATATAGATTTATACATGCAACCTCTAATAAAAGAGCCGAAACATATTTGGGATGTCGGTGTTCCAACATACGATGAATGTTTGAAAGACATATTTCAGATGCGTGTTGCGCTTATGTGGACGATCAATGATTTTATTGCTTATGCAACGATGTCTGGATGGAGCACAAAAGGAAAATTTTTCATGTCCTGTTTGTATGAAGAATACTCGATTAAGAAGACTGAAATATCTTCATAGTTTTAGTTTTATGGGACATCGACAATTCTTACTAATGAACCATCTATATAGAAACAATCGTCGAAGATTTAAAAATACCATGGAGACTGACGATCCACCTCATCTTATGTCTGGAACTAACGTGATTAATGAATTGAAAGATTTCAGTTATTCATTTGGGAAGGGTGTAATGAAATCTAGAAAGAGGGAAAATGTTTCCAATGATACCTGTTACAATTGGAAGAAGAAGAGTATATTCTTTGAGTTTTCATATTGTTCAACCAACTTGTTACGTCATTGGATAGATGTAATTCACATTGAAAATAATATATGTGAAATATTGATTTTGAATCTTCTAAATGTCAAGGGGAAGACAAAAGATGATTTATGATCTCAGCATGACTTGGTAGATTGGGGGATCAGACCATAATTGCATCCTGTCTGTATCAGTGAAAATAAATGGCATGTTCCATGTGCTTCTTATGTGATGACACCTGCTGAAAAAAATCAATTTCTAGAAGTGATATATACTATTAAATTTCCTGATGGATATTTAAGAAAAATATCAAAATGGGTCAAAAGAAAAGAGTTGAAGCTGAAATCTTTGAAGACTCGTGGTTATCACATCCTTTTGCATGAGTTGATTCTAATAGAAATTTTTCATATCTTAACCAATAATGTAAGAGTCTCAGTATTCGGTTGTGCTATTTGTTTAGAGATCATTGTGCTAAAAAGTTTTCCAAATACTTCTTGCAAAAACTTTTGGTAGAGACACAACTAATGTTGTGTGAGTTAAATAAATTATTCCCTCCATCATTTTTTACATTCATGTTGCATCTGAATGTCCATATTCCGATCGAAATACTTCTTGGAGGACCTGTTGCTTTCTGATGGATGTATCCAATTGAAAGAAACATGTACACATTGAAATCATATGTTCGGAACATGAATTATCCTGAAGGTTCTATTGTGAATGGTTACTTGGCTCAAGAATGTATGGATTTCTGCTCAATGTATTTGTCTGATCTTACTACGAGAATAAACAGACCAATGAGAAATGAATAAGAACAGTATGAGAACATTGAACCCAGTTTTCCATCACATCCTCAGACAGGAGGAATCCTATGATCATATACATTGATGACATTAAGCCTTGATGAGCGAGAGATGGAACATTGCACAGTATTGTTCAATTGTGATTTGTTCGATGAGTATATCATGTAAGTAAATTGTACATGTATCTCATATATTATCTCTTGTAATTTAAAATATTTGATAAACTATTATTATTTTTATCTACAGGGAACATAAGGAATTTATATATATAAAGAATTGTTTTTTATCTTTGAGAAGGAAAGAGACTTTTAATATGAAAGGGTTTTC